>CM077671.1:120614773-121814773 GCA_039707655.1 Elymus sibiricus | reverse complement strand
TCTAGAGGGGGGGTGAATAGACTACTAGCAAGAATTAAAAACCTAACATTTTCCCAAGTTAATTGGTTGGCAGATTTTAACAATTATAGCAAGTCTAGCATACCCTACACATGCATGTCAACAAGTATGGCAGTGGAAAGTAAAGACATTGCACATGAAAGTAAAGAGTTGAGATAGGGAGATCAAACGCATGAGGGACACGAAGATTTTTCCCGTGGTTCCGATAGGTGGTGCTATCGTACGTCCACGTTTATGGAGTCTTCAACCCACGAAGGGTAACAGTCGCGAGAGTCCACGGAGGGCTCCACCCATAAGGGTCCACGAAGTAGCAACCTTGACTATTCCATAACGGCTTCCGTCCACGAAGGACTAGCCTCACTATGGGTAGATCTTCACGAAGTAGGCGATCTCCTTGCCCTTACAAACTTCTTGGTTCAACTCCACAACACGAAGTAGGAGGCTCCCAAGCGACACCTAACCATTCTAGGAGGCACCACCCTCCAAAAGGTAATAGGCTCGGCAATGTCGATGAACTCCTTGCTCTTGTGCTTCAAGATGATAGACTCCTCAACACACAATCACTCTCTCATAGATTTGGCTATGGTGGAAGAGATTGATTTGGTGGAAAGCAACTTGGGGAGGCTAGAGATCAAGATTCATATGCATAGAGTGGAATGGCTTGATCTCAATGCTACTTCTTGAGCATGCGTTGGTTTTCCCTGGAAGAGGAAAGGGTGATGCAGGAAAGTAGATAAGTATTTCCCTCAGTTATTGAGAACCAAGGTATCAATCCAGTAGGAGATACAAGCAAGTCCCCAATAGATGTACCTACACAAATAATCAAACACTTGCACCCAACGCTATAAAGGGGTTGTCAATCCCTTCACGGTTACTTGCAAGGATGAGATCTGATAGAGATAGATATAGAAGATTTCTAAAACGGAAAGTAAAACAAAAGTAAAAAAAGATTGCAGCAAAGTATTTTTGGTATTTTTGGTTTATAGATCTGAAAATATAATATGGAAAATAGACCCGGGGGCCATAGGTTTCACTAGAGGCTTCTCTCTTGAAGGAAAATAATACGGTGGGTGAACAAATTACTGTCGAGCAATTGATAGAAAAGTGCATAGTTATGACGATATCCAAGGCAATGATTATGCATATAGGCATCACGTCCGTGTCAAGTAGACCGAAACGATTCTGCATCTACTACTATTACTCCACACATCGACCGACTCCTGCCTGCATCTACAGTATTAAGTTCATGAAGAACAGAGTAACGCATTAAGTAAGATGACATGATGTAGAGGGATAAACTCAAGCAATATGATGAAAACCCCATCTTTTTATCCTCGATGGCAACAATACAAATACGTGCCTCGCTACCCCTACTATGTCACTGGGTGAGGACACCGCAAGATTGAACCCAAAACCAAGCACTTCTCCCATTGCAAGAATTACCAATCTAGTTGGCCAAACCAAACCAATAACTCGAAGAGACTTGCAAGGATATGAAATCATGCATATAAGAATTCAGAGAAGATTTAAATAATATTCATAGATAATCTGATCATAAACCCACAATTCATCGGATCTCGACAAACACACCGCAAAAGAGTATTACATCGGATAGATCTCCATGAAGATCATGAAGAACATGGTATTGAAGAGCAAAGAGAGAGAAGAAGCCATCTAGCTACTAGCTATGGACCCGAAGGTCTGTGGTGGAATACTCACGCATCACCGGAGGGGCAATGGAGTTGATGTAGATGTCCTCCGTGATCGAATCCCCCTCCGGCAGATTACCGGAAAAGGCTCCAAGATTGGATCTCACGGGAACAGAGGCTTCCGGCGGCGGAAAAGTATTTTCGTGGCTCTTTCTGGTATTGGGGGAATATTTTGGAATTTATAGGCCGAATAATAGGGTTAGGAGACCTGCCGTGGGGCCACAAGCCAGGGGGCGCCCCCCCCCCCCCCCAGGGCGCGCCCTGGTGGCTTGTCGCCACACGGCAGCTCTTCTGCCTTCATCTCCAAGTCTGGCAGGTTTCTTCTGGTCCAAGAAAAATCATTCCAAAGATTTTATTCCGTTTGGACTCCGTTTAATATTCCTTATCTGCAATACTCAAAAACAAGGAAAAAACGGAAACTGGCACTAGGCACTAGATTAATAG
Organism: Elymus sibiricus; assembly: GCA_039707655.1. NCBI lineage: Eukaryota > Viridiplantae > Streptophyta > Magnoliopsida > Poales > Poaceae > Elymus > Elymus sibiricus. Next base: position 121,812,602 of record CM077671.1, on the reverse strand, counting down.
GTTAGTCCCAAAAATAATATAAAATAGCATAATAATGCATATAAAACATCCAAAACAGATAATATAATAGCATGGAACAATCAAAAATTATAGATACGTTGGAGACGTATCAAGCATCCCCAAGCTTAATTCCTGCTCGTCCTCGAGTAGGTAAATGATGAAAACAGAATTTTTGATGTGGAATGCTACCTATCATATTTATCCATGTAATATTCTTTATTGTGGCATGATTATTCAGATCCATAAGATTCAAAATAAAAGCTCGATATTGACATAAAAACAGTAATACTTCAAGCATACTAACAAACAATTGTGTCCTTTCAAAATAACATGGCCTTAGAAAGTTTATCCCTACAATATCATATAGTCTGGCTATGCTCCATCTTCACCACACAAAGTATCTAAATCATGCACACCCCCAATGACAAGTCAAGCAATTGTTTCACCCCTTTATGTTCTCAAACCTTTTCAACGTTCACGCAATACATGAGCATGATCCATGGATATAGCACTATGGGTGGAATAGAATATGGTGGAGGTGGTATGGAAAAAGGGAGAAGATAGTCTCACATCAACTAGGCGTATCAACGGGCTATGGAGATGCCCATTAATAGATATCAATGTGAGTGAGTAGGGATTGCCATGCAACGGATGCACTAGAGCTATAAGTGTATGAAAGCTCAAAAAGAAACTAAGTGGGCGTGCATCCAACTCGCTTGCTCATGAAGACCTAGGGCAATTTGAGGAAGCCCATCATTGGAATATACAAGCCAAGTTATATAATGAAAAATTCCCACTAGTATATGAAAGTGAAAAAATAGGAGACTCTCTATCATGAAGATCAAGGTGCTACTTTGAAGCACAAGTGTGTAAAAAAGATAGTAACATTGTCCCTTCTCTCTTTTCTCTCATTTTTTTTGGTGGGCATCTTTGGCCTCTTTTTTTTTATTTGGGCTTCATTGGCCTCTTTTATTATTTGTAAAGTCCGGAGACTCATCCCTTCTTGTGAGGGAATCATAGCTTCCATCATCCTTTCCTCACATGGGACAATGCTCTAATAATGAAGATCATCACACTTTTATTTACTTACAACTCAATACCTACAACAAGATATGACTCTATATGAATGCTTCCGGTGGAGGACCGGGATGTGCAATGATCTAGCATAGCAAATGACATCGAAAAAACGGACAAGCCATAAAAACATCATGCTAGCTGTCTTACGATCATGCAAAGCAATTTGACAATGATTGTGTGTGTCATAAAAAACGGAACGGTGGAAGTTTCATGGCAATATATCTCGGAATGGCTATGGAAATGCCATAATAGGAAGGTATGGTGGCTGTTTTGAGGAAGGCATATGGTGGCTGTTTTGAGGAAGGTGGGTTTAATGCACCGGCGAAAGTTGCGCGGTACTAGAGAGGCTAGCAAAGGTGGAAGGGTGAGAGTGCGTATAATCCATGGACTCACATTAGTCATAAAGAACTCACATACTTATTGCAAAAATCTATTAGTCATCGAAGCAAAGTGTTAGAAGCATGCTCCTAGGGGAGAGGTTGGTAGGAGTAAACCATCGCGCGCTCCCGACCCTCACACAAAGGATGACAATCATTAAACAAATCATGCTCCGACTTCGTTACATAACGGTTCACCATACGTGCATGCTACGGGAGTCACAAACTTCAACACAAGTATTTTTACCATTCCACAATTACTCACTAGCATGACTCTAGCATCACCATCTTTATATCTCAAAACTATATGCAAGGAATCCAACTTCTCATAGTACTCAATGCACTTTATATGAAAGTTTTTATTATATCCCTCTTGGATGCCTATTATATTAGGACTAAATTCATAACCTAAATCAATTACCATGCTTTTTAGAGAAACTCTCAAAATAATATAAGTGAGGTACGAGAGTTCAATTATTTCTATAAAACCAAACACCGCCGTGCTCTAAAAAGATATAAGTGAAGCACTAGAGCAACATTGCCTAGCTCAAAAGATATAAGTGAAGCACATAGAGTATTCTAATAAATTCACGATTAGTGCGTGTCCTTCTCAAAATATGTGTGCAGCAAGGATGATTGTGGCAAACTAAAAAGCAAAGACTCATATCATACAAGATGCTCCAAGCAAACCACATATCATTGCTTAGGCTCTTTGGTATCCTTGAATATGGCTTGGGGTTCCTTGGGAATACCCAAGCTTAGGCTCTTGCCACTCCTTATTCCATAGTCCATCAAATCCTTACCCAAAACTTGAAAACTTCACAACACAAAACTCAACAGAAAACTCATGAGATCCGTTAGTATAAGAAAAATAAATCACCACTTTAGGTACTGTTGTGAACTCATTATTTATTTATATTGGTGTAATATCTACTGTATTCTAACTTCGAATACTTATGTAACTCTAAAAATTATGAAAAATTAGGACAATCAGGTAAATTTGTATATAAATCTTGTGTAAAAAATTCAGATCCAGTTGACGCTCTGGTGAATTTATAAAATTCCTGGACTGAGCGCAAAAGTTTCTGTTTTTCAGCAAAACCAAATCAACAATCACCACAAACCATCCCAAAGGTCTTACTTGGCACAAACACTAATTAAAACAATAAAACACAATTACTACAGAAGTAATAATGTGCAAAACACTCAAGAACAGAAACAAAAAACAGAAACATAAAATAAAATTGGGTTGCCTCCCAACAAGCGCTATTGTTTAACGCCCCTAGCTAGGCATAACGCAATAGATCTAGGTATTGTCATCTTTGGTATGCAACTCCTCAATTGCACACTTATGAACCCTAGGAGGTTCTTTGCTCTTATCAATAATAATGCTCCTAGGCAAGAAGTAAAGGGATTCACTTGTGGTAATAGGTTCCTTAACAATATTGATAAAGCTGGGGTGAACTCTTATCATCTTAAGATCTTCATCCTCTTTACTGGAGGATTCACCCTTATTTTTAGGAACATAAACAAACTTGGCAGTTTTAGAAGGAGGAAATTTTGGAGTGGTTTGAACAGCGGCAAAAGCAGAACCCAAGTTGGTAATAATGTCCTCTAGCTTTCCAATTCTAGAGGAATCTTGATCCAATTTTTCATTAACTATGGGTCCTTTTTCCCTTAGGTTTTTTAAAGTAACTCCTACCTTAGATCCATATTGAGTAATATGATTATGAATCTTTTTATCCAAATTTTCATTGAGCTCTATAGTAGCAACTTTATTTTCAATAACATCAAGCCTTCGCATCACATGTTCCAAAGTTAAGATTGTTTCATTAACCACGAGTGGGGGTGAACCTACCAAATTTGTCATAGCATTATAAGAATCAAAGGTATGGCTTCCCAAGAAATTTCCTCCCGTAATGGTATCCAAAACATATCTATTCCAAGGAGAAACACCAACATAAAAATTGCAAAGGAGAACGGTAGTAGACACTACTAGGGAAAACCTTATAGACAGAATCTTACCAGTAGCGCGGTTTAAAAAAAGGCGCTACTGCTACTTATCAGTAGCGCGCTACAACAGACCGCGCTACTGCTACCCGAATAGCAGTAGCGTGTCAGGAGGAAACAGCGCTACTACTACAATTGCCACGACCTTGCCGCGGACTAGGTATAGCAGTAGCGCCTGTTTCGTAAACGTGCCACTGCTATGTCGTTTAGCAGCAGCGCTTTATCCCAAAGAGCGCTACTGCTAAAGCCTATCTTCTCCAACTTCTCCAACCGGCCGCCCCTCACCCTCCCCTCCACTCCACTCTCACTCTCCCCCGAACCCCCGTCGTCCGCCGCCACCGCCGTTCCCCGACCACCGTCGTCGCCCGCCGCAGCCGACGCTCCTGGTCCCCTCCACTGAGGTAGTCCCTCCATCCCTCCTCCTCCCTCCTCCCTCCTCCTCCTCTCTCCTCCCTCCTCCCACCGCCCTCCTCCCCCTCCGCGCCCCTCCCTCCTCCTCCGGCCGCCCCCTCCTCCCTCCTCCCTCCTCCTCCGGCCAAGCCCTCCGTCGGCAGCCCTCCTCCCACCACCCTCCTCCCCCTCCTCCTCTCTCCTTCCTCCTCCCACCCCCTCCTCATTCCTCCTCCTCCCTCCTCCCACTGCCCTCCTCTCTCCTCCCTCCTCCTCCTCCCTCCTCCCACCCCCTCCTCATTCCTCCTCCTCCCTCCTCCCACCGCCCTCCTCTCTCCTCCCTCCTCCTCCTCCCTCCTCCCACCCCCTCCTCCCTCCATCTCTCCTAAACCCTAAACTGTTTTTTACTGTTCTTGTATAATGTAGTTTTTTTACTGTTTTTTAGTAAGTGTTTAATAGAAATAGTTTATTTAGGAAGTGGTTAATAGAACTAGTTTATTTATAGTAAGTGCATAATGGAACTTGTATAATGGTCGCTTTTCCTTCTTCTCTTTGTGCTAGACCTTTGTTATGCACTAGGGGAAGAAGGAGTAGCGACCATCATCGAAGGTCGAAAAATCGGTGAGGGAGTGTCCACCATATATGAGAGAAGAAGAATGCCGACTGTTGTCATGGGGGTCGCTTCTCCTTCTTCTCCTTATGCTAGATATTTGTTATGCACTAGGGGAAGGAGGAGTAGCGGCCATCATCGACGGCCGAAAAATCGGTGAGGGAGTGTCCACCATATACGTGAGATAAGAGTTTAGGAAGGAAGACTCGACAGACCTAAAGTCAACCCGTTGCATATTGAGTAATAGTGATATGTGTGTTAAGTTTCCTGGTAGTTGCCTTCGATCGATTTTAAATGTTTCAACTATGAACATAGGAAATGTCTGACGATGAAAGGGAATTCGTTATGTGCGAATGCTGCGAAGACGAGCGCGGCCTGTGCGACAAGCCTCACCTAGTTGGTGGTAGGCGCTTCAGCATCATGCTGGATGAGACCTTCGAAGTGGATACAGTAAGTCACAACAACAAGTCTTTTTTTGTAATTAAGCATGACTTCTGCTTCTTTTGCTTCAACTTATAATTTTAATTTTTTACTATTCTACTAGCGTATCCCGTGCCATGCAAGAATTTATGTCTTGGATAAGATTGGTTTCAGTACTAAAAAAGTATGGAGGTAAAGAGAGTTCACTTGAGGACGAGCATGGTTATACTTTTGCCGTAAAATTGTACAATGCAGACACCTACTCCTATTTTGAATGCAAAAATTGGAGAGCACTATGCAAGGCTTATGCATTTGAGCCTAATATGCTTATCACCTTTGATATTCGTCCGGAAGATGAAATTGAAGGTAATATCGACATCTGGGTCGATGTGCAGACGCCTCCAGTTCTACCATTATGTGAGTTTGTCAACCATATTTATTAAGTAATTTATATTGTTTATTTAAAAATAGTTGACAACTAATTTCTATTGACAGCTTATTTCCATTCAAGTAAACATGTCCAGCGCTTGGTAGACAACACCTACTACTGTCCCGGGGCTGAACTAAACTACGAGGAGATAGGTCATTATGTTTCATGGCTTGAGGATCTTGATACTGTCAAGACAGGTTATTTTCCTGGACTTCGAGATATTAGTACTCAAAACGTGCGACCACTAGTGTGCGTATTGAACTACGGTCACATCTATCTAGGAAAGATGGTAAGATTTTTACTATTTGTCCTCAGTGCATCTTTTGCATACATTATTTTTTAAGCTAAACTTCATTGCTAAGTATGTTACTACGATGTTCTTCAACAGGGACTCCCGATGAGTGTTGTGCCTCGTTGGATTGAGTCTAAAGGTCGCATGACAATGGTTAGCTTACGGCCAAGATATCATGTATTGCACATGAGTGCATTCATCATTTCTCGAAGCGAGCAAGTCTTAATAGTCAAAGACTGGAGCAAAATTGTGAAGGATCGCAGCAGAGAAGTACTAGGGGGCAGCAATCAGAAGCGCGGCCCACAATTAGGAGACAGGTTCATCTGCATTCTCCAATATGATGAAGCAGGAGTGCTACACATGTTTTATGCTATTTTACCTGAGAGAGAGCAGCAGGAGTAGGTCCTAGGTATTAAGAACAATTAGTTAGTGCTGATTATATATGACTATGATGATGATGAGAAGTTTTTATTATGTGCTACAATGTGTTAGAGTTGATGGTGATGCTGAGGAGGAGGAGTAGTGATTAGGAGTAGGTCCTAGGAGTTGTTATTATAACTAGTGACCAAGTTGTTATATGATGTCTCATGGACGAAAATGATGATGATGAGGAGTTGTTATATGACAATGATGTATTATGATGATACTGTATGAAAACTTGTATAATGGCGTATGAATATACGACATAAAACAAAAAAGAAATACGTAATAATAGTAGTAGCGCGGGTAGAGAGGTGCGCTGCTAGTAACTACCAGCAGCGCTTTCTACAAAAAGCGTTGCTGCTAAGCAGGTATAGCAGTAGCGCGGGCGAACACACGCTACTGCTACACTTTAGCTGTAGCGCCTTATCAGTAGCATGATGTGCCGCGCTACTGCTATACCTAAAACCGGCGCTACTGCTAGGCTTTTCCCTAGTAGTGAGATTGCTTACGAGTAGATCTATTTTGAGCATTGCAAATTCTATACCAAGCATCTTTTAAGTTTTCTCCCTCCTTTTGCTTAAAATTAAGGACTTCACTTTCAGGGATACTAGCGATAGTAGTAAGGCTAGCCATGATTTTAAGCGTTCTAACACACGAGCAAACAAAAAGCAAACGAAAAGACGAACGGAAGAAGGGCGAATAAAAAGGCAAATCTTTTCAGAAAATCATTTTAGAAGTGGGGAGAGGAAAACAAGAGGCAAATGGCAAATAATGTAAATGCAAGAGATGAGTTTGTGATGGGTACTTGGTAGGCTTGATGTAGATCTCCCCGGCAACGGCGCCAGAAATCCTTCTTGCTACTTCTTGAGCATGCGTTGGTTTTCCCTTGCAGAGGAAAGGGCCATGCAGCAAAGTAGATAAGTATTTCCCTCAGTTGTTGAGAACCAAGGTATCAATCCAGTAGGAGATACAAGCAAGTCCCCAATAGATGTACCTACACAAATAATCAAACACTTGCACCCAACGCTATAAAGGGGTTGTCAATCCCTTCACGGTTACTTGCAAGGATGAGATCTGATAGAGATAGATATAGAAGATTTCTACAACGGAAAGTAAAACAAAAGTAAAAAAAGATTGCAGCAAAGTATTTTTGGTTTATAGATCTGAAAATATAATATGGAAAATAGACCCGGGGGCCATAGGTTTCACTAGAGGCTTCTCTCTTGAAGGAAAATAATACGGTGGGTGAACAAATTACTGTCGAGCAATTGATAGAAAAGTGCATAGTTATGACGATATCCAAGGCAATGATTATGCATATAGGCATCACGTCCATGTCAAGTAGACCGAAACGATTCTGCATCTACTACTATTACTCCACACATCGACCGACTCCTGCCTGCATCTACAGTATTAAGTTCATGAAGAACAGAGTAACGCATTAAGTAAGATGACATGATGTAGAGGGATAAACTCAAGCAATATGATTAAAACCCCATCTTTTTATCCTCGATGGCAACAATACAATACGTGCCTCTCTACCCCTACTATGTCACTGGGTGAGGACACTGCAAGATTGAACCCAAAACCAAGCACTTCTCCCATTGCAAGAATTACCAATCTAGTTGGCCAAACCAAACCAATAACTCGAAGAGACTTGCAAGGATATGAAATCATGCATATAAGAATTCAGAGAAGATTCAAATAATATTCATAGATAATTTGATCATAAACCCACAATTCATCGGATCTCGACAAACACACCGCAAAAGAGTATTACATCGGATAGATCTCCATGAAGATCATGAAGAACATGGTATTGAAGAGCAAAGAGAGAGAAGAAGCCATCTAGCTACTAGCGATGGACCTGAAGGTCTGTGGTGGACTACTCACGCATCATCGGAGGGGCAATGGAGTTGATGTAGATGCCCTCCGTGATCGAATCCCCCTCCGGCAGATTGCCGGAAAAGGCTCCAAGATTGGATCTCACGGGAACAGAGGCTTCCAGCGGCGGAAAAGTATTTTCGTGGCTCTTTCTGGTATTGGGGGAATATTTGGGAATTTATAGTCCGAAGAATAGGGTTAGGAGACCTGCCGTGGGGCCACAAGCCAGGGGGGCGACCCACCCCCCCCCCCCAGGGCGCGCCCTGGTGGCTTGTCGCCACACGGCAGCTCTTCTGCCTTCATCTCCAAGTCTGGCAGGTTTCTTCTGGTCCAAGAAAAATCATTCCGAAGATTTTATTCCGTTTGGACTCTGTTTAATATTCCTTATCTGCAATACTCAAAAACAAGGAAAAAACGGAAACTGGCACTAGGCACTAGATTAATAGGTTAGTCCCAAAAATAATATAAAATAGCATAATAATGCATATAAAACATCCAAAATAGATAATATAATAGCATGGAACAATCAAAAATTATAGATACGTTGGAGACGTATCACCCAACACAAGGTTAGGTGGCTCTCTCTTAGAAAATTGGATGGGGCAAGTATGGAATAGTTCTGAGTGCTTCTCTTTCGAGTGGGTGGTGGTGAAGGGGTATATATAGGCATCTCCAAAAATCCAACCGTTACACCTTAAGTGACCAACTCGGTGACACCGATGTGTGAATCTCGGTGGTACCGAAGTGACCAAAAGGTGACAACTTTTGAATCTCGGTGAGACCGATATATAAAACTCGATGGTACCGATTAGGTGACCAACGGTCAGATTGCGCAACTCGGTGACGCCGATCCAACAAACTCGGTGGTACTGATTTTGTGAATCGAGGTAACAGAAAGTTGGCAACCCAAACTCGGTGTCACCGATGCAGAATCGGTTGCACCGACTGGCTAGGGTTTGGCATGGGTCTGTCTGAGTTTGGGAATCGGTGGCACCGAGTGGGGAGTGTTGGTTGCACCGATTTTGGATATTTGACTTTGGATAGACTTTTGTGGAAGAGCTTGTGGGTGTTTTTGGTGACTATCACTTGTGCACGTATGAGCATTTTGTTCACCAACAGTACCTTACCCCCTTTTAATAGTATTGGCTTTCCTATGGACTCAAGGTGATTTCTCACAAAGTAAAATGTAGAGTCCTCTTGCTTGAAGCTTTGCCACTCCATTTCCTTGCATCTTGGGGTATCTCCACAATCTCCATAGTCCTTTTGCCAACCCTCTTTATGGACTTTATCTGAAATACACTAGGTAAAAGTATTAGTCCAAGAGACAATGTATGTTTTCATGAATTATCAAAACCACCAAGGGAGCATGGTGTGCTTTCAGTTGACGAAAAGAGCTCTTGAGAGCACCGATGCTTTGGGATCCACCGGAATGTGTCTTCAACCATTCCCCTCGTGCAAGGACTTCGCGCATTTCTTCTACATGGCTCTCACATGGCTATGGATTCTTACTCATTACACTTATTATGCCCATATTGCCATGTTCACTTTGCAGGATATGCTCACTTCTATGACCTTGACATGCATTTGTGACCCATGTTTTGCATCTCACATGACACTCGATTGTATGACTTGTATGTGTACTTGCAAGCTTGGTGGAGATATTATTTGCTTTTGCCATGATTGATTTGTGACCCGTGCCTATGATGGTATTGAGGATCACCCCATTACTTGTCCATCTTGGGATATGTCATGTGCATTGCATATACCCATCATTTGCTTGCATGACATGATTGCCATGCATTCCTCTAGTACGTTGCATCTTCGCACTACTAGTTTACACGACATGATTACTATGATTGCTTATGTTGCATCACCGATGTGATCCTTTTATGCGGTTGATGACAACCATTGCCATGCTTCGCACATGATTGATATTGCTTGTTGTCATATGTCTCCACATGTTGCCTCTCTCATGCTCGATGCTTTGCCATGTATTGAGTGCAACCATCATATTAATTTTGCTAATAAGATTGCCACCATAGCTTTCTCTCATATTATTGAAGCTTTTGACATCTTTCATGTGAAGCATGCTTGCCTTCCTTCCTTGCACCATAAGCCTAGTGCCTTGAATATAGACATTGTTGCATCATATTATTCATGCACTTTTGCTTCTAATTGTTATGTGCAAGAGAAGAGAACCATCATGATGGATGATGTGTTTGTATACCATGCACATACATTGTTTCCTTTGTTGTGTGTATGTGTAGGATACTTCGACTACATGTCAACCTCCACTTCACGTGAGTTGACCATTCGAGCTCTTGAGAGTGAGCCATGCTACACCGACGCGATTCTACATCGCACTTGCTTGCGCATCGGCATTGTGACGGACGCACAAGGTCACGTTTTTTAGGTGACATCCTTCTTGAGCATGGATATTATGGCTCACCCTACTTGTGTTGCTTGTACCATGACATACATGGGTCATCTTGGACCACTTACTTGCACACATGTTAGAGATATTGCTTTCACTCGTGATTGCCATCGTTCCATGCCTCATGACATATATAACTTGTGTGTTGCATCCAACTTGTGGATTGATTTCTCCTATCATATTTTTGGTTGCACCAATGTCATTTCTTCACATATGCCATGCCCGATTGCTTGCTACATGCTTGACTTGATTGCCTCATACATGATGATCAACTGCTCTTTTTATTGTGTTGAGTGCCTCACTATCTTCACTACACCATGTGCACATTATGCTTGGATTGTCTTGAACTTTGGATTGCACCATGTGTTTAAACGCTTCATTCTACTTGGTGTTGTGAATGATTCATATGCCTAATATAGACCTTTCGTTGATTGTCTTGTGCATGATTTCTATGACCATGAGGTAGATGCTTGTTATATTGTCACACTTATTTGCATCCCTACCTCACCTTTGTGTACTTGTTTCCATGATTGCATTGCTTGTGCTCAATTTGTATGCTTACATGCCCTGACAAAATCCCTTGTCACACCATATGTTATGCATGATGACAACACTTGTGCGGTGATTCACCACTTGAATGCTTGGTTTTGCACTAACGCTAACCACATTTGTTTTTCCAAGTGTTTGTCTTATTTGCTCCTTTTGAAGGAATTCCTAGGCGGTGAGACATTGGAGAGTGCCCCTTTAGAACTTGATGATGATGAGTGCTTGGTGATCGTCCCCTTCTACTCGGCGACGCCATCTCCTTTCCATGGTGATTTGGATTTTGATCCGAGGACGGATCTTTCCCAAGGGGGAGGGGATGATGCGGAGCATCCTACGGACATCACCATGACAAGAGTCCGTTTGGCACGTGTCACGTGCCACGTCTACTCCACATACATAAAGGTGAATCATCTCCTTTACACGTGCTCACTTGACCCCTTCGAGGATGGTATAATACTTGACACTCCTCTCGTGTGCATGCATAGGTATTGTCGGAGCTTCACGGAGGACGAGGAGGAGTGCCAGCACCTACGTACGACTACACCATCCGCGAGGGAGGCTTGGAAGAGAAGGAAGAAGAAGCGAGGACAAGACTCTGGAATTCCCGGACCTTCCGGCCTGCCCGGAACCTCCGGACCCCGGACCTTCCGGCCTGCCCGGAACTTCCAGCCTTCTCGACCACAGGCGATACCAGGCATGCAGACTCTCTGGATAGCCCGGACCCTGCCCGGACCTCGCACGGAACCTCCGGACCCCGGACCTTCTGGCCTGCCCGGAACTTCCGGCCTCCTCGACCACAGGCGACTCCAGGCGTGCACACTTTCGGCCTAGCCCGGAACCCGGCCGGAACCTCCGGCCCCCGGACCTTCCGGCCTGTCCCGGACCTTCCAGCCTGCCTGCGTGCAGCCACTTCGGCCCGAGGCCCATGTACCCACTTCGCCCCTCACTTACCCCTTCATGGCCATCACTATATATACTCCACCCCCTCCTCCATTTTAGGGTTAGCATTGGTTTAGCTCATAGATAGATGAGCCTTTGCTCCTTCCACTACCTCTCTCATGGAGTAGATGCCTCTATGAGAGAAGATCCCTAGTGGATGTCAAGGCCCCCTTGCGTGGGAAGATCCCTAGTGGATTCAAGGCCCCATCTCCCCATGGGATTTGGGATGAACTCTACCATGTATCCTCTTTCCCTTTGTTGTTCTTGTACCCTTGTGGATCTTGTGTGGATGTGAGCATAGTGGATGTGTGATTGGACTTGTTTTGAGTGTTTCTCTTGTGATTTTCCCCTTGTGTTCTTCGTGTTCATTCACAAATCCACCTCCAATTCGTGAAAGATCGACGCACACGGGCGTGCCCCGTATCAAGCAGAGCCCGTACTCATAGCATGGAGTGTGTTGACTCTCGGAAGGGAAGAGGTTATGATAGAATCGACATGAACCGCCATCCGTCCATTCGGTCTACCGCCTGGCGCGACAATGGACACAAGAGGGTCAAACGGTACCACAAGAAGATCAGTCTCTTACCTGTATGTCTCCTTTAATTTTTTGGTGTAGCTCTCCCCAGCTGACCGGGCTTTAGAGCTGATCCAGTCCATCTCCGGGTGGAGGGTCCTTGTCCTTGTCGTCTTTGGTATGTTTGATGGTCCATGCCTCGAAATAAGAGATATCCTTGCCAGTGTCTTCTTTCTGCAAAAGAAAGCGATCCAAACAATCAAGGGAATGCTCACAAATGAAAGAGAACATGATGAAAAGAAAAGGATGTTATTGCCTACATGTTTGGAGACGACACCTGGGATGGTTAGGTTGCCTTGATGGTGTCCTGGACAACCCATCAACTTACGCCGATCCGATATTACCTCGTTCATCCTGCCACCCTAGATCTGTGCACCAGTCGACGATCTTCTCCCAGCACGGACGTTTGTCATCGCACCACCGAGGAATCACCTGTAATAAGTAAACCAGAATAATAAAATAATAAATCAACATGGGAAGCATTCCCTTTTCCTCATTTTTGACTTTTTTTGCACTTCTACTATTCATTTAGGTGGCCAACTATGCAGTACCCACCAGTGAACAGTACCTTTCGAGAATAATGATCCAGAAAAAAATACACGTTCAAAAAAATAGGATATTTTTGCACATCATTTCTCGCCCCCCCCCCTCCACCCTCGCGTCATACATATATGGAGAGTGAAGCTTTAGAATTTTTCTACACATCATTTCTCCACCGGTGTATTGATGCAGAGTTGCGTCAATCGTCTCCCGAACCTTTCTGGTGATGGTGCTGCCAAGGCACAAAATAATAGACCGGAACAGTATATTTGCATGAACAGTAACCCGTGGGGAAAATAAGTTTAAGTTATTAACCAATTACTATTTTTTACACCAAGACATCAGTGAATAGTGCACCAACAATTACCTAAACAATACCCAGAATAGTAAACCAAAACAATAACCCAAATAAACCAAAACAGCAAACCCGAATAACCCGGAACATTAAAACCAGTGAAATGGAACAACACATGAATAAACAGAAAACATTAACTCACCTGAACCATAAGCCAAAATATCAACTGAATTATAACCGAGAACAATACACCCAAATAAACTGGAACAATAAAAATAGTAAATCAGCATTATGCATTCATGTAAATAGTAATCAAGAAAAAATACAAAAAAATCCCAACCAAAAGTGAGACTTCTTCTCCCTCGGTGCATTTACCTATGCAAGAAGAATAGCCGTGTTCTTGCCATCGTCTATGGTGTCCATCACTTTTGTTTTACTTACGAAAGGAGAAAATATATTAATGGACCAGCCGGTTAACTTAATTTGTTAAGTCATTTAATGTTTCTTACGTGCCTACATAGATCATGGGGCAAAAATAAAATATGTATTCTTCTTATAGAATTTGTATTCTTCTTTTTATTTTATTTTCTCACGTAATACATGTTGTTTTCTGGCTTATTTCGGTAAAATACAGACGTAATTGGTCACGGGTGCGGCGTGCGCCGCACTTCTTCCACGCTAGTGTATATTCTACACTACCTTGGAGTTCACTATTGACTCTCCTTTTCCAACTGTATCATTTCAAATTAATTTTTGTTATGCCCACTCATGCAGGCATGAACCAAATATACTGCCGTTAATGTCCAACATGAAACATTGTTTTAATTAAGCTCTATCAATCACAATATTCTTTCTTCTCTCCCGAGATTCTATGTTTTTTGTGCTCATTACATCGATACTCTATCTATAAGGGTCAGTTCTTTTACTGGCTTCTAAAATAATATGGAATAAACTGTCCCCTATCCAGCTTATGCTAGAAGCCCAACCAAATTTACTTTTTAGAAGCCTATTAATTAAGACTTGACTAGTAGGCTTCTAAAAAAATTGTTAGACTTGTAAGCTCGTAGGGCCAACTTATTCTAGAAGAAAAAAGGCACCAAAAAATGGCCCTAAATACACTATCCTTCCTAATTTAGAGGCCTCACATTCAATTGACATCTCTAATTTGAAATTTACTCACCGATTTTGAACGGGTCAACAATTTCTCAAGGAGCTATCTCATTCCATGCTTTTAATTCACTATGCTCCCTAATTTTGGAGGTTTTTCATTCGATTGAGGTATTCAATTTTGAATTTGATTCACGATTTTGATCGGCTCAACGATTTTTCAAATCAGTCGGCAACAACTGGCCTATAAAAACATATCAATCCCATGCACGCTCTCACCAAGTAGAAAAAATAAGCACCAACATGTGACTGTGTAGCAGCTATATAGAACATACAACCACCGACACATAAAATGTCACCACATAAGTATGAGTTGATTAACAGATAATACAGAATCACACCACAAAAATCCCACCAAAATACCACGTTGTAAGAAGAAGGAAAACACACTACATTGTATCCCCTACTCGCGAAACCAACACTCCCTCAATTTCAAAATATAAGGTGTACTAGTTTTTTAGAATTTCTTTCACTTTGACCAAGTTTAGAGTCAAAAATATCGACATTCACAATGCTAAATAAATAAAATATGAAAATTCATTTCATCATGAATCTAATTATTATACCGATTTGATATTATGGTATTGGTACATTTCTCTACAAATTTGGTCAAACTTAAAGATGTTTGACTTTCAAAAATCTTATACACCTTATATATTGAAACAAATGGAATATTTTTTTGATGAAAACTCAATAACAGCAACGGTGCAACAAAGTGCGCCCAACTCTTATAGTAATACACTACATCACAACATATCCACAATGTATGCGTTAACAAAATCCTATATTCGTAATGCAACCAAGATGATGAACTAACCGTTCAATATACAACTAAAATCCTTTAAATTACAAGTAAAACATCACATTATTTACAACAGTGTATGGTATGAAAGTCAAATACAAATGCAACACATAAACATAAAGCACATGTCACCCCCCAATGTGTGCGATCTAGCCCTCGCACTGTGTCAACCTCTCTTTTTTGCTAAGAGTTGCAGCCATTGTGTGTCAATCACATTGTATACGAGTTCATTCATCACCTGCCGATGCATTGGTAGCCTAGAAAAATAGTAATCATATCGTATGTGATACACCGACTACAAGTATGACTAATCTCGAGACAATGGCCGCGGTGATAAAGGTGGCGGTGGTTATGGAGGTGAGATGACAAATGGCGGCGGCTAGGGTTGGAACATGGGTTCTGATTCTCCGCTTCACGAATTGTGCTCCTCCTGATGAGATTCTGACGTTGACCCATTTATAGAAGTGGGTTAGGTGGACGTCCAGTGTGCACGACCGGTGGTACGAGTAGGCACTCGTACCGTGCGTCGTCTTGCGCTCTGCATAGCTTCCTACGCCTCCCATTGACTCATCTCTTCCACCGACCTTCATATTTCTTCTATGTAATGATATTCTTCTATGTTTAGGCCCATTCCCTATGAAAACACATTAAACAAAGGATTTCACGATCTCTCGCATTCATTAGTCATTAGTGGCAATATCTGAATGATTGTCATGAAAATTCCGCGATTATTCGGTTCAAACAATGGTGGAATGAGTGCAAAAATATCACTCGTTACATGGGACGGGGAAGTGTAACCGTCGCGGTTCCCAAAATTGATTGATGTAACACTAGATAAGGGACGAGGACGACAGATACTTGATGGATAGTTACGCTGCAAGATGGATAGTTACGCTGCAAAGTGGACCCAATATCACTGGGTCCAACTATCATGGACGAAAGACATTTCCGTCCCATGTCTCAACCGATTGTCATGGACGAAAGCGTGGAGGTACATCAAGAATATAAGAAAGACATGTCCGTCCCATGTCTCAACCGATTGTCATGGACGAAAGCGTGGAGGTACATCACTGGGCCCAACTATCATGGACGAAAGCGTGGAGGAACATCACTGGGCCCAACTGTCATGAACGACTGTTGAGATCGTGTCCATGCAACCATGGTCGAACGACTACGGGTCATTTAGACGAAACATTAAAATTCTACCATCCGTTGTTTAACCTTTTCATATGAAATGAGTAAACAAAACAAAATTAAATAACTGTGTTAGATTGCTTGTGATGGAATCAACGTTCAATTTTTTTTGAACTATCAGGGTTCAAGTGCTCGTCTTTTTTTTAGAAAAAGCATAGCTTTATCTCTACTCCTAAAGGAGGAGTTGGTAGGCGGCGTTCATGGTTTATTTTCGTCTCTGCTCCCACTTTTGTTTGGTTTTCTTTGTCTCTCCTCCCATCACCCCCTTCCACCAAAGTCCATCGGTTTATTTTTCTCTCCACTATTTTATTACAAGCCAGCACTTTCCTAACATACAAAAATCACGGATCTAAATTTCTTAAGTTATCCAAATCAATCAATCCCTCTCATTAGTGCAATTTGTTTTAGGAAACAAATAACATATTTTTAGGAAACAAATAATATATTTTAATCTAACTTTTCTAACTTATTCAAATCAACCGATCCCTCTCATTAGTGTAATTTGTTTTAGGAACCAAATAACAAATTTCAGATAATAAATAACAGATTCTAAGGAAATTAACGTCTAAATCATGACAAACAAATGTCTACTCCTAATTGGGGACTTGGTAGCCGGCGTTCCATGGTTTTTTCGTCTCTCCTCCCATCTTTGTCTAGGTTATTTTCGTCCCTTCTTCCACCATCATCTATTTCATTTGGGTTTTTTTTGCATCACCTTCCACCACCCGATTCCTCTGAGTTTTTTTGCTTTAGTTCCCACACAATCGAAAACAAACCTGAACGGATCCAAAATTTCCATGCAGTCATAAGTTATTTAGTAATGTCTTTATGTGAAAGAATCAATCACGTTCAACTTTAATGAATCTTTAAAGATCAAATCTAAATTAATTAACCTTATAATAAGTTGTTCAATCATCTTAATTAATCTTTCCATACGTCATCAAAATTAAATTAATTAACATTATCATATGTCGTCCCATCACATTAATGTCGCATGATACATCCTACAAAATCTCTACTTGGTAGCTTTCGCTCCATGATTTTTTTGTCTCACCCCCCCCCCCCTTCACCTTCATTTTTATTGTCTTTTTTTCGATTCACCACCACTAGATTGCACTAAAAACTACACAAGGAAAGAAAAATATGCTTTGATGACCCACAAGTATAGGGGATCAATCGTAGTCCTTTCGATAAGTAAGAGTGTCGAACCCAACGAGGAGCAGAAGGAAATGACAAGCGGTTTTCAGCAAGGTAATTTCTGCAAGCGCTGAAATTGTAGGTAACAGGTAGTTTGATAACAAGATAATTTGTAACGAGCAAGTAACGGTAACGGTAAACAAGGTGCAGCAAGGTAGCCCAATCCTTTTGAGGCAAAGGACAGGCCAGAACAATCACTAGTAATAGGCAAAGTGTTCTTGAGGGTACACGGGAATTTCGTCTAGTCACTTTTATCATGTTGGTTTGATTCGTGTTCGCTACTTTGGTAATTTGAAATGTGGGTGGACCGGTTCTAAGGTGTTGTTCTTACATGAACTAACAACCTACTTATGATTAACCCCCCCTCGCAAGCATCCGCAACTACGAGAAAAGTATTAAGACAAAGTCTAACCATAGCATTAAACATGTGGATCCAAATCAGCCCCTTACGAAGTAGCGCATAAACTAGGGTTTAAGCTTCTATCACTCTAGCAATCATCATCTAATAACTACTCCACAATGCATTCCCTTAGGCCCATGAATGGTGAAGTGTCATGTAGTCGACGTTCACATGACACCACTAAGGGAATCACAACATACATATCATCAAAATATCGAACACATATCAAATTCACATGATTACTTGCAACATGACTTCTCCCGTGACCTCAAGAACAAAGGTAACTACTCACAAATAATAAACATGCTCAAGATCAAAGACGTATTGAATAGCATATTGGATCTGAACATATAATCTTCCACCAAATAAACCATATAGTAATCAACTACGCAAGGTAATCAACACTACTAGTCACCCACAGGTACCAATCTGAGGTTCCGGTACAAAGATTGAACACAAGAGATGAACTAGGGTTTGAGAGGAGATGGTGCTGTTGAAGATGTTGATGAAGATTGGCCTCCCAAAGATGAGAGGCGTGTTGGTGACGACGATGGCTTCGATTTCCCCCTCCGGGAGGGAAGTTCCCCCGGCGAAATCGCTCCGCCGGAGGGCAAAAGTGCTCCTGCCCAAGTTGCGCCTCGAGGCGGCGGCGCTTCGTCCCGAAAGTCCTCCCCTGATTTTTTCTAGGTCAAGAGAGACCTTATACCAGAAAATGGGCACCGGAGGTGGGCCAGGCTGGACACAACCCATCAGGGCGCGCCCAGGGGGCCTGGCGCGCCCTGGTGGGTTGTGCCCACCTGGGGGGCCTCCTCCGGTAGTTTCCAGCTCCAGTATTTTTTATTAAATATAAAAATAATCTCCGTAAAATTTTAGCTTCATTGGGGTTGTGCAGAATAGGTATCTCTGACGTGCTTTTCTTGGGTCCAGAATTCCAGCTGCCGGTATTCTCCCTCCATGTGTAAAGCTTGCATATTATGAGAGAAAAGGCATTAGAATCGCTCCCCAAGCATTATTATTCAACAAAAAAAAGTAAATGACAGTAGGAAATCATGATGCAAAATGGATGTATCAACTCCCCCAAGCTTAGACCTCGCTTGTCCTCAAGCGAAAGCCGATATTGAAAAGCATGTCCACATGGTTTGAGAGAGAGGTGTCGATAAAAACAAAATACGGACATAGAAGCATCATGCTTATTATCATAACAGCAATAAACTCTAACAAAGGAACTTATTTCAATACATTTTTATCATATAGCTTCTCATGAACAAGTAACAATTCATCACAACATAGAAGTATGAAGCATAAACCTTATTGGGAACCAACAAACTATGTTCTCAGTCAACTTTGCAACTACAATTCATCATCTTTTCAGGAGGGGTCTCATGTAGGAGCCTTTTGGCAAGTCCACATACTCAACCATCATTTAGTCTTCTATGATTGCTAACGCTCACGGCATACCCATGAACAAAAAGTTTCAACCAGACACGTAGGAAGATAGGGGCTTATAATTTTGCCTCCCAACTCACTCACCTCAAGGGTGATGTCAACAATAATAACTCATGCCCAATATATGTGCCTAGATCTTTCCTCACCACATGATGCTTGCAAAAGAAAAAGTAAAAAGGAATAGCGAAGAATACTTTGACTCTTGCATAAAGGTAAGTGCATAAAAGTAAAAGATAGGCCCTTCGCAGAGGGAAGGAGAGGTTGTCGTGCGCTTATTGGTTTGTATGCCCAATCCCTTAATGTAAAAGAACGTCATGCTATATTGCCCCCTATGATAGCAACCTTTATTATGCAGTCCGTCGCTTTTATTACTTTGCCATCATAAGTTCGTATAATGCTCAATTTTCTCTTACACTAATTGATCAAAACACTTTTAGAAGCAATTTTTATTGCCCTATTGCACCGATGACAACTTACTTGAAGGATCTTTCTCGATCCATAGGTAGGTATGGTGGACACTCAAAGAAAGAGTTTGGTTTGCGTTTTTGGATGCACAAGTAGTATCTCTACTTAGTGCGGAATTTTTGGCTAGCAAAGATATTGGGCAAGCACCACATGTTAAAGGATCTATGACAATATAACTTCTATGTGGATACGAACAAACATAAATCATTATGTTGTCTTCCTCGTCCAACATCAACAATTTTGACATATACTATTTGATGAGGGCTCATACGTCCATTTTGCATCATGCTTTTATATTGATATTTATTGCATTATGGGCTGTTATTACACATTTTGATACAATACTTATGCCTTTTCTCTCTTATTTTACAAGGTTTACATGAAGAGGGAGAATGCCGGCAGCTGGAATTCTGGACTGGAAAAGGAGCAAATATGAGAGACCTATTCTACACAACTCCAAAAGTCCTGAAAAGTTACGGAGAATTATTTTGGAATATATAAAAATATTGGGCGAAAGAAATACCAGAGGGGACCCATCAGGTGGTCACAAGCCAGGGGGGCGCGCCCTACCCCCCTGGGCACGCCCCTGTGGCTTGTGGGCCCCCTCGCAGGCCTCCGGTGGCCATCTTCTGCTATATGGAGGGTTTTGACATGGAAAAAAATCATAAGAGAGCTTTCGGGACGAAGCGCCGCCGTCTCGAGGTGGAACCTGGGCAGAAGCAATCTAGGGCTCCGGCGGAGCTGTTCTGCCGGGGAAACTTCCCTTCCGGAGGGGGAAATCGAAGCCATCGTCATCACCAACGATCCTCTCATCGAGAGGGGGTCAATCTCCATCAACATCTTCACCAGCACCATCTCCTCTCCAAACCCTAGTTCATCTCTTGTATCCGATCTTTGTCTCAAACCTCATATTGGTACCTGTGGGTTGCTAGTAGTGTTGATTACTCCTTGTAGTTGATGCTAGTTGGTTTACTTGGTGGAAGATCATATGTTCAGATCCTTAATTATAATTAATACTCCTCTGATTATGAACATGAATATGCTTTGTGAGTAGTTACGTTTGTTCCTGAGGACATGGGATAAGTCTTGTTATAAGTAATCATGTGAATTTGGTATTCGTTCGATATTTTGATGAGATGTATGTTGTCTCTCCTCTAGTGGTGTTATGTGAACGTCGACTACATGACACTTCACCATTATTTGGGCCTAGGGGAAGGCATTGGGAAGTAATAAGTAGATGATGGGTTGCTAGAGTGACAGAAGCTTAAACCCTAGTTTATGCGTTGCTTCGTAAGGGGCTGATTTGGATCCATATGTTTCATGCTATGGTTAGATTTATCTTAATTCTTCTTTCGTAGTTGCGGATGCTTGCGAGAGAGGTTAATCATAAGTGGGAGGCTTGTCCAAGTAAGGGCAGCACCCAAGCACCGGTTCACCCACATATCAAATTATCAAAGTAACGAACGCGAATCATATGAGCATGATCAAAACTAGCTTGACAGGAATTCCCATGTGTCCTCGGGAGCGCTTTGCTTTATATAAGAGTTTGTCCAGGCTTGTCCTTTGCTACAAAAAGGATTGGGCCACCTTGATGCACCTTTGCTACACTTGTTACTTGCTATCTGTTACGAATTATCTTATCATACAACTATCTGTTACCGATAATTTCAGTGCTTGCAGAGAATACCTTGCTGAAAACCGCTTGTCATTTCCTTTTGCTCCTCGTTGGGTTCGACACTCTTACTTATCGAAAGGACTATGATAGATCCCCTATACTTGTGGGTCTTCAAGACTCTTTTCTGGTGCCGTTGCCGGGGAGTGAAGCGCCTTTGGTGAGTGGAATTTGGTAAGGAAAAATTTATATAGTGTGCTGAAATTTACTGTCACTTGTTACTATGGAAAATAATCCATTGAGGGGCTTGTTCGGGGTATCTTCACCTCGACTGGAAGCACAAAGAGTTGCTCCTCAACCTACTGAACCTACTGAAAATATTTATTATGAAATTCCTTCGGGTATGATAGAGAAACTGCTAGCTAATCCTTATGCAGGAGATGGAACATTACATCCTGATTTGCATCTAATCTATGTGGATGAAGTTTGTGGATTACTTAAGCTTGCAGGTTTGCCCGAGGATGATGTCAAGAAGAAGGTCTTTCCTTTATCTTTGAAGGAGAAGGCATTGACATGGTATAGGCTATGTGATGATATTGGATCATGGAACTACAACCGATTGAAATTGGAATTTCATCAGAAGTTTTATCCTATGCATCTGGTTCATCGTGATCGGAATTATATTTATAATTTTTGGCCTCGTGAAGGAGAAAGTATCGCTAAAGCTTGGGGGAGGCTTAAGGCAATGTTATATTCATGCCCCAATCATGAGCTCCCAAGAGAAATTATTATTCAGAATTTTTATGCTCGGCTTTCTCGTAATGATCAATCCATGCTCGATACTTCTTGTAATGGTTCCTTTATGAAGAAAGATATCGAATTCAAATGGGACTTATTGGAAAGAATTAAATGCAACTCTGAAGATTGGGAACTCGGCGAAGGTAAGGAGTCAGGTATAAACCTTAAGTTTGATTGTGTTAAATCCTTTATAGACACCGATGCTTTTCGTGAATTTAGCACTAAATATGGACTTGACTCTGAGATAGTAGCTTCTTTCTGTGAATCTTTTGCTGCTCATGTTCATCTCCCTAAGGAGAAGTGGTTTAAATATCATCCTCCCATTGAAGTGAAAGTAGTTGAACCTATTAAAGTTGAAGAGGAAACTATTATTTATAATGTCGATCCTGTTATTCCTACTGCTTATATTGAGAAACCACCTTTTCCTGTTAGAATAAAGGAACATGCTAAAGCTTCAACTGTGGTTCGTAAGAGCTATGTTAGAACACCTACACCCCCTGAACAAATTAAAGTTGAACCTAGTATTGCTATGTTTAAAGATCTCTTGGTTGATAATATTGATGGGCATGTTATTCATTTCTGTGATGAAGCTGCTAGAATTGCTAGACCGGATACTAAAGATAAACATAGACCTATTGTTGTCATGCCTGTTGTTTCTGTTAAAATAGGAGATCATTGTTATCATGGCTTATGTGATGTGGGTGCTAGTGTGAGTGCAATTCCCTATACCTTATATCAGGAAATTATGAATGATATTGCACCCGCTGAATTAGAAGAAATTGATGTCACCATTAAGCTTGCTAATAGAGATATTATAGCACCAGTTGGGATTGTTAGAGATGTTGAAGTCTTGTGTGGGAAAATAAAATATCCTACTGATTTTCTTGTTCTTGGTTCCCCACAAGATGATTTTTGTCCCATTATATTTGGTAGACCTTTCTTGAATACTGTTAATGCTAAGATAGATTGTGAGAAAGAAACTGTTACTGTAAGTTTTGGGGATGTGTCTCATGAGTTTAATTTCTCTAAATTTCGTAGACGACCCCATGATAAAGAATTATCTCGTAAGGATGAAATTATTGGTCTTGCTTCTATTGATGTGCCTCCTACTGATCCTTTAGAACAATATTTGCTAGATCATGAAAACGATATGCATATGAATAACAGGAATGAAATAGATAAGATTTTCTTTGATCAGCACCCTATTTTAAAACACAACTTACCTGTTGAAATACTTGGGGATCCTCCTCCACCCAAGGGTGATCCCGTGTTTGAGCTTAAGCAATTACCGAATACTCTGAAATACGCTTATCTTGATGAAAAGGAGATATATCCTGTTATTATTAGTGCTAACCTTTCAGAGAGTGAAGAAAAGAGATTATTGAAAACTCTGAGGAAGCACCGTGCTGCTATTGGATATACTCTTGATGATCTTAAGGGCATTAGTCCCACTCTATGCCAGCATAAAATTAATATGGAGCCTGATGCTAAACCAGTTGTTGATCACCAATGACGGTTAAATCATAAAATGAAAGAAGTGGTAAGAAATGAAATATTAAAGCTTCTGGAGGCAGGTATAATTTATCCTATGGCTGATAGTAGATGGGTTAGTCCCGTTCATTGTGTCCCTAAGAAGGGAGGTATTACTGTTATTCCTAATGATAAAAATGAATTGATCCCGCAAAGAATTGTTACAGGATATAGAATGGTAATTGATTTCAGGAAATTAAATAAAGCTACTAGGAAATATCATTACCCTCTACCTTTTATTGATCAAATGCTAGAAAGACTATCCAAACACACACACTTCTGCTTTCTAGATGGTTATTCTGGTTTCTCTCAAATACCTGTGTCAAAAGAGGATCAAGAAAAGACCACTTTTACTTGTCCTTTCGGTACCTTTGCTTATAGACCGATGCCTTTTGGTTTATGCAATGCACTGATAACCCACAAGTATAGGGGATCGCAACAGTTTTCGAGGGTAGAGTATTCAACCCAAATTTATTGATTCGACACAAGGGGAGCCAAAGAATATTCTCGAGTATTAGCAGCTGAGTTGTCAATTCAACCACACCTGAAAGACTTAATATCTGCAGCAAAGTACTATGGAAGTAACGGTAACGGTGGCAAAGTGACAGTAGCAGTTTTGTAGTGATTGTAACAGTAGCAACGGAAAAGTAACTTAGCAAAGATCAATATGTGGAGAGCTCGTAGGCAATGGATCAGTGATGGATAATTATGTCGGATGGCATTCATCATGCAACGGTTATAACATAGGGTGACACAGAACTAGCTCCAATTCATCAATGTAATGTAGGCATGTATTCCATATATAGTCATACGTGCTTATGGAAAAGAACTTGCATGACATCTTTTGTCCTACCCTCCCGTGGCAGCGGGGTCCTAATGGAAACTAAGGGATATTAAGGCCTCCTTTTAATAGAGAACTGGACCAAAGCATTAGCACTTAGTGAATACATGAACTCCTCAAACTACGATAATCATCGGAAAGAATCTCATTTATTGTCACCCTGGGGGATGCGGATCATAACTCGTAATAGGTGTCTACAACTTGCAAGATAGGATCAAGAACACATATATATTCATGAAAACGTAATAGGTTCAGATCTGAAAACATGGCACTCGGGCCCTAGTGACAAGCATTAAGCATAGCAAAGTCATAGGAACATCAATCTCAGAACATAGTGGATACTAGGGATCAAACCCTAACAAAACTAACTCGATTACATGGTAAATCTCATCCAACCCATCATCGTCCAGCAAGCCTATGATGGAATTACTCACGAACGGCAGAGAGCATCATGAAATTGGTGATGAAGGATGGTTGGTGATGACGACGGCGTCGATTTCCCCTCCCCTGAGCCCAAATCAGACTCCAGATCTGCCCTCCCGAGGAAGAACAGGAGGTGGCGGCGGCTCCGTATCGTAAAACGCGATGAACTCTTCTCTCTTATTTTTTTCTCCACGGATGTGAATATATAGAAGTGGAATCGAGGTCGGATGAGTAACAGGGGGCCCACAAGCCACCAGGGCGCGCCCTAGGGGGGGTGGCGCGCCCTCCTGGCTTGTGGCCAACAGGTGGACCCCCCGGGCTTGATTCTTTCGCGAATATTTTTTATTAATTCCAAAAATATTCTCCGTAAATTTTTAGGTCAATCCGAGAACTTTTATTTCTGCACAAAAATAACACCAAGGCAATTCTGCTGAAAACAGCGTCAGTCCAGGTTAGTTCCATTCAAATCATGCAAATTAGAGTCCAAAACAAGGGCAAAAGAGTTTGGAAAAGTAGATACGTTGGAGACGTATCAACTCCCCCAAGCTTAACCCAATGCTTGTCCTCAAGCAATTCAGTTGACAAACTGAAAGTGATAAAGAAAAACTTTTACAAACTCTGTTTGATCTTGCTGTTGTAAATATGTCTAACTGATGTTCAGATTTTCAGCAAAGATTATAGACTAACCACATTCACAATAACACTTAGGTCTCACATTTACTCATATCAATGGTATAACCAACTAGCGAGCAATAATAATAAGTCTCGGATGACAACAATTTTATCAAAACAATCATGATACAATATGACATAATGGTATCTCGCTAGCCCTTTCTGAGACCGCAAAACATAAATGCAGAGCACCTCTAAAGAACAAGGACTGACTAAACATTGTAATTCATGGTAAAAGAGATCCAGTCACAATCATACTCAATATCAATTAATAACAAAGCATACAAATGACGGTGGTGCTCTCTAACTGGTGCCTTTTTATAAGAGGATGATGACTCAACAGTAAAGTAAAATAGATAGGCCCTTCGCAAAGGGAAGCATTGATTTGCAGAGGTGCCAGAGCTCGAGCTTTTAAAATAGGGATGAATAATGATTTTGAGTGGTATGCTTTAATTGCCAACATAACAACCAAGAGATCTCGGTATCTTCCATGCTAGATACATTATAGGCGGTTCCCAAACAGAATAGTAAAGTTTTTACTCCCCCTCCACCAAATCAATCACACTCCACGGCGGGCCGAATTCACGGGTACCGTCCATACAAACACAATCCTGGGGGAGTTTTGTTTTATTATATTTTGATTTGAATTTTGAGCATGGAACTGAGCATCCCGAATACCAGCCACTTTCTCGTGAATGATAGTGAATCAACACATATCGTGAGAATAACCCACCTAGCATGGAAGATACTAACAGCCCCTAGTCACTACATGAGCGATTTGGGCATACAAAACAGAATATTATTTGAAGGTTTAGAGTATGGCACATGCAAATTTACTTGGAACGGCAGGTAAATACCACATATAGGTAGATATGGTGGACTCATATGGAACAACTTTGGGTTTATGGAAATGGATGCACAAGCAGTATTCCCGCTTAGTACAAGTGAAGGCTAGCAAGAGACTGGGAAGCGACCAGCTAGAGAGCGACAACAGTCATAAACATGCTTTAAGATTAACCAACATTGAATGCAATCATGAGTAGGATATAAATCACCATGAACATAAATATCATGGAGGCTATGTTGATTTTGTTTCAACTACATGCGTGAACATGTGCCAAGTCAAGCCACTTGAATCATTCAGAGGAGGATACCATCCTATCATACTACATCACAACCATTTTAAAATGCATGTTGGCACTCAAGACAAACCATTATACACTCTTAGCTAATTAAGCATGGCATGAGTAACTATAATCTCTAATTGTCATTGCAAACATGTTTCATCTATAATGTGCTGAATTCAGAACGATGAGCTAATCATATTTACAAAAACAAGATAGGTCGAGTTCATACCAGCTTTTCTCCATCTCAGTCATTTCATCATATATCGTCATTATTGCCTTTCACTTGCATGACCGAACGGTGTGAATAATAATAAGAGTGCACGTGCATTGGACTAAGCTGGAATCTGCAAACGATAACTCAAAGGAGAAGGCAAGGTAATATGGGCTCTCTATAAGGTAAACAATGATGCATATGAGAGCCACTCAACATTTTCATCGTGGCCTTCTCCTTGCGACCCAAAGAAAGGAAATTTCAAAACAAGAAAGAGAAAAACTATTTACACGGGAAAGCTCCCAACAAGCAAAAAAAGAACGAGAAATCTTTTTGGGTTTTCTTTTAATACTACAACTAGACAAACTAAAAGGTAAAGCTAAACTATTTTTTTGGATTTTCTTAAGGTTTATTAAAACTCACAAAAAGAAAATGAAAAGAAGAAATAAACTACCATGGATAGTACAATGAAAAAGTATGAACACCGACAACTGAAATGAGTGTGTGAACATGAATGTAATGTCGGTGAGAAATACGTACTCCCCCAAGCTTAGGCTTTTGGCCTAAGTTGGTCCAGGGCCATGGCTGGAAATAACCATCTCCGGGATACTCCGGAGGATACTGAGGGTTCCACTGGTTGGCGAGCTCCTGTGGCTCCCACTGAAAAACCGGAGCCTGATATGGATCAAGGGCTGGTGCCGGCTCAGGTGCTGGGGGTTGCGACAAACCCTAATATCGGTAGATATCATCGGGCATAATAGTGTACCTGCCTGAATGAATATCGAACAAAGAAGAAGCAGGCAGAGTAATAATTTCACAAGTACCCTGACTAAATACTAGGTTGTAAAGCAGCCTCCTATCCTTATCTTTCCTAATAAAATCATGTGCTACCATACTATCATAGTCTAAATACCTCGTGGGTAGTAACAATTCATCTTCCTCGTCAAGCCTAATGGGTATCTTAAAATGTTTGGCTAAGCGAGATGCATAGATACCTCCAAATATGGGACCCTTTGAATGGTTTAAGTTCAACCGTTGGGCCACTATAGCACCCAGACTAAAAGTTCTATCAACAAGTAAAGCGTGGCGCAAAATGGCGAGGTCAGGTGCACTGAGGCTTCCGCTCTCCCCTCGACCAACTAAACATCTCCCCGCAAATAATGAATAATAGCGTAGAACAGGAAAATGTAAACTAGCCACTCTTACCCTTGACACCCCTCTCTCTTCCCCCACAGTGATTGAGGCAATGAAGTCCTCCATGTCTCTAGGACATGGTTCACTGATGCTGCCCTCATAAGGTATTTTGCAAACTTTGCAAAAATCATAAAGTTTCATCTCCTTAGGCACATCATATAAGTAAAATTCTACCATGGGAGGATCCTTCCTAGGATAAAAGTGAAAATTTTGCACGAAGGTATTAGTGAGTAAGAGATACTGGTCACACTTATCATTGAGGAAATCTGTGATGCCTGCATTCTTTACCAAATAGTAAAAGTCTTCATAAATTCCGGTCTCCCTCAAGAATGCATCACTTGGCCATTCACATGGACGAACCTGTGCGACGCGAGGGAGATTATATTTGGGCTTCTTTTCCACCTCATTTTCATCATCTTTCGAGCCTCGGCTTGAAGAACCTCTTAATAATCTCCTCAACATTTTTCTGAAAAATTTCTGAAATTTTTAGTGACTCAAAATAAAGGTAAACAAAACTCAACAAAACTCATAGCAACTACTCCCACAAGTGCCTAGAAGCTATATCATGCATCAAAACTACTTGGGACCATACAAATTTGACATGCAAGCTCAAGAACAAGGTCACCACAGCAGCAAAAATTTACAATATATAAAGCACTAGAACAAAAACTAATTGGACCATTGGAGGAGTCACATACCGATGAGCAATCCCCTAAAACAGTTTTGCAAATGGGGCTTTGAGCAAGGAGATCGAAAATGGCAGCAAAATGAGCTAGAGCACGGGTTTGAGCAATGGTGGGATTTTTTCTGGAGGAAGACGAAGTGGATGGTGGCTGGAATAAGTGAGGGGGCCCCACAAGCCACCAGGGCGCGCCCAGGGGGGGTGGGCGCGCCCTCCTGGCTTGTGGCCAACAGGTGGACCCCCTGGCTTGTTTTTAGTGCCAAAAATTCTAAAATATTCCAGAAAAAATCATACTAAATTTTCTGGGCATTCTGAGGACTTTTATTTTCAGGTCAATTTTCAATTACACGGGTAAATCAAAAAACAGGAGAATAATAGCATTTTTACTCTAACTAGTTGACCTGTTGCGCCAAATGGCGCAGAGGCACCCTGAAACCATGTTTGCGATGAAAAGAAAATGCATGTCTTAGTGATATGCGGCGGGGATCCGAAAAGACAAAACAAAGATTTGGTAGGTTCTTCACGAGGAAATTGTCTTTTGTAACTGCGAAAATAGAAAAAGTTATTATTTTTCAAATGAATATTTTTAGTGGAGTATCTAAGGCTTATTGGGCTGGTCCGTTTGACGTCTGGCCCATGGATGATTTTCTTGTCTGGCCTGGTCGTGTAGAATATGAAGTGGCAGGCGTCGATTGATCTGGTAAATCCCTTCTTCTTTCGCTCAAAAAAATCCCGTCTTCTTCCTTGGTGTCTCCGTTGGGTGAGAGGAACCCTTCCTTCAGAGACGAAGCTACAACGCCGGCGTGCCGGTGAGATAATTGTCCCTTCGATGCATGGATTTGGTCCTCATTTGCCTGGATTTGGCTTGTCCCCTTGTTTTTAGCCGAGTTCTATTCTAGTGCCCTGCGTCCGTCGACGCACTTTGTCGCTCCCTTTCCTTCTTCCGCTTCGGTCTATATTCCTAGCTATCCATTACACATCGGTAGTCAGACGGCCTCGGCGCCGGCATCGAGCACGGGAGCAACAGCAGCGCTCGGATGGTATGAGCTGGCGCAGCTGGCCGTTGGGTGAGGAATGGCCGCGCCCAACTCTGTCCTCGGCAACAGTTTTGCTGGGTTGGATGACCACGGTTGCGTTTGTTAGTTTTTTCCTTCCGCATTTGTTGATGGAGATTTGTTCTTTCAGATTTGGATGCCGTTACAGTTCTGTGTTTTGATTAGTTTGTGTAAATTAAAAATCTTGTCCGTTTCAGGTTTCAAACACGGTGAGGCATGAGGGGAGATCGCATGGAGGATCCTTTGAACATTAGCTCAGATGAGAGCGTGGACAGTAGCTCTGATGAATCTGCAGACACGAGCTCTGACGAACGTGTGCACATCAGGTCTGATTATGGTGTTTGCGTTAGTTGTTGTTTTTCCTTTCGCATCAGATTTAGAGGCCATTATAGTTTTCTGTTTCGATTGGTTTCTGTAAACTAAAATTCTTGTTTGTTTCAGGGTTCAAACACAGCCAGGCATGAGGGGAGATCGCATGGAGGACCATGTGAACATTAGCTGAGATGAGAGCGTGGACAGTAGCTCTGACAAACGTGTGCACAACAGCTTTGATTATGGCGTTGACACGAGCTCTGATGAAGGTATTTTTTTAGCAATGTTTGACATCAGATATCTGAATTACTAAAATGCGTCCATGATTTGTATTTCAATCATTTGCGCTCACGGGTCATTGTTTGTTGAACCATTGAGGCATATACTACCATATGAAGAAGAAGAAGCTTCAGAAGAAATGTAAGGATGTGTGTGACTGCCCAAGGAATTATACAGTTGGTAAGGCCTGATTGTACATAAGTCAGAGTTTTTTCTCTATAGATAGGAAATTGACCATTCTAACTCTGTTCTTAGGACGTGATCCTAATTCTGAAGCTGATTGGATGTATGCAAAGAAATTTAGGATGTCAATGTGTGCTCGAAAGCATCTTAGGTGTTATGTTCATTCTGCTAAGCCTGCTATTAGGCACTATGTGTGTGAGATGAATAAGACTTTTACTAAAGCTGGGCAGAGAATGGTAAGAAACGAATATGTTTGCTTATACGTGTATGTGACTACCGTATGAATCATAGTGGTTAACTATAATCTTGTTGGATGCTTGTAGTACTTTTCTGCTTTGTTTACTAAGAAGCATCTGATGAAGTTTCTGTCGACTCCGGTTGATCGAATGCGGATTAAGCTTTCATCCGGGCGGTGTGCAACCTATGTTCGTTTGCTGAACGGTGTTGACAACAGGGCTATCATAACACATAATTGGAGTCATTTTGCGAAAAAAGCAAAGTTGATAGAAGGGGAGATCTGTGTCTTTTCGCTCCGAATTTCGAAGGGGCAACCAGCGTTCACTGTGCACAAAATCTGAAGAGGTTGGTTTCTGGAATACGTTTGTATTTTTTTTTAATATTTTATTTCCTGGGCTAAGAATGTGTGGGTATTTGTAGGTTTCTCTGATGCAGTTCGGAAGGAGGCAGATGTTAAGGTGTTTTGCAAAGGCATGTATATATGCTCTCTAGTATGCTGGTATGCTTATGTTTACTAATGTTTAGCGGTTTGATAGACCGTGCTCAGGTCCGTTGGGTCAATGTAGCTAGGATGTTTTTCTTTTGGCACTAATGCATCATTGATGCTATATGTAATGCACTGATGACGGAGGTTCTAAACTAATAAGAAAGCTATCTGCTTTTGCTTTACACCATATTTCTGTTTGGTTGATGCGTGCCTTCGATCTGCTATTTTTGTTGCATAGAACATTGGTAAATTGCTTGAAAGAGAGGCAATTATGGCATGTTCTCTCATGCCAATCAGGTCATCGTCAGTATTTGCCAGTTTACACGAACTGCTGACATTTGGAAGCTGTAAAGCAGCCATGCATTATGCTAGGAGGATCATTACTCATTACACACATAGTCTTGGCAAGTCTTACTTTGCGCCTGGTCTAAAGAGCGAGATAATTATACACTACGGTTAACCTTCTTAGCAAGATAATTATACACTACAAAAGGAGCAAAGGAGATCACAGCTATAAAAGGATCTAGTTTAGGATGGATTCTTGTAGGAGATCAGTTTAGAAACCTCTCCTGATGCTTCTTAAGTGCTTCTCTGATTTGAGCACCCTGCGTTTGAGCCTTTCTGCCACCTTCTCAATGTTGTTTAGAGGTTCGTTCATAAGCTGATCTATCAGTCCTCTCCTAGACGATCTGTTGAGCGCTGTTACGTTGCATCAGGAGAGGTTTACCCTGCTACAACTAACACATATATCTGCACCAAGAAGAAGCGCGAAGAAAGAAGGTAAGGACCAGCACATTACCAGAAGGAAGAAACACAATAAAGAACAGCAATGAGAGAACGCAGCTGCAGCAGCAGACGAACAACCTGAGGAAAACATGCCGGGGTCAGCGTACAGGCATTCCGCCGAACACGTTACATGCAGGCAAGCCGAAGTAAAACCAACCTGAACGAAACCGGCGTGACGACGCGACTGCGAGCGCACGACAGAAGGAGAAGGGACCGGGCTGCACGCGCAGTAGCCAAGAGAAGGAAACGGAAGTAAGCACGATGCATTACGCCGAGTAAGCAAAGCGAAGGACGAGGAACCAAGTAAAGAGAGCGACAACCTTAACCAGCAGGACCGAGCGACGGGGCAACCGGCATTGCGACGAGGATGCACACGTACGCAGATGCACACGGACGGGGCGAGGCAAAGAGGAAGGAGAGGGTGGCAGAGGGAACGAGGCTAACGGCGCAGGGAAAAAATACAAAGCGGGGGAGGGAAAAGGATGAAAGGAAGATGAGGTAAACAAGGAGGAAAGCGGTGGGCGCGGGCTCTCTCTACTGCAGGCAGAGAGCGCAGCGTGAGAACAGACCCACCATTGTGATGAAGCCACGCGGCATAAGCAAGCCAATGAGCCCCACTGTCATACATACAACAGTCCAACAGGCTAAGGCACACGCGCAAGCGAGGGGTGCGCAGACTCGGCTGAGCCTCGTTCGCTCCGCCAAAGCTGGGAGCGAAGGGCGCGCAGACTCGGCTGAGCCGCGTTCGCTCCGCCAAAGCCGGGTAGACGCCAGGCCGACGGTGTGGCGTTCGCACGTTCCACAGTACCAGCGCAGTAGCAGCGCAGCAGCGAGGCCCACAGCATGCCGCTCGCACGCCCACTCCCGAGCACAGGCATCAGCCACAGGAAGACAGCAGCGACGGGCATGCCTGGCTGGGCGAAGGATGCCATCAGCCAGAGCGAGACAGCAGCGACGGACGTAGCACATAGAGAGAGCTCTCACACAGAGCACTGGGGCCGTCCATCTACATGGGTCCACGCGCAGCGGCATGCAACAAAAATAAACGGTAACAAAAGTCTCGAGAGAAACAACGGCGTACTCCATAGGACGAGACACGGACGAGCGTAGGAGTCAGCCTCTCGCACGCCGAAAACGACAGGGCAGACCAACCACTCCCTCCAACCCCCGACGCGACGCGGCGAGGCGACGCCCCCAAAACACATGCAGAACGTGCATGCAACGCACCCACCGCGACCGACGAGCGGGACCAGCGACAGCACGGGGCCACATGGCATCATACCAGCGGCAGAAGCGTGCAGCAGGCGGGCGCAAATGCGCCGCACGCCCCACAACCCGCGCCTGCCCACGCCGCGCATTAGACGAAGGCCAATCACATGCGTCAGCCAACCCCTCCGCAGTCCTCTCACACACGCACGCGGTCAGCGCGCCAGAAGACGATACGCGCGCGCCCACGAGTACCCAGCCAGCGCAGCCGACGAGCGGGGCCAGAACCAGCACCGGCCCACACGTCATGTGAGAAGGGCCTGAAAACCGGTGAGAAGGGCCTGAAAACCGGGTCGTCCCAGCAACCGGACTCGCACCACTCGCCAACTGCCCGCGTCCAAATCCTGCGCACAGCGCAGCGCGGTCAACACAGTCACCCGAGGCTTTCGAATTCACCCGAGGTTTTCGAACCCAGCCACATGAAAAACCGATGAGCCCACCAGTCATGGTAATAGATGCACGAAACAGCAGGTGAAAGCAGGCAGCAGAAATCGGACGGACCAGACCACCGTGTTGACCGGACCAGGAGCCATCAAACGGCCACAACGTCGTGAATTCGAGGAAGCCCTTAGCTGAGCGGGTCGGCTAGCAGTCTTATAGTTTAGAATTAATTTAAATAACAGAAAGTAAAGGTTGGATACAGAAAGTTGTGCCTCCTAAATTCATCCATCTCATGCTCATCAAAAAGAATCTATCAATAAGGTTGATCAAGTCTTATTGACAAACTTTTTTCGAATAACACGGAGCCGGAGAATATTCGAATGACACTAGGTTACCTCAATGGGGATATGCATGTCCCCAACAATAAGTATATCATATTTCTTCTTAGCAGTAGGAAGAGGAAATTCAAAACCTCCAATAATAATCGTTGAAACCTTTTCAATGGAATTGATACTATGAACTTGAGGTTGTTTCTTCGGAAAGTGTACCGTATGCTTATTACCATTAACATGAAAAGTGGCATTGCCCTTGTTGCAATCAATAACAGCCCCTGCAGTATTCAAAAAGGGTCTACCAAGGATGATCGACATACTGTCGTCCTTGGGAATATCAAGGATAACAAAGTCCGTTAAGATAATAACGTTTGCAACCACAACAGGCACATCCTCACAAATACCGATGGGTAAAGCAGTTGATTTATCAGCCATTTTGTCGGAGAAAGGACACCTATGGGATCGAGAGGATCCCTTTTCGATTTGGCGGGGAAAAGGTTTGCACAAAGAGCAGATCTAACGACCAACACACGGGAATTTTACCCAGGTTCGGGCCGCAAAGATGCGTAAAACCCTACTCCTGCCTTGGTTGTATTATATGTGTTCTAGCTCAAGTTCTGGGAGCGCTACAGTACTCAGCAGCTACCATGCAGAATAGGCCAGAAGCCGATCCCCCCTGTAGCTACGCCTTGGGCCTCCTTATATACGTTCGAAGGGGTCACCAACAGTGACGTACAGCATATACATGAGGTGTAAAGTAGCTACAGTGTTATCATACCTAATACTGACGGCTTAGGACAAATGCATTTAATGCTCCGTTGAGGTGTCCCTTAGCATCTTGGGGAAGGGAAAAGAAGTCGTCTCATCAGCACCGCTTAACCCCGCACGCCGTCAGCGTCTGACACGCACCCAGGAGGACAACAGCTAAAAGACAAGCCGGTCGTTGCACTGGGGCGGTGCGCTGGAACAGTGGCGAGGTCTTGCCGGGCGCGAGTCTTGCCGGGACCCGGCAGGCCAGCCCGGCAAGATCTTGCCGGGCGCCCAACCTCCGGTCCTCTGTCTTCTGTCTCAAATGTTTCCTTGATAATCTTGGGCTTGTACCCAGCTATTCCCCGGCAGACCTTGCCGCTGGTATGGCTTCGACTGCCCGTGCACAAGTATGGGGTACTAAAGACCCAAATCTTTAGTACACCGACAGGAGCCCCCGGGCCTAGGCCATACACGGTGCGAGGCGTTGTTGGGCTAGGCCCAAACAGTGCCCGGGCACGCGTGGCAGGGATTAACTGTCGTAATCATTTCGTTTACTGCGCCCCCCACTACGCGCGTTGAATGCGCGACGTGGGAGTCGTGGGCGGAGCGGCCGTTACAGCAGCGCACTCGCAAAAGTGTTATTATATTGATTAGTAAAGAGGCAGCCCCGCGCCTTCCCCATAAAAAGGAATCCGCAGAGGCGCTGCTCATTTACCTCCTGTCTTTCCAATCTGGGAACCGCCGTCGTCTTCTTCCTCGAGCCCAAAACAGAGCCCCTCCATCCATCCGCCGCCGCCACGCCCTCACCGTCCTCGGCCTCCGCCCCCATAGCCACCATGCCGCCCAAGACGAGCAAGGGCAAGGAGGTGGAAGCCGCCGTCCCGGAGAGCAAGCTGGCGAATATGCGGAAGGAGCACGCCGTCTTCCCCCCGGCGCTCGATGCGAGCACCTTGAAGGCGCGATACCAATGCATGTGGGCAAAGGAGACAACAGCGCATCCTGCAACTCTCGTGAGCCCAGGTTCTTCCAGGGGTGGCCCAGACAAATATCACTTCTTTGCCGATTACTTCTACTGCGGGCTATGTCCCCCATTCTCTGATTTCTTCAATGATATCATGCTCACGTACGGCTTCCAACTCTTGGATTTTACGCCGAATGCCGTGACGTGTATGTCAGTTTTCGCTCATCTTTGCGAAAACTTCGCCGGAGTAGTCCCTAGTACAGCCCTTTTCCGCCATTACTTCATTCCCCACATTCAAAAGGGTGAGGCCCTTTCCGGTTCCATTGCTTGGATTCCACGGCCAGGAAGCAAGGAAGTATACCCAGACGGGGCCTACCGCGAGAAGTGGGATGAATGGCGGGCCAAGTGGTGCTGGATTCAAGAGACAAAGGTCCCCTCCTTCTGCTTGCCGCGGCAAACAAAGATGGTGCGCGGCAGCGACTGGAGCACCCTCGATCCTGACGATGAGAAGCTCACAATCGCAACTACCAGGATTCACCGCCTTAGAGCTGCCGGGCTCACAGTAGAGATGATAGGCGCCGATTTCCTTCGCCGACGCATCGCTCCTCTGCAGAACAAAGGGAGGCCAGCTTGGGAATTCCGGAACGCGGCAGACATCATGAGGCTGCGTCCTGGGCTGAACAATAATTTGATGTTCCTGCAGCATGCGGCTCTCTGCCAGAAACTCTTTAGGACTGATGCGGTAGGCAAGCTGCCGGCAAGCATAGTCCCTTTGTGCAATAACTCTGCTCTGGCCTCAATCATCGCCATGATGACGATGTTTGACGCCCACAGCCTTCACGGGACCTGGATTGGGCCATCCGCAGAGCAGGCACAGCAATTCTTTGATAACCTGTCGGAAAGGGCCATCCACGCTGAAGAAGAACTTGTCCGCCCCACCACTGATGAAGAGGTGGCGTACATCGCCAGCAGGGTGGAGGAAGCAAATCTTGCCGCGGAGGCCGGCAGCGCTGGTTTCGTGGAAGGGGAAACCAGCGAAGGCGAAGTGCTGTCGGAGGAAAATCTTGCCGGGCAGGGCGAGGTTGCCGGGAAGCAGAGTAGCACCGCTGCCAGGGGCACATTTGCTGAAGATATAGGTGAGGAGGAACTGCACGTGGAACCCCCAGCTCTCGAGCCGAGGAAGAGGCGTGCTCTTCGAAAAGTCACCTCTGGTGCCTCTGCCCGCCAGCCTTCCTCGAGCGGTGAAGCCTCCGGCAAGGGGGCTGCCGGCAAGGCTGCGCAGCCAAGCAGCCCAGGACCGCTCCTCCCCCTCCTTCCTTAGACGCCGCGGCGGAAGTCGACTTCGACCTCTCTGCCTTTAGCTCCGAAGAAGAAGAGTAAGAGCCCTATCCCATCTCTTAACTTTTGAATTTCTGATTTTGTTTTACTAATTTGTCTTGCTTTGATCTGTTTCTGCAGAGATGATACAGAAACATTGGCGCAAAGGGTAGCGAAGAGAGCGAAGACCTCGACGGGTGATGAACCGCCGGCAAGCACCTCAGGTGCGCCAGAGACGATCAACATCAGCCCGGAGTCAAGCCCACAACGCAGTCCTCAACACAGCCCCCGGCGCAGCCCCCAGCGTGAGTCCGTTACTCACTTTCCGCTGGCAAGTGCCGGGGTGTGTATCTTCACTGCTGACATCTCTGGGCGTGCAGGAGTGGAGCGGCAACAAGGAGTACCAACGGGAGCCGTCCCTGACGCGCCGCCTCCGTCAACTACGCCGCCTAGAGATGAGTCTTCGGCAAGCGAGCTTTACCACGATGAAGAGGAGCCGGCAAGCACAGGCACCGGTAACCCTTCTCAGCAGCTCGACACAGGTAAACCGCTCGCCTCAGAGTACTTGTCACTTTGTCTTCCTTTTTGTCTTCTTGAACTTCCTTCTCAGCCGTATCTTGTTCATTTCCTTTGGCCCCCAGATCTTCCCTCGGCTGAGCACATGGACGTTGATGCTGTTATCGAGGAAACCGCCAGGGATGCTGCCGTTGAGGCCGACAGGATCGCCGCTGAGGAAACCGCCAAGAATGCTGCCGCCGAGGCCGCCAAGGACGCTGCCCCTAAGGCCGCCAAGGCTGCACAAGAAGAGGCCGCCAAGGAGTCTGCTGA
This sequence comes from Elymus sibiricus, assembly GCA_039707655.1. Lineage (NCBI taxonomy): Eukaryota > Viridiplantae > Streptophyta > Magnoliopsida > Poales > Poaceae > Elymus > Elymus sibiricus. Next base: position 121,774,426 of record CM077671.1, on the reverse strand, counting down.
GAGGGCCGGTGAGGAGGCCAGTGACCGTACTGACGGCATCCCTGCCGCAGGAGCGCCAGGCACTACGCCGGCCACGGAGCCCCCAGCTGCCGGTGAAGCGGCTGTTGAAGACCAGCCGTCAACATCTGAGGTCCCCTCGTCAAGCAAGTACCTCAAGGTTGGCGAGAACCTGGTCGTCAGCATTCCAGGCACGGCAAACACTAGGGCGCCAACTGAAGGGGAAGTCTTTGACGAAGACGCCATCGCCGCTGCTGGACTCGAGATCGTCGACGAGCCGCGCGCTAGCAGCAGTAAATCTGAAGAAGAGAAACTCCTCCAGGCCATGAGTGACAACTACCAGAAGCTCCAAGCACTCCACCACGCCTGGAAAGAGAAACTAGACTCCAGGGCAGCGGTTGTCGACAAAGTGGAGGCAGATCTCCAGAAACGCGTTGAGGAAATGCAAGCTTGGTTTGCCGAAGCTTTTCAGGAGTTGAGGACGGGCCAAGAGCAGCTGAGCCAAAGGTGGGACGAGCTCCTCTTGAAGCAGTCCGATGTCGAGAAGGCACAGGAGGAGGCCAAACAACAGGCCGCTGCAGAGGAAGCACGCTTGAGAGAGCTCCGCGTCGGGCTTGAGGCTCACGATGATGACCTCACCGCTTGCGAGAAGGCACTTGCCGACAAGCTCCGTGCCAAGGACGAAGAGATCGAAAAGCTTGTCGCGCAGCGGACCCAAGAGCTGGAGCAACAGCACAAGGAAGCCCTCGAGGCTCTAGTCATGGACCACGCCGGCAAGCTGAAGGAAGCCGTCGATGCCGCCAAAGCTGCAGAGGCCGCCAAGAACTTGCTGGAGGAGAAGGCGAAGAGGCTGGAGGCAGATCTTGAGGATCACGGCAAGAAGGCCTCGTCGCTCGAAGCCGAGAGAGATAAGGCTCTCCACAGCTTGATGGAGGCGCAGGTCGCCACGTCCGAGAAGACCCAGCAGCTCACCTCAGCCAAGGAATCCATTGCCGATCTGGAGCTGAAGCTGACCACGCTGAAGGAGACTCTTGAGACCGCCAAGGCTCGTGAGAGGACCCTGATCAAAGACCTCCAAAATGAGAGGGACCTGCTCAAGAGCGCCGCCGCCTCTCATAATGACTATGTGGCAGGCGTGCAGGTCTGGACTGAAAAACTCGTCGACGTTGCGGAAAAGCTTGCTGCACAACTGTCCACTATGGGCCTGCAAGGCTTCAGGTATTCTTCTGACGACAGGGTGTCCACGAGCGCCAAGCTGACCATGTTCTTTGACCGCATGCTTGAGGCCCTGGAGCAGCTTCACTCTGACCGAGCAGCCCATCTGGCCAGCGAATCTCGCAAGCTCTGCCAGGCTGTCCTCCGCAAGGTGCTCGTCAAAGTGGTGCACAAGAACCCCGGCATCAACCTCTCCAACGTCTTCGACCGCTTGCCGAAGGATGTGGACGTCAAGGCGCTTGAAGAGCTTGTCGCGCCCATCGTCGACAGGGTAAGCCAAGTCAAGAGAGTTGAAGGCGATCGCCGGGATTAGCCGCTTCTCCCCTTCTCGCCGCCATTGTTGCATGTCAAAGACAATTTAATCTTATGTTAGAACTGCTGCAGCCATTATTGTAATATAACTCGCCATGCTCTGGATGAACGTATGTTATTTCCTTTCGTCTGATTTCTTTCTGTATGGTACTCGCCCTAAGCTTTGCTGGAAACTTGCCGGCGCGCGCAACCTTGCCGCGAGCGCTAGGTGCAGGACTTTAGCAGCCTGCTGGAGGTGCCGCTACCGGCAAGATCCCTTGGCGTTCTCAGTGCAGCCACTTAAATTGTTGAGCGGACTCGAAACAAAGTAAAGGCGCATCCGATCGTGCCAAGGTTCCTTCGCGTGCAGGTTTTCCATACAAAAATCGAAATCGTTCAAGGAGAATAACTCTACAAAACGAGAATTTATTCAGAGTTCTGCAACTTAGCTTTTTGTTGCTGTACTTCTTCCGGCAAGATGTCAACCCTGAACGTCGCCTGCCGGTATCCATACCATCCTATCCCCCCCGGCAAACTTGTACGCGAGGGAACCTTCTGTCCTCTGAGAAAAAGAAAGAAGAGAAAATAGAGATACGGAACCTTGGCGGTTCATTAATGCTTACCGGAAGCAAGTGTAATACAAAGTCTCAGATAAGTATGCATATAAGATAAACATGAAAATCGACAAGAATTGTAAAACACTTAGGCTTTATTTAGCTACGCACAGGGTCTGCTCCTGGCTTTGAACAAAGGATTACATGCTTCATCGGCAAGACTTGTACAAAAGGGGTTGCCGGGAGACCCGGCAACCACGCCTTATGGATAGAACTTACGAAGATGCTCGATATTCCAGGAGTTGCTCACCAGAACGCCATCTTCGGTCTCCAGGCGGACTGCGCCAGGCCTGGTGACTCGTACTACCCGATAAGGGCCTTCCCACTTCGGCGTCAACTTGTTGGAATTCTTGGCCGACTGAACGCGCCGAAGAACAAGGTCGCCTTCCTCAGGACTTCGGGCATGGACCTTGCGGTTATGATAGCGGCGCAAGGCTTGCTCGTAGCGTGCAGCTCGCATAGCAGCCTGAAGACGATCCTCCTCAAGGAGCAACGCATCATCTTGCCGCAGCTGCTCTTGCTCGAGCTCATCATAGGCGAGCACTCGAGGTGACCCGTATATGAGTTCCATGGGGAGAACTGCTTCCGCCCCATAAACTAGGATGAAAGGTGTCTGGCCGGTGGTTCGATTTGGTGTCGTTCTGATTGACCAAAGAACCGCCGGCAACTCATCAATCCAGCGCCTTCCGCACTTGCGCAGCCTGTCGAAAGTTCTTGTCTTGAGACCTCACAACACTTCAGCATTTGCCCTTTCCGCTTGGCCGTTGCTCCTGGGATGAGCCACAGAAGCAAAGCAGATCTTGCCGCCAAGGTCTTGGACATATTGCATGAAGGTGTGGCTCGTGAACTGTGTGCCGTTGTCGGTGATGATCCTGTTGGGTACACCAAAATGGCAAACTATTCCTTTGAAGAACTTGACGGCTGACTGTGCTGTCACCTTTCTCACTGCTTCCACTTCCGGCCACTTTGTGAACTTGTCGATTGCAACGTACAAGTACTCAAAGCCCCCGACAGCACGGGGGAAAGGGCCCAAAATGTCGAGCCCCCAGACCAAAAAAGGCCAGGAGAGAGGGATTGTCTGAAGAGCTTGAGCTGGTTGATGCAATTTCTTCGAATGAAACTGGCATGCTTCACACTTGGTTACTAGCGCAGTTGCATCCTGGAGAGCAATGGGCCAAAAGAAACCTTGCCGGAATGCCTTACCAGCAAGAGCTCTTGATCCTATGTGGGAACCACATATGCCTCCGTGTATCTCTGCCAACAGCTCCAGTCCATCCTCCCGAGGAATACACTTCAATTTCACACTGTTCGGTCTTTTTCTGTAGAGGACATTGTCCACAAACTGGTACATACTAGACCGACGGGCTACTTTCTCCGCTTCTTCCTGCTCTTCGGGAAGCTCTCCTGTCTGAAGGAAATGGACGATGTGCTGTGCCCAAGCTGGAGCCTGGGGCTCGACAACAAGGACTAAAGTCATGTCCTCTGCCGTGGGAGCATCTGTCTCTACAGCAAAGGCTCGAGGCCCTGCCGGAGCCTGTTGCTCCCCGGCAAGCTTGGCGGGAGCGTTCGTCTCCACGGCAAGAGCCCGAGGCCCTGCCGGAGCCTGTCGCTCACCGGCAAGCTTGGTGTTGTTCCCGGCAACCTCTTTGCCGGCGGCTTCTGGAAGCTCTGCCGGAAAATACTTGCCGGAACTCAACTTTCTCCTCTTCTCTTGTCCCATCGATGACGCTACGGATGGTTGAGTCAATCGGAGCACAAAAGTTCTTGGTTCCACAGGCAACTTAAGGGCAGCGCGCTTTGACAAGTCGTCAGCAATGCTGTTTTCCGCACAAGGGACGTGATCTGTTTGCAGGCCGTCAAAACGCTCTTCCAATTTCCTCACTTCATCGACATAAGCTTCCATCAATGGACTCTGATAGTCTTTATTCACTTGCTTGACGACAAGCTGAGAATAACCCCTGACAATGAGTTTCTTGATTCCAAGGTCTGCCGCGATCCTGAGACCGGCAAGCAACCCTTCATACTCTGTTGTATTGTGCGTTGACCTCTCCCGAGGAAAGTGCATCTGAATCACGTATTTGAGGTGCTCTCCGGTGAGTGCGACAAGCAGCACGCCAGCACCGGCGCCTTGCAGCGAGAAGGCCCCATCAAAATACATAATCCATTTTTGATTTGTTTCCTTGCCGGGGAGGGTTGACTCCGGAGTCTCTTCGTCTGGAGTTGGGGTCCATTCTGCAATGAACTCCGCCAAAGTTCTGCTCTGAATGGTTGAAGTGCTTTTAAACCTAAGACCAAAGCTCGACAGTTCCAACGCCCACTCCACAATCCTGTCGGTTGCATCTGGATTTCGCAAGATCCGCTGCAATGGAAAGCGAGTGACGACGGTAATCTCATGTGCTTGGAAGTAATGGCGCAGCTTCCTCGAGGCCATAAGAAGGCCGAAGAGCAACTTCTGCACACCAGAATATCTTGATCTAGCCCCCTGCAAAAGGGAGCTGACAAAATAGACTGGGCGCTGCACCATCTTCTTCTTCTGTGTTGCTTGACTTGACTGCGTAGATCCAACCTTGTCGGCACCGGACTCTGCCGGGGAAGGCCCTAGCTTGCCGCTTGGTGGTTCTGCCGCTGCCGCTGCTTCTTCGTCAACTTCTCTCTCCGCCACTAATGCAGCACTCACCACTTGATTCATTGCCGCTAGGCATAGCAGCAACGGCTCTTGTGGTTTTGGCGCGACTAGTATTGGCGGAGAGGAGAGGTACTTCTTCAAATCCTGCAGCGCTGCCTCCGCTTCCGGAGTCCATTTCATTGGACCTGCCTTTTTCAAGATTTTGAAAAAGGGCAGGGTGCGCTCAGCAGATTTTGAGATGAACCTGCTCAAAGCAGCAACGCAGCCGGCAAGACGACGCACATCCTTGACACGTCTTGGCGCTTCAATCTGCTCAATTGCTTTGATCTTGTCGGGATTTGCTTCAATTCCGCGCTGAGACACAAAGAACCCGAGAAGCTTGCCGGACGGAACACCAAACACACATTTCTCAAGGTTGAGCTTCAAATTGATCTTGCGCAGATTTGCAAATGTTTCTTCTAAGTCTTGAATTAGCGTTGCCTTGTCCTTGGTTTTGACCACTATGTCATCCATATAAGCTTCCATATTTCTATGTAGCTGGGGCTCAAAACCAATCTGGACTGCTCTTGCAAACGTAGAACCAGCACTTTTCAACCCGAAAGGCATACGCAGAAAACAGTACGTACCACATGGGGTGATAAATGCGGTCTTCTCTTCATCTTCCTTTGCCATGAAGATCTGATGATATCCTGAATATGCATCAAGAAATGAAAGTAGGTCGCAGCCGGCAGTGGAGTCCACAATCTGGTCGACGCGCGGCAAGGGAAAAGGATCTTTTGGGCAGGCTTTATTGATATTTGTATAGTCAATACATAGCCTCCATTTTCCATTCGCCTTGCGCACTACAATTGGATTGGCCAACCATGTTGGATGAAGTACTCCCCTAACCAAACCTGCCGCTTCCAACTTCTTGATTTCCTCGGCAATAAATTGTTGCCGCTCCAAAGCCTGCTTCCTGACCTTCTGCTTGACGGGCCACGCGTGTGGACAGACAGCAAGGTGGTGCTCAATCACCTCCCTAGGAACACCGGGGATATCGGATGGTTGCCATGCAAACACATCGACATTCGCCCGCAGGAAGGCAACGAGCGCGCTTTCCTATTTGTTGTCGAGGGTGGAACTTATGGTGAAAGTTCCTCCCGTACCGTCCTCCTTGGCGGGCACCTTCTTAGTCTCTGGTGGAGCTGCCTTGGACTTCTTGCTCTTGCCGGTGGAGCTCTCTGGCACATCCTCTACGGGAGCGCAGCACTCCGAAGAGGTGCGTTTGCCGGAGTGTGTGCGAGAGGTCTTGCCGGTCTTCTTCCCCCCGGGAGCTTCAGCGGCAGGAGCAAGTGCCTTGGCGGCAGATGCTGCAACTGCCTCCCGGTAGAGTTGGTCGGTGCAGACAAGCGCGTCCTTCTTGTCAGAGTTGACAGTGATAACGCTCATCGGCCCAGGCATCTTCAACACATTGTAGGCGTAGTGTGATGCCGCCATGAACTTGGCTAGCGCTGGGCGGCCAAGGATCCCATTATATGGTAATGGAATCTTGGCGACGTCGAAAACGATCTTCTCTGTCCTGAAGTTCAGGTCGCTACCAAATGTTACCGGCAGCGTGATCTTTCCCTTCGGCTGGCTCCTTCCTAGATTGACCCCCTGAAATGTGCCCGTCTCCTCGAGATCTTCATCAGGAATTTGCAGCCTCTTGATCACCTCAGGCGAGATCAAGTTCAAGCCGGCCCCACCGTCAACTAACATTTTTGTCACCTTGAGGTTGCGAATCGTTGGTGAAACCAACAACGGCAGACACCCGACCGCAGTTATGCGATCAGGGTGATCCTCAGCGTAAAAAATGATAGGCGTGTTGGACCACTTCAATGGCTTCCGGGCATCGACAGACGGCTCTGTCGCATTAATCTCGCGCGCCCACTGTTTAAGTTGGCGGCGGGAAGAATGCAATGAGGCGCCCCCGTCAATGCACATCATGTATGTAGCTTTCTAAAACTCTTGCTCACTGGACTCGTCGTCCTCGTCGTTGTCATCGTCACCCCCCTCTTGCTTGTCGCGGCCCCGAGCGGGCCTCTCCTTCTGCTGCTTGGCCTTGCCGCGGCGACCTCCTCGGCCACCACGTTTCTTGCCGGACCCCTCCGCGCCATCCTGGGCCTTCTCCTTGTCTCGCCTCTCGTACTCGGCTTTCTGCTTCACGACAAGCTGCTCAACTTGCCGGCAGTCTTGGAGATCATGGCCCATGGTGCGATGGATCTTGCAGTACTGCTTGCCGGAGCCCTCTGGCTTGTCGGCAGCCGCCAAGGCCTGACAGGTGGCACACCCGGCAACCTCCTTGCCGGGGTCGTCAACCTTTGCCTTCTTGGCGGTGTCGGCATTGCCGGATCCCTCGACGGCAAGCACGGCCTTGCCCTTGCACTTCCTGTTACGCCGCGGGCCCTTCTTTGCCGGGGCAGCAGCGTCTTCATCATCAGAGTCGACCCCTGCGCCAGCGTCCTCGTCGGGGAGCCTCCTCCCTTCTTCAGCTCGAGCACACTTATCAGCCAGATCATAAAGCTCGGCAACATCCCTGACCTTGTTCATCGCCAGCACCTCGCGCATCCTGTGGTTGCGCACGTTCTGATGGAACGCGCTGACAACAACGGCAGGATGAACATCTGGAATGTTGTGGTGCACACGGCTGAACCTCTGTATGTACTTGCGCAAAGTTTCGCCCTCCTTCTAGGGGATGAGATGCAGGTCACTTTCCTGGCCAGGAGCTTGGTGGCCTCCGGTAAAGGCGCCAACAAACTCATGACACAGGTCTGCCCAGGAAGAAATGGAATTCTCCGGCAGATGCATCAACCACGACCTGACGTTGGGCTTAAGCACCAACGGGAAGTAGTTGGCGAGTATCTTGTCGTCGCGAGCCCCGGCGGCCTACACCGCTATGGTGTAGATGCTCAGGAACTCCGACGGGTGGGTCTTGTCGTCATATTTCTCCGGGACCTCCGGCTTGAACGTATGGGAATTGGGCCACTGGACTCGCCGCAGCTCACGGGTAAACGCTGGACAACCTACCTCATAGGGTAGATCGACAGGATACCCTGGCACAGGCTTGTCTACAGTGGGCCCTGCGCGCTTATCTGACCGATAGCGCGCTTCCCGCCGCCGCTCGATGGTAGTCCGAGTGTCCTCTTTGCCTCGTTCCCAAAGAACTTGACGTTGATCACGACGAGCTCGTGGATTGGACGATGCCGTTGAATCATCATCACGGGTATCAGTCCATCGAGTCGGCGACCGCTGTTGCCGCCGTGGAGGAGAGTGCACCGTAGTTGTACCACCTCCAGTCTTCTCGCCACCGACGCGTGTCGGCTCGATGGACTACCGCCGCGAAGGCTCTGCCTGCTGTGGCCTATCATTGTTGGCGAGGCCAACGAGGCTCTGAATGGCAGCTCTCCATTCGTCGAGCTTGTCCATAGCAGGAGGGAAGTTTAAGAGCAGCTGTGCCCACGCCAAGGCTTCTGCTGGTGTAGGCGGTGGCGACAAGTGAGAGGAACGTGAGGTGCTCTGACTCCTAACCATGTTAGAAGGAGCTCTATCACGATCCTGCGTCCGCACACCGCTTCCACTGGCACCTCGGCGTGCATGTTGGCCCTGCGCATCTCGAGGATGATGCTCAGGAGACTTTCCGTGGGGACGTCTAGTACCACCAACGTCGCGGCGGTGCTCATCACGCGCGACCTGAGAAGGCCGCGGTGCATGCGCCGGCGTGGGTGTCTTGGAAGGCGCCCTTCCATCTCTGGAGTTCGCTACACCGCCTGCTGGCAGCACAGCTCCGTCCTTAGATCTGGCGGCGCGAACAACGCCGCTCGCCTGGCTATGGTCATCAGAACGTCGCGGAAGCTCAGAACCTCCGCCTCCTCCGCCCACGTCTACACCGTCACCTTTCTGTGTGGCTACAGGGACAGCGGACGTGGATGGACCAACCGCCATGAAACCCTTCTTCTTGGGGGCCATGGCGATGAAGCTGATGAAGAAACTGACGCGCTGATCACTAAATCGGGTTCACGCAACCTTTTGCCCCTACCTGGCGCGCCAAAGATGTCAGAGAAAGGACACCTATGGGATCGAGAGGATCCCTTTTTGATTCGGCGGGGAAAAGGTTTGCACAAAGAGCAGATCTAACGACCAACACACGGGAATTTTACCCAGGTTCGGGCCGCAAAGATGCGTAAAACACTACTCCTGCCTTGGTTGTATTATATGTGTTCTAGCTCAAGTTCTGGGAGCGCTACAGTACTCAGCAGCTACCATGCAGAATAGGCCAGAAGCCGATCCCCCCTGTAGCTACGCCTTGGGCCTCCTTTTATACGTTCGAAGGGGTCACCAACAGTGGCGTACAGCATATACATGAGGTGTAAAGTAGCTACAATGTTATCATACCTAATACTGACGGCTTAGGACAAATGCATTTAATGCTCCGTTGAGGTGTCCCTTAGCATCTTGGGGACGGGAAAAGAAGCCGTCTCATCAGCACCGCTTAACCCCGCACGCCGTCAGCGTCTGACACGCACCCAGGAGGACAACAGCTAAAAGACAAGCTGGTCGTTGCACTGGGGCGGTGCGCTGGAACAGTGGCGAGGTCTTGCCGGGCGCGAGTCTTGCCGGGGCCCGGCAGGCCAGCCCGGCAAGATCTTGCCGGGCACCCAACCTCCGGTCCTCTGTCTTCTGTCTCAAATGTTTCCTTGATAATCTTGGGCTTGTACCCAGCTATTCCCCAGTAGACCTTACCGCTGGTATGGCTTCGACTGCCCGTGCACAAGTATGGGGTACTAAAGACCCAAATCTTTAGTACACCGACACATTTGCAAAGAGATTTCAGTAAGTGTCAACTTATTCAAGTCAAGTCTATGATATAAAGAGAAAGGCATAACACTAACACTAGCTCCAAGATCACATAAAGCAGTCTTAACATAATTTCCTTTAATAGAGCATGGTATAGTAGGTACTCCGGGGTCTCCTAGTTTCTTCGGTATTCCACCCTTAAAAGTATAATTAGCAACCATGGTGGAAATCTCAGCTTCCGGTATCTTTCTTTTATTTGTCACAATATCTTTCATATACTTAGCATAAGGAGACATTTTCAGAATATCAGTCAAGCGCATACGCAAAAAAGACAGGTCTAAGCATTTCAACAAAGCGCTCAAAATCCTCATCATCCTTTTTCTTGGATGGCTTAGGAGGAAAGGGCATGGGTTTCTGAACCCATGGTTCTCTTTCTCTACCATGCTTCCTAGCAACAAAGTCTCTTTTATCATATCTTTTATTCTTAGGTTGTGGGTTATCAAGATCAACAGCAGGTTCAATCTCCACATCATTATCATTACTAGGTTGGGCATCAACAGGAACATCATGATTAATATTATCACTAGGCTCATGTTCATTACCAGATTGTGTCTCAGCATCAGAAATAGAAATATCATTTGGGTTATCATGTGTATCTATAACAGGTTCACTAGCAGCATGCAAAGTCCTATCGTCATTCTTTTTCCTTTTATTACTAGGACGATTAGGTGCATCAGTATTAACTCTCTGAGAATCCTGCTCAATTCTCTTAGGATGGCCCTCAGGATACAAAGGTTCCTGAGTCATTCTACCACCTCTAGTCACAACTTTAACAGAATGATCATTGTTCTTACCATTCATCTCACTAAGCAAATCATTTTGTGCTTTAAGTACTTGTTCTACCTGAGTAGTTACCATGGAAGCATGTTTACTAATAAGCTTAAGATCATTGATAGTTCTACTCAAATAATCACCCAAGCGATCAAGCATGTAAGCATTGTGTTTCAATTGTCTACTAACATAAGCATTGAAATTTTCTTGCTTCACTACAAAGTTATCAAATTCATCCAAGCATTGGCTAGCAGACTTATTATAAGGAATATCACCTTCATCAAATCTACGGAGAGAATTTACATCTACTACCTGTGTCGGGTTATCAAGACCATGTATTTCTTCAATAGGTGGTAGATTCTTAACATCTTCAACTTTAATACCTTTTTCCTTCATAGATTTCTTTGCCTCTTGCATATATCCAGGACTGAGAAATAAAATACCTCTTTTCTTCGGAATTGGCTTTGGAGGTGGCTCGGGAATATCCAATCATTATCATTGCTCAATATATTATTCAATAGTAGTTCAGCTTGTTCAACAGTTCGTTCCGTGAAAACACAACCAGCACAACTATCTAGGTGGTCCCTAGAAGCATCGGTTAGTCCATTATAAAAGATGTCAAGTATTTCGTTTTTCTTGAGAGGATGATCGGGCAAAGCATTAAGTAATTGGAGAAGCCTCCCCCAAGCTTGTGGGAGACTCTCTTCTTCAATTTGCACAAAGTTAAATATTTCCTGCAAGGCAGCTTGTTTCTTACGGGCAGGAAAATATTTTTCAGAGAAGTAATATATCATATCCTGGGGACTACGCACACAACCAGGAGCAAGAGAATTAAACCATATCTTAGCATCACCCTTTAATGAGAAAGGACACAACTTAAGAATATAGTAATAGCGAAGTTTTTTCCTCATGAATGAATAGGGTGGCTATATCATTTAATTTAGTAAGATGTGCCACAACAGTTTCAGATTCATATCCATGGAAAGGATCAGATTCAACCAAAGTAATTAACTCAGGATCGACAGAGAATTCATAATCCTTATCAGTAACAAAGATAGGTGAAGTAGCAAACTTAGGATCATATTGCATTCTAGCATTCAAAGATTTTTCTTTCCACTTGCATAGCAATTTCTTAAGATCATCTCTATCCTTACAAGCAAGAAAGTCCCTAGCTACCTCTCCTTCCATAACATAACCCTCGGGTATATCAGGCAGTTCATATCTAGGAGAGCTATGTCTAGCAGGTGTATCATAGTATTCAGTTGCAATAATTTCATCAGATTCAGAAATATCATCAGTTTCAGCATTGACTCTAGCAATTTGTTCATCAAGAAATTCACCCAGTGGCACAGTATTATCAAGCAAAGTATCATCATAAGCATCATGCATAGCAGAAGTAGCATCATCAATTACTTGCGACATATCAGAATTACTAGCAGGTGGTGGTGTCGCAAGCTTACTCATAACAGAAGGTGAATCAAGTGCAGAGCTAGATGGCAGTTCCTTACCTGTCCTCGTAGTTGAGGGATAGATCTTGGTTTTAGCATCTTTCAAATTCTTCATAGTGATCAACAGATATAAATCCCAAGTGACTCAGAGAATAGAGCTATGCTCCCCGGCAACGGCGCCAGAAAAAGGTCTTGATAACCCACAAGTATAGGTGATCGCAACAGTTTTCGAGGGTAGAGTATTCAACCCAAATTTATTGATTCGACACAAGGGGAGCCAAAGAATATTCTCGAGTATTAGCAGCTGAGTTGTCAATTCAACCACACCTGAAAGACTTAATATTTGCTGCAAGGTATTCAGTAGCAAAGTAGTATGGAAGTAACGGTAACGGTGGCAAAGTGACAGTAGCAGTTTTGTAGTGATTGTAACAGTAGCAACGGAAAAGTAACTTAGCAAAGATCAATATGTGGAAAGCTCGTAGGCAATGGATCAGTGATGGATAATTATGTCGGATGGCATTCATCATGCAACGGTTATAACATAGGGTGACACAGAACTAGCTCCAATTCATCAATGTAATGTAGGCATGTATTCCATATATAGTCATACGTGCTTATGGAAAAGAACTTGCATGACATCTTCTGTCCTACCCTCCCGTGGCAGTGGGGTCCTAATGAAAACTAAGGGATATTAAGGCCTCCTTTTAATAGAGAACCGGACCAAAGCATTAGCACTTAGTGAATACATGAACTCCTCAAACTACGGTAATCACCGGAAAGAATCCCAGTTATTGTCACCCTGGGGGATGCGGATCATAACTCGTAATAGGTGTCTACAACTTGCAAGATAGGATCAAGAACACATATATATTCATGAAAACATAATAGGTTTAGATCTGAAATCATGGCACTCGGGCCCTAGTGACAAGCATTAAGCATAGCAAAGTCATAGCAACATCAATCTCAGAACATAGTGGATACTAGGGATCAAACCCTAACAAAACTAACTCGATTACATGGTAAATCTCATCCAACCCATCACCGTCTAGCAAGCCTACGATGGAATTACTCACAAACGGCGGAGAGCATCATGAAATTGGTGATGAAGGATGGTTGGTGATGACGACGGCGTCGATTTCCCCTGTCTGGAGCCCAAATCAGACTCCAGATCTGCCCTCCCGAGGAAGAACAGGAGGTGGCGGCGGCTCCGTATCGTAAAACGTGATGAACTCTTCTCTCTTATTTTTTTTCTCCACGGATGTGAATATATAGAAGTGGAATCGAGGTCGGATGAGTAACAGGGGGCCCACAAGCCACCATGGCGCGCCCTAGGGGGGGCGCGCCCTCCTGGCTTGTGGCCAACAGGTGGACCCCCCTGGCTTGATTCTTTCGCCAATATTTTTTATTAATTCCAAAAATATTCTCCGTAAATTTTCAGGTCAATCTGAGAACTTTTATTTCTACACAAAAATAAAACCAAGGCAATTCTGTTGAAAACAGCGTCAGTCCGGGTTAGTTCCATTCAAATCATGCAAATTAGAGTCCAAAACAAGGGCAAAAGATTTTGGAAAAGTAGATACGTTGGAGACGTATCATGCACCTGCTACCTTTCAAAGATGTATGATGGCTATATTCTCTGACTTTTGTGAAAAGATTGTTGAGGTTTTCATGGATGATTTCTCCGTTTATGGAACTTCTTTTGATGATTGCTTGAGCAACCTTGATCGAGTTTTGCAGAGATGTGAAGAAACTAATCTTGTCTTGAATTGGGAGAAGTGCCACTTTATGGTTAATGAGGGCATTGTCTTGGGACACAAAATCTCCGAAAGAGGTGTTGAAGTTGATAAAGCTAAAGTTGATGCCATTGAAAAAATGCCGTGTCCTACGGATATCAAAGGTATAAGAAGTTTCCTTGGTCATGCTGGTTTCTATAGGAGGTTTATTAAAGACTTCTCTAAGATTTCTAGGCCTCTCACTAATCTTTTGCAAAAAGATGTTCCATTCGTTTTTGATGATGATTGTGTAGAAGCATTTGAAATTCTTAAGAGAGCCTTAATCACTGCACCTGTTGTTCAACCACCTGATTGGAACCTACCCTTTGAAATTATGTGTGATGCTAGTGATTATGCTGTTGGTGCTGTTCTAGGGCAAAGAGTTGATAAGAAATTAAATGTTATCCATTATGCTAGTAAAACTCTAGACAGTGCTCAAAGAAACTATGCTACCACTAAAAAGGAATTTTTAGCAGTTGTGTTTGCTTGTGATAAGTTCAGACCTTATATTGTTGATTCCAAGGTAACTATTCACACTGATCATGCTGCTATTAAATATCTTATGGAAAAGAAAGATGCTAAACCTAGACTTATTAGATGGGTTCTTCTGCTACAAGAATTTGATTTGCATATTATTGATAGAAAGGGTGCTGAGAACCCCGTAGCAGACAACTTGTCTAGGTTAGAGAATGTTCTTGATGACCCACTACCTATTGATGATAGCTTTCCTAATGAAAAATTGGCTGTCATAAATGCTTCACGTAATGCTCCATGGTATGCTGATTATGCTAATTACATTGTTGCTAAATTTATATCGCCTAGTTTCACATACCAACAAAAGAAAAAGTTCTTCTATGATTTAAGACATTACTTTTGGGATGATCCACACCTCTATAAAGAAGGAGTAGATGGTGTTATTAGACGTTGTGTACCTGAGCATGAACAGGAACAGATCCTACACAAGTGTCATTCCGAGGCCTACGGAGGACACCACGCTGGAGATAGAACTGCACACAAGGTATTACAATCTGGTTTTTATTGGCCTACTCTCTTCAAGGATGCTCGTAAGTTTGTTTTGTCTTGTGATGAATGTCAAAGAATTGGTAATATTAGTAGACATCAGGAAATGCCTATGAATTACTCACTTGTTATTGAACCATTTGATGTTTGAGGTTTTGATTATATGGGACCTTTTCCAAAGTCTAACGGGTATACTCATATTCTAGTTGCTGTTGATTATGTTATTAAGTGGGTAGAAGCTATTCCAACTAGTAGTGCTGACCATAACACTTCTATTAAAATGCTTAAAGAAGTTATTTTCCCTAGATTTGGAGTCCCTAGATATTTAATGACTGATGGTGGTTCACACTTTATTCATGGTGCTTTCCGTAAATTGCTTGCTAAGTATGATGTTAATCATAGAGTTGCATCTCCTTATCATCCTCAGTCTAGTGGTCAAGTAGAATTAAGCAATAGAGAAATTAAATTGATCTTGCAAAAGACTGTTAATAGATCTAGAAAGAATTGGTCTAAGAAACTTGATGATGCATTATGGGCTTATAGAACTGCTTACAAAAACCCTATGGGCATGTCTCCGTATAAAATGGTTTATGGTAAAGCATGTCACTTACCTCTAGAACTAGAACATAAAGCTTATTGGGCAATCAAAGAGCTCAACTATGATTTCAAACTTGCTGGTGAGAAGAGGTTATTTGACATTAGCTCACTTGATGAATGGAGAACCCAGGCCTATGAGAATGCCAAGTTGTTTAAAGAAAAGGTTAAGAGATGGCATGATAGAAGGATACAAAAGTGTGAATTCAATGTAGGTGACCATGTCTTGCTATACAATTCTCGTTTAAGATTTTTTGCAGGAAAACTTCTCTCTAAATGGGAAGGGCCTTACATTATCGAGGAAGCATATCGTTCCGGTGCCATCAAGATCAACAACGCCAAAGGCACAAATCCAAAGGTGGTAAACGGGAAAAGAATGAAACATTATATCTCAGGTACTCCCATAAATGTTGAAACCAATATTATCAATACCATAACTCCGAAGGAGTACATTAGGGAGACCTACCAGAACGTTTCAGATCCCGAAAAGGAATAGGTATGTGGTACGGTAAGCAAACCGAGTCCAAAACTTTTTCAATAGCAATTTTTCTCTGTTTTGGAATATTTAAAAAATTAGGAAAATTTAAAGTAGTCCGGAAAGTGCACGAGGAGGCGACAAGCCAGGGGGCGCCCAACCCCCCTGGGCACGCCCCTGTGGCTTGTGGCCACCCCGTGTACCCTCCGGACTCCGTTTTCTTGTGGTATACTCCTTTAGGTCGGCAAAAATTCATTATATAATATCCCGAAGGTTTTGACCTTCGTATCACGACAATACCTCCTGTTTTCGTTTTGAGATGTTTCTACAGCAGATTTAGAGCAATATGTCGTCCCAAGATTCCAATGGGGAGAGCTATGTATCGCATTATCTTGCCAATCCCAAGCTCTATGGGGATTTAGATCCTTATGGATTGTTCTCGGAGGAGGAACAAGATGGCAAGTATGAGGAAGAAAGCACGGATGAAGAAGAGATCCCCTTGCCTCAACCAGGAGATATGCACGTGGAGTTCAGGAAATCTAGCCTCCCAAACATAAGGAGAAAACCCAAGGTTCTATTTATCCCTTCTCGTTTTCTGCAAGAGAGCAAGCAAGAATTATGTCAAAGGATATTGAAGCTCGAGCAGGAAGTTGACGATCTGAGGGAACAAAATTTTATGCTTAAGTGGAAACTGAACAAGCTTCCAACCCCATCATCAACTCCAACATCACCACCTCCGAAGAAAGACAACTAAACACATGGGTATGGGCACTCCCCTTGGCTTGTGCCAAGCTTGGGGGAGGTGCCCCGGTATCATATCACCATCACATCTTTTACTTTCTTCGTTTTTCTCAGTTCAATCTTTTTGGTTACATCTTGATCTAGTAGAATAAAGTTTTTAGTGTGATCTAGTTTTGAGTTTTGCTTTATGTTCCCCCTATGTAAGCGAGTCCAAGAGTTATATAATAAAAAGTAGTCTTGAGTTGAGGGCTTTGTTTGCTTGCTATGATCTTGGGAAAAAGAAATAGAAAGAAGTACAGAACAAAAGCAAAGAGTATATATAATGATCTTATGGGGAGTGACGACTTCACATATAAGAAGTATGTCGATTGAAATTTGTTGTGAGTTGACAAACATAGCGATTGGTCATTGTTGCAATTAAAAGGAAGTAATAAAGAAAGAGAGGTTCACATATAAATATATTATCTTGGACATCTTCTATGATTGCGAGCACTCATTAAAATATTATATGCTAAGAAGTTGATGTTGGACAAGGAAGACAACATAATGGGTTATGTTTGCTTATTTCCGAATAGAAGTTATATTGTCATGGATCCTCTAACATGTAACGCTTGCTTCCACCCCATATCAGCCAAAACTTCCGCACCAAGTAGAGATACTACTTGTGCATCCAAACACCCTTAACCCAGTTTTGCCATGAGAGTCCACCATACCTACCTATGGATTGAGTAAGATCCTTCAAGTAAGTTGTCATCGGTGCAAGCAATAAAAATTGCTCTCTAAATATGTATGATCTATTAGTGTGAGGAAAACAAACTTTATACGACCTTGTGATATGGAAGAAATAAAAGCGACAGACTGCATAATAAAGTTCTTTATCACAAGAGGCAATATAAAGTGACGTTCTTTTGCATTAAGAGATTGCGCATCCAACTATAAAAGTGCATGACAACCTCTGCTTCCCTCTGCGAAGGGCCTATCTGTTACTTTTACTTTCTAGTACTTACCTTTATGCAAGAGTCATGGTGATCTTCACCAATTCCTATATTTCGCCTTTCTCTCTTGGCAAGCGTCATGTGTTGGGGAATGATCTAGACACATATATCCACTCGGATGTAGGTGATCATGAGTTATTTCTGTTGACATTACCCTTGAGGTAAATAGTTGGGAGGCAAAACTATAAGCCCCTATCTTTCTCTGTGTCCAATTGAAGCTTTGACCTCATAAGTACCGCGTGAGTGTTAGCAATTATGAAAGACTAAAAGATGATTGAGTATGTGGATTTGCTTTACAAGCTCTTAAATTGACTCTTTCCGATGTTATGATAAATTGCAATTGCTTCAATGACTAAGATCATAGTTTGTTGGTTCTCAATAGAGTTCTTGATTCATATTTTACCTTGTGAATGAATTGTTACTCTAGCATAAAAAATTATATATCAATAAGTATTGCTGTTCCAAAGATGATCATGATGCTCCCATGTCCGTATTTTATTTTATCGACACCTCTATCTCTAAACTTGTGGACATATTTATCGATTTCAGCTTTCGCTTGAGGACAAGCGAGGTCTAAGCTTGGGGGAGTTGATACGTCCATTTTGCATCATGCTTTTATATTGATATTTATGGCATTATGGGCTGTTATTACACATTTTGATACAATACTTATGCCTTTTCTCTCTTATTTTACAAGGTTTACATGAAGAGGGAGAATGCCGGCAGCTGGAATTCTAGACTGGAAAAGGAGCAAATATAAGAGACCTATTCTGCACAACTCCAAAAGTCCTGAAAAGTTACGGAGAATTATTTTGGAATATATAAAAAAATATCGGGCGAAAGAAATACCAGAGGGGACCCACCAGGTGGTCACAAGCCAGGGGGGCGCGCCCTACCCCCTGGGCGTGCCCCTGTGGCTTGTGGGCCCCCTGGCAGGCCTCCGGTGCCCATCTTCTTCTATATGGAGGGTTTTGACCTGGAAAAAATCATAAGAGAGCTTTTGGGACGAAGCGCCGCCGTCTCGAGGCGGAACCTGGGCAGAAGCAATCTAGGGCTCCGACGGAGCTGTTCTGCCAGGGAAACTTCCCTCCCGGAGGGGGAAATCGAAGCCATCGTCATCACCAACGATCCTCTCATCGAGAGGGGGTCAATCTCCATCAACATCTTCACCAGCACCATCTCCTCTCCAAACCCTAGTTCATCTCTTGTATCCGATCTTTGTCTCAAACCTCAGATTGGTACCTGTGGGTTGCTAGTAGTGTTGATTACTCCTTGTAGTTGATGCTAGTTGGTTTACTTGGTGGAAGATCATATGTTCAGATCCTTAATTATAATTAATACTCCTCTGATTATGAACATGAATATGCTTTGTGAGTAGTTACGTTTGTTCCTGAGGACATGGGATAAGTCTTGTTATAAGTAATCATGTGAATTTGGTATTCGTTCGATATTTTGATGAGATGTATGTTGTCTCTCCTCTAGTGGTGTTATGTGAACGTCGACTACATGACACTTCACCATTATTTGGGCCTAGGGGAAGGCATTGGGAAGTAATAAGTAGATGATGGGTTGCTAGAGTGACAGAAGCTTAAACCCTAGTTTATGCGTTGCTTCGTAAGGGGCTGATTTGGATCCATATGTTTCATGCTATGGTTAGATTTATCTTAATTCTTCTTTCGTAGTTGCGGATGCTTGCGAGAGAGGTTAATCATAAGTGGGAGGCTTGTCCAAGTAAGGGCAGCACCCAAGCACCGGTCCACCCACATATCAAATTATCAAAGTAACAAACGCGAATCATATGAGCATGATCAAAACTAGCTTGACAGGAATTCCCATGTGTCCTCGGGAGCGCTTTGCTTTATATAAGAGTTTGTCCAGGCTTGTCCTTTGCTACAAAAAGGATTGGGCCACCTTGCTGCACCTTTGCTACACTTGTTACTTGCTATCTGTTACGAATTATCTTATCATACAACTATCTGTTACCGATAATTTCAGTGCTTGCAGAGAATACCTTGCTGAAAACCGCTTGTCATTTCCTTCTGCTCCTCATTGGGTTCGACACTCTTACTTATCGAAAGGACTACGATAGATCCCCTATACTTGTGGGTCATCAAGGGCTCACAATCATAAAAGATGTCCAAGATAGTGTATTTGCATGTGAATCTTCTCTTCCCTTATTAATTATTTCATGAATTGCATCATTGACCAATGCTATGTTTGTTAATCTCCAACAAATTTTACTACTTATACTTTTCCTTATGTGATGCCATTACTCACCATAAGATTAGCATATGATTTTTTTTCATTTGTTTCTTTTCCTTTATTTCACTGCAACAAGAAAGTAGAGAGGCAAAAACTCAAACTAAACTTTATTATATAACTTTCACTCAATTACATAGATAGATAGGCCACGGAACTAACACACGAAAATAGATCATACTAAAACTTTTATTCAACTAAAGCAAAAGGAAACTAAAGATCGAACTAGAATAGGTAAAGGTGAATAAAAGTGGTGGTGATACGATACCGAGGCACCTCCCCCAAGCTTGGCTTAAGCCAAGGGGAGTGCCCATACCCGTGTGCTCAAGTCTCCTTTGGTGGTGGTGATGAAGAAGGTGGAGGTGTTGATGTAGGTGGTGGTGATGATGTAGTAAGCTTGTCCTCCAGCTTCCAGGGCAAGGGCTCCCCATCAAAGGTTGACGCGAGAGTCCCCTGAGTCCTGCAACTGGCAGCTAAACTCATACCTTTAAATCTCGCTTCATATTCGAAGACTTGGTTTTGAAGATCATAATCTTGGCTCTACAGAAAGTTGATTTGCTCGTTGAAGTTGGAGATGATGTCCTTCACAGAATGCCATCCACCATTTGATCACGGGTGAATTCCGTGATCATGGAGTGATTGGCACTAAGTCCACGCTCCACCATCTTCTGGCACTTGAAGATTTCCTGTTCCACCGCCTCGAGCCTAGCCTCCACGCTCCGGTCTTCTTGGGTCCTTGAACATCGCGGATGTGGAGCACCCCCTCACGCATCTCAATGGCTTGAGGGTGCTTCATCACCTCCGGCAAGTACGGGTTGATGACCTTCTCGAAGAACTTGTCCTTGGAGGAGTTTGGTGGAGCCATGGAGATCTAGATCTGACGAGAAGACAGCAAGAAACAAGAACAGAGGATTTTTTTCTGTGATGCAGTCGTCAAAATAGTTGGGGGTATATATAGAGAATTTTTATTCTTGGGAAACAAGTATTTGGAAGGAAAACGGAATCGGGAAGGCATTCGAGGTGGGCACAACCCACCAGGGCGCGCCAAGGGGTGCCTGGCGCGCCCTGGTGTATCGTGCTCACCTCGATCACCTTCCGGATTATTTTTTATTTCCAAAATTCCAAAATATTCCAAAACTGACAAAAAATATTTTTGCGGATTTTTAGGAGTCTGTTTACTTACCGTATCATGTACCTCCTATTTTTAAATAATCTAGAGTGTTCCGGAAGGTTTCTTTTATGTGTTCCTCCGGGGTCATGGTTTGGATAACATTGCTTTCAATGTTAATAGGCATACCTGAGATATAATGCTTAATTCTTTGTCCATTGACCACCTTCGGGTTAGTACCTTCGGCGTTATTAATCTTGATAGCTCCAGAGCGATAAACCTCTTCGATAATATATGGTCCTTCCCATTTTTAGAGAAGTTTTCCTGCACAAAATCTTAACCGAGAGTTGAAAAAAAGAACATAATCTCCTATTTTGAATTCCCGCTTTTGGATCCTTTTGTCATGCCATCTTTTTACTTTTTCTTTGAATAGCTTGGCATTTTCATAGGCTTGGGTTCTCCATTCATCTAGTGAGCTAATATCAAATAACCTCTTTTCACCAGCAAGTTTGAAATCATAGTTGAGTTCTTTAATTGCCCAAAATGCTTTGTGTTCTAGTTCTAGAGGCAAATGACAAGCTTTCCCATATACCATTTTATATGGAGACATACCCATAGGATTTTTATAAGCTGTTCTATAAGCCCAAAGTGCATCATCTAATTTCTTAGACCAATTCTTACGAGACCTATTGATAGTTTTTTGTAATATTAATTTTATTTCTCTATTGCTAAGTTCAACTTGACCACTAGATTGAGGATGATAGGGTGATGCAATTCTATGGTTAACATCATATTTAGCAAGCATCTTACTGAAGGCACCATGGATAAAATGTGAACCACCATCGGTCATTAAATATCTTGGGACTCCAAACCTCAGGAAGATAACCTCTTTAAGCATTTTAATGGAGGTGTGATGATCAGCACTACTAGTTGGAATAGCTTCTACCCACTTAGTGACATAATCAACCGCAACCAGAATATGAGTGTACTCGTTAGAGGAAGGAAAAGGCCCCATATAATCAACACCCCAAATGTCAAATGGTTCAACAACAAGTGAATAATTCATAGGCATTTCTTGATTCTTACCGATATTACCAATTCTTTGACATTCATCACAAGATAAGACAAACTTACGAGCATCCTTGAAGAGAGTAGGCCAATAAAAACCAGATTGCAATACCTTATGAGCAGTTCTATCTCCCGCATGATGTCCTACATAAGCTTCGGAATGACATTTCCGTAGGATTTGTTCCTGTTCATGCTCAGGTACACAACGTCTAATAATACCATCTACTCCTTCTTTATAAAGGTGTGGGTCATCCCAAAAGTAATGTCTCAAGTCATAGAATAATTTTCTCTTTTGTTGATAAGTAAAGCTGGGTGGTATATATTTAGCGACAATGTAATTAGCATAATCAGCATACCAAGGTGTGTGTTGTGAGACACTTATTGCAGCTAGCTGTTCGTCAGGGAAACTATCATCAATAGGTAGTGGGTCATCAAGAATATTTTCTAACCTAGACAAGTTGTCCACTATGGGGTTCTCAGCTCCCTTCCTATCAACAATGTGTAAGTCAAATTCTTGGAGCAAGAGAACCCATCTAATGAGTCTAGGTTTAGCATCTTTCTTTTCCATAAGGTATTTTATAGCAGCGTGATCGGAGTGAACAATGACTTTGGAATCAACAATATAGGATCTAAATTTATCACAAGCAAACACAACTACTAAAAATTCTTTTTCAGTAGTAGCATAGTTTCGTTGGGCACTGTCTAGAGTTTTACTAGCATAATGGATAACATTCAATTTCTTATCAACTCTTTGTCCTAGAACAACACCAACATCATAATCACTAGCATCACACATAATTTCAAAAGGCAAGTTCCAATCAGGTGGTTGAACGATAGGTGCAGAGGTTAAGGCTTTCTTGAGTGTTTCAAAGGCTTCCACACAATCATCATCAAAAACAAAAGGAATATCCTTTTGCAAAAGATTAGTAAGAGGCCTAGAAATTTTAGAGAAGTCTTTAATGAACCTCCTATAAAAACCAGAATAACCAAGGAAACTTCGAAAACCTTTAATATCTTTAGGACATGGCATTTTCTCAATTGCATCAACTTTAGCTTTGTCCACCTCAATACCTCGTTCAGATATTTTATTCCCCAAGACAATGCCTTCATTAACCTTAACCTGGCACTTCTCCCAATTCAAGAAAAGATTAGTTTGTTCACATCTCTACAAAACTCGATCAAGGTTGCTTAAGCAATCATCAAAAGAAGTTCCGTAAACGGAAAAATCATCCATGAAAACCTCCACAATCTTTTCACAAAAATCAGAGAATATAGCAGTCATACATCTTTGAAAGGTAGCAGGTGCATTGCATAAACCAAAAGGCATACATCTATAAGCATAGGTTCCGAAAGGGCAAGTAAAGGTAGTTTTCTCTTGATCAGATTGTGACACAGGTATTTGAGAGAAACCATAATATCCATCTATGAAACAAAAGTGTGTGTGCTTAGATAGTCTCTCTAACATTTGATCAATGAACGGTAAAGGGTAATGATCTTTTCTGGTAGCTTTATTTAATTTTCTAAAATTAATTACCATTCTATAGCCAGTGACAACTCTTTGTGGAATGAGTTGATTCTTATAATTAGGAACAACAGTAATACCTCCTTTCTTAGGGACACAATGAACGGGACTTACCCATCTACTATCAGCAATAGGATAGATTATACCTACTTCCAGAAGTTTTAGTATTTCAGTTCTTACCACTTCCTTCATCTTAGGATTCAATCGCCGTTGGTGATCGACAACGGGTTTAGCATCAGGTTCCATATTGATCTTGTGCTGACATAGAGTGGGACTAATGCCCTTAAGATCATCAAGAGTATATCCAATAGCAGCCTGGTGCTTCCTTAGAACTTTCAATAGTCTTTCTTCTTCATGTTCTGAAACATTAGCACTAATAATAACAGGATATATCTGTTTCTCATCAAGATAAGCATACTTCAATGTGTCAGGCAATTGTTTCAAGTCAAACACAGGATCACCTTTAGGTGGAGGAGGACCTCCAAGAGTTTCAATAGGCAAATTGTGTTTCAAGAGAGGTTGTTGTTCGAAGAAAATTTGATCTATTTCGTTTCTTTCACGCAAATGCATACATTTTCATGGTCAAGCAAATATTGTTCTAAGGGATCAGTAAGAGGCATAGCAATAGAAGTAAGACCAATCATTTCATCCTTACTAGATAACTCTTTATCACGGGGTTGTCCACTAAACTTGGAAAAATTAAACTCATGAGACACATTACAAAAACTGACACCGACAGTTTGTTTTCACAATCTATCTTAGCATTGACGGTGCTCAAAAAAGGTCTACCAAAGATAATGGGACAAAAGTCATCTTGTGGGGAACCAAGGACTAGAAAATCAGTAGGGTATTTTACTTTCCCGCACAAGACTTCAACATCTCTAACAATCCCAAGTGGTGTGATAGTGTCTCTATTAGCAAGTTTAATAGTAACATCAATGTCTTCCATTTCAGCAGGTGCTATCTCGTCCATAATTTCTTGGTACAAGGTAAAAGGGATAGCACTCACACTAGCACCTATATCACATAAACCATGATAGCAATGATCTCCTATTTTGACTGAAACAACAGGCAAGCCTTCTATGGGTCTATGTTTATCTTTTTCATCAGGTTTAGCAATTCTAGCAGCTTCTTCACAGAAGTAGATAACATGCCCATCAATATTTTCTACCAAGAGATCTTTAACCATAGCAACACTAGGTTCTACTTTAATTTGCTCAGGGGGTTTAGGTGCTCTTATATTACTATTACGAACCACAGTTGATACCTTAGCATGTTCCTTTATCCTAACAGGGAAAGGTGGTTTTTCAATATAAGCAGTAGGCACAACTGAATCAACATTGTAAAAGATAGTTTCTTCTTTAGCTATGACCGATTCTTGAATTTCTTCTTTAATAGGGGGATGATATTTAAACCACTTCTCCTTAGGGAGATCGACGTGAGTAGCAAATGCTTCATAGAAAGAGGCTACTATCTCAGAGTCAAGTCCATATTTAGTGCTAAACTTGTGAAATGTATCGGTATTCATAAAAGATTTAACACAATCAAATTCAAGCTTTATACCTGCTACTTCTTGAGCTTGCGTTGGTTTTTCCCTTGAAGAGGAAAGGGTGATGCAGCAAAGTAGAGATAAGTATTTCCCTCAGTTTTGAGAACCAAGGTATCAATCCAGTAGGAGGTACAAGCAAGGCCCCAATCTATGCACCTACACAAACAATCAAAAACTTGCACCCAACGCTATAAAGGGGTTGTCAATCCCTTCACGGTCACTTGCAAGGATGAGATCTGATAGAGATAGATATAAAAGATTACTAAAAGTAAAACTAAATAAAAGTAAATAAAATTGCAGCAAGGTATTTTTGGTATTTTTGGTTTGTAGATCTGAAAATATATATTGGAAAATAGACCCGGGGGCCATAGGTTTCACTAGAGGCTTCTCTCTTGAAGGAAAATAATACGATGGGTGAACAAATTACTGTCGAGCAATTGATAGAAAAGCGCATAGTTATGAAGATATCCAAGGCAATGATTATGCATATAGGCATCACGTCCGTGTCAAGTAGACCGAAACGATTCTGCATCTACTACTATTACTCCACACATCGACCGACTCCTGCCTGCATCTAGAGTATTAAGTTCATGAAGAACAGAGTAACGCATTAAGTAAGATGACATGATGTAGAGGGATAAACTCAAGCAATATGATGAAAACCCCATCTTTTTATCCTTAATGGCAACAATACAAATACGTGCCTCGCTACCCCTACTTTGTCACTGGGTGAGGACACCGCAAGATTGAACCCAAAACTAAGCACTTCTCCCATTGCAAGAATTACCAATCTAGTTGGCCAAACCAAACCAATAACTCGAAGAGACTTACAAAGATATGAAATCATGCATATAAGAATTCAGAGAAGATTCAAATAATATTCATAGATAATCTGATCATAAATCCACAATTCATCGGATCTCGACAAACACACTGCAAAAGAGTATTAGATCTCCATGAAGATCATGGAGAACATGGTATTGAAGAACATAGAGAGAGAAGAAGCCATCTAGCTACTAGCTATGGACCCGAAGGTCTGAGGTAAACTACTCATGCATCATCGGAGGGGCAATGGTGTTGATGTAGAGGCCCTCCGTGATCGAATCCCCCTCCGGCAGATCGCCGGAAAAGGCCCCAAGATGGGATCTCACGGGAACAGAGGCTTGCGGCGGCGTAGAAGTATTTTCGTGGCTCCCTCTGGTATTGGGGGAATATTTCTGAATTTATAGGCAAAGAGTTAGGGTTAGAGGAGCTACGGGGGGCCCACAAGCCAGGCCCCCCCCCAGGGGCGCGCCCTGGTGGCTTGTGGCCCACCCGTAGGTCTTCTGGCCTCTTCTCCAAGCCTCCTGGGTTCCTTCTGGTCCAAGAAAAATCATCATAGAATTTTATTCCGTTTGGACTCCGTTTGATATTCCTTTTCTGCAATACTCAAAAACAAGGAAAAAACAGAAACTGGCACTGGGCACTAGGTTAATAGGTTAGTCCCAAAAATAATATAAAATAGCATATTAATGCATATAAAACATCCAAAATAGATAATATAATAGCATGGAACAATCAAAAATTATAGATACGTTGGAGACGTATCAGCATCCCCAAGCTTAATTCCTGCTCGTCCTCGAGTAGGTAAATGATAAAAACAGAATTTTTGATGTGGAATGCTACCTAACATATTTATACATGTAATATTCTTTATTGTGGCATGAATGCTCAGATCCATAAGATTCAAAACAAAAGTTTAATGTTGACATAAAAACAATAATACTTCAAGCATACTAACAAAGCAATCGTGTCTTCTCAAAATAAGATGGCCAAAGAAAGTTATCCCTACAAAATCATATGGTCTGGCTATGCTCCATCTTCCCCACACAAAGTATTTAAATCATGCACAATCCCTATGACAAGTCAAGCAATTGTTTCACACTTTTTATGTTCTCAAACCTTTTCAACTTTCACGCAATACATGAGCGTGAGCCATGGATATAGCACTATAGGTGGAATAGAATATGGTGGAGGTTGTGAGGAGAAGGAGAAGATAGTCTCACATCAACTAGGCGTATCAACGGGCTATGGAGATGCCCATCAATAGATATCAATGTGAGTGAGTAGGGATTGCCATGCAACGGATGCACTAGAGCTATAAGTGTATGAAAGCTCAAAAAGAAACTAAGTGGGTGTGCATCCAACTCGCTTGCTCACGAAGACCTAGGGCAATTTGAGGAAGCCCATCATTGGAATATACAAGCCAAGTTGTATAATGAAAAATTCCCACTAGTATATGAAAGTGACAAAATAGGAGACTCTCTATCATGAAGATCATGGTGCTACTTTGAAGCACAAGTGTGGAAAAAAATAGTAGCATTGTCCCTTCTCTCTTTTCTCTCATTTTTTTGGTGGGCATCTTTGGCCTCTTTTTTTTATTTGGGCTTCATTGGCCTCTTTTGTTATTTTTAAAATCCGGAGTCTCATCCCGACTTGTGAGGGGATCATAGCTTCCGTCCTTTCCTCACATGGGACAATGCTCTAATAATGATGATCATCACACTTTTATTTACTTACAACTCAAGAATTACAACTCAATTCATAGAACAAAACATGACTCTATATGAATGCCTCCGGCGGTGTACCGGGATGTGCAACGATCTAGCATAGCAAATGACATTAATGAAAACATCACGCTAGCTGTCTTACGATCATGCAAAGCAATATGACAATGATGATGCGTGTCATGATAAACGGAACGGTGGAAGTTGCATGGCAATATATCTCGGAATGGCTATGGAAATGCCATAATAGATAGGTATGGTGGCTGTTTTGAGGAAGGGTATATGGTGGGTTTGATGCACCAGCGAAAGTTGCGCGGTACTAGAGAGGCTAGCAAATGTGGAAGGGTGAGAGTGCGTATAATCCATGGACTCACATTAGTCATAAAGAACTCACATACTTATTGCAAAAGCCTATTAGTTATCGAAGCAAAGTATTAGAAGCATGCTCCTAGGGGAGAGGTTGGTAGGAGTTAACCATCGCGCGCTCCCGACCCTCACACAAAGGATGACAATCAATAAACAAATCATGCTCCGACTTCGTTACATAACGGTTCACCATATGTGCATGCTACAGGAATCACAAACTTTTAACACAAGTATTTCTACCAATCCAAAATTACTCACTAGCATGACTCTAATATCACCATCTTTATATCTCAAAACTATATGCAAGGAATCAAACTTCTCAAAGTATTCAATGCACTTTATATGAAAGTTTTTATTATATCCCTCTTGGATGCCCATTATATTAGGACTAAATTCATAACCTAAACCAATTACCATGCTGTTTAGAGACTCTCAAAATAATATAAGTGAGGTATGAGAGTTCAATTATTTCTATTAAATAAAACACCACCGTGCTCTAAAAAGATATAAGTGAAGCACTAGAGCAAAATTGCCTAGCTCAAAAGATATAAGTGAAGCACATAGAGTATTCTAATAAATTCACGATTCATGCATGTCCCTCTCAAAAGATGTGTGCAGCAAGGATGATTGTGGCAAACTAAAAAGCAAAGACTCATATCATACAAGACGCTCCAAGCAAAACACATATCATGTGGTGAATAAAAATATAGCCTCAAGTAAATTTACCGATGGATTGAAGACGAAAGAGGGGATGCCTTCCGGGGCATCCCCAAGCTTAGGCTCTTTGGTATCCTTGAATATTCCTTGGGGTGCCTTGGGAATCCCCAAGCTTATGCTCTTGCCACTCCTTATTCCATATTCCATCAAATCTTTACCCAAAACTTGAAAACTTCACAACACAAAACTCAACAGAAAATTCGTGAGATCCGTTAGTATAAGAAAAATAAATCACCACTTTAGGTACTGTTGTGAACTAATTCTTTATTTATATTGGTGTAATATCTACTGTATTCCAACTTCTCCATGGTGCATACCCCCCGATACAACCCATAGATACATCAAAATAAACAAACAACACAAAGAAAACAGAATCTGTCAAAAACAGAACAGTCTGTAGCAATCTGGAAACTTAGAATACTTATGTAACTCCAAAAATTCTGAAAAATTAGGAAAATCTGGGAAATTTGTATATCAATCTTGTGTAAAAATTTCAGACTCAGTCGACGCTCTGGTGAATTTATAAAATTCCTGAACTGAGCGCAAAAGTTTCTGTTTTTCAGCAAGATCAAATCAACAATCACCGTAAACCATCCCGAAGGTCTTACTTGGCTCAAACACTAATTAAAACACTAAAACACAATTACTACAGAGGTAATAATGTGTAAATCACTCAATAACTGAAACTAAAACAAAAAACATAAAATAAAATTGGGTTGCCTCCCAACAAGCGCTATTGTTTAACGCCCCTAGCTAGGCATAACGCAATAGATCTAAGTATTATCATCTTTGGTATGCAATCCATTCTCAACCATATCTTCTAAAACCCTTTTTAGCAAATCCTTTATTTCTTTTCTTTCCTTTATAATAGGAGAACTTAGTTCATGAAAAGGACTTTGATTAGTAACTTTGACATTCATAAACTCATAATCTGGATCATCACCATAAATATCATCATATAAAACGCGTATCTCATTTTTAATGGGTTCCCTGATTTTTTCTTCTAACCAATCATCATTGAATCCTACATAAATTCCCCTAGTGATCCAATCAAATTCATCATAGGTTTCAAGGTAAATAGTTTTGGTAATTTCTGAATAGGGAACTCTTCTTCTAAGATTGTCACGGTAAGATTGATAATCCCTAGACTCAAAGCTACGCAAGGTTTCTTTATCATGTAGGATTTCTTCAATCGGAGGGTGTTCAATATCCTTTTTATAGAAAGCAAAAAAATTCCCTAGCTTCTTGTATGATAAAATCAAATTCACGCATAAGGATGATAGTGGCAATCTTTTTAGCCTTAGGATGATTAATTTGATCATAAATCCACAATTCATCGGATCTCGACAAACACACCGCAAAAGAGTATTAGATCTCCATGAAGATCATGGAGAACATGGTATTGAAGAACATAGAGAGAGAAGAATCCATCTAGCTACTAGCTATGGACCCGAAGGTCTGAGGTAAACTACTCACGCATCATCGGAGGGGCAATGGTGTTGATGTAGAGGCCCTCCGTGATCGAATCCCCCTCCGGCAGATCGCCGGAAAAGGCCCCAAGATGGGATCTCATGGGACCAAAGGCTTGCGGCGGTGGAGAAGTATTTTCGTGGCTCCCTCTGGTATTGGGGGAATATTTTTGAATTTATAGGCGAAGAGTTAGGGTTAGAGGAGCTACGGGGGGCCCACAAGCCAGGGGGCGCCCCCCCCAGGGGTGCGCCCTGGTGGCTTGTGGCCCACCCGTAGGTCTTCTGGCCTCTTCTCCAAGCCTCCTGGGTTCCTTCTGGTCCAAGAAAAATAAGCGTAGAATTTTATTCCGTTTGGACTCCGTTTGATATTCCTTTTCTGCAATACTCAAAAACAAGGGGAAAACAGAAACTGGCACTGGGCACTAGGTTAATATGTTAGTCCCAAAAATAATATAAAATAGCATATTAATGCATATAAAACATCCAAAATAGATAATATAATAGCATGGAATAATAAAAAATTATAGATACGTTGGAGACGTATCAATACCTGACTCATTACCTTCGTTGAGTTCCCAATCTTCAGAATTGCGTTTAATTCTTTCTAAGAGATCCCACTTGAATTCAATAGTCTTCATCATATAAGAACCAGCACAAGAAGTATCGAGCATGGATTGATCATTATGAGAAAGCCGAGCATAAAAATTCTGAATGATAACTTCCCTCGGAATGTCATGATTGGGGCATGAATATAACATTGACTTAAGCCTCCCCCAAGCTAGAGCGATACTTTCTCCTTCACGAGGCCAAAAATTATATATATAATTCTGATCACGATGAACTAGATGCAGGATAAAACTTTTGGTGGAATTCCAATTGCAAACGATTCCAGTTCCATGATCCAAGATCATCACATAGCCTATACCATGTTAATGCTTTTCCCTCCAAAGATAAAGGGAAAACCTTCTTCTTAACTTCATCTCCGGGTAAACCTGCAAGCTTAAATAATCCACAAATCTCGTTCACATATAAAAGGTGCATATCAGGATGTTCAGTTTCGTCTCCTGCATAAGGTTTAGCAAGCAGTTGTTCTAGCATACCTGAAGGAATTTCATAAGTAACATTTTCAGTAGGTGTTGTAGGTTGAGGGGCAACTAATTGTGGTTCCGGTCGAGGTGAAGATACCCTGAACAAACCCCTCAAAGGATTGTTCTCCATAGTAGCAAGTAGCAATAAATTTCAGCACGTAGTATAAGTTTTTCCTTACCGATTTCCACTTACCAAGAGCGCTTCACTCCCCGGAAACGGTCCCAGAAAAGAGTCTTGATGACCCAAAATATAGGGGATCAATTGAAGTCCTTTCGATAAGTAAGAGTGTCCAACCCAACGAGGAGCAGAAGGAAATGACAAGCGGTTTTCAGCAAGGTAATTTCTGCAAGCACATAAATTGTAGGTAACAAATAGTTTGATAGCAAGATAATTTGTAACGAGCAAGTAATGGTAACGGTAAACAAGGTGCAGCAAGGTAGACCAATCCTTTCGAGGCAAAGGACAGGCCAGGACAATCACTAGTAATAGGCAAAGTGTTCTTGAGGGTACACGGGAATTTTGTCTAGTCACTTTTATCATGTTGGTTCGATTCGTGTTCGCTACTTTGATAATTTGATATGTGGGTGGACCGGTGCTAAGGTGTTGTTCTTACTTGAACTAACAACCTACTTATGATTAACCCCCTCGCAAGCATCCGCAACTATGAGAAAAGTATTAAGACAAAGTCTAACCATAGCATTAAACATGTGGATCCAAATCAGCCCCTTACGAAGTAGCGCATAAACTAGGGTTTAAGCTTCTGTCACTCTAGCAACCCATCATCTAATAACTACTCCACAATGCATTCCCTTAGGCCCATGAATGGTGAAGTGTCATGTAGTCGACGTTCACATGACACCACTAAGGGATTCACAACATACATATCATCAAAATATCAAACGCATATCAAATTCACATGATTACTTGCAACATGACTTCTCCCGTGACCTCAAGAACAAAGGTAACTACTCACAAATAATAAACATGCTCAAGATCAGAGAGGTATTGAACAGCATATTGGATCTGAACATATAATCTTCCACCAAATAAACCATATAGTAATCAACTACGCAAGGTAATCAACACAACTAGTCACCCCACGGGTACCAATCTGAGGTTCCGGTACAAAGATTGAACACAAGAGATGAACTAGGGTTTGAGAGGAGATGGTGCTGTTGAAGATGTTGATGAAGATTGGCCTCCCAAAGATGAGAGGCGTGTTGGTGATGACGATGGCTTCGATTTCCCCCTCCGGGAGGGAAGTTCCCCCTGCGGAATCGCTCCGCCGGAGGGCAAAAGTGCTCCTGCCCAAGTTCCGCCTCGAGGCGGCGGCGCTTCGTCCTGAAAGTCCTCCCCTAATTTTTTCTAGGTCAAGAGAGACCTTATACCAGAAGATGGGCACCGGAGGTGGGCCAGGCTGGGCACAACCCACCAGGGCGCGCCCAGGGGGGCCTGGCGCGCCCTGGTGGGTTGTGCCCACCTGGGGGGCCTCCTCCGGTAGTTTCCAGCTCCAGTATTTTTTTATTAAATGTCAAAATAATCTCCGTAAAATTTCAGCTTCATTGGGGTTGTGCAGAATAGGTATTTTCTTGGGTCCAGAATTCCAGCTACCGGTATTCTCCCTTCATGTGTAAACCTTGCATATTATGAGAGAAAAGGCATTAGAATCACTCCCCAAAGCATTATTATTCAACAAAACAAAGTAAATGACAGTAGGAAATCATGATGCAAAATGGACGTATCATGCTTCCCCCTCGATCCAACTGCTTCCTCCATCTAGGAAATCCTAGGGCTTGGTTTTGGGATGCCGCCACCGCCATCGCTGGGGTTCCCAGCCTTCGCCGCCTAACTTTGTGCTCCTCCGACGACCTCCGAGACCATCGTCGCCGGCGCCATTTGTTGGAAATATGCCCTAGAGGCAATAATAAATTAGTTATTATTATATTTCCTTGTTCATGATAATCGTTTATTATCCATGCTAGAATTGCATTGATCGGAAACTCAGATACATGTGTGTTGGAAATATGCCCTAGAGGCAATAATAAAAAGTAGTTATTATTATATTTCCTTGTTCATGATAATCGTTTATTATCCATGCAATAATTGTATTGATTGGAAACACTGATACATGTGTGGATACATAGACAACACTGTGTTCCTAGTATGCCTCTATTGGACTAGCTCATTGATCAAAGATGGTCAAGGTTTCCTAGCCATAGACATGAGATGTCATTTGATAACGGGATCACATCATTAGGAGAATGATGTGATGGACAAGACCCAAACTATGAACGTAGCATATGATCGTGTCAGTTTATTGCTATTGTTTTCTGCATGTCAAGTATATGTTCCTATGACCATGAGATCATGCAACTCACTGACACCGGAGGAATACCTTGTGTGTATCAAATGTCACAACGTAACTGGGTGACTATAAAGATGCTCTACAGGTATCTCCGAGGGTGTCTGTTGAGTGGGCATGGATCAAGACTGGGATTTGTTACTCCGTGTGACGGAGAGGTATCTCAGGGCCCACTCAGTAATACAACATCACAATAAGCCTTGCAAGCAATGTGACTAAAGTGTTAGCCACCAGATCTTGTATTGCGGAACGAGTAAAGAGACTTGCCGGTAACGAGATTGAACTAGGTATAGAGATACCGACGATCAAATCTCGGGCAAGTAACATACCGAAGAACAAAGGGAACAGCATACGGGATTAACTGAATCCTTGACATAGAGGTTCAACCGGTAAAGATCTTCGTAGAATATGTAGGAACCAATATGGGCATCCAGGTCTCGCTATTGGTTATTGACCGTAGAGGTGTCTCGGTCATGTCTACATAGTTCTCGAACCCGCAGGGTCTGCACACTTAAGGTTCGGTGACGTTTCGGTATAGTTGAGTTATGTATGTTGGTGACCGAAGGTTGTTCGGAGTCCCGGATGAGATCCCGAACGTCACGAGGAGCTCTGGAATGGTCCGGAGGTAAATATTGATATATAGGAAAGTGGTGTTTGAACTCCGGAAAAGTTTCGGGCATTTCCGGCAGTGTATCGGGAGTGACGAATGGGTTCCGGGGGTCCACCAAGTGGGCCCACCACACCCCAAGTGGGTCACATGGACCTGAGGGTGGCGCACCCGCCCCTGGTGGGCTGGGCGGCCGCCCCAAGAAGGCCTATGCGGCTGGGCTTGTGGGAAAGGGAAAGTCCAAGTGGGAGAAGGGAAGGAATCCTACTAGGAGTAGGATTGGAGGTGGACTCCTCCACCTCCTCCTCCTTGCGGCCGACTCCTAGGA
This sequence comes from Elymus sibiricus, assembly GCA_039707655.1. Lineage (NCBI taxonomy): Eukaryota > Viridiplantae > Streptophyta > Magnoliopsida > Poales > Poaceae > Elymus > Elymus sibiricus. The sequence goes on along the minus strand of CM077671.1, from coordinate 121,740,005 downwards.
GGAGCCCTAGGTCGGCCAGCCCCTCCCCTCCCTCCTATATATACTAGAGGGAGAGAGGGAAAAAGCACTTCAACCCAAAAAGGCCATAGTGCAGCCCTCTCTCCCGATAGATTGATTCCTCTAGTTTTCAGCAGTGCTTAGGCGAAGCCCTGCTGGAATAGTTCCACCACCACCACCGCTGCGCCATCGCGCTGCCAGAGAACTCACCTACCTCTCCGCTCCATCTTGCTGGATCAAGAAGGCGGAGATCGTCATCGAGCTGTACGTGTGCTGAACGCGGAGGTGCCGTCTGTTCGGTACTAGATCGTGATTGGATCGCGGGATGCTCGGCGATTTGGATCGCGAAGACGTTCGACTACATCAACCGCGTTTCTTAACGCTTCCCGCTTAGCGATATACAAGGGTATGTAGATCCACTCTATTCCTCGTAGATGCTCATCACCATGGATAGATCTTGCGTGTGCGTAGGAAATTTTTTGTTTCCCATGCAACGTTCACCAACAGTGGTATCAGAGCTAGGTCTATGTGTAGATGAGATCACGAGTAGAACACAAAGGAGTTTGTGGGCGTTGATATTTAGATTGCTTCCTCCCTTGGTCTTTTCTTGATTCGGCGGTATTGTGGGATGAAGCGGCCCGGACCAACATTACTCGTACGCTTACGAGAGACCGGTTCCATCAACTGACATGTAACTTCTTTGCATAAAGATGGCTGGCAGGTGTCTGTTTCTCCTACTTTAGTCGGATCGGATTTGACAAAGGCGGTCCTTGAGAAGTAGCAATTTTTGTATCACCGTTGTGGTTTTTGTGTAGGTAAGAATAGTTCTTGCTAGATACCCATAGCAGCCACGTAAAACATGCAACAACAATTAGAGGACGTCTAACTTGTTTTTGCAGGGTATGTTGTGATGTGATATGGCCAATTACATGATGAGCTATATGTGATGTATGAGATGATCATGTATTGTATAGAATATCACGACTTGCATGTCGATGAGTACGGCAACCGGCAGGAGCCATAGGGTTGTCTTTAATTATTTTCGCCGTTTTGCTTTACTTTATCGCTATGAGTTAGCAATAGTCGTGGAAGCAACAGCCAGCATGACAACCTCATGGCGACACGTTGATGGAGATCAGGATGATGGAGATCATGGTGTCATGCCGGTGACGATGGAGATCATGCCGGTGCTTTGGAGATGGAGATCAAAAGCACAAGTTCATGGCCATATCATGTCACTTATGATTTGCATGTGATGTTAATCCTTTTATGCATCTTATTTTGCTTAGGAAGACGGTAGCATTATAAGGTGATCCCTCACTTAAATTTCAAGATAAAATTGTGTTCTCCCCGAGTGTGCACCGTTGCGAAAGTTCGTCGTTTCGAGACACCACGTGATGATCGGGTGTGATAGACTCTACGTTCGCATACAACGGGTGCAAGCCAGTGTTGCATGTGCGGAACACTCGGGTTAAACTTGACGAGCCTAGCATGTACAGACATGGCCTCGGAACACAAGAGACCGAAAGGTCGAACATGAGTCATATAGTAGATATGATCAACATGAAGATGTTCACCATTGAAACCACCTCAACTCACATGATGATCGGACTTGAGTTGGTGGATTTGGATCATGTGACACTCGAATGACCGGAGGGATGTCAATTTGAGTGGGAGTTTTAAGTAATATGATTAACTAAACTCATTATCTTGAACAATAGTCTAAGTTGTCTTTGCAATATTTATGTTGTAGATCTATGGCTCGCGCAGTAGCATCCCTGAATTTTAATGCGTTCCTAGAGAAAGCTAAGTTGAAAGATGATGGAAGTAACTTTGTGGACTGGGCCCGTAATCTAAGGATTATCCTTACGGCTTCCCAAAAGGCTTATGTCCTTGATACACCGCTTGGTGATCCACCCACTCCAGTTGAGTCTCCAGACATTGTGAACGCGTGGCAGGCTCGTTCTGATGATTACTCAATGGTTCAATGTGCAATGTTGTATGGTTTAGAACCGGGACTTCAAAGACGTTTTGAACGTCATGGAGCATATGATATGTTCCTGGAGTTGAAGTTTATCTTTCAGAAGAATGCCCGGATCGAGAGGTATGAGACCTCCGATAATTTCTATGCCTGCAAGATGGAGGACAACGGGTCTGTCAGTGAACACATACTCCGAATGTCTGGGTATTCCACACGTCTAGCTGAATTGGGGATGCCCCTTCCAGCAGAGGCGATCACTGACAGAGTTCTTCAATCATTGCCACCTAGCTACAAGAGCTTTGTGTTGAACTATAACATGCACGGGATGAACAAGTCAGTCGCCGAGCTGTTTGCGATATTGAAAGTCGCTGAGTCTGAGATTCAGAAGGAGCATCAAGTGTTGATGGTCAATAAAACCACTAGTTTCAAGAAGAATGTCAAGGGTAAGAAGGGTAACTCCAAGAAGAGTGGCAAAGCAGTTGCCCCTCCCGTGAAGAAACCCAAGGCTAGACCCAAGCCAGAAACTGAGTGCTTTCATTGCAAGGGAACTGGTCACTGGAAGCGGAACTGCCCCAAGTATTTGGCTGACAAGAAGGCGGCCAACAACAAACAAGGTATATGTGATATACATGTTATTGATGTGTACCTTACCAACTCTCGTTGTAGTGCCTGGGTATTTGATACCAGTGCGGTTGCTCACATTTGCAACTCAAAACAGGAACTGTGGAATAGACGGAGACTGGCAAAGGACGAAGTGACGATGCGCGTGGGAACTGGTTCCAAGGTTGATGTGATCGCCGTCGGCACGCTCGCTCTTCGATTACCATCGGGATTAGTGATGAACCTGAATAATTGTTATTTAGTGCCTGCGTTAAGCATGAACATTATATCTGGATCTTGTTTATTACGAGACGGTTACTCATTTAAATCATAGAATAATGGTTGTTCTATTTATATGAATAATATCTTTTATGGTCATGCACCCAATGTGAGGGGTTTATTCTTATTGAATCTCGATAGTGACGATACACATGTTCATAACATTGATGCCAAAAGATGTAGAATTGATAATGATAATACCACTTTCTTGTGGCATTGCCGTTTAGGTCATATTGGTGTAAAACGCATGAAGAAGCTCCAGGTTGATGGACTTTTGGAGTGACTTGATTTTGAATCACTTGACACATGTGAACCATGCCTCATGGGCAAGATGACTAAGACCCCGTTCTCTAGAACAATGGAACGGGCAAGTGACTTGTTGGAAATCATACATACTGATGTGTGCGGTCCGATGAGCATTGAGGTGCGCGGTGGATATCATTATTTTCTCACCTTCACTGATGACTTAAGTAGATATGGGTATATTTACTTAATGAAACACAAGTCTGAAACGTTTGAAAAGTTCAAGCAATTTCAGAGTGAAGTTGAGAATCATCGTAACAAGAAGATTAAATTCCTACGATCTGATCGAGGAGGAGAATATCTGAGTTATGAGTTTGGCAGTCACTTAAGACAGTGTGGAATAGTTTCACAATTGACACCGCCTGGAACACCACAGCGTAATGGTGTGTCCGAACATCGTAATCGAACCATATTGGATATGGTGCGATCTATGATGTCTCTTGCCGATTTGCCACTATCGTTTTGGAGTTATGCATTAGAGACAGCTGCATTCACTTTAAATAGGGCACCATCGAAATCCGTTGAGGCTACGCCATATGAACTGTGGTTTGGCAAGAAGCCAAAGTTGTCGTTTCTAAAAGTTTGGGGATGTGATGCTTATGTCAAAAAGCTTCAGCCTGAAAAGCTAGAACCCAAAGCGGAGAAATGCGTCTTCATAGGATACCCAAAAGAGACAGTTGGGTATACCTTCTATCTCAGATCCAAAGGCAAAGTGTTTGTCGCTAAAAATGGAACATTTCTTGAGAAAGAGTTTCTCTCGAAAGAATTGAGTGGGAGAAAAATAGAACTTAATGAGGTTGTTGAACCTTTACTTCAACCTGAGAGTAGCGCAGCGCAGAAAGATGTTTCTGTGGAGCCTACATCGGTTGAAGAGGAAGTTAATGATGATGATCATGAAGCTTCGGATCAAGTTCCTATCGAACCTCATAGGTCGACAAGGACGCGTACTGCTCCTGAGTGGTACGGCAACCCTGTCTTAGAGGTCATGTTGTTGGACAACGATGAACCTACGAGCTATGGAGAAGCGATGATGGGCCCGGATTCCGAGAAATGGTTAGAGGCCATGAAATCCGAGATGGGATCCATGTATGAAAACAAAGTATGGGCTTTGGAAGTATTACCTGAAGGGCGTAAGGCCATTCAGAACAAATGGATCTTTAAGAGGAAGACGGACACGGACGGTAATGTCACCGTCTATAAAGCTCGACTTGTGGCAAAGGGTTTTTCACAAGTTCAGGGAGTTGACTACGATGAGACCTTCTCACCCGTAGCGATGCTTAAGTCTGTCAGAATCATGTTAGCAATAGCTGCCTTTTTCGATTATGAAATTTGGGAGATGGATGTCAAAACAGCGTTCCTTAACGGTTTCCTTAAGGAAGAGTTGTATATGATGCAACCAGAAGGTTTTGTCAATCCAAAGAATGCTGACAAAGTTTGCAAACTCCAGCGATCCATTTATGGACTGGTGCAAGCATCTCGGAGTTGGAATCTTCGCTTTGATGAGGTGATCAAAGCGTTCGGGTTTATACAAGTTTACGGAGAAGCTAGTATTTACAAGAAAGTGAGTGGGAGCTCTATAGCGTTTCTAATATTATATGTGGATGACATATTGCTGATTGGAAACAATATATAAATGTTGGAAAGCGTGAAGGAATATTTGAACAAGAGTTTTTCAATGAAGGACCTAGGAGAAGCTGCTTTCATATTAGGCATCAAGATCTATAGAGATAGATCGAGACGCTTAATAGGACTTTCACAGAGCACATACCTTGACAAAGTTTTGAAGAAGTTCAAAATGGATCAGTCCAAGAAGGGGTTCTTGCCTGTATTGCAAGGTGTGAAGTTGAGTAAGACTCAATGCCCAGTGACTGCAGAAGATAGAGAAAAGATGAGTGTCGTCCCCTATGCTTCAGCCATAGGCTCTATCATGTATGCAGTGCTGTGCACAAGACCCGATGTCAGCCTTGCCATAAGTATGGCCGGAAGGTTTTAGAGTGATCCAGGAATGGAACACTAGACGGCGGTCAAGAATATCCTGAAGTACCTGAAAAGGACTAAGGACACGTTTCTCGTTTATGTAGGTGATCAAGAGCTCGTCGTAAAGGGTTACGTCGATGCAAGCTTTGACACTGATCTGGATGACTCTAAGTCACAAAACGGATATGTATTTATTCTCAATGGGGGTGCGGTAAGCTGGTGCAGTTCCAAGCAAAGTGTGGTAGCTGATTCTACATGTGAAGCGGAGTACATCGCTGCCTCGGAGGCGGCGAAGGAAGGTGTCTGGATGAAGGAGTTCATGACAGATCTTGGAGTTGTGCCTAGTGCACTAAACCCAATGACTCTGTTCTATGACAACACTGGTGCCATTGCTCTAGCCAAGGAACCAAGGTTTCACAAGAGGACCAGACACATAAAGTGACGTTTCAATTCCATCCGCGATTACATCAAGGAGGACGACATAAATATTTGCAAAGTACACACGGATCTGAAGGTCGCAGATCCGATGACTAAACCTCTTCCAAGGGCTAAACATGATCAACACCAGAACTGTATGGGTGTTAGATTCATTACAATGTAAATCACATAGTGATGTGAACTAGATTATTGACTCTAGTGCAAGTGGGAGACTGTTGGAAATATTCCCTAGAGGCAATAAGAAAAACTAGTTATTATTATATTTCCTTGTTCATGATAATCGTTTATTATCCATGCTATAATTGTATTGATTGGAAACACTGATACATGTGTGGATACATAGACAACACTATGTCCCTAGTATGCCTCTATTGGACTAGCTCGTTGATCAAAGATGGTCAAGGTTTCCGAGCCATACACATGAGATGTCATTTGATAGCGGGATCACTTCATTAGGAGAATGATGTGATGGACAAGACCCAAACTATGAACGTAGCATATGATCGTGTCAGATTATTGCTATTGTTTTCTGCATGTCAAGTATCTGTTCCTATGACCATGAGATCATGCAACTCACTGACACCGGAGGAATATCTTGTGTGTATCAAACATCACAACGTAACTGGGTGACTATAAAGATGCTCTACAGGTATCTCCGAGGGTGTCTGTTGAGTGGGCATGGATCAAGACTGGGATTTGTTACTCCGTGTGACGAAGAGGTATCTCAGGGCCCACTCGGTAATACAACATCACAATAAGCCTTGCAAGCAATGTGACTAAAGTGTTAACCACGGTATCTTGTATTGCGTAACGAGTAAAGAGACTTGCCGGTAACGAGATTGAACTAGGTATAGAGATACCGACGATCGAATCTCGGGCAAGTAACATACCGAAGAACAAAGGGAACATCATACGGGATTAACTGAATCCTTGACATAGAGGTTCAACCGATAAAGATCTTCGTAGAATATGTAGGAACCAATATGGGAATCCAGGTCCCGCTATTGGTTATTGACCGTAGAGGTGTCTCGGTCATGTCTACATAGTTCTCGAACCCATAGGGTCTGCACACTTAAGGTTCGGTGATGTTTTCGTATAGTTGAGTTATGTATGTTGGTCACCGAAGGTTGTTCGGAGTCCCGGATGAGATCCCGGACGTCACGAGGATCTCCGGAATGGTCCGGAGGTAAAGATTGATATATAGGAAAGTGGTGTTTGAACACCGGAAAAGTTTCGGGCATTTCCGGCAGTGTACCGGGAGTAACGAATGGGTTCCGGGGGTCCACCAAGTGGGCCCACCGCACCCCAAGTGGGTTACATGGACCTGAGGGTGGTGCACCAGCCCCTGGTGGGCTGGCCGGCCGTCCCAAGAAGGCCTATGCGGCTGGGCTTGTGGGAAAGGGAAAGTCCAAGTGGGGGAAGGGAAGGAATCCTACTAGGAGTAGGATTGGAGGTGGACTCCGCCACCTCCTCCTCCTTGCGGCCGACTCCTAGGAGGAGCCCTAGGTCGGCCAGCCCCTCCCCTCCCTCCTATATATACTAGAGGGAGAGAGGGCAAAAGCACTTCAACCCAAAAAGGCCATAGTGCAGCCCTCTCTCCCGATAGATTGATTCCTCTAGTTTTCAGCAGTGCTTAGGCGAAGCCCTGCTGGAATAGTTCCACCACCACCGCCGCCGCGCCGTCGTGCTGCCGGAGAACTCACCTACCTCTCCGCTCCCTCTTGCTGGATCAAGAAGGCGGAGATCGTCATCGAGCTGTACGTGTGCTGAAGGCGGAGGTGCCGTCTGTTCGGTACTAGATCATGATTGGATCGCGGGACGCTCGGCGATTTGGATCGCGAAGACGTTCGACTACATCAACTACGTTTCTTAACGCTTCCCGCTTAGCGATCTACCAGGGTATGTAGATCCACTCTCCCCGTCGTAGATGCTCATCACCATGGATAGATCTTGCGTGTGCGTAGGAAATTTTTTGTTTCCCATGCAACGTTCACCAACAATGTGTGGATACATAGACAACACTATGTCCCTAGTGAGCCTCTACTCGACTAGCTCGTTGATCAAAGATGGTCAAGGTTTCCTGGCCAAAGACATGAGTTATCATTTGATAACGGGATCACATCATTAGGAGAATGATGTGATGGACAAGACCCAAACTATGAACGTAGCATATGATCGTGTCAAGTTTATTGCTATTGTTTTCTGCGTGTCTAGTATCTGTTCCTATGACCATGAGATCATGCAACTCACTGACACCAGAAGAGTACCTTGTGTGTATCAAACATCACAACGTAATTGGGTGACTATAAAGGTGCTCTACAGGTATCTCCGAGGGTGTCTGTTAGGTTGGCGTGGATCGAGACTGGGATTTGTCACTCCGTATGACGGAGAGGTATCTCTGGGCCCTCTCGGTAATACAACATCACAAGAAGCTTGCAAGCAATGTGACTAAGGAGTTAGTCGCGGGATCTTGTATTACAGAACGAGTAAAGAGACTTGCCGGTAACGAGATTGAACTAGGTATGGAGATACCGACGATCGAATCTCGGGCAAGTAACATGCCGATGGACAAAGGGAACTGCATACGGGATTGTCTGAATCCTTGACATCGTGGTTCGACCGATAAAGATCTTCATAGAATATGTAGGAACCAATATGGGCATCCAGGTCCCACTATTGGTTATTGACCGTAGAGGTGTCTCAGTCATGTCTACATAGTTCTCGAACCCGCAGGGTCTGCACACTTAACGTTCGGTGACGATTTGGTATTGTTGAGTTATGTATGTTGGTGACCGAAAGTTGTTTGGAGTCCCGAATGAGATCTTGGACGTCACGAGGAGCTCCGGAATAGTCCAGAGGTAAAGATTTATATATGGGAAGTCATATTTTGGCTACCGGAAAAGTTTTGGGTTTTTCCGGTATTGTACCGGGAAGCTTCCGGAAGGTTCCAGAGGGTTCCGGAGGAGTCCGGAAGGGTCCCTCCAGCCTCTAGGACGTGCATGGGCTGTAAGGGGGCGTCCAAGCCTTGTTGGGCCAGCCCCCAAGGGCCCATGCGTCTAGGGGGTAGGAAACCCTAAAGGGGAAGGTACCTAGGAGGTGCCTTGGGGAGGGAGGACTCCTCCCTTCTGGCCGCCGCCCCCTTCCTTGGAGGAAGGGCTAGGGCTGCGCCCCATCTACCCCCTCCTCCTATATATATAGAGGGAGAGGGAGGGCAGCCACACCCCAAGGCATAGGTGCAACCCTCCCTCTCTCCCTAGATCTGTTTCTCCACCGAAAACGCATTTGCGGCAGCGCTTGGCGAAGCCCTGCTGAGATTGCTCCACCACCACCACCACCATGCCGTTGTGCTGTCGGAGAACTTATCTACCTCTATGCCCTCGCTTGCTAGGTCAAGGAGGCGGAGACGTCATCGAGCTGTACGTGTGCTGAACGTGGAGGTGCCGTCCATTCGGCGCTAGATCGGAACGGATCAAGATTGGATCGCGGGACGGATCGTGATTGGATCGCGATGACGTTCGACTACACCAACCGCGTTTCTTAACGCTTCCCGCTTAGCGATTTACAAGGGTATGTAGATGCAATCTCTCCTATCGTAGATGGTCATCTCCTAGATCGATCTTGGTGAAGCATAGGAATTTTTTTGTTTCCCATGCAACGTTCCCCAACAGTGGCATCATGAGCTAGGTCTATGCGTAGATGACATCACGAATAGAACACAAAGGAGTTTGTGGGCATTGATATTCAGATTGCTTCCTTCCTTAGTCTTATTTTGATTCAGCGGTATTGTGGGATGAAGCGGCCCGGACCAACTTTACATGTCCTCGTACATGAGACCGGTTCCATCGACTGGCATGTAACTTTGTTGCATAAGATGGCTGGCGGGTGTCTGTCTATCCCACCTTAGTTGAATCGGATTCGACAAAGGCGGTCCTTGTAGAAGGTTAAATAACAACTTGTATATCACCATTGTGGTTTTGCGTAGGTAAGAATCGTTCTTGCTAGATACCCATAGCAGCCACGTAAAACATGCAACAACAAATTAGAGGACGTCTAACTTGTTTTTGCAGGGTATGTTGTGATATGATATGGCCAAAGACATGATGATATATATTTGATGTATGAGATGATCATGTTTTTGTAATAGTTTATACCAACTTGCATGTTGATACGGCAACCGGCAGGAGCCATAGGGTTGTCTTTAATTATTATGTGGCCTGCGTGTCACTTATTAAGCGCTATGTGATGCTTTACTTTATCGCTAAGCGGTAGCAATAGTAGTAGAAGCATGGTTGGCGCGACAACCCCGATGGCTACACGATGATGGAGATCATGATGATGGAGATCATGGTGTCATGCCGGTGATGATGGAGATCATGCCGGTGCTTTGGAGATGGAGATCAAAAGCACAAGTTCATGGCCATATCATGTCACTTATGATTTGCATGTGATGTGAATCCTTTTATGCATCTTATTTTGCTTAGGACGACGGTAGCATTATAAGGTGACCCCTCACTAAAATTTCAAAATAAAATTGTGTTCTCCCCGAGTGTGCACCGTTGTGAAAGTTCATCATTTCGAAGCACCACGTGATGATCGGGTGTGATAGACTCTACGTTCACATACAACGGGTGCAAGCCAGTTTTGCGCATGCAGAAAACTCGGGTTAAACTTGACGAGCCTAGCATATATAGACATGGCCTCGGAACACAAGAGACCGAAAGGTCGAACATGAGTCATATAGTAGATATGATCAACATGGAGATGTTCACCATTGAAACCACCTCAACTCACGTGATGACCGGACTTGGGTTGATGAATTTGCATCATGTAGCACTCGGATGACCGGAGGGATGTCAATTTGAGTGGGAGTTCTTTAGCAATATGATTAATTGAACTCATCATCATGAACATAGTCTAAAGTTGTATTTGCAAAATTATATTGTAGTTCGATAGCTCGCGTTGTAGCTCCCTTAAATTTGCATCATGTAGCACTCGGATGACCGGAGGGATGGAGATGTGATGACCCACAAGTATAGGGGATCAATCGTAGTCCTTTCGATAAGTAAGAGTGTCGAACCCAACGAGGAGCAGAAGGAAATGACAAGCGGTTTTCGGCAAGGTAATTTCTGTAAGTACTGAAATTGTAGGTAACAGATAGTTTGATAGCAAGATAATTTGTAACGAGCAAGTAACGGTAACGGTAAACAAGGTGCAGCAAGGTAGTCCAATCCTTTCGAGGCAAAGGACAAGCCAGAACAATCACTAGTAATAGGCAAAGTGTTCTTGAGGGTACACGGGAATTTCGTCTAGTCACTTTTATCATGTTGGTTTGATTCGTGTTCGCTACTTTGATAATTTGATATGTGGGTGGACCGGTGCTAAGGTGTTGTTCTTACTTGAACTAATAACCTACTTATGATTAACCCGCTCACAAGCATCCGCAACTACGAGAAAAGTATTAAGACAAAGTCTAACCATAGCATTAAACATGTGGATCCAAATCAGCCCCTCACGAAGTAGAGCATAAACTAGGGTTTAAGCTTCTGTCACTCTAGCAACCCATCATCTAATAACTACTCCACAATGAATTCCCTTAGGCCCATGAATGGTGAAGTGTCATGTAGTCGACGTTCACATGACACCACTAAGGGAATCACAACATACATATCATCAAAATATCAAACACATATCAAATTCACATGATTACTCGCAACATGACTTCTCCCGTGACCTCTAGAACAAAGGTAACTACTCACAAATAATAAGCATGCTCAAGATCAGAGGAGTATTGAATAGCATAATGGATCTGAACATATAATCTTCCACCAAATAAACCATATAGTAATCAACTACGCAAGGTAATCAACACTACTAGTCACCCACAGGTACCAATCTGAGGTTCTGGTACAAAGATTGAACACAAGAGATGAACTAGGGTTTGAGAGGAGATGGTGATGTTGAAGATGTTCATGAAGATTGGCCTCCCAAAGATGAGAGGGGTGTTGGTGATGACGATAGCTTCAATTTCCCCCTCTGGGAGGGAAGTTCCCCCGGCGGAATCGCTCCGCTGGAGGGCAAAAGTGCTCCTGCCCAAGTTCCACCTCGAGGAGGCGGCGCTTCGTCCCAAAAGTCCTCCTCTGATTTTTCTAGGTCAAGAGAGACCTTATACCAGAAGATGGGCACCGGAGGTGGGCCAGGCTGGGCACAACCCATCAGGGCGTGCCCAGGGGGGCCTGGCGCGCCCTGGTGAGTTGTGCCCACCTGGGGGGGCTCCTCCGGTAGTTTCCAGCTCCAGTATTTTTTATTAAATGTAAAAATAATCTCCGTAAAATTTCAGCTTCATTGGAGTTGTGCAGAATAGGTATCTCTGATGTGCTTTTCTTGGGTCCAGAATTCCAGCTGTCGGTATTCTCCTTCCATGTGTAAACCTTGCATATTATGAGAGAAAAGGCATTAGAATCACTCCCCAAAGCATTATTATTCAACAAAAAAAAGTAAATAACAGTAGGAAATCATGATGCAAAATGGACGTATCAACTCCCCCAAGCTTAGACCTCGCTTGTCCTCAAGCGAAAGCCGGTATTGAAAAGCATGTCCACAAGGTTTGAGAGAGAGGTGTCGATAAAAACAAAATACGGACATAGAAGCATCATGTTTATTATCATAACAGCAATAAACTCTAACAAAGGAACTTATTTCAATACATTTTTATCATATAGCTTCTCATGAACAAGTAACAATTCATCACAACATAGAAGTATGAAGCATAAACCTTATTGGGAACCAACAAACTATGTTCTCAGTCAACTTTGCAACTACAATTCATCATCTTTTCAGGAAGGGTCTCATGTAGGAGCCTTTTGGCAAGTCCACATACTCAACCATCATTTAGTCTTCTATGATTGCTAATGCTCACGGAATACCCATGAACAAAAAGTTTCAACCGGACATGTAGGAAGATAGGGGCTTACAGTTTTGCCTCCCAACTTACTCATCTCAAGGGTGATGTCAACAATAATAACTCATGCCCACCCATATCCAAATGGATATATGTGCCTAGATCTTTCCTCACCACATGATGCTTGCAAAAGAAAAAAAAGAAAAAAGGAATAGGGAAGAATACTTTGACTCTTTGCATAAAAGTAAGTGCATAAAAGTAAAAGATAGGCCCTTTGCAGAGGGAAGCAGAGGTTGTCATGCACTTATTGGTTTGTATGCCCAATCCCTTAATGTAAAAGAACGTCACGCTATATTGCCCCCTATGATAGCAACCTTTATTATGCAGTCCGTCGCTTTTATTACTTTGCCATCATAAGTTCGTATAACGCTCAATTTTCTCTTACACTAATTGATCAAAACATTTTTAGAAGCAATTTTTATTGCCTTATTGCACCGATGACAACTTACTGAAGGATCTTTCTCGATTCATAGGTAGGTATGGTGGACACTCAAAGAAAGAGTTTGGTTTGGGTTTTTGGATGCACAAGTAGTATCTCTACTTAGCGCGGAATTTTTGGCTAGCAAAGATATTGGGCAAGCACCACATCTTAAAGGATCTATGACAATATAACTTCTATGTGGATACGAACAAACATAAATCATTACGTTGTCTTCCTCGTCCAACGTCAACAATTTTGACATATAATATTTGATGGGGGCTCACAATCATAAAAGATGTCCAAGATAGTGTATTTGCATGTGAATCTTCTCTTCCCTTATTAATTCTTTCATGAATTGCATCATTGACCAATGCTATGTTTGTCAATTTCCAATAAATTTTACTACTTATACTTTTCCTTATGTGATGTCATTACTCACCATAAGATTAGCATATGATTTTTTTTCATTTGTTTCTTTTCCTTTATTTGATTGGAACAAGAAAGTAGAGAGGCAAAAACTCAAACTAAACTTTATTATATAACTTTCACTCGATTACATAGATAGATAGGCCACGGAACTAACACACGAAAATAGATCATACTAAAACTTTTATTCAACTAAAGCAAAAGGAAACTAAGGATCAAACTAGAATAGGTCAAGGCGAATAAAAGTGGTGATGATACGATACCGGGGCACCTCCCCCAAGCTTGGCTTAAGCCAAGGGGAGTGCCCATACCCGTGTGCTCAAGCCTCCTTTGGTGGTGGTGATGAAGAAGGTGGAGGTGATGATGAAGCCTTCTTCTTCAACTTATATTTAAGCATAAAGATTTCCTCCCTTAGGTCATCATTCTCCAACTCAAGCTTTAATATCCTTTGGCATAGGGCATTCTTGCTCTCCTGCAGAAAACGAGGCGGGATAAATTGGACCTTGGGTTTGTATCTTCTAGGGAGGATTGATTTCTTGAATTCCACATGCATATCTCCAGGTTGAGGCAGTGGATCATCCTCTTCCTTGGAACTGTCATCTCTTGTTTCTCGCATGGTAGCATCTTCTTCCTCCTCCGAGGTCCATAGATAGGGGTAAATTTCCCTAAAGATCTTTGAGTCTGGAACATAGGGATCTACATGGCTCTCCCCCTCCGAATCCTGAGACGACATATTTCTAGATCTGCTAGGGAAACAACACGAAACAAGAACAGAGGATTTTTCTGCGATGCGGTCGCCAAAACAGTCGGGGGTATATATAGAGAATTTGATTCTTGGGAAACAAGTAATTGGAAGGAAAACGGAGTCGGGAAGGCATCCGAGGTGGGCACAACCCACCAGGGCGCGCCCAGGGGTGCCTGGTGCGCCCTGGTGTATCGTGCTCACCTCGATCACCTTCCGGTTTATTTTTTATTTCCAAAATTCTAAAATATTCCAAAACTAACAAAAAATATTTTTGCAGATTTTTCAGAGTCCGTTTACTTACCGTATCACGTACCTCCTATTTTTAAATAATCTGGAGTGTTCCGGAAGGTTTCTTTTATGTGTTCCTCCGGTGTCATGGTTTGGATAACATTGCTTTCAACATTAATAGGCATACCTGAGATATAATGCTTAATTCTTTGTCCATTGACTACCTTCGGGTTAGTACCTTCCGCGTTATTAATCTTGATAGCTCCAGAACGATAAACCTCTTCGATAATATATGGTCCTTCACATTTTGAGAGAAGTTTTCCTGCAAACAATCTTAAACGAGAGTTGAACAAAAGAACATAGTCTCCTATTTTGAATTCCCGCTTTTGGATTCTTTTGTCATGCCATATTTTTACTTTTTCTTTGAATAGCTTGGCATTTTCATAGGCTTGGGTCCTCCATTCATCCAGTGAGCTAATATCAAATAACCTCTTTTCACCGGTAAGTATGAAATCATAGTTGAGTTCTTTAATTGCACAAAATGCTTTGTGTTCTAGTTCTAGAGGCAAATGACAAGCTTTCCCATACACCATTTTATATGGAGACATACCCATAGGATTTTTAAAAGCTGTTCTATAGGCCCAAAGTGTATCATCTAATTTCTTAGACCAATTCTTACGAGACCTATTGACAGTTTTTTGTAATATTAATTTTATTTCTATATTGCTAAGTTCAACCTGACCACTAGATTGAGGATGATAGGGTGATGCGATTCTATGGTAAACATCATATTTAGCAAGCATCTTACGGAAGGCACCATGAATAAAATGTGAACCACCATCGGTCATTAAATATCTAGGGACTCCAAACCTCGGGAAGATAACCTCTTTAAGCATTTTAATGGAGGTGTGGTGATCGGCACTACTAGTTGGAATAGCTTCTACCCATTTAGTGACATAATCAACCGCAACCAGAATATGAGTGTGCCCATTAGAGGATGGAAAAGGCCCCATATAATCAAAACCCCAAACGTCAAATGGTTCAACAACAAGTGAATAATTCATAGGCATTTCCTGACGCTTACCGATATTACCAATTCTTTGACATTCATCACAAGACAAGACAAACTTACGAGCACCCTTGAAGAGAGTAGGCCAATAAAAACCAGATTGCAATACCTTATGAGCAGTTCTATCTCCCGCATGATGTCCTCCATAAGCTTCGGAATGACATTTCCGTAGGATTTGTTCCTGTTCATGCTCAGGTACACAATGTCTAATAATACTATCCACTCCTTCTTTATAAAGGTGTGGGTCATCCCAAAAGTAATGTCTCAAGTCATAGAAAGTTTTTCTCTTTTGTTGATAAGTAAAGCTAGGTGGTATATATTTAGCGACAATGTAATTAGCATAATCAGCATACCAAGGTGTGTGTTGTAAGACACTTATTGCAGCTAGCTGTTCGTAAGGGAAACTATCATCAATAGGTAGTGGGTCATCAAGAATATTTTCTAACCTAGACAAGTTGTCGGCTACGGGGTTCTCGGCTCCTTTCCTATCAACGATGTGCAAGTCAAATTCTTGGAGCAAGAGAACCCACCTAATGAGTCTAGGTTTAGCATCTTTCTTTTCCATAAGGTATTTTATAGCAGCATGATCGGAGTGAACAATGACTTTGGAATCAACAATATAGGATCTAAACTTATCACAAGCAAACACAACTGCTAAAAATTCTTTTTCAGTAGTAGCATAGTTTCGTTGGGCACTGTGTAGAGTTTTACTAGCATAATGGATAACGTTCAATTTCTTATCAATTCTTTGTCCTAGAACAACACCAACAGCATAATCACTAGCATCACACATAATTTCAAAAGGGAAGTTCCAATCAGGTGGTTGAATGATAGGTGCAGAGGTTAAGGCTTTCTTGAGTGTTTCAAAGGCTTCCACACAATCATCATCAAAAACAAAAGGAATATCCTTTTGCAAAAGATTAGTAAGAGGCCTAGAAATTTTAGAGAAGTCTTTAATGAACCTCCTATAAAAACCAACATGACCAAGGAAACTTCTAATACCTTTAATGTCTTTAGGACATGGCATTTTCTCAATTGCATCAACTTTAGCTTTGTCCACCTCAATACCCCGTTCAGATATTTTATGCCCCAAGACAATGCCTTCATTAACCATAAAGTGGCACTTCTCCCAATTCAATACAAGATTAGTATGTTCACATCTCTGCAAAACTCGATCAAGGTTGCTTAAGCAATCATCAAAAGAAGTTCCGTAAACGGAAAAATCATCCATGAAAACCACCACAATCTTTTCACAAAAATCAAAGAATATAGTAGTCATACATCTTTGAAAGGTAGCAGGTGCATTGCATAAACCAAAAGGCATACGTCTATAAGCATAGGTTCCGAAAGGGCAAGTAAAGGTAGTTTTCTCTTGATCAGATTGTGACACAGGTATTTGAGAGAAACCAGAATATCGATCTAGGAAGCAAAAGTGTGTGTGCTTAGATAGTCTCTCTAACATTTGATCAATGAACGGTAGAGGGTAATGATCTTTTCTAGTAGCTTTATTTAATTTTCTAAAATCAATTACCATTCTATAGCCCGTACCAATTCTTTGTGGAATGAGTTCATTCTTATCATTAGGAACAACGGTAATACCTCCTTTCTTAGGGACACAATGAACGGGACTTACCCATCTACTATCAGCAATAGGATAGATTATACCTGCTTCCAGAAGTTTTAGTATTTTAGTTCTTACCACTTCCTTCATCTTAGGATTCAATCGCCGTTGGCGATCAACAACGGGTTTAGCACCAGGTTCCATATTGATCTTGTGCTGACATAGAGTGGGACTAATGCCCTTAAGATCATCAAGAGTATATCCAATAGCAGCCCGGTGCTTCCTTAAAACTTTCAATAGCCTTTCTTCTTCATGTTCTGAAAGGTTAGCACTAATAGTAACAGGATATATCCTTTTCTCATCAAGATAAGCATACTTCAATGTGTCAGGCAATTGTTTCAATTCAAACACAGGATCACATTTAGGTGGAGGAGGACCTCCAAGAGTTTCAATAGGCAAATTGTGTTTCAAGAGAGGTTGTTGTTTGAAGAAAATTTGATCTATTTCTCTTCTTTCACGCAAATGCATATCATTTTCATGATCGAGCAAATATTGTTCTAAGGGGTCAGCTGGAGGCACGACAATAGAAGCAAGACCAATTATTTCATCCTTACTAGATAACTCTTTATCACGAGGTTGTCTACTAAACTTGGAAAAATTAAACTCATGAGACACATTTCCAAAACTGACACCGACAGTTTGTTTTTCACAATCTATCTTAGCATTAACGGTGCTCAAGAAAGGTCTACCAAAGATAAAGGGACAAAAGTCATCTTGTGGGGAACCAAGGACTAGAAAATCAGTAGGATATTTTACTTTCCCACACAAGACTTCAACATCTCTAACAATCCCAAGTGGTGTGATAGTGTCTATATTAGCAAGTTTAATAGTGACATCAATGTCTTCCATTTCAGCAGGTGCTATTTCATCCATAATTTCTTGGTACAAGGTAAAAGGGATAGCACTCACACTAGCACCTATATCACATAAACCATGGTAGGAATGATCTCCTATTTTGACTGAGACAACAGGCAAGCCTTCTATGGGTCTATGTTTATCTTTTTCATCAGGTCTAGCAATTCTAGCAGCTTCGTCATAAAAGTAGATAACATGCCCATCAATATTTTCTACCAAGAGATCTTTAACCATAGCAACACTAGGCTCTACTTTAATTTGCTCAGGGGGTTTAGGTGCTCTTATATTACTCTTACAAACCACAGTTGATACCTTAGCATGTTCCTTTATCCTAACAGGGAAAGGTGGTTTTTCAATATAAGCAGTAGGCACAACTGGATCAACATTGTAAAAGATGGTTTCTTCTTTAGCTATGACCAGTTCTTTAATTTCTTCTTTAATAGGGGGATGATATTTAAACCACTTCTCCTTAGGGAGATCAACGTGAGTAGAAAATGCTTCACAGAAAGAGGCTACTATCTCAGAGTCAAGTCCATATTTAGTGCTAAACTTGTGAAAAGTATCGGTATTCATAAAAGATTTAACACAATCAAATTCAAGCTTTATACCTGACTCATTACCTTCGTCGAGTTCGCAATCTTCAGAGTTGCGTTTAATTCTTTCTAAGAGATCCCACTTGAATTCAATAGTCTTCATCATATAAGAACCAGCACAAGAAGTATCGAGCATGGATTGATCATTATGAGAAAGCCGAGCATAAAAATTCTGAATGATAACTTCCCTCGGAATGTCATGATTGGGCATGAATATAACATTGACTTAAGCCTCCCCCAAGCTAGAGTGATAATTTCTCCTTCACGAGGCCAAAAATTATATATATAATTCTGATCACGATGAACTAGATGCATGGGATAAAACTTTTGGTGGAATTCCAATTGCAAACGATTCCAGTTCCACGATCCAAGATCATCACATAGCCTATACCATGTCAATGCTTTTCCCTCCAAAGATAAAGGGAAAACCTTCTTCTTAACTTCATCTCCGGGTAAACCTGCAAGCTTAAATAATCCACAAATCTCGTTCACATATAAAAGGTGCATATCATGATGTTCAGTTCCGTCTCCTGCATAAGGTTTAGCAAGCAGTTGTTCTAGCATACTGATGTCTACTACGCAACCTTCTTCTTGTAGACTCGTGTTGGGCCTCCAAGCGCAGAGTTTTGTAGGATAGTAGCAAATTTCCCTCAAGTGGATGACCTAAGGTTTATCAATCCATGGGAGGCGTAGGATGAAGATGGTCTCTCTCAAACAACCCTGCAACCAAATAACAAAGAGTCTCTTGTGTCCCCAACACACCCAATACAATGGTAAATTATATAGGTGCACTAGTGCGGCGAAGAGATGGTGATACAAGTGCAATATGGATGGTAGATATAAGTTTTTGTAATCTGAAAATATAAGAACATCAAGGTAACTAATGATAAAAGTGAGCACAAACGGTATTGCAATGCTTAGAAACAAGGCCTAGGGTTCATACTTTCACTAGTGCAAGTTCTCTCAACAATACTGACATAGTTGAATCATATGTAAATCCCTCACGTGCGACAAAGAGTTCACTCCAAAGTCACAAATAGCGGAGAACAAACGAAGAAATTATTGTAGGGTGCGAAACCACCTCAAAGTTATCTTTTCCGATCAATCTTATGAGCTATCCCTATAAGTGTCAAGAACAGCCCTATAGTTCGTACTAAAATAACACCTTAAGATACACATCAACCAAAACCCTAATGTCACCTAGATACTCCAATGTCACCACGAGTACCCATGGGCTTGATTATACGATATGCATCACACAATTTCAGATTCATCATGTTCAATCCAACACAAAGAACTTCAAAGAGTGCCCCAAAGTTTCTACCGGAGAGTCAAGACGAAAACATGTGCCAACCCCTATGCATAGATTCCCAAGGTCACGGAACCCGCAAGTTGATCACCAAAACATACATCAAGTGGATCAATAGAACATCCCATTGTCACCACGGATATCCCATCGCAAGACATACATCAAGTGTTCTCAAATCCTTTAAAGACTCAATCCGATAAGAAAACTTCAAAGGGAAAACTCAATTCATCACAAGAAGATAGAGAGGGGAAAACTCCATATGATTCATCTATATTAATAAAGCTCGTGGTACATCAAGATCGTGCCATCTCAAGAACATGAGAGAGAGAGAGATCAAACACATAGCTACTGGTACATACCCTCAGCCCCGAGGGTGAACTACTCCCTCCTCGTCATGGAGACCGCCGGGATGATGAAGATGGCCTCCGGTGATGGTTTCCCCCTCCGGCAGGGTGCCGGAACGGGCTCCCGATTGGTTTTTCGTGGCTACACAGGCTTGCGGCGGCGGAACTCCCGATCTAGGTTTCTTTTTGGGGGTTTCTCGATTTATAGGAGTACTTGGCGTTGGAATCATGTCAGGGGGGTGCTCGAGGGACCCACAAGCCAGGGGGCGCGCCCTAGGGGGGGGGCGCCCCCTGGGCTTGTGGCCTCCTCACGACTCCTCTCCGGTATCTTTTTGCTCCAGTATTTTTTATATTTTCCAAAAATGTTCTCCGTAAATTTTCAGCCCATTCCGAGAACTTTTATTTTTGCACAAAAACAACACCACGGTAGTTCTGCTGAAAACAGCGTCAGTCCAGGTTAGTTCTAATCAAATCATACCAAAATCATATAAAATTATTGTAAACATGGCATGCATACTTCATAAATTATAGATACGTTGGAGACGTATCACATACCTAAAGTAATTTCATAAGTAACATTTCCAGTAGGTGCTGTAGGTTGAGGGGCAACTAATTGTGTTTCCGGTCGAGGTGAAGATACCCCGAACAAACCCCTCAAAGGATAGTTTTCCATAGTAGCAAGTAGCAATAAATTTCAGCACGTAGTATAAGTTTTTCCTTACCGATTTCCACTTACCAAGAGCGCTTCACACCCCGGCAACGGCGCCAGAAAAGAGTCTTGATGACCCACAAGTCTAGGGGATCAATCGTAGTCCTTTCGATAAGTAAGAGTGTCGAACCCAACGAGGAGCAAAAGGAAATGACAAGCGGTTTTCTGCAAGCACTGAAATTATAGGTAACAGATAGTTTGATAGCAAGATAATTTTTAACGATCAAGTAACGGTAACGGTAAACAAGGTGTAGCAAGGTAGCCCAATCCTTTCGAGGCAAAGGACAGGCCAGAACAATCACTAGTAATAGGCAAAGTGTTCTTGAGGGTACACGGGAATTTCGTCTAGTCACTTTTATCATGTTGGTTTGATTCGTGTTCGCTACTTTGATAATTTGATATGTGGGTGGACCGGTGCTAAGGTGTTGTTCTTACTTGAACTAACAACCTACTTATGATTAACCCGCTCGCAAGCATCCGCAACTACGAGAAAAGTATTAAGACAAAGTCTAACCATAGCATTAAACATGTGGATCCAAATCAGCCCCTTACGAAGTATCGCATAAACTAGGGTTTAAGCTTCTGTCACTCTAGCAACCCATCATCTAATAACACAATGCATTCCCTTAGGCCCATGAATGGTGAAGTGTCATGTAGTCGACGTTCACATGACACCACTAAGGGAATCACAACATACATATCATCAAAATATCGAACACATATCAAATTCACATGATTGCTCGCAACATGACTTCTCCCGTGACCTCAAGAACAAAGGTAACTACTCACAAATAATAAGCATGCTCAATATCAGAGGAGTATTGAATAGCATAATGGATCTGAACATATAATCTTCCACCAAATAAACCATATAGTAATCAACTACGCAAGGTAATCAACACTACTAGTCACCCACAGGTACCAATCTGAGGTTCCGGTACAAAGATTGAACACAAGAGATGAACTAGGGTTTGAGAGGAGATGGTGCTGTTGAAGATGTTGATGAAGATTGGCTTCCCAAAGATGAGAGGGGTGTTGGTGATGATGATAGCTTTGATTTCCCCCTCCGGGAGGGAAGTTCCCCCGGCGGAATCGCTCCGTCGGAAGGCAAAAGTGCTCCTGCCCAAGTTCCGCCTCGAGGCGGCGGCGCTTCGTCCCGAAAGTCCTCCTCTGATATTTTCTAGGTCAAGAGAGACGTTATACCAGAAGATGGGCACCGGAGGTGGGCCAGACTGGGCACAACCCATCAAGGCGCGCCCAGGGGGGCCTTGCGTGCCCTGGTGGGTTGTGCCCACCTGGGGGGCCTCCTTTGGTAGTTTATAGCTCTAGTATGTTTTATTAAATGTAAAAATAATCTCTGTAAAATTTCAGCTTCATTGGAGTTGTGCAGAATAGGTATCTCTGACGTGCTTTTCTTGGGTCTAGAATTCCAGCTGCCGGTATTCTCCCTCCATGTGTAAACCTTGCATATTATGAGAGAAAAGGCATTAGAATCACTCCCCAAAGCATTATTATTCAACAAAACAAAGTAAATAACAATAGGAAATCATGATGCAAAATGGACGTATCAAGATGATCCCTGAGCTATTCGCGATGTTTGACATCGCGAAGGTAGAAATCAAGAAGGAGCATCAAGTGTTGATGGTTAGTAAAACCACTAGTTTCGAAAAGGGCAAGGGCAAGAAGGGAAAATTCATGAATGGCAAGCCAGTTTCCGCTCCAGTGAAGAAACCCAAGGTTGAACCCAAACCCGAGACTAAGTGCTTCTGTAATAAGGGGAACGATCACTGGTAGCGGAACTGCCCCAGATACTTGGCAGATAAGAAGGCTGGCAACGTCAACAGAAGTATATTTGATATACGTGTTATTGAAGTGTACCTTACTATTACTTCTAGTAGCACTGGGGTATTAGATACCGGTTCAGTTGCTAATGTTAGTAACTCGAAAGAAAAGCTACGGAATAAACGGAGACTAGCTAAAGGGCGAGGTGACGATGTGTGTTGGAAGTGTTTCCAAGGTTGATGTGATCACCATCGCACGCTCCCTCTACCTTCGGGATTAGTGTTGAACCTAAATAAATGTTATTTGGTGTTTTCGTTGAGCATGAACATGATTAGATCGTGTTTATTGCAATGCGGTTATTCATTTAAGTCAAGAGAATAATGGTTATTCTGTTTACATGAATAATACCTTCAATGGTCATGCACCAAATGTGAATGGTTTATTGAATCTCGATTGTAGTGATACACATGTTCATAATATTTATGCCAAAAGATGCAAAGTTAATAATGATAGTACCACATACTCGTGGCACTACCGCTAAGGTCATATTGGTGTAATGCGCATGAAGAAACTCCATGTTGATGGATCTTTGGACTCACTCGATTTCGAATCGCTTGAGACATGCGGACCATGCCTCATGGGCAAGATGACTAAGACCCCGTTTTCCGGTATGATGGAGCGGGCAAGTGACTTATTGGAAAGGATACATGTTGATGTATGCGGTCCAATGAGTGTTGAAGCGTGCGGTGGATATCGTTATTTTCTTACCTTCACTGATGATTTGAGTAGATATGGGTATATTTACTTAATGAAACACAAGTCTGAAACGTTTGAAAAGTTCAAGCAATTTTAGAGTGAAGTTGAAGATCATCGTGACAAGAAGATAAAATATCTACGATATGATCGTGGAGGGGAATATTTGAGTAACGAGTTTGGTATGCAACTTAAGACAATGTCGAAATTGTTTCACAACTCACGCCGCCAGGAACGCCATGGTGTGATGGTGTGTATAAACGTCGTAGTTGTACTCTATTGGATATGGTGCGTACTATGATGTCTCTTACCGATTAGCCACTATCATTTTCGGGTTATGCATTAGAGACAACTACATTCACTTTAATAGGGCACCATCTAAGTCCGTTGAGATGACACCGTATGAATTATGGTTTAGCAGAAACCAAAGCTGTCATTTCTTAGAGTTTGGGAATGCGATGCTGCTACTTCTTGAGCATGCGTTGGTTTCCCTTGAAGAGGAAAGGGTGATGCGGCAAAGTAGATAAGTATTTCCCTCAGTTGTTGAGAACCAAGGTATCAATCCAGTAGGAGATACAAGCAAGTCCCCAATAGTTGTACCTACACAAAGAATCAAACACTTGCACCCAACGCTATAAAGGGGTTGTCAATCCCTTCACGGTTACCTGCAAGCATGAGATCTGATAGAGATAGATAGATAGGATTGCTAGAACGGAAAGTAAACTAAAAGTAAAAAGATTGCAGCAAGATATTTTTGGTATTTTTGGTTTATAGATCTGAAAATATAATATGGAAAATAGACCCGGGGGCCATAGGTTTCACAAGAGGCTTCTCTCATGATGGCAAATAATACGGTGGGTGAACAAATTACTGTCGAGCAATTGATAGAAAAGCGAATAATTATGAAGATATCCAAGGCAATGATTATGCATATAGGCATCACGTCCGTGTCAAGTAGACCAAAACGATTCTGCATCTACTACTATTACTCCACACATCGACCGACTCCTGCCTGCATCTAGAGTATTAAGTTCATGAAGAACAGAGTAACGCATTAGGTAAGATGACATAATGTAGAGGGATAAACTCAAGCAATATGATGAAAACCCCATCTTTTTATCCTCTATGGCAACAATACAATACGTGCCTCGCTACCCCTACTTTGTCACTGGGTGAGGACACCGCAAGATTGAACCCAAAACTAAGCACTTCTCCCATTACAAGAATTACCAATCTAGTTGGCCAAACCAAACCAATAACTCGAAGAGACTTGCAAAGATATGAAATCATGCATATAAGAATTCAGAGAAGATTCAAATAATATTCATAGATAATCTGAACATAAACCCACAATTCATCGGATCTCGACAAACACACCGCAAAAGAGTATTACATCGGATAGATCTCCATGAAGATCATGAAGAACAAGGTATTGAAGAACAAAGAGAGAGAAGAAGCCATCTAGCTACTAGCTATGGACCCGAAGGTCTGTGGTGGACTACTCACGCATCATCGAAGGGGCAATGGAGTTGATGTAGATGCCCTCCGTGATCGAATCCCCCTCCGGCAGATTACCGGAAAAGGCTCCAAGATGGGATCTCACGGGAACAGAGGGTTCTGGCAGCGGAAAAGTATTTTCGTGGCTCTCTTTAGTATCCAGGGAATATTTGGGAATTTATAGGCCGAAGAATAGGGTTAGGAGGGCTGCCGTGGGGCCACAAGCCTGTAGGGCGCCCCCCCTAGGGCGCGCCCTGGTGGCTTGTGACGCCACGGCAGGTCTCCTGCCTTCATCTCCAAGTCTGGCAGGTTTCTTCTGGTCCAAGAAAAATCATTCCGAAGATTTTATTCCGTTTGGACTCCGTTTAATATTTCTTATCTGCAATACTCAAAAACATGGAAAAAACAGAAACTGGCACTAGGCTCTAGATTAATAGGTTAGTCCCAAAAATAATATAAAATATCATATTAATGCATATAAAACATCCAAAACAGATAATATAATAGCATGGAACAATCAAAAATTATAGATACATTGGAGACGTATCAAGCATCCCCAAGCTTAATTCCTTCTC
Organism: Elymus sibiricus; assembly: GCA_039707655.1. Lineage (NCBI taxonomy): Eukaryota > Viridiplantae > Streptophyta > Magnoliopsida > Poales > Poaceae > Elymus > Elymus sibiricus. The sequence goes on along the minus strand of CM077671.1, from coordinate 121,714,545 downwards.
GTCCTCGAGTAGGTAAATGATAAAAACAGAATTTTTGATGTGGAATGCTACCTAACATATTTATCCATGTAATATTCTTTATTGTGGCATGAATATTCAGATCCATAAGATTCAAAACAAAAGTCTAATATTGACATCAAAACAGTAATACTTCGAGCACACCAACAAGGCAATTGTGTCCTTTTAAAATAACATGGCCTTAGAAAGTTATCCCTACAAAATCATATGGTCTGGCTATGCTCCATCTTCCCCACACAAAGTATCTAAATCATGCACAACCCCGATGACAAGTCAAGCAATTGTTTCACACTTTTTATGTTCTCAAACCTTATCAACTCTCACGCAATACATGAGCGTGAGCCATGGATATAGCACTATGGGTGGAATAGAATATGGTGGAGGTGCAAGGAAAAAGGAGAAGATAGTCTCACATCAACTAGGCGTATCAACGGGCTATGGAGATGCCCATCAATAGATATCAATGTGAGTGAGTAGGGATTGCCATGCAACGGGTGCACTAGAGCTATAAGTGTATGAAAGACTCAAAAAGAAACTAAGTGGTTGTGCATATGATGAAAAATTTCACTAGCTATATGAAAGTGACAAAATAGGAGACTCTCTATCATGAAGATCATGGTGCTACTTTGAAGCACAAGTGTGGAAAAAGATAGTAGCATTGTCCCTTCTCTCTTTCTCTCATCATTTTTTCCCTTTTTTTTGGTGGGCATCTTTGGCCTCTTTTTTTTTATTTGGGCTTCGCTGGCCTCTTTTATTATTTATAAAGTCCGGAGACTCATCCCAACTTGTGAGGGATTAATAGTTCCATCGTCCTTTTCTCACACGGGACAAATGCTCTAATAATTAAGATCATCACACTTTTATTTACTTACAACTCGATACTTAGAACAAAACATGACTCTATATGCAAAATGAAAGTGAAGGTGCATGTCATGAAAAACGGAACGGTGGAAGTTGCATGGCAATATATTTCGGAATGGCTATGGAAATGCCATAATAGGTAGGTATGGTGGTTGTTTTGAGGAAATATATGGTGGCTGTTTTGAGGAAGGTGGGTTTGATGCACCGGCGAAAATTGCGCGGTACTAGAGAGGCTAGCAAAGGTGGAAGGGTGAGAGTGCGTATAATCCATGGACTCAACATTAGTCATAAAGAACTCACATACTAATTGCAAAAGTCTATTAGTTATCGAAGCAAAGTATTAGACGCATGCTCCTAGGGGAGAGGTTGGTAGGAATTAACCATCGCGCGCTCCCGACCCTCACACAAAGGTTGACAATCATTAAACAAATCATGCTCCGACTTCGTTACATAACGGTTCACCATACGTGCATGCTACGGGAATCACAAACTTCAACACAAGTATTTCTCCAATTCACAACTACTCACTAGCCTGACTCTCATATTACCATCTCTATATCTCAAAACTATATGCAAGGAATCAAACTTCTAATAGTATTCAATGCACTTTATATGAAAGTTTTTATTATATCCCTCTTGGATGTCCATTATATTAGGACCAAATTCATAACCTAAACCAATTACCATGCTGTTTTAAAGACTCTCAAAATAATATAAGTGAGGTACGAGAGTTCAATAATTTCTATAAAATATAACACCACCGTGCTCTAAAAAGATATAAGTGAAGCACTAGAGCAAAATTGCCTAGCTCAAAAGATATAAGTGAAGCACATAGAGTATTCTAATAAATTCACGATTCAGCGTGTCTCTCTCAAAACATGTGTGCAGCAAGGATGATTGTGGCAAACTAAAAAGCAAAGACTCATATCATACAAGACGCTCCAAGCAAAACACATATCATGTGGTGAATAAAAATATAGCCTCAAGTAAATTTACCGATGGATTGAAGACGAAAGAGGGGATGCCTTCCAGGGCATCCCCAAGCTTAGGCTTTTTGATATCCTTGAATATGGCTTGGGGTGCCTTGGGCATCCCCAAGCTTAGGCTATTGCCACTCCTTATTCCATAGTCCATCAAATCTTTACCCAAAACTTGAAAACTTCACAACACAAAACTCAACAGAAAACTCATGAGATCCGTTAGTATAAGAAATATAAATCACCACTTTAGGTACTGTTGTGAACTCATTCTTTATTTATATTGGTGTAATATTTACTGTATTCCAACTTCTCCATGGTTCATACCCCCCGATACAACCCATAGATACATCAAAATAAGCAAACAACACAAAGAAAACAGAATTTGTCAAAAACAGAACAGTCTGTAGCAATCTATAGACTTCGAATACTTCTGCAACTCCAAAAATTCTGAAAAATTAGGACAATCAGGGAAATTTGTATATCAATCTTGTGTAAAAATTTCAGATCAAAAGCATGTTCCAGTGAATTTACAAAATGCCTGGACTGAGAGCAAAAGTTTCTGTTTTTCAGCAAAATCAAATCAACAATCACCGTAGACCATCCCAAAGGTCTTACTTGGCTCAAACACTAATTTAAACAAGAAAACACAATTACTACAGAGGTAATAATGTGTGGAAAACTCAAAAACAGAAGCAAAAAACAAAAGCATAAAAATAAAATTGGGTTGCCTCCCAACAAGCGCTATTGTTTAACGCAATAGATCTAGGTGTTGTCATAATAGTAAGGGAGATCATCCATGCTCATCTCATACCCCCTTCTTTCAGAAGAAAGTTTCCTTTGTGGCAAGCAAAAGTAATCAAAAGGGCTAAATTTAATAGGATACGGATCCTTAAGATCAAGTGCGGGAGGGATAGGTTCCTCCTTCGGCCCTCTCTAGTGTATAATCAATTCATCATTGTAGGCTTTCCTTTGGTGGAAAGTCATAAGCCTATCTCTTAATATGAACTCCAATCTGTTATTTTGTATAGAAAAATTATCATTGAGTTCAGAAATCTTATCAATCAAAACCTCAATAGGAACCCTTTTTCTCAAATTTTCATTATAAGCAACGTAGTTCGGGGATTGCAATCTCATTATTTCTTCTTGATTAAAAAGGATCTCCTCTATAGAGGGACATCCGGCATTAATTTTATAATGAGCAAAGATTTCACTAGCCTCTTTCATGATAAATCTAAACTCGTGGGCTAGGAATATAGTGGCAGCACAATTAACAGAAGGATACTGAATATTAGAGAACTCAAGAAAAATCCTTTGTATGCAAGGATACATATGAACAAATTGCCTCTCAAGTTCAATTATCAGAAGTGTTATGGCATCCACAAGACTATTAGTTTTATGGAGAATAGATCCTCCCAAGGTAGGTAGCGTACCAGCACAAGTAAAGAAATCTTGAATAACACCTTTTCCAATAATATTACCGCTACCTATGCGGAATTTTTTTGTATGCATGATAGTAGGTTCTTCATGAGAGTCGTTATTAGCAAGATTGTCAAAATTCCCCTCAAGATTATTACTAGCCTTTTCAATGAAAACCTCCCCAGATTCAGACATAGTGGCAACGAATAGATCTAGCAAACAGGCAGACAAAAAGCAAACGAAAAGACGAACGGAAGAAGGGCGAATAAAAAGGCAAATCTTTTCGAAAATCGTTTTAGAAGCGGGGGAGAGGAAAACGAGAGGTAAATGACAAATAATGTAAATGCAAGAGATGAGTTTGTGATGGGTACTTGGTAGGCTTGATGTAGATCTCCCCGGCAACGACGCCAGAAATCCTTCTTGCTACTTCTTGAGCATGCGTTGGTTTCCCTTGAAGAGGAAAGGGTGATGCGGCAAAGTAGATAAGTATTTGCCTCAGTTGTTGAGAACCAAGGTATCAATCCAGTAGGAGATACAAGCAAGTCCCCAATAGATGTACCTACACAAAGAATCAAACACTTGCACCCAACGCTATAAAGGGGTTGTCAATCCCTTCACGGTTACTTGCAAGGATGAGATCTGATAGAGATAGATAGATATGATTGCTAGAACGGAAAGTAAACTAAAAGTAAAAAGATTGCAGCAAGATATTTTTGGTATTTTTGGTTTATAGATCTGAAAATATAATATGGAAAATAGACCCGGGGGCCATAGGTTTCACTAGAGGCTTCTCTCATGATGGCAAATAATACGGTGGGTGAACAAATTACTGTCGAGCAATTGATAGAAAAGCGAATAATTATGAAGATATCCAAGGCAATGATTATGCATATAGGCATCACGTCCGTGTCAAGTAGACCGAAACGATTCTGCATCTACTACTATTACTCCACACATCGACCGACTCCTGCCTGCATCTAGAGTATTAAGTTCATGAAGAACGGAGTAACGCATTAGGTAAGATGACATGATGTAGAGGGATAAACTCAAGCAATATGATGAAAACCCCATCTTTTTATCCTCTATGGCAACAATACAATACGTGCCTCGCTACCCCTACTTTGTCACTGGGTGAGGACACCGCAAGATTGAACCCAAAACTAAGCACTTCTCCCATTGCAAGAATTAACAATCTAGTTGACCAAACCAAACCAATAACTCGAAGAGACTTGCAAAGATATGAAATCATGCATATAAGAATTCAGAGAAGATTCAAATAATATTCATAGATAATCTGAACATAAAACCACAATTCATCGGATCTCGACAAACACACCGCAAAAGAGTATTACATCGGATAGATCTCCATGAAGATCATGAAGAACATGGTATTGAAGAACAAAGAGAGAGAAGAAGCCATCTAGCTACTAGCTATGGACCCGAAGGTCTGTGGTGGACTACTCACGCATCATCGGAGGGGCAATGGAGTTGATGTAGATGCCCTCCGTGATCGAATCCCCCTCCGGCAGATTACCGGAAAAGGCTCCAAGATGGGATCTCACGGGAACATAGGGTTCCGGCGGCGGAAAAGTATTTTCGTGGCTCTCTTTAGTATCCAGGGAATATTTGGGAATTTATAGGCCGAAGAATAGGGTTAGGAGGGCTGCCGTGGGGCCACAAGCCTGTAGGGCACGCCCCCCAGGGCGCGCCCTGGTGGCTTGTGACGCCACGGCAGGTCTCCTGCCTTCATCTCCAAGTCTGGCAGGTTTCTTCTGGTCCAAGAAAAATCATTCCGAAGATTTTATTCCGTTTGGACTCCGTTTAATATTCCTTATCTGCAATACTCAAAAACATGGAAAAAACAGAAACTGGCACTAGGCTCTAGATTAATAGGTTAGTCCCAAAAATAATATAAAATAGCATATTAATGCATATAAAACATACAAAACAGATAATATAATAGCATGGAACAATCAAAATTATAGATACGTTGGAGACGTATCAGATGCTTATGTGAAAAACTTCAACCTGACAAGCTCGAACCCAAAGCGGACAAATGCGTCTTACCCTAAGGAAACAGTTGGGTATACCTTCTATCTCAGATCTGAGGGCAAAGTGTTTGTTGCTAAAACGGGTCCTTTCTCGGGAAAGAGTTTCTCTCGAAAGAATTGAGTGGGAGGAAAAGTAGAACTTGATGAGTTTATTGAACCGTCACTTCAGTTGGATGGTAGCACGACGCAGAAAGATGTTTTCTGTGGCGCCTACACCGAATGAAGAGGAAGTTAATGATGATGATCATGACACTTCGGATCAAGTTACTATCGAGCCTCGTAGGTCGACAAGGAATCGTACCGCCCCTGAGTGGTACGGCAATCCTGTCTTGGAGGTCATGTTGTTAGACAACAGTGAACCTACGAGCTATGAAGAAGCGTTGGTGGGCCCGGATTCCAACAAATGGGTAGGATCCATGAAATCCAAGATAGGATCCATGTATGAAAACCAAGTATGGACTTTGGTAGACTTGCCCGATGAATGGCAGGCCATTAAGTACAAATGGATATTTAAGAAGAAGACAAACGCTGATGGTATATGTCACCATTTATAAAGCTTGACTCGTCGCAAAGTAGTTTCCAACAAGTTCAAGGAGTTGACTACGATGAGACTTTCTCACCCGTAGCGATGCTAAAGTCTGTTGGAATTATGTTAGCAGCTGCTGCATTTTTTTATTATGAAATCTGGCAGATGGATGTCAAAACAGAGTTTCCTTAACGGTTTTCGTGAGGAAAGGTTATATGGGATACAACCAGAAGGTTTTGTCGGTCCTAAGGATGCTAAAAGGTATGCAAGCTCCGGCGATCCTTCTATGGACTGGAGCGAGCATCTCGGAGTTGGAATATATGCTTTGATGAGGTGATCAAAGCTTTTGGGTTTATACAAAGTTTATAAGAAACTTGTATTTACAAGAAAGTGAGTGGGAGCACTATAGAATTTCTGATAAGTATATGTGGATGACATATTGTTGATCGGGAATGATGTAGAAATTTCTAGAAGGCATAAAAGGTTGTTTGAAAGGTGTTTTTCAAAGGAAGACCTGGATAAAAGGCTACTTAAATATTGGGCATCAAGATCCATAGAGATAGATCAAAATGCCTGATAAGACTTTCAATGAGTGCATATCTTGACAAGATTTTGAAGGAGTTCAAAATGGATCAGTCAAAGAAGGAGTTCTTGCCTGATTTGTAAGGTGTGAAGTTGAGTGAGACTCAAAGCTCGACCACGGCAGAAGAGAGAAAAAGGACGAAGGTCGTCCCCTATGCCTTAGCCATAGGCTCTATATAGTATGCCATGCTGTGTATCCACTAGTAGAAAACGGACCTTTGGTCCGCAGCTTTAGTCCCGGTCGGGTTTTGAACCGGCACTAATGTGACCATTAGTCCCGGTTCAGGACGGGCATCATTAGTCGTGGTTCGTTCCGGACCTTTAGTCCCAGTTCGTAACACGAACCGGGACTAATGTGGTGGTGGCAGGCTGGTGTCAGCTGGGGCCCCCACGAGCCCCTTTAGTCCCGGTTGGTATCACCAACCGGGACTACAGGGCCCCCCTTTAGTCCCGGTTCGTAACACGAACCGGGACTAAAGGGTGGTGGCAGGCTGGTGTCAGCTGGGGCCCCCACGAGCCCCTTTAGTCCCGGTTGGTATCACCAACCGGGACTAAAGGCCCCCCCTTTAGTCCCGGTTGGAGATACCAACCGGGACTAAAGATCCCCTATATGAATTCGGCCAGCCCGATCACAGTACTCCTCCCTTTTTTCCCCCTTCTTCCCCTCCTTTGTTCTTCCCTCTTCCTCGAGCTCATCCTCCATTTTTGCCAAAATTTGTCAACATTTGGAGGCACCCCATCCATCCAAGTGTTCACAAAGGTTAGCAACTTTGTCCTTTCATCTCTCATTGCTAGATTAGCTCTTGCAATGCTCTATAAGTATAGTGATTTGTGGGTTTTAGTTTGGGAGTATTTATATGTGGTAGTAGTTCATTTGATTTATATGCAATTTGAGCTCAAATTAACTTCTTACTTTGCATGTGTAGGTGTGGTTTACTTAGTGCCTTCCCGTCCCCGTCCTAACCACCGTCGATCGCCCGCACCGTCCCGTCGCCGTCACCACACCTTGGTGAGCCTCTTGTTCGTTCTTATCCTTTTTATAAAAAAAAATCTTATTTGTATGATTTAGATAGTTAATTGTATAATTTTCTTACATGTATGATTGTTTGTTATACATAGTGCCATGACTTTGATATCCGTCCCCGTCGGCCCTCGTCCGGTTTATGATTCGGATGTGGTATATATATTCTCTTTTATAACTATTTGTTGCATTTCGCGTTTATGACAATTATGCCCATCAAGTTGACATAGATATTTTTATCTAGGAGGTATGTGAACCGGAAATTGCAACCGACATAGATATTCTTGTCAAGAAGTTAAATTTAGTTGAAAAAGAAAACGAGTATTTGAAAGAAAAATTGAAAAGAGTTGAAGAAGAGAAGATGAAACTGGAGTTGTATGTTGCCGATGTCGTCGATGATCACAAGATCAAGATGGATGCAATGCGCTTGAAGATTAGAAAATTTAAAAAATATGCCATTGATAGTGAGGCTTGGTATCACTATGCTGTTGGATCAATTGTTACCTTAGTTGCGATCTTGATCGCATTTGTTGTTGCATTTAAATGCTTTAGCTAGAGAGTTTGTATGTTGCTTTATGAGAACAAGTGTGTATGAACTTTATGTATGAACTTGTATTAATTTGGTCTTTTCGGTGTTGTGTAATGAAGATGAGCCGGCAATGGATGTACGATGACCGATGCTCTCCCCAGTTCATTAATGGCGTGCATACTTTTCTGGTTGCGGCTGAGGCAAACAAGCGGGCGGATGGTTTTATGTATTGTCCATGTGCTGGCTGTAAGAATGATCGAAATTACTCTAACTCAAGAACCATTCACGTCCACTTGTTTGAGTCCGGTTTCATGTCCGGCTATAACTGTTGGACCAAGCACGGAGAAAGAGGGGTCCTAATGGAAGAGAATGAAGAAGAAGAGGATGACGACAGCTATCCTGGCCATGGGTTCCATGAATACGATGGTACAACAATGGGGGAAGAAGCTGAGCCGGCAATGCAGGAAGGAGCTGAAGAAGAGGCATCAGATGAGCCCGCTGATGATCTTGGTCGGGCCATTGCCGATGCAAATAGAAACTGTGCAAGTGAAAAGGAGAAGCTGAAGTTGCAGCGCATGTTAGAGGATCACAAGAAATTGTTGTACCCAAATTGCGAAGATGACAAGAAAAAGCTGGGTACCACACTGGAATTGCTGCAATGGAAGGCAGAGAATGGTGTACCTGACAAGGCATTTGAAAAGTTGCTGAAAATAATGAAGAATAAGCTACCAAAGGACAACGAATTGCCCGACAGTACGTACGAAGCAAAGAAGGCCGTCTGCCCTCTAGGATTAGAGGTGCAGAAGATACATGCATGCCCTAATGACTGCATCCTCTACCGCGGTGAGTACGAGGATTTGAATGCATGCCCGGTATGCTGTGCATTGCGCTATAAGATCGGCCACGATGACCCTGGTGATGTTGCGGGCGAGCGCCCCAGGAAGAAGATTCCTGCCAAGGTGATGTGGTATGCTCCTATAATACCACGGTTGAAACGTTTGTTCCAAAACAAAGAGCATGCCAAGTTGATGCGATGGCACAAAGATGACCGTAAGAAAGACGGGAAGTTGAGAGTACCCGCTGACGGATCACAGTGGAGAAAAATCGAGAGAAAGTGGAAGGACTTTGCAGATGACGGAAGGAACGTATGGTTTGGTTTAAGTGCAGATGGCATCAATCCCTTTGGGGAGCAGAGCAGCAATCATAGCACCTGGCCTGTGACTCTATGTATCTATAACCTTCCTCCTTGGTTGTGCATGAAGCGGAAGTTCATTATGATGCCAGTGCTCATCCAAGGCCCCAAGCAACCCGGCAACGACATTGATGTGTACCTAAGGCCATTAGTCGAAGAACTTTTAGAGCAGTGGAATGGAAAAGGTGTACGTGCGTGGGATGAGCACAAACAACAGGAATTTGACCTGCGAGCGTTGCTGTTTGTAACCATCAATGATTGGCCTGCTCTCAGTAACCTTTCAGGACAGACAAACAAGGGATACCACGCATGCACGCACTGTTTAGATGATACCGACAGTATATATTTGGATAAATGTAAGAAGAATGTGTACCTGGGGCATCGTCGATTTCTTCAGAGCAGGCATCCCGTAAGAAAGAAAGGCAAGCATTTCAAAGGTGAGGCAGATCACCGGAAGAAGCCTCGCCACCGTACTGGTGATGATATACTTGATATGGTCAAGGATTTAAAAGTAATCTTTGGAAAGGGTCCTGGCGGACAATCTGTTCCGAATGACGCTGACGGACGCGCACCCATGTGGAAGAAGAAATCTATATTTTGGGACCTACCCTATTGGAATGACCTAGAGGTCCGCTCTGCAATCGATGTGATGCACGTGACGAAGAATCTTTGCGTGAACCTGCTAAGCTTCTTGGGCGTGTATGGGAAGACAAAAGATACACCAGAGGCACGGGAGGACCAGCAACGTATGCACGGAGAAGACGGCATGGATCCAAAGCAGTTTCAGGGTCATGCCAGCTACGCTCTTACCAAAGAAGAGAAGGAAATCTTCTTCGAATGCCTGCTCAGTATGAAGGTCCCGTCTGGCTTCTCGTCGAATATAAAGGGAATAATAAATATGGCAGAGAAAAAGTTCCAGAACCTAAAGTCTCATGACTGCCACGTGATTATGACGCAACTGCTTCCGGTTGCATTGAGGGGACTTCTACCGGAAAACGTTCGATTAGCCATTGTGAAGCTATGTGCATTCCTCAATGCAATCTCTTAGAAGGTAATCGATCCAGAAATCTTACCAAGGTTAGAGAATGATTTGGTGCAATGTCTTGTCAGTTTCGAGTTGGTGTTCCCACCATCCTTCTTCAATATCATGACGCACGTCCTAGTTCACCTAGTCGAGGAGATTGCCATTCTGGTTCCTGTATTTCTACACAATATGTTCCCCTTTGAGAGGTTCATGGGAGTCTTAAAGAAATATGTTCGTAATCGTGCTAGGCCAGAAGGAAGCATCTCCAAAGGCCATGAAACAGAGGAGGTCATTGAGTTTTGTGTTGACTTTATTCCTGACATTAAGCCGATTGGTGTTCCTGAATCGCGGCATGAGGGCAGACTGGGTGGAAAAGGCACGCTAGGAAAGAATTCAGTAATATGCCGGGACGGGCATTCTTTGGCGCAAGCACACTACACAGTTCTACAAAGTTCCGCCTTGGTGACTCCGTATATCGAGCAACAGAGGAATATTCTACGCTCCAAACACCCGGAGCAGTCTGACGACTGGATTACACATGAACAAACTGTGACTTTCGCCGGTTGGTTGCAGACACGTCTCATGCATGACGACACTGTTGCAGATGACCTGTACTTGCTGTCCAAGTTACCATCTTCGACTATATTGACTTTCAAAGGGTACGAGATAAATGGGAATACATTTTACACGATCGCCCAAGATAAAAAGAGCGCCAACCAAAACAGTGGTGTCCGCTTTGATGCAGCAAACACCAATAGGCCAAAGGACACATATTATGGTTACATAGAGGAGATATGGGAACTTGACTATGGACTTGGTTTGAAGGTCCCTTTGTTTCGGTGCAAATGGGTCAATCTGAGAGGAGGCGGGGTAAAGGAAGACCCGCAGTATGGAATGACAACAGTGGATCTCAACAATCTTGGGTACGCAGACGAACCATTCGTCCTAGCCAAAGATGTGGCGCGGGTTTTCTATGTGAAGGACATGTCTACCAAGCCGAGAAAAAGAAAAGATAAGGAAGCGAATACATCATACGATGAGCCAAAGCGCCACATAGTTCTTTCAGGGAAAAGAAACATCATGGGAGTGGAGGACAAGACAGACATGTCAGAAGATTATGAAAAGTTTCATGAAATTGCTCCCTTCACAGTGAATGTTGACCCGAGCATCAAGTTAAACGATGAAGATTGTCCATGGTTACGGCACAAAGGGACACACGCGAAGAAAAAGTTTTATATCCAAAGATCCCACTCTGGGATGTGACCGGCTTCTCTAGTTAGTTTCCGGACTTATATATCTGGAAAGTCCCACTTCGGACAAACCGGAGGGAATCTTTGTAATAGAACTCCGACTTATGTGTTTTGGCATTTGAAACGCGAAGAAATATTATGTCCAAAGCCACGTCATCAATTTTCAACCCTTTCTGACTTCATTTGCTATTTTTCATGCATTTACTGATTTTTTTGAGCTAAATGACCCGGAAATTGAAAAGCACTACAAATCACAATCAGAAAAGGTTGAAAGTAGGCATGGTATCATCATTTCACCCACATAGCATGTGCTAAAAAGTTGAGAGGGTTACGGCAAAAACTGGATGCACTTCGTGTACAAAATGGACAATCTCTTTCGAAGTATCACGCTTTCGGACGAAAACTCGTCTGTTACAAAGGCATTTCATTTTTTTTAAATAACCTAAGAATTACCAAATTGAATATAATGATAAAACACACTAATATTAAACAGCAGAAAAAAGAATCACTGAAAAATCTTTTTTTAAAATAAAGTTATTCACAAACTAGTGATTCACACAAATTTCAAATAATTCAAATTTGAAAACTACTGGCACTAACAGAAAGTTTATAATTTTTTTGACCTAAAGCAAAAAGATTCACTCAGAAACTCTAAATAAAGCAAAAAACAACCAAGAAACAAAAGAAAATAAATATAGAAGAAAACAAAAAAAAACTGAAAAGTAAAAAAAAAAGCCCGCCTACTGGGCCGCCACGGCCTGCATACGACTAGACACCCACTAGTTGGGCCAGGATGCAGGCCCGCAAGGCCTAGTATGGCCCACAGGGCAGGAAAGAACGGCAGGCCTTGTAGGCCTGCTTTAGAGAGGAGCTCGAATGAGCTACCGCGCCGGGGTTTATAAACCAGTGCGAGCGCCCTTTGCTGGGCGAGGTGGGACTAAACATCCACCACACTGCGTCGTGCCAGGAACAGGCCTTTAGTCGCGGTTGGAGCCACCAACCGCGACTAAAGGGGGGCCTTTAGTCGCGGTTGGAGCCACCAACCGCGACTAAAGGTGAATTTCATCCAGTCCAAGCGGCGGGAAGCGAGACCTTTAGTCGCGGTTGGTGGCTCCAACCGCGACTAAAGGTGGCCTTTAGTCGCGGTTGGAGCCACCAACCGCGACTAAAGGCTCTCATATATATATAACTCCACTTACGATCCTCTCCATTCTCTCGACGCCAAACACAGACGACGCCGCCAGGCTGCTGCGCGCCGCCGCCTGCCCCGATCGACGCCGTCGCGGCCCCCGATGCCGGCCGCCCGTCCCTCCTCGTCGACCCCTACTCCGGACGCGCCCTTCCTCGCCAATCCCCGACGGCGCCGCCGGCCCGCGCGCGCGCGCCCGCTCCTCGCTGCGCCGCATGCCCCGACGCCGTCGCTGCCCCCGATTCGCCTCGCCTCGCCGTCGCCCCGCTGTGAGCTCAGTTCCTCCCTCCCCCCCTCCCTCGCCCCCTGCCGCGCACCATGGCCGCCCGTCCGGCCCCGAGCCCCCCCCACACACACATGCATGAACACACACACACACACACACATTTTCTATTTAGATGTTTTAGTTGTTTTTCACTAGTATATATGTATGTATGAATGCATGTTAGATGGATATAATTAGTGTTTAATTAGTATAGATTTTTTTTATATAATGTTTCTTTTTCTGTTTTTTAATGGATGTATAGAAGTATGCTTAATTAGTGTTTCTTTTTCTGTTTTTTAATTTTTTATACTTTTAGTTATAGAAATGTTAGATGAATGTTTTTTAGTTTTTTATACTTTTAGTTATAGCTAGATAAATGTTAGATATAAAAACATTGAGGATTTTTGACATTTGATCCAATGTATAGCAATTAGTATTTGCAAAAGTTGCATATTTTAATGTTGTATTTGCAATAGATTTTCTTAGTCCTTTAAGGGATTAATTATCAGGAATGCCCCCATTATGGATGTGCACAAGTTGATCCAATTTCTTTCTGATCTCATGCATCTACCTTTCGGATCTCTGAATACTAAATTGTTTTATCTTTCTTCTGGATTAGTTAAATAAAAGCTATGGACAATACCGGCAGAGAAGGAGAAGAGGCTGTGTTCGACATCATACGCTCCACGAGCCCAGATGATCATGATGACGGCTCGCAATATCTGAACCCTTCGGGTGAGGGTATGATGTTTGATGAAGACGAACGAATAAATGAAGGTGATGACAACGATGTTGACGAAGAAAATGTTCTTCAAATAACAATGACCGGCGAGGTATATTTAATATATAAGCCATCCGGTGATCATTACATGTCTTAATTGATTTGTATGTATTAACGAATCGATCTTTCTTCTTTTAGGCCTCCGGATCGAGCAAATCTTGTACAAGCGACAGGGTAGTTCGAGGCCCGGCCAAAAAGTTGGACAAAGGCGTAAAGTTCAACATCGATTCCATCAAAACATCAACTGGCGAACCGCTTGAACCTAAGAAAAATGCGACCACGTTCAAGAATCAATGCGGAGTTATTGTCAGGGACCAAATCCCGATCTCCGTTCAAGAATGGAGAAAGCCAGCAAAGGGAGATCAAGCAGGAGTTACTTTTGTCGACGAAAGAGCAAAAGATGTGCTTTGGACTACGCTCATGGAACATTTCACCCTACCAGATAATTTGACAGATGCAGATCTGAAGAAAGTCAGAAACTATGCTCTTAAAAAGATGGCGATCGCATTCAACACCTTCAAGAAAAATGCATGGGCTAAGTACGTCAAATCAAAAAAGAAGACTCCAGAATTCACGGGAGCACTGGTGAAGGCAAAAGATCACTGGGACGCTTTCGTGAAGTTCAAGGAATCGGAAGAAGCTAAGGAACTGTCGACGAAAAACAAGATTAATGCTGCGAAAAAGAAGTGGCACCATCGTCTGGGGCCAGGTGGCTACCAGGTGGCCCTGCCTAAGTGGCATCAATCTGAGCAAGAGATGATTAGTAAACGGGTCAGTCCAGTTACATTGACATGGCCCCCCAGGTGCAGGACATGGTTTTATGCGCATGGGGGGGAGTTGGACCCAGAGACAGGGCTGGTTATGGTGAAGGCAAGTCTTAAAGAAGCGACAGACGAAATACTTATTGCAATAGAAGAAGCTCGATCGGGGGTGTTCACGCCCAACAGAGATAACGACGAGCTTACGCGCGCCCTGAAGAATCCTGAACACCCGGGAAGAACACGAGGCAAAGGCGTTGTTCCGTGGTATGAGGGGTTTGCGGATTGGAACGACGACTATAGAAGCCGTGCGAGAAAGAAGAAGCATGAGGAGCAGAAGAAGAAGGAGGAAGCACTCCGCCTTGAAGGCCTAATATCCTCGCACCTGGAGTTGGAACGATTTGTCAGCCGGCAGCAGGAGCAGATCGACTCACTCAGCCAGGAAAGGGCGTCTCAGCGGCAGCATGAGCAGATCGATCCAGCATTGGATAGCACCGTCCCATCTATGCCGAGAAGCAGCGTGGGTTCCGCCCCGGCCGATATCGATAATGCACTGCTAGCTAGCTACCCTGTGGATGATATCAAAGACAGGACTAACTGTGAGCTACACATGAAAGTGAAGAACTTATCCATGAAGGTGGCGGACGGCTATGCTTTAGCAAATCCCCCTGAAGCAACCTTCCATTGCAATCCCATTCCAGCTGGCTATGCTCGTGTCGGGGTTGATGAAGTGATGTCAGCATATCACGAGCTACAACTTGACATTCTTGGAGGTGACGAGGAGAGAACACTGGGAGAGGCCATACATCGTATCATTCTATGGAAAAAGGATTGCATCGTCTTTCCAAGGCCACCAACTCCTCCTCCTCCAAGTCCGCCGCCGCGTCAGTCGACTCCTCCTCCTCCAAGTCCGGCACCGCGTCAGCTGACTCCTCCTCCAAGTCCGCCGCCGCGTCAGCCGACTCCTCCTCCTCCAAGTCCGGCACCGCGTCAGCCGACTCCTCCTCCAAGTCCGGCACGGCGTCAGCCAACTCCTCCTCCTCCAAGTCCTCCGCCGCTTCAGTCGACTCCTCCTCCTCCAAGTCCGGCACCGCGTCAGCCGACTCCTCCTCCAAGTCCGGCACGGCGTCAGCCAACTCCTCCTCCTCCAAGTCAGCCGACTCAGCATGCTCCGCCTAAGCAACAGCGGAAGAGAGAGGCCGTAGCTACGACGGCTAGCGGTACAACAAGCAAGAAATTCAAATATGGTCCAGACCTCAAGCCTCTTCCAAAGTTGTCTTACCACCTGACTCAGGAGGAACTCGACGACGCATGTGATGCCCAATTGAAGGCCCATTTTGCACCGAAACCGCCCGCGCCGCCAAAGGAGAAAGTACCTGAGCATGTATCACAACACTTTATTGATATGGCTCGACTGGCTGACAATCAGAAGGACTCCGACTATGTGCGGTCTATCAAGAGGTCATATTCTGCAGGGCAAAAGGAGTCGAGCTCGAGCTCGAGCCAAGCAGTCGGCAAAAAAAGCAGGAAAACTGTTCCCCAGCTGGGAGAACAAGCAGTGCAATCGATCCCCCCGCTCATTGTACAAACACATGTGAGTACCGCCGATCGGCCGGCAATAACCGACGATCTTAGAAGGCAGGCTAAAGAGGCCGGTGTCACTGTTGAACAACTCCTAGGCCTTGAGGAAATCCCCGAGATTACAGAGGAGGAAGTAAAATACCAATATGTCCGTGGCAAACCTCTGGTCAAGCCTGACGAAGTCAAGCTTCTACCAACGAGAATGTACGAGTTGCATACGTGGTACATGCAAAAAACAGCAAATACCAATGAAGAGTCCCTCATGGTGAAAGTCAGGAAAAGGCATTACTTCCATAAAAAAGACGTGTGGATTCATTATTCAGAGTTGCTTCAGTTATTCAATCAAGACGCACTCGACAAATCTATCGTCAGTTGCTATTGTCTGTAAGTGATTTCTTTCTGTAATTTAAGTCTCTAGCTAGCTAGCTAGATGTGCTCTCGTTCATTAACTGTAATTATCCTCACTATATTCTTTTCTGTGGTATTATGCAAAATGAAGATGTATGAAATGAAAAAAACTAGACGCTATGGAGTTGGGTTCATTGACCCAAATACGATTAATCAGGCGATATGGGAAGATCAATATTCGAGAGAAGACACAGAGAGATTCCTGCTAGAGTTTTTGAAGCAACTAAACACCCAACCAAAAATACTACTTCCTTACAACTTCGGGTGAGTGTTACTATATCTTGTACTACAAATTCTATTTTTTGCTTACTAGATGTTAATAAGTGTAGTTGATGAGTTATGCACATGCCCGCTTATTTATAAAAAACGTGTGCGCATGCAGTTTCCACTGGATCTTGTTAATCATTGAAGTTGACAAGGGAAAAGTTTAAGTACTGGACTCACTATATAAGGATCCATCCGAATACGCAACCGTGAAGGGGATGTTCGACAGGTAATTTCAATCATTATCGCACTATGTCTGCCTCTTTACTTCATTTCCTGATATCAACTAGTTAATAACTCCTTTATTCATTTTCTTTGCCGGCGGGCAGGGCTTGGAAAAAGTTCATCGAAGAGGTCCCCGGCCAATGGAAACAACAGCTGAAATGGGTGCGACCCAAGGTAATTAAGTAGTACTAGCTAGCTACGTCCGTGTATCTCTTTAATTCTAGTTTCAATACCATTATCATGCTTGATTAATTATTACCTGATTGAATTTTATTCTCGTAAAGTGCATGAGGCAGGAGAAGGGGAATAGTTTATGCGCATACTACGTTTGCGAGAATATTCGCATGATCACGTCTGAAAGGAGCATAGATGAAAAAACTCTTTGGGTACGTTTGCCAGAACACTATCCATAATTTTTTTATCATGATCTAGCTAATATATATACACACAACTAATATATTCATCTTGATCTCCTGATTATAGATGATAGAGATGCGGGGCCAGCTCCTACCAACGGCTCGCGTACGAGCAATTCAAGAGGAAATAGCTGGATTTCTGGTCGACCAGGTCATAGATCCCAAAGGAGAATACCATTACAAGATCAAGCAGTAATGCCCTGCATATGTAATGATCCGCAAATTGTAGGAGAAATTGTATATACCAAATTGTATATATATATGTATGTGAATGGTCGTCGTACGAGAAATTCGATTTATATATATATGCACAACATGTACAGTATGTAGTAGCGTAATATATGTTTGAAATGAAAAATAATTAAATGGAAAACACAAAATTAAAAGGAAAAATAAACCAAAATTAAAAGAATTAAATACGTTTAGTCCCGGTTGGTGTTACCAACCGGGACTAAAGGCTCCACCTTTAGTCCCGGTTGGTAACACCAACCGGGACTAAAGGTCCCCCAGCGAACGGCCCCGGCAGGCGCCACGTGGTGGGCCTTTAGTGCCGGGCCGTGACGAACCGGGACTAAAGGGGGGGGGCCTTTAGTCCCCCCCCTTTAGTGCCGGTTGTAGAACCGGCACTAAAGGGCCTTACAAACCGGGATTAAAGGCCCGTTTTCTACTAGTGATCGCACCTGGTGTGTGCCTTGCCATGAGTCTGTCAAGGGGTACATGAGTGATCCAGGAGTGGATCACTGGACAGCGGTCAAAATTATCCTTAGTAACTTGAGGACTAAGGAAAAAATTCTTGATTATGGAGGTGATAAAGACTTCGTCGTAAAGAGTTATGTCGATGCAAGCTTTGACACCAATCCGGATGACTCTGAGTAGCAATCCGGATACGTATAGTGGAGCACCATTTGGAATAGTGATGACCCACAAGTATAGGGGATCTATCGTAGTCCTTTTGATAAGTAAGAGTGTCGAACCCAACGAGGAGCAGAAGGAAATGACAAGCGGTTCTCAGTAAGGTATTCTCTGCAAGCACTGAAATTATCGGTAACAGATAGTTTTGTGATAAGATAATTCGTAACAGATAGCAAGTAACAAGGGTAACAAAGGTGCAGCAAGGTGGCCCAATCCTTTTTATAGCAAAGGACAAGCCTGGACAAACTCTTATATAAAGCAAAGTGCTCCCGAGGACACATGGGAATTTCTGTCAAGCTAGTTTTCATCATGCTCATATGATTCGCGTTCGTTACTTTGATAATTTGATATGTGGGTGCTTGGGTGCTACCCTTACTTGGACAAGCCTCCCACTTATGATTAACCCCTCTCGCAAGCATCCGCAACTACGAAAGAAGAATTAAGATAAATCTAACCATAGCATGAAACATGTGGATCCAAATCAGCCCCTTACGAAGCAACGCATAAATTAGGGTTTAAGCTTCTGTCACTCTAGCAACCCATCATCTACTTATTACTTCCCAATGCCTTCCTCTAGGCCCAAACAATGGTGAAGTGTCATGTAGTCGACGTTCACATAACACCACTAGAGGAGAGACAACATACATCTCATCAAAATATCGAACGAATACCAAATTCACATGATTACTTATAACAAGACTTATCCCATGTCCCCAGGAACAAACGTAACTACTCACAAAGCATATTAATGTTCATGATCAGAGGAGTATTAATTATCATTAAGGATCTGAACATATGATCTTCCACCAAGTAAACCAACTAGCATCAACTACAAGGAGTAATCAACACTACTAGCAACCCGCAGGTACCAATCTGAGGTTTTGAGACAAAGATCGGATACAAGAGATGAACTAGGGTTTGGAGAGGAGATGGTGCTGATGAAGATGTTGATGGAGATTGACCCCCTCTCGATGAGAGGATCGTTGGTGATGACGATGGCTTCGATTTCCCCCTCCGGGAGGGAAGTTTCCCCGGCAGAACAGCTCCATCGGAGCCCTAGATTGGTTCTGCCCAGGTTCCGCCTCGAGACGGCGGCGCTTCGTCCCGAAAGCTCCCTTCTGATTTTTTCCAGGTCAAAACCCTCCATATAGCAGAAGATGGGCACCGGAGACCTGCCAGGGGGCCCACAAGCCACTAGGGTGCGCCCTGGGGGGTAGGGCGCGCCCTCCAGGCTTGTGGCTGCCTGGTGGGTCCCCTCTGGTATTTTCTTCGCCCAATATTTTTTATATATTCCAAAATAATTCTCCGTATATTTTTAGGACTTTTGGAGTTGTACAGAATAGGTATCTCAGATTTGCTCCTTTTCCAGTCCAGAATTCCAGCTGCCGACATTCTCCCTCTTCATGTAAACCTTGTAAAATAAG
Organism: Elymus sibiricus; assembly: GCA_039707655.1. NCBI lineage: Eukaryota > Viridiplantae > Streptophyta > Magnoliopsida > Poales > Poaceae > Elymus > Elymus sibiricus. The sequence continues at coordinate 121,694,872 of CM077671.1, read as the reverse complement.
AGAGAAAAGGCATAAGTATTGTACCATAATGTGTATTAACAGCCCATAATGCAATAAATATAGATATAAAAGCATGATGCAAAATGGACGTATCAACTCCCCCAAGCTTAGACCTCGTTTGTCCTCAAGCGAAACCCGAAATCGATAAATATGCCCACATGTTTAGAGATAGAGGTGTCAATAAAATAAAATGCGGACATGAAGGCATCATGATCATCTTAAGAACTGCAACATAAATTGGTATATAATTTCTTATGCTAAAGTGACAATTCATTCACAAGGTAAAGTATGAATCAAGAACTCTATTAAGAACCAACAAACTATGATCTCAGTCATTGTAGCAATTCCAATTTATCATAACATCGGAAAGAGTCAATATAAGAGCTTGAAAAGCAAATCCACATACTCAATCATCTTTTAGTCTTTCATAATTGCTAACACTCACGCGGTACCTATGAGGTCAAAGCTTTAATCGGACACAGAGAAAGATAGGGGCTTATAGTTTTGCCTCCCAAATATTTACCTCAAGGGTAATGTCAACAGAAATAACTCATGCTCACCCACATCCGAGTGGATATACGTGTCTAGATCTTTCCTCAACACATGACGCTTGCCAAGAGATAAAGGCGAAATAAAGGAAGCAGTGAAGATCACCATGACTCTTGCATAAAGGTAAGTACTAGAAAATAAAAGTAACAGATAGGCCCTTCGCAGAGGGAAGCAGAGGTTGTCATGCGCTTTTATAGTTGGATGTGCAATCCCTTAATGCAAAAGAACATCACTTTATATTGCCCCTTGTGATAAAGAACTTTATTATGCAGTCTGTCGCTTTTATTTCTTCCATATCACAAGTTCGTATAAAGTTTATTTTCCTCACACTAATAGAGCTTGCATATTTATAGAGCAATTTTTTATTGCTTGCACCTATGACAACTTACTTGAAGGATCTTACTCAATCCATAGGTAGGTATGGTGGACTCTCATGGCAAAACTGGGTTAAGGGTGTTTGGATGCACAAGTATTATCTCTACTTGGTGCGGAAGTTTTGGCTGATATGGGATGGAAGCAAGCGTCACATGTTGAAGGATCTATAACCGTATAACTTCTATTCAGAAATAAGCAAACATAAACCATTATGTTGTCTTCCTTGTCCAACATCAACTTTTTAGCATATAATATTTTAATGAGTGCTCACAATCATAAAAGATGTCCAAGATAATATATTTATATGTGAACCTCTCTTTCTTTATTACTTCCTTTTAATTGCAACAATGACCAATAGCTATGTTTGTCAACTCACACAAATTTCAATCAACATACTCTTTATATGTGAAGTCATCACCCCCCCATAAGATCATCATATATCTTCTTTGCTTCTATTTTATACTTCTTTCTATTTCTTTTTCCCAAGATCATAGCAAGCAAGTAAAGCCCTCAACTCAAAACTACTCTTTATTATATAACTCTCGGACTTGCTTACATAGGGGGAACATAAAGCAAAACTCAAAACCAGATCACACTAAAAACTTTATTCTACTAGATCAAGATATAACCAAAAGGAACGAACTAAGAAAAACGATAAAAATAAAAATAAAAGATGTGATGGTGATACGATACCGGGGCACCTCCCCCAAGCTTGGCACAAGCCAAGGGGAGTTCCCATACCCATGTGTTTAGTTGTCTTGCTTCGGAGGTGGTGATGTTGGAGTTGTTGATGAGGTTGGAAGCTTGTCTAGTTTCCTCTTAAGCATAAAGTTCTGTTCCCTCAGATCGTCAACTTCCTGCTCAAGCTTCAATATCCTTTGACATAATTCTTCCTTACTCTCCTACAGGAAACAAGAAGGGATAAATAGGACCTTAGGTTTCCGCCTTGTGTTTGGGAGGCTCGATTTCCTGAACTCCACGTGCATATCTTCTGGTTGAGGCAGGGGGACCTCTTCTTCATCCGAGCTTTCTTCCTCGTACTTGCCTTCTTGTTCCTCCTCCGAGAATAATCCATAAGGATCTAAGTCCCCATAGAGCTTGGGATTGGCAAGATAATGCGATATATAGCTCTCCCCATCTGAATCTTGGGACGACATATTGCTCTTAATCTGCTGCAGAAACAGCTCAAAACGAAAACAGGAGGTATTGTCGTGATACAAAGATCAAAACCTTCGGGAAATTATATAATGAATTTTTACCGACCCGAAGGAGTATACCACAAGAAAACGGAGTCCGGAGGGTACATGGGGTGGCCACAAGCCACTAGGGCGCGCCCTCCTGGCTTGTCGCCTCCTCGTGCACTTTTCGGACTACTTTAAATTTTACTAATTTTTTAAATATTCCAAAACGGAGAAAAATTGCTATTGGAAAAGTTTTGGAGTCGGTTTGCTTACCGTACCACATACCTATTCCTTTTCGGAGTCTGAAACGTTCTGGTAGGTCTCCCTGATGTACTCCTCCGGAGTTATGGTATTAATAATATTGGTTTCAACATTTATGGGAGTACCTGAGATATAATGTTTAATTCTTTGCCCGTTTACCACCTTCGGGTTTGTGCCTTCGGCGTTGTTGATCTTGATGGCACCGGAACGGTATACTTCCTCGATAATGTAAGGCCCTTCCCATTTAGAGAGAAGTTTTCCTGCAAAAAATCTTAAACGAGAATTGTATAGCAAGACATGATCACCTACATTGAATTCACGCTTTTGTATCCTTCTATCATGCCATCTCTTAACCTTTTCTTTAAACAACTTGGCATTCTCATAGGCCTGGGTTCTCCATTCATCGAGTGAGCTAATGTCAAATAACCTCTTCTCACCACCAAGTTTGAAATCATAATTGAGCTCTTTAATTGCCCAATAAGCTTTATGTTCTAGTTATGTTCTAGTTCAAGAGGTAAGTGGCATGCTTTACCATAAACCATTTTATACGGAGACATACCCATAGGGTTTTTGTAAGCAGTTCTATAAGCCCATAATGCATCATCAAGTTTCTTAGACCAATTCTTTCTGGATCTATTAACAGTCTTTTGCAAGATCAATTTAATTTCTCTATTGCTCAATTCTACTTGACCACTAGACTGAGGATGATAAGGATGCAATTCTATGATTAACATCATACTTAGCAATCAATTTACGGAAAGCACCATGAATAAAGTGTGAACCACCATCAGTCATTAAATATCTAGGGACTCCAAATCTAGGGAAAATAACTTCTTTAAGCATTTTAATAGAAGTGTTATGATCAGCGCTACTAGTTGGAATAGCTTCTACCCACTTAGTAACATAATCAACATCAACTAGAATATGAGTATACCCATTAGATTGCGGAAAAGGTCCCATAAAATCAAAACCCCAAACATCAAATGGTTCAATAACAAGAGAGTAATTCATAGGCATTTCCCGACGTCTACTAATATTACCAATTCTTTGACATTCATCACAAGACAAGACAAACTTACGAGCATCCTTGAAGAGAGTAGGCCAATAAAAACCAGATTGTAATACCTTGTGTGCAGTTCTATCTCCAGCGTGGTGTCCCCCATAGGCCTCGGAGTGACACTTGCATAGGATCTGTTCCTGTTCATGCTCAGGTACACAACGTCTAATAATACCATCTACTCCTTCTTTATAAAGGTGTGGATCATCCCAAAAGTAATGTCTTAAATCATAGAAGAACTTTTTCTTTTGTTGGTATGTGAAACTAGGTGGTATAAATTTAGCAGCAATGTAATTAGCATAATCAGCATACCATGGAGCATTACGCGAAGCATTTATGACAGCTAATTGTTCATCAGGAAAGCTATCATCAATAGGTAGTGGGTCATCAAGAACATTCTCTAATCTGGACAAGTTATCTGCTACGGGGTTATCGGCACCCTTTCTGTCAATAATATGCAAATCAAATTCTTGTAGCAGAAGAACCGATCTAATAAGTCTAGGTTTAGCATCCTTCTTTTCCATAAGGTATTTAATAGCAGCATGATCGGTGTGAACAGTTACTTTGGAATCAACAATATAAGGTCTGAACTTATCACAAGCAAACACAACCGCTAAAAATTCCTTTTCAGTGGTAGCATAGTTTCTTTGAGCACTGTCTAGAGTTTTACTAGCATAATGGATAACATTTAATTTCTTATCAACTCTTTGTCCTAGAACAGCACCAACAGCATAATCACTACTCACAAAGCATATTCATATTCATAATCAGAGGAGTATTAATTGTCATTAAGGATCTGAACATATGATCTTCCACCAAGTAAACCAACTAGCATCAACTACAAGGAGTAATCAACACTACTAGCAACCCGCAGGTACCAATCTGAGGTTTTGAGACAAAGATCGGATACAAGAGATGAACTAGGGTTTGGAGAGGAGATGGTGCTGATGAAGATGTTGATGGAGATTGACCCCCTCTCGATGAGAGGATCGTTGGTGATGACGATGGCTTCGATTTCCCCCTCCGGGAGGGAAGTTTCCCCGGCAGAACAGCTCCGCCGGAGCCCTAGATTGGTTCTGCCCAGGTTCCGCCTCAAGACGGCGGCGCTTCGTCCCGAAAGCTCCCTTCTGATTTTTTTCCAGGTCAAAACCCTCCATATAGCAGAAGATGGGCACCGGAGACCTGCCAGGGGCCCACAAGCCACTAGGGCACGCCCTGGGGGGTAGGGCGCGCCCTCCAGGCTTGTGGCTGCCTGGTGGGTCCCCTCTGGTATTTTCTTCGCCCAGTATTTTTTATATATTCCAAAATAATTCTCCGTAGATTTTCAGGACTTTTGGAGTTGTGCAGAATAGGTATCTCAGATTTGCTCCTTTTCCAGTCCAGAATTCCAGCTGCCGGCATTCTCCCTCTTCATGTAAACCTTGTAAAATAAGAGAGAAAAGGCATAAGTATTGTACCATAATGTGTATTAACAACCCATAATGCAATAAATATAGATATAAAAGCATGATGCAAAATGGACGTATCAAATAGCTCTAAGTGGAGCATGGTAGCAGCATCTACAGTATGACATAAGATTTTAAAAGTGCACACGGATCTGAATGTTGCAGACCCGTTGACTAAAAACCTCTCTCACAAGCAAAACATGATAAAACCCCAGAACTCATTGGGTGTTAATCACATGGTGATGTGAACTAGATTATTGACTCTAGTGCAAGTGGGAGACTATTGGAAATATGCCCTAGAGGCAATAATAAATTAGTTATTATCATATTTCCTTGTTCATGATAATCGTTTATTATCCATGCTAGAATTGTATTAATCGGAAACTCAGATACATGTGTGGATACATAGACAACACTATGTCCCTAGTGAGCCTCTACTAGACTAGCTCGTTGATCAAAGATGGTCAAGGTTTCCTGGCCATAGACATGAGTTGTCATTTGATAACGGGGTCACATCATTAGGAGAATGATGTGATGGACAAGACCCAAACTATGAACATAGCATATGATCGTGTCAAGTTTATTGCTATTGTTTTCTGCGTGTCAAGTATCTGTTCCTATGACCATGAGATCATGCAACTCACTGACACCGGAAGAGTACCTTGCAACGTAACTGGGTGACTATAAAGGTGCTCTACAGGTATCTCCGCGTGGATCGAGACTGGGATTTGTCACTCCGTATGACGGAGAGGTATCTCTAGGCCCTCTCAGTAATACATCATCACAAGAAGCTTGCAAGCAATGTGACTAAGGAGTTAGTCGCGGGATCTTGTATTACGGAACGAGTAAAGAGACTTGCCAGTAACGAGATTGAACTAGGTATGGAGATACCGACGATCGAATCTCGGGCAAGTAACATACCGATGGACAAAGGGAACTGCATACGGGATTGTCTGAATCCTTGACATCGTGGTTCGACCGATAAAGATCTTCGTAGAATATGTAGGAACCAATATGGGCATCCAGGTCCCGCTATTGGTTATTGACCGTAGAGGTGTCTCGGTCATGTCTACATAGTTCTCGAACCCGCAGGCTCTGCACACTTAACGTTCGGTGACGATTTGGTATTGTTGAGTTATGTATGTTGGTGCCCGAAAGTTGTTCGGAGTCTCGGATGAGATCTCGGACGTCACGAGGAGCTCCGGAATAGTCCAGAGGTAAAGATTTATATATGGGAAGTCATATTTTGGCTACCGGAAAAGTTTCGGGTTTTTCCGGTATTGTATCGGGAAGCTTCCGGAAGGTTCCAGAGGGTTTCGGAGGAGTCCGGAAGGGTCCCTCCAGCCTCTAGGACGTGCATGGGCTGTAAGGGGGCATCCAAGCCTTGTTGGGCCAGCCCCCAAGGGCCCATGTAGCTAGGGGGTAGGAAACCCTAATGGGGAAGGTACCTAGGAGGTGCCTTGGGGAGGGATGACTCCTCCCTCCTGGCCGCCGCCCCCTTCCTTGGACTAGTAAGCGTGCACGTGCAACGCACGTCTCATTAGAATTAAAAATTTGAAGGCACATAGTACGTCTCGACTAATATGCTCATAAAGTGAAAATCTTTATCAGATTGGATGGTTGATCAGCATTCAGAAGATAATGATTTCGAAACTAATTTGAGACATATTCCAAGTGAATATAACATTCAGAAGATACATTTATCCGGAATCATTATAACCATAGTATAACAGAATACAATGGCCCTAAAAACATAAAACAATGCAGATACAGGAGTGACCTACTCCTAACCATGATGCCGCAAAAGGCCAATGCAGGAACATATTACTGGAATAGACTGTGCGCCTAAAACATCATTTAGCATTCAGGTTACATACACAAACAACAAACAAAATAAGTTTTCCTTTGCACAGTTTTTCTTCTTAACATTAACTTATGATAGCCTGCCAGCCTACGATAAGATTTTTCTATTTCAAAGGTTCAGAAATATGTTGTTACCTATAGGTAGAATGATGTTCATGTCAAAAGGAAGCTCAGGAATTTTCCAGATGTGTAGACCTTTATAAGAAAAGATTCTCAAAATAAAATCCTACCTAATATTTTTTTTCTTTATATGCGTCAGCTCGGCAATGTATCATCTTATACCATTAGAAGACTCCTTTCTTCCACTCCTATCCATGAGGATGGCGCCAAACAATGTAACGGGAATCCAAAATGATCATGGTTACAAACAAAATCTTATAGTGCTCAACAAAAATTACGGAAAGTGTGTATCACAAACCCGAATAATGCCAATCGATATCATTCCAATTTTTCCACAAAATTCTGAATTTGAGATAAATCAATATTTTTCATGCAGAACAGTAGAAAAGGACAACACAATGATCACGATATTTACATACCTACTGATGTAAGGATACAACTTGCATAAAAGCCTTCACCATTTATCATTCCCAACTGGTTGGAGATCAACAAGCCAACACCCACCCATGCATTCGCTCGATTGTTATGCTCATACCTCCTGTATATCTATGGTTGCCTTTATCATGCTCATAGGTTTATTTTTGTACTTTTCTCTGAAATCTGAGTCTGGCTGCCTAACAAGACATGGGTGATATACATATCTTGCTTTTTTTCTCAGCATATTGCCAAAAGTTGAATTCGCATGTCCCATTTATTCTATAGCATATCCTGTTTAATTCACATGTTCATTAAAAAATAGAATCGCCAAACAAGTCTGGATCAAACTGGGGGCAAACCTTGCGTGAGTGTGGAGTGGAGAGAAGGGAGTCGGCGTCGGGGCAGGGCATTCCGCGTATCCAGCCCCCATGTCTCAGGGTGGACGTACTGAGCGGGCCGAGAAGGCGAGAACTGCCGCCGGCACCAGCGCTCGTTTCCTCCCCCTCCGGCCATGGAGATGTGGCCCCTGTCACGAGCTCGTAACGATGGTCCTTGTCGAGGCGGAGACCCACCGTGACATGCACGAAACACAACACCTTCGTGTCGCCGTCCATGTCCATGGTGTCATGCTTGTACAACCCCTGTACTTGACCATCCACCGCGGCATGAACGGGTGCGAGTTGGCCGCGTGCCCGCCGATCACGAACTTGATGACCGTGAAGGGCGTGCCCGGTGACGTGGGCACTGCCGTCGAGGTGAGCAGCGAGTGGTGTTTGAGTTCGCCGAGAATGCCGCGCTCAGCTACACGTCCACGGCAGCGAGGTGCACGTCGCGTTGGATGTGGAAGGCGGGCTCAACTACCTACACAACTACACCGACCCTCTCCTACCTGCATAAGAATCTCAACGGCAGCAACATTCTCCTTGATGCACGTACTGTTCTGTGTCGTAGGCACCCCTCTTCGGCTGCTGTCAAAATTTCTGAAAAATTCAGTTCACACATGCTGTCAAAGTTTCTGAAAGATTAAGCTTCGTCAGGCGTAGCTGTTGTATTTAAAGTTGAGCATCGTGAGTTCGGATTTTCTTCAGTTAGTGCAATATAAGCCAAGTTGCGAGTCTCTTGTTCATTGCATTCTACATTGCGTGAGTTTGAGTTGGGGCTGACAGACCTCGCGTGAGTTTGAGTTGGGGCTGACAGCATGTAGTCGGCACGCTGAACACGCACCAACGCACAACAGACAGCGAGCTGCGGAGCACACGAACGCACGCTGCACGCGGCGACCATGTCGTCCGCCCCGATCACCCCGTGCAGGTCGGTCCCTCGATCCTGACCGAGCTTTTGCCTCGCCGGTTCTATGCGGGAAAAGAAGACCGATGGGCAAGGTCTGCCGTTGCGTGCCTCGATCCGTTTCGACGGCGGCCGGTCCAAACGGCGGCTCGGTCAGGGAGCAGACCGACCTGGAGGCTGGAGCGTGTCCACCGACCATGTCCCAGAGAGGCGGCCATGTCCAGGGGTGCGTGTGCAAACTGGAGAGGAGGGAGTCGTCGACGTTGGACTGCAACGGCGCCGACGAGCGCAGTCGCGGGGGCACCTGGGTAGTAGGCGGCGCCCCGCCGGTAGAGATCGAGAAGAGTCATGGGAGCCCATAGTGAGGAGGGGATCCTTGTCCGTGGGTGGCCACTGGTTAGGCTGGCGCGTGGGGAGGTGGCATGGCAGGGGAGTCCGCGAGCAGAAACACGTCGTCGCGTGATGTCTAGACGGTGGTCATGGCGATCTTGGGCATGAGGAACGGTTTTGGTGAGTAGGCAAGTTTCGCCGGAGAGTGCGATTTGGAAACAAAAATGCTAGACTTACGGGAAACCCACTACGGACCCAAGTTACGCGATTGCATGGCCGAATCTCCTTGGTCTAGCATTTTTGTTTCCGAACTTTGCTACAACTACGGGCAGTTTCTACGGAAAGTGCTTACGGAGATGAGCTGGAGACCAAGGATTCATGACGATTTGGGCCCCACAGCTAATTTTATGGGGAGAAAAGTACTAATGATGTGCCAATAATTACGGGCGAGCGTTAGACGTGCAAACCAAACCAGCCCACCTCCCAGTGCGTGGATCGCATGCACGGCCGTTGCTAGATTTTTAAGGAAGCATGCAAGGTGGAGTAATTGATGAGGGAGAGAAACAAGGAAAAATATCAGTTGTTTTCCATAATTAATGGATCGTGGGGAGGGAGGTCGTGGACTCGTTGCACTTCCATCGCTGGCAGACGATGGCAGAACATTGATTGTGAGCCGCTCGATCGTAAGGCAGACCACCAAAGTAATATTGACTCTCAGATTTCATAAGATGGGTCAGATCGGAGGATCCTGGTTACCCCGTGTACACTTTGTGGTGTGGCTTTAGAGGAATTTAAGTTTGCTCTTTTAATAGTAGTAGAGAGGAAGGGCTAGGGCTGCGCCCCATCTACCCCCTCCTCCTATATATAGAGAGGGAGAGGGAGGGCAGCCACACCCCAAGGCATAGGTGCAGCCCTCCCTCTCTCCCTAGATCTGTTTCTCCACCGAAAACGCATCTGCGGCAGCGCTTGGCGAACCTACTGAGATTGCTCCACCACCACCGCCACCACGCCGTTGTGCTGTCGGAGAACTCATCTACCTCTCCGCCCTCGCTTGTTGAATCAAGGAGGTGGAGACGTCATCAAGCTGTACGTGTGCTGAACGCGGAGGTGCCGTCCGTTCGGCGCTAGATCGGAACAGATCAAGATTGGATCGCGGGACGGATCGTGATTGGATCACGAAGACGTTCGACTACACCAACCGCGTTTCTTAACGCTTCCCGCTTAGCGATCTACAAGGGTATGTAGATGCAATCTCTCCTCTCGTAGATGGTCATCTCCTAGATTGATCTTGGTGAAGCGTAGGAAATTTTTTGTTTCCCATGCAACGTTCCCCAACACCATTGCAACCCCAGGTTAGGGCAGGACCCAAGGGAGGTCGTGCCCTCCTCAATCCATCTCAATCCCACCGCCCCGCCTAGAAGGACATGCTCGACATGTTCTGGCACGTCGTCGTGGTGGCGGCGAGCAGGACGGCCCGTGGCAGCCCCTGAAGCACTACCATGACGACACCTTGTCGCGGCCCCTCAGCATGGGTTGGCGCCCCCCGTCCAAGAGATGGGTAAGCTCCCGTGATTCCCACCCGCCCCTCCCCTGAATTCCTAGATTGCTTGTGCTCTCCACCGATCGCTTGAGTGGGCAACGAGTGGGTTCGATCTCGATTTCATTGCGGATGTGCATCTTCTTGTAACAATTAGGGCGAGATGTATAATGTGTCGGCTAGGATCTGCTTCGGGATTTTGCATGTAGTTGTCGATTCTATGATTTGCCTCTGGTAAATGTGAGGGAGCAATGATCCATCGTCATATGGCTGTTCAGATGAGTTGTTGTGGTGGTTAAAATTGTGTTGGTGCTCCAGGAGTAGATGCACTACAGGAGGGAAAGGCGCTCATGGTCGATCTTGAGGCGTATAAGTATCTCCTTGCTGAATATCAGGTTGTGTCCTCTCTCTACTTCATGTTTTGTCTTACAAGCAATTAAAATTAGGGGAGAGGGATTAATGAGATTATATACTGGGTTCCAAAACTAAAATCAGGGGAGAGATTAGGATTGCACTCGCAATCCTATCACGCGTTGCGACGCGCGCACGCGTATAAGTCTTTTCATAAAAGCTAATCGATAGGAAAGGTAGACATGATGGCAGCTACATCAGACTTGAGTGGGATGGGGAGGGCAAATGAGTAGAAGGTCGCATCGCCTTGGCGGCCGCCCCGGCATGACAATGTGCACTCCTTGGCACCCGAAATCAGCCTGGGTGAGCAGCCTCGACGATGAAGGTGTATCCCTCCTCGCAACGCCACACCACTGTGCCTGAGGTTGTCCAACCCACATACGATCGGGTCAGCTACTTGGCTGGCACTAATAGAGGGTTGTGGTCCCTTTTGCACCTCTCGGGTGGATCCAGCTATCCAGGATGCTAGACCGATGGGCTGGCTCAGTGCCAAGGCGGCGGCATGAGAGGTTGTTAGAGGGAGAAGGATGCAGGCCACGTCATGGCAGGGGGAGGAGGGGGTTGGTGACGCCATGGATGGGAACAGAGGTGATGGGGAGAGGAGTGAGCGGGCTTCGCCATGGCATGGAGGGGAGGTGCCAGGAGAGATGGCGACGGCAACGCTGTGGCGGGGAGATGAGATGCGGCGACAATCGGTGGCTGGTTGGTTGTGTGGGGAGAGTAGATGGCGGCTATGAGGTGCGTGAGTGAGAGGAGTGGCTGCTTTTTCCCGTCAAGAAAAGTAGTAAGGAGGAGGTTCTATACGTTGACATCAATGCCACATAGCATAACAAGTAATTTCTAGAAAAAATACCAACCAAATGATCTATAGGTAGCCTACAATTTAAAACTCAGCAAAATCAGGATGCGACTCACATTGTGACATGCAATGAAGCGAAAGACAACATTCCTCACATTGTACAAAAATATCTTAAACACATCAAGTAGATCTTAGTTCGTAAGAGATAATTGGTTGGATCATTGAAGTGGATTTCAACTACTTCTCGATTGTTACATGCTATAATTTCTATGCATGCAAATTTTGACATGCATTGTGATTATATTTACAACTGGTAAAAATATATTCATGGCCCGTGACAATGCACGGGCATTTGACTAGTAGTATCTTAACAATGCTCAAGTAGATCACCGAGAACACAAGTGGGGCGGGGTACACGGGACCTCCACCCTTCATAGTGGTTTGGTCCAAGTCTAGACTTGGCAGTGAGTATATGTGCATTCAAACATAACCTTTCCCTACTATGCTTACTATTTAGAATCCTAAATTTTTGAAGGACTAAACTGAACAACTGAACAAAACCCCGAGGGTCTCAACCGCTGAATCCCCAATCTCCTTCTCCACTCTCTCCCTCTCCCTCCAGATCTCGCTCGCCATGGACCTCCTCGACGCGGGCCACCGCAACTCGTCGGAACTTCCCGCCGCCGGCGCCGACATGGAAGGCGCTTCAGTGCTTCCGCTCTCCGGAGCTGCCTACCAGCCCTACGTCTCCGAGCTCCTGTCCTTCTCCATCGAGCGCCTCCACAAGGTACGGCCCCGAGAACACCCCCGCTTGCGGCGCCCCGTAAATTCCGTAGTCGTTACTATGATCGGTGGTGATAGTGATCTCGTGATGTATTGGTGGTAATGTTCGTGGGGCGCAGGAGCCGGAGCTGCTGCGGGTGGACGGAGAGCGGGTGCGGCGGCAGATGCAGGAAGTGGCGGTGGAGAACTACGCCGCCTTTATAGCCGCCTCCGAGGCGCTCTCCTTCGTGCGGGCACAGCTCGAGGGGTTCGACAAGCACCTCGAGGCACTGGTAATGTCAGCTGATCTCAGCTCGTAGCAGCATGTACCATTTTTGTATGCCCCTTAGCGTGAAAAACACATGTTGCTTTTACATGGATCAGTAAGTAGATCTCATCTTAACTAACTCTGTTGTACGAAAATCGAACAAAGTTAGGTTGAGTGATCTGATGGATGCTGCAATTTGAGGTGGATGATCTAGGCATATAGCTAGTAGATCTCATTTTGCTGTGTGTTCATCTGCAAATGTGGTTGTGCTGTCACTTGTGAGTGCTGTGGGGATCACATTTTTCTTGTTGTTTCCATCAATTTATTGCCTATTTATAACTGCGTGGGAATTTATCTTTGCCTGTTTGCTTACAAGTGACTCCAATTTTAAACACCAAAAAATTACCTTCAACTATCTGTTTGCCCGCAAATGTTGTCCGGCGTTCTTGTGTGGTCGAGAAATTTGACTGGCTCTTATGAACCATACATTATAATATTCTTCTCTAAGCTGTTTGCTATTCGTATGCTTCGCACGTGATTGATTTTAACTGTATTAACATGACCATAATTATATGCACTGCAAGGAAAAATGATCTAGTCCACACACATATTATGCATCACCTTGCTCTGAAAAATCACAACCATTGTCTGTTGAACCAGTGTCTGACACTAAATACTGCAAAATGGAAATTATGCAAGTGCTGTTCATTTCCTACTACCGACAGTGGGAGCTAAAATTAACCACATGTCCTTATGCAGCTTTTACTTCGTTCCAGAACGACTTGTGTATGATTCAGTCCATGTTGGAAGTAGGAAATGAAAATATGAAATGCTTGACAATATTTTGTTTACTCATTGTAGGTAGAGGAGATACCCAATTTAACATCTGGTTGCACCGAGTTTGTTGAGTCCGCACATCAAATTTTGGAAGAGAGGAAGCTCAATCAGACATTACTAGCCAACCACAGTACCTTGCTAGACCTGCTTGAAATCCCACAACTCATGGACACGTATGTGACATGCATTGTTAGTGTTTCCTTCGGATATTTGCTTCATATTTGAGTTGGCTGATGTTGTAGATATGTCATTTGGTTTTTGCTTAATTTGTATGGATTATAGACACATATTCTTGTCCTGTATTGCATAACTTCAAGTGCTGTATCAATGATGAATCGCTAACAACGAGCTGCTGCTTACAGATGCATACGGAATGGGAACTATGATGAGGCACTCGATCTAGAAGCTTTTGTTAGTAAAGTTTCGAAGTTGCACCCTGAGTAAGTCGAGTAACATAATACTTGTTGTCGTCCGTCACTAAAATCACTAACTATTTGCTATTTCAATCGAAGTTTACCTGTCATCCAAGGATTGGCTGCTGAAGTAAAAAAGACGATACAATCACTAATTTCCCAGCTTCTCCAAAAGCTTCGATCAAATATTCAGGTGTTGATGCTGGTCGACTAAACTTATTTATGTCAAGCACCATTTTCATATTTTACTCTGGCCCAGATTGTTCTGTGCTGTCCTCTGTGCAGTTTACTGCTATAACTTTATTATATTTCCATTTAGTGGTAAATGTATTTCCGTGTGTTCAATAGTATCACTACTTGCCCACGATTGTTTGTTCTGTCTAATCTCTTCAGCACACTTGTATCCAACTCTGATCCATTTTATTGCCTACAGTTACCCGAATGCCTCCGTATTGTCGCACATTTGCGCCGGATTGGAGTGTTCAGTGAATCAGAATTACGCCTACAGGTATTCTGAATCTTCCAAGTTATTTGACAATACCATTCTTTTTATGAGTATTTGTTTCTGTTAGCATGTCTCTTTAAGTTACCAAGTATGTGTGGATAATGCAGGCATTTTAGTTATGACATTGCACTGCTTATTTTTTATAGGTCATAACAGGGGTTAGAATACAATTTGTTTGTCTTCGCCTCCTAACTCTGATATAAGTTCTAGTTCCTGAGATGCAGGGAAGCTTGGCTTTCTGGGATTCTTGATGATCTGGACCAAAGGAATGTATATGATTATCTGAAAGGCATGGTGACTTGCCACAGGACACATCTATTTGATGTTGTCAATCAATATCGAGCGATATTCAACAATGATAAATCCGGAAGTGAAGAGAACAGTGATGGTGGGCTGCTTTTCAGCTGGGCAATGCACCAAGTTAGTAATCACCTCACCACTCTTCAAGTTATGTTACCAAATATAACGGAAGGTGGGTCCCTGTCAAACATGCTTGAAAACTGCATGGTAAGCATTTGCTTTCGTTTAAATTTCTCGCTGGGTAACAGTTGCGCCAAAGGTTTGAATCTTTTGTAATGTTTTATCATTTGACCATCTTACAGTACTGTGCGATGGGTCTTGGCTTGGTTGGACTGGATTTCCGTTGCCTGCTTCCACCACTTTTTGAAAAGTAATTGGTATTTGATTATTAAAATTGATTGTCTATGATGTAAAGTGGTTGTATTTTCTGACACTATCTGCTTCACAGTGCTGTTTTAAATTTATTCTCGAAGAATATGAGTACAGCAGTTGAGAATTTTCAGGTAAGCATTTGTGTGCTACGTGTTTGGACATGCTATTCCGTTCTTCTCTAGATAAACATAAGATGATTTCGTATTAGAAAGTTGTTGGTACTTTCTTGTTCTTTCAAATCATACTCTCTAATGCTCTAGACTCTTTCTCCTACAAACATTACTGTAGCACCATAAATTAACACCAC
This sequence comes from Elymus sibiricus, assembly GCA_039707655.1. Lineage (NCBI taxonomy): Eukaryota > Viridiplantae > Streptophyta > Magnoliopsida > Poales > Poaceae > Elymus > Elymus sibiricus. The sequence goes on along the minus strand of CM077671.1, from coordinate 121,679,476 downwards.
CAAAATTTTCTATCATGCTAGGTTGTCTTGGATTCACATCGTTGGGTGCCGATGCCATCTATTGGCTTTGTCACAAATGGAGCTGTGGATGATACTTCTGATGATGTGACACCACCTTCTGTTTTAATGGAGCATCCACCTCTCGCAGTGTTTGTTAATGGTATGTTTTACTGATAAAATTTTTCAGGAATTAACTTGTGTTCGTCACGTGTTGTCTCTAATGGTGCTAGTGAGTATACAAGTTGACAAGTCCTTATTTTGAACTCTTGGATGCAGGTGTTTCGGCAGCAATGAATGAGCTAAAACCATGTGCACCATTGAGCTTGAAGCATGTCCTTGCTCAGGAGGTGGTGAAAGGATTGCAAGCAGTTTCTGACTCCCTAGTCAGATACAATGCCATGCGGATGCTGCGTGGAAATGAGTCCTCCCTTTTCCTCTCGCTTTGCCAGGCATTTATTGAGGTAACTTAAGCTTCGTGTAAGCACCACATATGGAAGTAGGGAAAACAAGTGTACCTCTTCTGGAAAGTAAAGAAAACAGAATATGCATATGCTCAAGGGCCAAAGCCCATCAGATCTGAATTCCAGTTTGTGATGTTTCTCTTTTGACTCAGAGAAGTCTCATATGTAAATTCGCCATCTCATCTCAGGTCGCATATCCTTATTGTGCTGCATGCTTTGGACGATGCTACACCAACGGAGGAGCGCTGATCACAGAGTGCCCCAGCTTATTGGATGCTGTCAGCCAACTACCTATAAGATCAGGTTCTGGGAGCAGCAGCATTGATCGAAAGCCGTCAGGAGGTATCGAAAGAAGGCAATCGGGAGGCATCGAAAGAAAGCAGTCAGGAGGCATCGAGAGAAAGCAGTCGGAAGGCATCGACAGAAGGCAGTCAGGAGGCATTGAAAGAAGGCAGTCGATCGAGAGTGCTGGGACTGCGGCCTCTGAGAACGGACTTGTAACCAATGGCCCCGAGCCAGAGGCAACCAGCGACGCGGGAACCACTGCTGCACCAGCTGGTGCCGACACGCAGACCGATGCACCCACAAGCACATAGCCCGAACCGTGTTGATGGAATCTGTCGAAGTTCTTGCTATCTTGAGCCATTGCTGTATTCCTGGTTAATCGACAGTTTGGTTCGTAATTTTTGGTCGTGGTCTTACAGTGTACACAAGAGAGCATTGTTGGATGTTAATCTGTACAATACACAATTGAAAATTTAGCTGTTCATCTCTAGCCCACATACGTAGATGTTGTAGACCGAAGGTTGCTGACAATAAGTTGATAATATGAAGCGAGTGCCCTATGTATGTTGTTGACTGCACATCTGGTAACGAAGCTAGAACTGGAATTCCGCATACTTTCTTGGCAGCCTGTTTGTGTTTGGAACAAAGGAATTCCACATTTCATTGAACGAATGAATATTATTCCCTCTGTTCACAAATATAAGATGTTACACAAATATAAGATGTTACGTAGTATATTTTAATATGGACCACGTACGGATTGAAATGAATGAACGAATACATTAAGAATGTGTTTAGTCGCAGGGGCTATATGAATGGGTTTGGACCGCCCAACATTTTTTTCAGGATGAGACCATTCAATCCATGTGTTTGACTGCATATAAGATCTCTTTCAATGCATCGGTGTTTAGATAAGGTGTTAAGTGCATTAAAAATCTTAGCAACTAGTCTCCTCAATGCATACTTTCTCCGTCCGTGAATAAGTGTACATCTAGTTTTTGTCTTAAGTTAAAGTTTTAAAATTTTGACCAACTTTATAGGATAAAATAGCTGCATACTTCCTCCGTCCGTGAATAAGTGTACATCTAGTTTTTGTCTTAAGTTAAAGTTTTAAAATTTTGACCAACTTTATAGGATAAAATAGCTGCATACTTCCTCCGTCCGTGAATAAGTGTACATCTAGTTTTTGTCTTAAGTTAAAGTTTTAAAATTTTGACCAACTTTATAGGATAAAATAGCAGCAGTTATGGCATTAACTTAGTATCACTAGATTCGTTTTGAAATGTAGTTTCATAATGTATCAATTTGATGTTATATATGCTACTGTTGCTTTTTATGAAGTTGGTCAAAAAAGATTAAGTTTTGACTTAGAACAAAAACTAGACGTATACTTATTCGCGGTCGGAGGGGGTGCGTGCTTAGCTTTTGTTGCTAACCTCATGAAATTGTTTAATAAATAAACTTATTGGTTGATAATCATTTTGCATAGGTCTGTGCGCTTAGCACCGTTTCTTCATAGGGTTATCATAATGCTCTCTCCTCTTTAATTGTTTTACTACATCATTTTTTTTGCCTATTTGACATCCTTAGCACCTGTACACCATGGAGCACTGGGAAGGACTGAGGTGAGCTAATTATTTGGATGAGACCACTAGTCATGCATGCAATGGGTGGTCATTTGATTCGACGGATTTCATGGGGTGAAACAGTTCAATATCTTCAGGTCATATTTTCTTCTTTTTTAAGTAAAACTATTCAAGTGCTTTTATAACCAGACATATCTATTTTTTGAACCATCCCAGCTCGGCCCTCGGTACCCTTGCACCAAATGCACCCTAAAACGTGCGTATACACATTCGATTAAAAAAAGAAATAAAACATCTTATATTTGTGAAAGGAGGGAGTAATCAATACAAGTCGTGGGATTCAACAAACAAACAAAAAGAATGAGGTGGTAGTGCAAGAGTGCAAGCGAACGGAACTGGACAACTAGTACGCGGGTTTGAAACTTGGAATTGAATGAATAAAGTAGAGCAGCCGGCAGAGGAAAGAAAGAAAGGAAGGAAGGAAGGGGCGTGCGAGAAAGACGCATCTCGCCATCTTCCTCTGCTGGCGTGCGTGCGTGCGTGCGGCCCATGCCATGTGCGCACCTCATCTCTTTATCTTCGGTGACAAGTTGGCATCAAACAAACCATTAAAAAGGATGCAGTAGGCGACTACACGACTTGCCTAACATAACAGTAAGTGCTTTTCCACCACCTGAATTCCACTGTTTGATTCGGCAACTTCTTCTGTCCGAATTTCGGGCGGATTTCTGCATCATCGAGTGCATGAAAACCTAGACTTGACATCTATGCTCACATTACGATGGAACTAGCCTATCGGAGTCAAGTCTTAGACTTAACAATTGATGCTCGCATTTTAATGAATTTATTTTAACCTTTTCGACGATGTTTGTTCGGTCGGAGGGATGTTTTTGTGGATCAGGAGTGCATTTTTTTTAATATGATACCATCGTAGCCGTTAACATATACACACATCACTCATTTCTATGAAGACATTTATGATGACTTCGTCAATCTCGAGATGTTGTGTCGGCTCAATATCTTAGGTACTCATAGTGACAGGGTGTGCGTGCGTGCATAGAAGTGTTAAAAAAAGTGCGTGAATAACTCCCCGTTCTAAAAAGTGAGTGGAGTCTAGCATCCCTATTGCAAGCCTTTTATTCAGGGCATTTCTAGCGGATCCCCAATAAATAGTGAAGTATTCGGTGGAGTAAAATCTTAGTACAGTATGTTTACTTCACTAAGTTCTGGGCGGACCTAGCCGACCCCCCTATATTTAACCGAGTAAAAAAGAAAATTCATTTGCATTTTATTTTCGGCCACCGAAATACATTTCTTTTTCGACTTTATTTCATTCAATAACATTTTGATACATTGGAGTACGTAATTCACCAATTATTCGTTACGAGAGTAAACAAAAAACAAGAACCACAATTAAGACATTTTAAAAGATATCCAACTTTCATAACTGCTCCTACGAGTTGGATAACTGCTCCTACTAGTTGGATTAATATTTTCTTTATGTCTTCATTGTTAATTTGCGGATTCTCGAGCTTGCACACTTCTTTTTTCTTTGATTCTAAAGAAGTAGATGCTGCTTCCCTCTAGTCTCTTCTCTAGCCTCAGTTCTAGCAATGAGTGCATGAGTATCTATCAAATTTTGTGCTATCAATAAATCGATTTGTTCTCCTTTCCAATACCAAAACCTGCATCCTTCCTACACACAAATTTGAGCAAAACGACGAGCTACTGAAATTGCGTCGAATCCGGTGAACAACCGAATCAAAACAAGCACATACCCCATCATTTTTGCACTTGAAGAACACCCATCCGGGAAGTTCCGGTGTGGTAGAAACTCGGCGCACCACTTGCAACGGACAATCATCGCACTTTATGACCTGCAACGGTGAGCCGACGAGCTGTTGGGTCATCGCCGAGCCCCGGGCGACGACCAGACTTGTCTTTGCCAATGAACCGCCGACTAGAGGGATTCGAGTGACTAGAGGAGGAATCGATACCTACATGCGGCGCGGAGGGGTTGTCGGGGCTATGCTGTCCGGTTCCCGACAAATCCATGACAAGGCGCAGTCACCGACGACCGAAATCTCCAAATCCGGCGACGGCGACAGCAGCCGCAGATCCACCGGTTCTTCGCCAGCGATGGGACGGGGAGACACAAATCTAAGTGGAGGCGAAGCCGACAGAGTGTTCGTGGCGGCGGGCGGGTGCTGATGGGGGTGGGAGGGGCGGCGCCGGCACAAATGCGGCATGGGAGTGGAGGGGGGAGGCAGGGAAGGAGAGGCGCGGCTTTTACTCAGCTGCCGAGCGGTGGAGTAAATTGAAGGAGATTGGGGACGGCTGAGTATAATTTTTACTCCACTAATGGTTATTGGGGATCGGCTTGATGCCGGTTAGATGAGTAAAACCGATTTTTTACTCCTCTAACAAGTTATAGATAATCGGTTAGAAATACCCTTACAAGTTTATAGAGTTCTTTTTTATTTGAGAAAAATTGAACATTACTGGTACTAGTATATTTCCATGATTCTATCCATTTCATGGAAAATTATGAAATCCTTCTCCAACAATTTATGAGATGATGACACAAAAGGACAGTTAACAATTAAGGCAGTGGGTCCAACTCCGGGCTTGGCGACGGCTCTTCCTCTTCTGCTTCCGGACCAATAAAACAAGAGGGAAGAAAAAGGATTGGGGCCTCCACCTTCCTTCCTTCCTTCCTTCCCTATCGCGCGCCATTTTGACCCATAGGCCCCTTCCTTTACTCGTTTCTACCACTCTGCCACCGACTCCTCCATCCCCTTCCCCTTCCCCACCACCGTCCTCTCGCCGCCGACGCCGCCGGGGATGGGTGGAACGCACTTCTCCAACGACGACCTCGCCCACGGGGCCACCGGCGACGGAGATGCGTGCCGCCGCGACGTGGGCAAGATGGAGCACGGGTTAGGCAGCGTCCTCTCCCCTCCCCTCCCCTCCCCTCCCCTCCCCCTTTTGCCGCGATTCGTTCTTCCCGTTCCCGGGGATCGAATTTGCTCGATTCCGCGCGATTGCCCCGTCTTTCCGTGGCGTCTGCCGCGTTCGTTGTCGCGATTTCGCTCCTTCGCCTGGTCCGATTGGTTCATTGCTTCGTCCCGTGGGACTTCGTGATCCATCTCTGGTCTTCTTCCAGGTTTCGTTTCGTCTCTTAGGACCCGATTGCGACTCACCACTCTTGCTGCGCAGGTGCGAGCATTACCGGCGGAGATGCAAGATCGTAGCACCCTGCTGCAAGGAGGTGTTCCCCTGCCGCCATTGCCACAACGACGCCACGGTACGCTGCTAGTTAATATTGTTTCGCTCGCCACGGCCGCATAATTAACCGTGCTCATCCATGTGGAAACCAACTCACCATGGTCGTGCAGTAATTATTAGCACCACTTGCTCCATATACAGTTTCACTGGGACGCTAAACAATTATTGGTTACTGCACTATCAACCTTGTTTTGTTTGTAACAAGCGATAGAAGATATATGGTTTATTTTGTGCTTGAGAGGGTACTAAATCCCCCATAAAGGGCCCATCGTCCCAACTCCAAACAAGTCTAACATGGCACCCTCACAAGTTGAGTTGGTTCCTCGATATTTTTTTTTACTATGGCTCTAAATTTTGATTAGTTTTGATCTTAATTTCGTTCATTTAATCCTTTTGGACAACTTGTTTGGTTGAAATTATGCATGATAAGTCGTCGTGTGAGATTGCAATGACTGGTAACATATAATCTTAGGGTGCTGGCAAAATAAATGTAGAAACATAAGTCGATCTTCTTGATAGATTGAAAATGTAAATTAGCAAAATGGGAACTTGCCAGGCTCATTGAGAACAGTTGCTCTTATTGGAGTTTAAACATTTCCATTGGGAAAATAAATAAAAGAATTAGACAATGAGGGAAGGCGCCTCCCTGACTTATTCTTAAAGTGGGGTGAGTTGCTCTTCCCCAGGGATCATATTTGCTCCATGTGATTGCCCCATCTTTCCATGGCGTCTGGCGCGTTCCAATCCTTGTTGCGATTTCGCTCCTTTGCTTGGTCCTTTCCGTGGCGCTCTTATTGGAGTTCAAACATTTTCCCTTTGAAAAAATAGAATTAAACCAAGGGGGAAGACGTCCCCTTGACTTATTCTTAAAGTGGGGTGAGTCATCGAACCATGGTGGGTGGGTTCACAACCATGTGTGCCCACCAAGGCACCCTTGGAGAGTTCTCTTTCCCTTGGAAAAATGTAGCTGTTAGATGTTGATAGTTTGCATAGAACAGCTAACGAGCAACAAACTGCATTTATTGAATTTAACTAGTTTTGATGGCATTGTCTTCATTGTAGGCTTTGGGTGATCGGCATAATATATGTCGCCAGGATGTTGAAAAAGTACGCCTCTCACACCCTTCCATTTTCTGTACAATCAGTAGACCTCAGTAGGTTCATAAATTATGAATGATTGATTGTCCTTTTCTGCTACAGGTAGTGTGTGTACTCTGTGATACGGAACAACCGGTACGACTTAAATCTACATACTTTTTTTACTTTGTAATCATGTCACGCAGGACGCCATTATGCTCAAACTAAAACTCTTGTGTTGTTCAGGTGTCACAAGCGTGCGTAAGATGTGGAGTCAATATGGGAGAATACTTCTGCGATGTATGCAAGTTTTATGATGATGACGTAGGTCTCAATTTTTTTTTCTGTGGTTATGTACTTAGTATGGTTCGTATCAGCTGATGTATTGTCTTTTGCTACAGACAGAGAAAGGGCAGTACCATTGCCATGATTGCGGCATATGCAGGTGAGCTCTTAACACTATCTTCACCTGTATCTTATCAAGCAAATTCTTAACCCTGTTTCCACTCAAATCAACTAGGGTTGGCGGCAAGGAAAACTACTTCCACTGTGCAAAGTGTGGTATGCTATAATCATGCTGGCTTTGTGTTAACTGTTGTTTCAGACTCATGACGATGCCATGATTGATTTGTGCCTTTGAGTAATCTACATGGCGCAATAGCGTAGTACTCTTTCCTGAAACTTTCCGTTCTCCTACTGGAACTGGAAATCAACTTGTATTCTTTATGTAACTACAATGGATCATGCTTTAATAATCATGGGGAACAGTTGACGATAATCTCATGAGCCTATTTGTGTACAATTAATGAGTCCACTATATAGTCTTAATCATGTAATGTCTAGGTTATAGAAAATTTACCAATAAAGAAAGATCCCTGTGTAAGTTAGAAAGTTATCTTTGTTCACTTGTATTTTAAATTTGCTGACGGTACAGATGGCGTGCAGGATGAATTCTTGTCTAGTAATACTAATATCAATATGTTCAATTTCGTAACTATTTGTTCTGCAATAAATAGGGTCATGTTACGCTGTTGCGTTGCGTGATAACCATCAGTGTGTGGAGGATTCAATGAGACAAAACTGCCCAATCTGTTATGAGGTAACATCAGGAACTTGTACTGTTCCACTTATTTGAACTATGGAGATGTTAATAGTGAAAATTTCCTGCGCAGTATCTATTTGATTCATTAAAAGGAACAAGAGTTCTTAATTGTGGACACACGATGCACATGGACTGTTTCGCTGAGATGGTGGACCATAATAAGTAAATCCTTCACTTGTGTTAACATGGATATATATATATATATATATGTGCCTAGTTATTCCTTTTTTTAAAACCTCTCTGATGTTGTCGCTTTTGTTGTAACTATTTATTGGCTTATGATGCCGCAGATACACTTGTCCAATATGCTCCAAGACAGCTCTTGATATGACACTTCACTGGGGCATGTTGGATCAAGAGGTATAACATTTATTTTCTTATAATAATGTAGATATTACTACATGTGCATTACAACAATCAGTCGACAAAATATTCATTGTATTCTGACCTTGTGATGCATTGATGCTCTGGACAGCTCTTAATATTTGGATATATTTTGGAGCTTGCTTCAATAATGAGTTGCTTTTCGTTTTGCAGATTGAAGCGACAATTATGCCTCCTGTATATCGTTACAAGGTATTCTCTTGTGATTGAACTGTATAGTCCAAATAGCCATAGCTTACATTACCAAACTGGTTTATGCTAGTGCATGAGCCAATGTTATGTTGCTCGTTGATATATACCATAGTTACCAGATTCGCGATTCGTTTGGTTTGCGATTCGAATTTGCTACCTCGTACGAATCAGATTTGTTAGAGGGTATACATCTCCGATCGAAGATTGGGTTCACGAATTCGTAGTCTCCAGGTCGCAATATGGGAGTATAATAGACATAATAAAGCAATAAATATCTTTCCTAGTAAGCACGTACTAGTTTTTTTTTTTTGAGAATATTTAAGCACATATACAAGCTAACAACCAAATGTTAGAAGATCTCAGAATCATAAAAAGCTAAAGAAAAAAAAAATCTTTCACGGGTCGGGCCAAACTAGCCAAACGAGCCCATGACTCAACCCTCTCGAAATAGGGTTTCCCCCCGCTTTGTATTACAAAGCAACCATCACCGATACAGCCAACGATAGGTGCTGGGGCGGAAGCAGCACAGTCACGCCCAAAAGAAACAAAAGAGAAAATATAAAAGAAACAAATGCCGACAACGGCGGATCAACGAAAACGCAGAAGCCTCGCGACCGCTTCGCCCACCGAAAAACTCCGACAAGCTCCGAGACTCCAGAACGCCGGCACCAAGCAACACCTCCAAGAAGGGATGCGACGACGACGACGCTGCTGCCAAGGGTTTCCCCCGGTACGCGGCGAGAAGCAAGGAAGGGTGGCCCCGACGCCCTCCAGGAAGGTCCGACGACACCCTCAGGCGCCGCCGCGTCGGTGTCGGCCAGGCCGACAGGGATTTCTCCCGATCCCCACCTACCCCTCGGGCGCTCCGGAGCTCGCCACCAAACCGTCCACAACCCCGCGCGAGAACGGACTTGAGGGAACCATGCCGTCTCACCACGGCCCCACGAAGCAGGGTCTGCACACCGAAGAAGAGGAGTCGGGACTAGGGGCAGCAGCGCCGTCGGCACGCGGGAGGGCTCAACCTCCACCGTCAACGACGGTAACCGACCGGACACAATAGCAGGAGCATACCAGGCCCGTGACCCCACAGGCCCGGCCGGGACTTCAGATGCCCGTAAAGCTCCCGCCGTCGTGCTGCAGAAGGCACGCCATCGACGCCGCCGCTCCTCATCCGAGCCACTCCTCCTCACCACGCAGAGAGCATCACGACGACGTCGGAACCAGCCCGCTAGGACCCAGATCGGGCCCGAAGGGCCCAGATCTGGGTCGGGATGCGCCGCCGGCCAACCAGCGCCACCGGTCAGCCCCACCGCCAAGGGGCGGCGCCACCACCGCGCCCGCCGCCGGCCACCACCGCCGAGCCACCGGACCGCTGTCTGCCGAGCTGCTCCCGCCGCCAGCGCCAACCCTAGGTCATGGCCGGGACGGGGGAAGAAGACACCCGTGGGGCCTGCCGCGCACCCAGGCCGCCGCCGCCGCGGAGCAACGCCGGCGCACCTCCACGCCGCGACGCCCGCCGTCAGCGCCGCGCTCCGGCACGGCCGCCCCGACCCGCGTCAGGGCCTCGCACGGGAGGGCCAGGGCACCCCGCCGCCGCCGGCGCCCGCCGCGCTTCGCACGACGGCGCCCCTTGGCGGCGGCGAGGGGAGGACCGGCGGCGGCGGCTAGGGATCCCTCCCGGCGCGCGCGGGCGCGTCGCGGGAGGGGGAGGGGGGAGGGGGTCTCAGCTTTTGTTTCGCCCATGACTCAACCGTAGACTACGTCACTATGCACACACACACCCACACACCCACCCCCCCCCCCCCCCCCCCCCCCCCACACACACACACACAGGCAGTCTCTGGAATCCAGTCGTGCTTCCGCTGTTGTGGCGCGCCGAGGCGGCCGAGCTGCCGTCACAACATGGCTGCAGCCTCTCGCGTCCTTCCTCCACCTCTTCCAAAGGAGACGAGAAGGCTGCCGCGTCTGATCGTTGTTGTGAGGAAGACGGAGTTGGAGTCAGGGTGGATGGGAAGCCAATCAAAGGAGAATTCCATCCTTCCGCCCCGTATATTCCCGGGTTTGCTTCAGTTCGATGAACCGGGCACTGAATTTGCATTGATCGGAGCGAAATCGAACCCTGATCTGGATCGATCGATCGGGATCGGGGTTCAAAGCCCATCTTAGCGAATTGGGTAACTTTGATATATACATTCAGAACCATCTTCACTAGCCATACTTTCAGAATCACCTGGAAACCATTTTCTGCCACTTATAATATTGACAAATTAGCTTTCTCACAGAAAATAAGCATCCAATGTTGGAAGTTCCATTATATTGTGTTTTTGATCTATCTAAACCTTTGAAGATATGAGATGACCATTGTCATGCCAACTGTCATACATAAGCGATAATTTTTGTGTGTGGATATAGTAGTTGAGTCACCCTAACAGTGGTTTGTCCTTGTGCTAAATTTTGCAGGTTTGGGTTCTTTGCAATGACTGCAACAAAGTCTCAGAAGTGGACTTCCACGTGATTGGCCATAAGTGCGGCCATTGCAACTCATACAACACTCGATCGACGTCGCGGCCTGCAGATTTATCAGGAAGCAGTTCTCCGTCGACAACAGACTCATCTTAAGACAGACAAGCTGTAGAGAATACATCTTACTGGTGTATCACCTGGTCTGTGCAACCAATGCCAGAACCATACACATAGAAGAAGCATTGTTTCACGGCATGGCCCGTCTAGTAGTGTCAGCCCCATCCCTGGGCCTTTGCCGCTTTACCATTCTACCAAGATTCAATTCATCTCTTGAATCGTCAGCTACTAGCGTATTGCTGCGAACAGCTTTGCTTGATTATATTCCCCAGGAGTTGAATTCTGAGCTACTGTAATCCATGGGAATTATGTGTACGCTGCTGTTGTCAAGTCCGTGATTGTATCAACCTCAAAATTTGAGAGAAGTTTATTAGAATTTTACATCAAATCTTTTGCGCGTGCTTGTGTTGAGGTTTGGTTTTCAACAGTCTTCTAGTACAAACCTTGGTCAGTTCTCAGTTGGCTAAACCGTACCTTACCTGCAACACGTATGATCCTGTATTCCCAGTGCCATGCTCGTCGTTTTTCATCTCTCAAGGTGAAGGTGAAAGTGTGACGATTCACTTGAGTGGTGATAGGCATCAGTTTCTGTCCATGTCCAAAATTGGAATCTAAATCCTTAAAAACTGGGTAGGATGTCGTTCAAGGATAGAGGATAGATTGTGATATGTTCGGATCTGATGAGACTGCACACGTATGTATATTAAACATGGATGATATTGGTTGTTGTTAGGGTTTCAGGTAATCAACAAACTAGCTAGGCTCATCAAACTATAAAAAGCTAAGGAATAAGATCCTCTTAGGTGTCGGCACCTCAAGGCTGGCATATGTGCATCAGCAATGTACAGTAGGTATGTCAGGTCTTTGTGATCCACATGTCAATTTGCCAAAGAATCAAAATCAAGTACACAGTACTGTTCAAATGTACTACTAGGCGCTTCCACACCTCTCCAGTTGCATTTCAAAGTACTCCCTCTGTATCAAAATATAAGACGTTTCTGCAGTTCAAAAGCAGTTCAATTTTGAACTGCAAAAACGTCTTATATTTAGATACGGAGGAAGTATTAGCTAGTTACATCTCTGACATATTCAGTTGTGCATAAAATGCAGTTGGTACTCTTTTCTGTCAGCGCGTCACACATGTAAGCTTGAGAATTTCTCCTTTTTCGGCAATGTGGGGTGCATGCTAGGTTGATCTGAAGAGCTGCACTACACATTCTTCTTGCAGGAGCCAAGGCTAGGCTAGCCCTTGAGAGGGCGAGGAGCCAAGGATTGATGAAGAACCATAAGATCCTTCAGGAGCAAGCTATGGAGATTGCCACTACATAACACTAGCCTTTTCTTTCCAGGTGAAGAGCATCAAGGCAAATCTAGAGGATAAAGGATATCTCTATCAAGACATATATCCATTCGTAATGCCGGGATGTTTGCGTCATGCATTAAAACTGCAGAAAAAGAATGAAAAAAAAATCTGGCAATATATATCTGACTTTCTGTAGATGCTTGCAACACCATGCATGTGGCAACCGTGTGGTGCCACACGCAGCATCTCTCTCTCTGTACTTTCCTTGTTTCAGCAGAGCTTTGTAGGATCGATTCGGTGAGGATGTCAAAGAAAAAGCAAGGATGGCACCCTCGTCGGTATCGTGGCGTCTCATATCTGATACGGCCAGGCCGATGATGATGATGGGCGTTCCTCAAAGCCGAAGCAGCTAAATCTTGAGAGAAAAAGCAGGCAGGTTGGACAGATTCTGTGCTTGCAGATAAGGCAGTGTGAGTGATGAGAGATTGAGAGCTCTGTCGACGATGCTATTCTCTGAACCTGTGGCGACTCATCGCCGGTTCACCAGAAACAAGGTGAGCCTGAGGTTTCCTTACAAGCAAAGTATTGGCCGTACCATATGGGCATTCCGCGTCATTGTCGATATGGTTCTTGTTGTCGCAGGTCATCGACACGTTTTCACCATTCTCCATTGCAAATCTTACAGATGATGTACATCTATACTTTTGCGAAACTGACAGGAGCACTGCCTTTCAATTAAGTACTAGAAAAGAGTTCCGGAAAAACAAAGTTAAGTAGAAAAGAGTGACCTGTTTGTTAAGTAAAAACCGGCAGAATTGCTGTTCTGTTCCGGCAAAAACCAAGCTATTCACCTGTTTTTTGAAACATGAATTGCTCTTCTGTTTTCTTTGGATATGGGCATATGGCCTAACACTCAAACGAGGAGAGAAATCTTGAAAAAAAAAGGGAAACAAATCTTCCTTGAAATTTCATACTGAAATTTCATCCCATTGGCTTGGGCGCTTTGAGATAATAATATGAGCACACTATGGATGATGAGATTCATATTCCGAGCTTCCTACTTTCCGGATTTCTACTTGATGCGCTGATGGATCTTAATCTGTGACCTGTACATTTTTTCCAAGTTCTTAATTAGTTTTCCTGAAGATTAGTTGCATGCATGTAGTGCATGCTCAAACGGCCAAATAGATGTCAAAAGCAGAACCTGTCCATAGGCATATATATGGATTCCCTCTAGCTAGCTAGGTCAACACAACGATCGGATTATTCCAGTCGTGTTTGGGTCCATGTTGATCAAAACACGGCTCCACGTGCGCATTATCTAATCTGATCTCCCTCTTGGATACCAACCAATATGCTTTTGAACAAACCAATGGCGCCAATACCAGGCATGCAAGTACATCTGGGCATGGGCAGCCCGGCCCGAAAAACTCGGGCCAGGCCGGGTCGGGCTTTGTGTTCGGGCCGGGCTCGGGCTTGAAAATCGGGCCTGGGAAGCAGTTCGGGCCGGGCTCGGGCTTACAAAAAAGGGCGATTTACACGGAGGCCCGGCCCGGCCCGGTCCGGAATTCACCTTTTAAGTCCATTCGGGCTGGGCTCGGGCCTGATTTTGCGTTTTTTTGGCCGGGCCGGGCCGGGCTCGGGCTTGGGATTTCCAGTTCGGGCTTTGTAAAGCCCGGCCCGGCCCGGGGTATGCCCAGGTTTACATGCAAGCTATCAGCCATGCATGCATGGTCCTAGCTAGCTAGCTAGCTAGGAGCTTTCATTTGTTTTCTTCTAGAAAAATCCAAATTGCTCTTTGTACAATGTTAAAGATGGCTGCTAGATCACACTGGTCTGTTCCAAACACTTCCTGATCTTACTTGCACTGGATATTCCAACCCATGCATGCATGAAGATGAAGGACGCCCTAGCTAGTGCATACAAAGAAGCAGTACCCTTTTCGTAGCTCTATAAAAGGAAGCCACCCCTGTCCTAGCAAACCATCCAGGTTTCCTCTTTGGCACAACACAAGGCAGCAACTAGCTATAGCTAGCTACTCAAAGGCTCCATCACATTTCAAAGTTCTCCTTCAGTCCTCTTAAAGCTTAGAGCTCCGTGCGCACGCACAACCCATTGGAAGACAGATGGACCGTGTGATGAATCTGGTGTCGGAGCGGGCGGTGGTGATCTTCACCCTGAGCTCCTGCTGCATGTGCCACACCGTGGCGCGGCTCTTCTGTGACCTGGGCGTCAATGCGCTGGTGCACGAGCTAGACCAAGACCCCAGGGGAAAGGAGATGGAGAGAGCCCTCCTCAAGATGCTCGGGAAGGGCCCGTCTGTTCCGGTGGTGTTCATCGGCGGGAAGCTTGTCGGCGGCACAAACAGGGTCATGTCCATGCATCTCAGCGGCGAGCTGGTCCCAATGCTGAGGAATGCGGGCGCCCTCTGGCTATAGAGGAATGCAGGTGCCACTTGGGAAATAAAATTTTGTCAAAGAGTGTCAAGTAATATGCATTTTCTTGTTGGAATAACCTAATGGCCTAGTTAGCGTCGATCGAGCAGGTTTTTTCAATCCTGCTCCGGCGATAACAGGGTTTATATATAGCTCGCCAGGAGCGAGTTTTACGTATGGTTACGATGTTCGTGTTGTAATCCGAGTGCTATCTGTGCAGGTGTACAACCTTTTTTTCAAAGAGCTAGTTGATGAATACGTATGTGTTTAAAGAGTTCGTTATTATCAAATGATACGTGCACATCTTTAACGTACAGATTTTGTAGTTGCATTGCATATTGATCATCGAGTAGTTTATCATCGTCTCCTGTTTGTTATTATGATTATTTGCTGTCACATACTAGTATACATCGGCACCTCCCCTGGTCTGGTCACTGTGGTGGTCCAGCGGCTGTTCGGGGGCTGGCCGTCGCTTGGTCGGCGATGCAGCGTCAACGGTGGCGACGCGAATAGATTATGTGCTGGAGCGGGGATAGTACGGCTATGAGCCTTGCCACGTCTAGGCGCCATCGGCCTCTGCCACAATGCACGTGCGCACGCGAGGTGTTGAAGCTCCCATGAAGACGTTCGACTCTTCGACGAGGTGCAGCATTTCGTGTTTACAAATATGGCTTTGGCCATGTCTCCATGCCAAGGTTATGCACGTGACCGGTGTTAGGAAAGAGCAACTAGTATTCACTGTGGGCCAAAGGCCAGTACATATACATGTGAGGTATTACAAGCGGTAGTACCGCACTCAGAGCGGTAGTACCGCCTCGGGCGGTAGTACCGCACTCAGAGCGGTAGTACCGCCTAACACACATCTAACACCCCCCCTCAAACTCATGGTGGATCAACAACACTGAGTTTGGAGAGAAAGAAGCCATGCTGCGCTCGAGTCTGTGCCTTCGTGAAGAAGTCCGCCAACTGTAACTCAGAGGGCACATAGTGAAGAGCCAGTGTCTGATCCTGCACAGCAGCACGTACAAAGTGGGCATCCACACCGATGTGCTTGGTGAGCTCATGCTTCACCGGGTCACGCGCAATACTGATAGCACCGGTACTGTCTGACAGTAGGGGAGTCGATGTAGTAGCAGACACACCAAAGTCCTCAAGTAACCATCGTAACCAGATCACCTCAGCCGTCAGCATAGCCATCGCTCGCAACTCAGCCTCTGTACTCGAGCGAGAAACCGCAGTCTGCTTCTTCGTCTTCCAGGCAATAAGAGAGTCACCAAGGAAGACACAGTAAGCAGACAACGAGCGTCGATCAGAGGTATCACTAGCCCACGTAGCATCAGAGTAGGCCTGGAGCTCGAGAGAACTGGAGCGGGGAAAGAAAAGGCGATGAGAGATCGTGCCACGAAGATATCGTAGAACACGGAGGAGGTGACTATAGTGGACAGAGGTGGGGGCTGAGACAAACTGACTGAGAATGTGGACAGGATAGGAGATGTCAGGACGCGTAACAGCAAGATAGACAAGGCTCCCAACGAGGTGGCGATAGCGAGTGGGATTAGGAAGATGGTCACCGTCAGAAGCACGAAGCTGAACGTTGAGCTCCATAGGAGTCACAACAGTGCGCTCATCACCGAGAGCGGCACGAGTAAGAAGATCCTGAATATATTTTTCCTGGGAGATGAAGAAGCCTGCAGAGGTCTCAGAAATCTCGATCCCAAGAAAGTAGCGAAGAGGACCAAGATCAGACATCAGGAACTGTTCCCGGAGGCGGGCCTTAACAAAGGCAATATATTCAGAATCGTCACCAGTGATGATCATGTAATCCACATATAGAAGGAGAAGAGTCCGACCACGAGGAGAGGTGTGGACAAACAGAGCTGGATCATGATCACTAGGCAAGAAGCTAGCGGCAGTGACGACAGAGGCAAACCGCGAGAACCAGGCGCGAGGGGCCTGTTTAAGACCATAGAGGGAGCGGCGAAGTCGGCAGACCACACCATCAGGAGCATAGTACCCCGGTGGTGGCTGCATATAAACCTCCTCACGCAACTCACCATTGAGAAAAGCGTTCTGGACATCAAGCTGAGATACAGACCAATGACGAACAGAAGCCACAGCAAGGAGAGTGCGGACAGTGGTCATGTGGGCCACAGGAGCGAATGTCTCATCATAATCGCGTCCCTGCTCCTGCTGAAAGCCACGAGCCACAAGACGAGCTTTGTATCGCTCAAGGGAACCATCGGAGCGAGTCTTAATCTTATAGACCCACTTGCAGGTGATGGGACGAACACCGGAGGGAAGAGAAACTAGATCCCACGTGCCATTGCGCTCAAGCGCCGCAAGCTCCTCGGCCATCGCAAGCTGCCATTCAGGCTGAGTCATGGCAGCCCTATAGGTGGTGGGGTCAGCAATGGCAGAAAGACCATACCGGTCAGGAGAATAGCGATCAGGTGGGGGACAAGGCCTAACACGGAGGTTATGGACCGGCGGAGGCGTGAGAGGAGGTGCACTGGAAGTAGAGGGCACATCAGTAGGATCATCCACAACACGAGGACGACGAGTGAAGTGGAGAGGAAACGGGGAGTGAGGTCGAAAGACTGGGGAGGAGGGTGGGGAGGGAGGGGATGGTGGAGACGAGGGAGAGGAGGAGGAGGGAGGGGATGGTGGTACCGGTGGTGTAGGGGACGCACCGGGGGAGAGGGAAGAACAGGAGGCACAGTGGGAGATGTGTCAGGAAGGAGAAGGAAGGAAATATCTTCCACGGAAAAGCTCGAGGAGGAGGGACGCGGATAGTAAGAACGAGACTCATCAAACGTCACATCACGAGAAATGCGCAGACGGCGACCAACAGGATCCCAACAGCGATAGCCCTTGTGCTCATCACTGTAGCCAAGGAAAACACACTCAACAGACTGAGCAGTCAACTTGGTTCGTTCTCGCGGAGCAAGAA
The DNA here is from genome assembly GCA_039707655.1 of Elymus sibiricus. Taxonomy (NCBI): domain Eukaryota; kingdom Viridiplantae; phylum Streptophyta; class Magnoliopsida; order Poales; family Poaceae; genus Elymus; species Elymus sibiricus. Next base: position 121,661,833 of record CM077671.1, on the reverse strand, counting down.
GAACATAGCACACGCATCCAAACATACGAAGAGCGGAGTAGTCAGGAGAGCGACCAGAGAGACGCTCCATAGGAATACCACCCTTCAAGGCAGCCGAAGGCTGAATGTTGATGAGGTGGGTGGATGCGGAAACGGCCTCAGCCCAAAAATGGGGTGGAATAGAGGCGGCGATCATCATCGCCCGAGCAGTCTCAAGCAAATGGCGATGTTTGCGTTCAGCAACTCCATTCTGAGCATGGGCACCAGGGCAAGAGAATTGGGCAAGAGTGCCCTGCTCCGCAAGAAAACCACGCAACATGTGAGAGATATACTCTCCAGCTGAGTCAGCACGGAAGATACGAACAGGCGTGGAAAATTGAGTGCGAACCATGGCAGCAAAACGTTTGTATATGGGGAGAACCTCGCTGCGAGATTTCATACAATAAAGCCAACTGTAGCGAGAGAAATCATCAATAAACAGAACATAGTAGCGATGACCCCCTTTCGAGTCAAAAGGAGAAGGACCCCATACATCAGAATGAACTAAGTCAAAAGGACGCTGAGATACAGTCTCACTGGTAGGATAAGGTAACTGAGTCTGTTTGCCAAGCCTACAACCTTCACAATGCAACGAAACATCACCGGAGACAGACCCTAAGACGCCTTGGTGTACTAATGAGGACAAGCGAGAGCCACAGATGTGACCAAGTCGATGATGCCACTGCTGGAAGGACGCAGAAGAGGAGGCAGCAAGAGCATGTGAACTGGCGTATGTGGGAGCAGCGGAAGGAACACGAAGCCAGTCAACCTCCCAAAGGCCCTCAGACTCACGGCGCCGAGGGCCACTGCCAACCAGAGCCTGAGTGCGACGATCCTGAACAGAACAAGAGTCGGCATCAAGAATGACACGACAGCCAGAATCAGTAAGTTGGGCAGCGGAAAAGAGATTCATGGTAAGACGAGGAACATGAGAAACACTAGGAACCGAAAAAGATGGAGTGGAAAGGATGCCACGACTAGCAACAGGAAGAGGTGTGCCATCGGCAGTGAGAACATTAAGAGGAAAATCAAGAGGTCGAAGAGAAGATAACGCAGAAGAATCAGAAGACATATGAAAAGAAGCTCCAGAATCCAGAACCCACGAGGATGTACCTGACTGAGTAGGCTCCGGTGGGGGCGGAGTGGTGGTGGCAGTCACAGCGGCAACAGAACCCGTCGAGGAAGAACCAGAGGAAGCCAACATGCGCTTGAGCCGCACAATATCCTGGTCAGTGAGCGACAGAGTCGAGGAGGACGCACGAGTCCCACTAGAAGAAGAGCGCTTCAGGTCTTTCCGCTTCTTGTGACAATCAGACTCTGGGTGACCTGGCCTGTTGCAGTAGCCACAGAAGGTGTGCGAGCGCGGCCGACCCTCTCCTGAAGAAGGAGGGTGACCCGCCCCCCTGGAGGTGTAGACAGGAGCGGTGGAGTGGTGAGGCGAGCAGACGACACAGGAGCTCGGGCAGCAAGAACAGTGGGAACCACAAGCAGACCAGCAGAACGGAGGCGTGTCTCCTCAGCACGAAGCTCTGCAAGCACCTCCGAAATAGGAACACGACCACGAGCAAGCAGGTGAGCACGCCGAGGCTCAAACTCTGGACGAAGGCGAGATAAGAACTCATGGAGGCGATGAAACTCCAAGTCAGACCGCACAGTCTGGCAACACCGGCAAGTGCCACAAACAACTGTCCTAAGAGTGTCAAGCTGGCGCCAGATGGCAGAGCTCTGTGAGTAGAACTCATCAACAGAAGAGTCACCCTGATGAAGAGCGTGCTCCTGACGCACCACAGATAAGTAGAGAGCATCACCAGATGGCTGATATCGCTGACAAAGATAGGACCACATCGCAGCAACAGGACCGAGACCCATGAACTCAGACGCAAACTGAGGTAAGACACTCGCAGTAAGAACAGCAGCAGCTCGAGCATCATCGTTGCACCACTGAGTGTAAGCAGACAGATCATCTCGGTAAGCAGAAAGAGCATCTGAGTAGACAGATACCTGCTGATCATAAGCATCAACCGCAGCATCGTCAAGGGCCTTGGCTGTATCCCGATCAGCCTGAGAAGCATCAGCAGCAAGAACAGGCGGCACCGGCGGGGTAGGAGCCACAGGTGCAACAGGGCAAGGCGGACAGGGAACCTCGCCAGAGAGAACGCCCTACAGGAGAAGACCGCGCATGTGGATGCGCATGAAACCCACAAACTCAGCATAGTTGGTGCCATCGAAGATCACCGAGCACCGAGGAACAGCCACATAGCCCGACGAAGACATGACGCCTGAGTGCGCAGTAGTACCGCTTCGGGCGGTAGTACCGCTCTTGCCAGCGGTAGTACCGCGCTGCACAGGGCGGTAGTACCGCTCTTCTAAGCGGTAGTACTGCTTGGGCGGTACTTCCGCGGTCCAGTGCCGTGGGAACTTCCGCTTATTTTAGTCTTCTGGTATGCCTGGCCTTCAAGCGGAAGTAGAGCGGCAGTAACGGGCGGTAGTACCGCGCTTGCAAGCGGTAGTACCGCTAAGAGCCGCTGAATCGGGATCGGGATCGACCAAATCGCTGCCGAGCGAGGAGGAGCACAGGCAGGAGCCGGCCGGAGGAGAAGGAGGCCGGGCGCGGGGCAGCGCGGAGGCAGCCTGGCGGACCGGGCTGAGACCGGGCGCGAGGCACAGCCGGCCGGCGACCGGCGCGAGCGGCGCGGGGCAGAGGAGGCCGGGCAGGCGCGAGGCAGCGGCGCGGGGCAGAGGAGGCCGGCGACCAGGAACGGGCTGGGGAGGCGCGGCCGGACAGGGGGCGGCCGGCAACGGCGCCGAGCAGGGGCGGCCGGAGTTGCTCAGCGGCGACGAAGCCCCGGACGGAGTAACCGGGCGTCTGATACCATGTTAGGAAAGAGCAACTAGTATTCACTGTGGGCCAAAGGCCAGTACATATACATGTGAGGTATTACAAGCGGTAGTACCGCACTCAGAGCGGTAGTACCGCCTAACACACATCTAACAACCGGTTTGTTTCCGGTCATATGTATGCCATGGAAAGGCTTGAACTTTCATTTCCCGTGATCACAGTGTGCGGGTGTGCCCCCTCGACGCAATATCGTCTTCTTCCACAAGTGGTGACGATATTTTTTTTTTTTTGAGGGAAACAGCAGGACTCTGCTGCGTATTTTTATTAATTTAAAAAAAATACAAATAGGGATAGTCTCAAAATAAATAGAGAAAATAGAAAAAAGACTATACAAGTGGTGACGATAATACACAACTACTTTGGTTTGGCCGAGCTCTCCGAGTGCCGTTACTAGAGCTATTGGAAGAAAACCCTACATTTGACCCTCGTTGCTTGTACCTGACAAATGATGGAGTTTACGTTCCACGTCTATGTTGAGGGCATTGCTTTGAAATTTTTTTAGACGTACTCTCCCCATGATTCAATCTTCAACAATTGAATCGACGACAACTTTTGGGCATTAGATGTGCCATTTTTGCGGAATCTTGCTCGCAGTTCGTGTATTGTCTAGGATAGTGGTGATGGTGTTGTAGTTGTTTTGTTGCATGTCGTTGATCGCGTCATCTATCTTTGTTTTTACATCTTCTTTTCCTTTCTCTTTTTCTTCGTATGCATCCTCAATGTCTTGACTAGTTCTTGATAATGTGTAGTTGAAGAGGCTGAGTGTAATTGCTATCATTTTGATATTGATGTATTACCTTTTCTAAAAATAAATCACATATAAATAAACATTTTATACTTTGGACATATATACATTGTACACGTCTGCCCAATTCAAGGATTGCGTCACACTGCATTACATTTATTGTAGGAAGGTTTAGAAAACTTTAAAATTGAGTATCGTCATGTGCTAATTGATATTAGTTCGAAATTACAATTGGCTAACTCCATGATGTTTATAATAGAAGACCAAACAAATAAAATATTGTTATAACTAAATAGGTGACCTTCACTAATTTATTTTTCATAACATACAACTATGCCACATCAACATACGACTATGCATGGAAAAATGCCCACCACAACAATGCCGTCATACATGAGAAAAGATTCATCTCAGCATGCAACCTTGCATGGAAAAACTATTATGCTACTTATATTAAATAAATATTAATATTGTACAATAAATAAATACAATAAATCATATGCATTTTCAGATTTATTTGTCACATTACTAGCCAGAATGTTTATTTTCCAAACTCATTGAAATATATTGCAACCAAGTTCCACAACAACGCGTGAGGTATCATCTAGTATTTAGAACGTATGTTTCCAATTAAAAAGGGTCTAGAGCCCATATCCAGCCTCTAATGGTTTCACCACGCCCCACCTCTAATCCAGAAGTACAATCACGATACCGTCGCCAACATCAGTAGCATCGTTTGCTCCGACGGTGATAGCTTTATCTCGAATAAAAGTACTTTGACTCCAATCCCATCCGGGTGGCGTTTGATGCGCTGTTGCCTACGAGATTTGATGTTTTTATCACCATTGTTCTTCGCAGACAAGGGATTGGTTATCCCTGTCATTTGTTGGTGTGGCTCCATGGGCATCGTCGGAGAAAACATTGTTTTCTTCAATAGCTCCTTTCGAACCCATGCTAGCAAGGTCGCCTGCCAAGTCTAACAATACTAGCATGGCTGTCAGCCAAAACCAGGGTGATACCTCCGCGCGAGTGTCAATCTTCGTTGCACGTGTCGGTTTACTATTATGACAAATTCAATGAGGTTTGGTCCTCAAGAAGTTTTTGTAGGTACTTTATTGGCGGTATTTCTCCATGTTGTCCATGTTCGGCAAGAGTTATGGTGGCGCAATAACAACAAGGTTCAGTTGCAGCTTCAAGCAAAATTTTGAAGCATATAGCCGAAGCTGAAACCTTCCCTTTGTTTATGAATGGTTTTGTGCTTGCGGGTTCAGCTACTCATTATCTGGTTGTATCCGATATGCGATTGATCTAATATATGCTAGACTTGATTTTAAAAAAGAGATGATGCGTGCATAAACTTCACGTCTATGGCTTAGGATAATAATGCTATCAAGTCAAGTTGATGTCACGTACTATGTACGATAGATTGCAGTCGACCGATCTAGGATCACGGTATCTTATGCAGTGCACATATACTCTAAGCTGTCGACCAGGTGAGATAAGCGTGGCGAGCACCGGCCTGGAAGCTACAGAAAGAGATCGATGCCCTCTCTATAGCTACTTGCATTGGCGACTAGCTACTTTAATTAACTTTTCCATCGGCACGCATCAAAAGCTTTAGCTAACATATTCCAAAACCACAAAAGGGAATGCATGAATTGATAAGATCCAGAATGGTATCTAGCCATAGCCAACGGCGTGGACAATTGGGTGCCATACTGTGAGCATATATGATAGCTCAATTTTATAGATTTGCATTCATCTTTTATTTTGTGTTATTTCTCTTGTTTTGTGGAATCAAATCGATTTATATTGTAGGATGAAAAACTATCCAGTTGTAATATAGTGATAGTGATGCGGCATGCATAATATTGTACAAGTGTCGTACGATAGATGACATGAAGAAAACACCCATGTGTCGCTCTCACAGGGCAACTCGGGCGGCTCCCTGACCTAGCCGCCGCCCCACCCACCACCCCTTCTTCCCTGCGTCGCCGCTAGAGGACGTTGCCGGGCGGAGCCCGCATGGACGACGGAGGCGGCGGTGGGGCGCTACTCGGGGCTTAGGTAGCGCGAGACGAGGAATGCTCGCTGGCGTGGCGGGTGGACCCGTGGTGAGCGGTGCTGCAAGATGGGTGCTATATGGACGTGTAGAGCTCCGCAGTGTTGTCTAGGGTGCTCACTGTCAGCGAGGTCGGGGCACCCAAACCCAGTGCCGCCCAAATCTGGCACCAACGGTCGCCCGGGTTTGGCCATGACTCCCGCATGACCATGACGATGAGCTTTGGGGCGCGGGGATGGTTGCTGGCGGCTTTCCGCTGGTTGCACTGTGGTGTGTGTGCAGCAGGAGGTTGGTGGCAGTGGCCATTAAAAGCGATGGTGTTGCCCCTGCATTGCGCTCTGATGGGCGCTCATGGTGGTTGGATTGGTGGGCTTCACTTTGCGCAACCGGGGTTGGCTTTGGCGCTCGTTGACCAGGCGTGACGGGGCTCCAGGCGCAATGCCGCTTCAATCTGGCGTCTTGAGGCGCGGTGGTGGCTGCTGTTCTGCAAAAAGGTGTGCGCTCGCCATTGGGGGCTAGGTTGTCCGCAATAGGTGGCGGGGAGGTGGGTGACTTCATGCCGCGGACACATCAGATCACATCTCCGGCCGGCGCACATGGGTCACGTTGACGCACCCGATGTATGTCTGCAATCCATAATCCTGTTGGTTGTTGGCCTTGGGCAGTGCGCCTCTGCTCCTTCCCAACATGGTGCTCGTAAGGGCACGACGACTCTCGCTACGCCCGGCCGGCCATTGCAGGATATGTCGCCTATTGCTAGAGGTTGGTCGTCGGTGGTCTTTGCAAAAGGTACGATTGGCTACGGTGGTTCTTGGTGCTTCTTCGTTGATGGAAGGATTCGATGGTGGTGGTGATCGGTTGTCGTCTTGCTGCAGAGATCTGCTCAAACTCTGGGTGAGAACCCTGCATGGGCTATGTCAACATCGGCGGCAACAACGTCTATGGACATTTTCCTCACAGGAGGTGCCGTCGTGTAGCTCCAACACCTACAATACATTTTTTGTGGTTTCCGGGTGAAAACATAAGATCAGGCTTGGCAGATTGGTTGGTGGTGTTGTGTCTTCGACATTGCTCCCTCTTGGAGGCGTGTTCTTGGATACCCAAACGACGACTTTCGTTGCTTGTGTGGTTGAGGGTGGTGTGTCAGGTGGTGGTGTGTGGCCAACTTGGGGTCGGCAGTGGTGTGTTCTTCCTCATGTGTTACTCTTCATATGCCAATCGTGTGGTCTGCCGTCCTGTTGTTGTGCATCTCAAGACCATTCAACGGTTGTCGTAGTGTTACGACAAGCTTCAGGGGCTTGGTGTTGTCTTGGTTCACCTTTTCTCCATGACAATAATTATGCCTCCCCAACTTGCTAATTATTCTGACCTACTGTGGTGAAGCTCCCATTCAAGGTTCATGTTCAACTTCGGCACTCTGTGATTGTGGATGCTCCTGTGTTGCGCTGTGGGGTTCGGTACACCACGTTTCTGTTCCTAAAGTATGTTATCTATCAAGGATTCGATCCTCAGGCCAATTTTGCGAATCGTCCTGAGTTTCGGTGGCTATTATGATCAATGGTTTTATGTTTTTTTGAATATTTGGTTTTATGTTATCCTTCAGGTGCATCCTGGATTTTAGGTCACACACACCTTGATGGCTATTGGCTATATATGTTGGCAGAGAATAAAGGGCACCAATCGGAAAGATTCTGTGAAAAATCACTTTGCGGAAACTGGCTTGACGGTTTTTCCCATGGAGGCTGAAAAACTATATTAACAACTTAAGACCGAGGTGGTGCACCACTTTGAAGGCAGTCTGGCATGGAGACCAGCTGTGAGCGGTTGGCTGCGCCAAAAACTTTTTTTTGGCATATAGATCGGCTAAAGTCCTTCAACATTTTCAAGACCGAGGTGGTTTGTGATACCTCGGATGCAGCCCGACATCGGAGCTCGGCTGCAAGAACACACCGCCACTCGAAACTTTAAACGGATGTGTGGCATGAAAATAACAAGACACCCGTTGAAGGCTAAGGGAACCTAGAAGGGGCTCCTCGGATGCCCGACGTGTGAACTCTTCAGATACACCTTGGCGATCCTCGAGATTGAAGATGGGAAGACTTTTTGAACCAACTTTCAAGACCGACAACCGAAAACGAAGAACAGTGCAGAAGAACTAAGGAGCATTCCCAACTTGAAGACCGGTTCAGGGGCTACTAATGGTGTCCTGGACTAGGGGGTATACCCCATGCATGTCGTCTCACGACCAGGAGGGCCGTGCTGAGGAACCCCGGGTGGTTCATTAACGAGCAACTTGGAGCGCCCCATTACACATACATGACGATTCCAGAAACCTTGAGATACAAGACAAGACAAGGACTCCTTATCCATGGAGAATTCTTCTCCATCAACGCAGCCGACTAGGACTCCTTTTATCCTTGGCCTCCAGTACATTACATAAGCTGATGCTAGGCTAGTCGATATATCATTACAATCTCAACACATCATAGAGATTATACACACAAGATCTCGCGGTAAATCAACTTGTACTCTGTACTCGCTCAATCAATTCAATGAAAGCAGGATGATGGGTCTTATCTCTTCTAGAGAGCCCAAAGCTGGGTAATTCCTCTCTCTCTGTTACCATCGCACCAAGGCTACTAGCTAGGGGTCCCCTCCTCGATATCAACTGGATTTGACTCCATCATTGGTGGCCCATGGGTGTCCTAATGAAAACTAAGGGTAATTTAGGCACTCCACTTAATAGAGATATGGAACAAAACATTAACACATTGTGAATACAAGAACTCCTCAAATTACAATCATCCCCGTAGAGTATCCCAATTGTTTACACCTTGGGTTCTAGGGTTGAGAACAATAACAGATGCATACAACTTGTAGATAAGATCAAGAATAGAAATATATTCATGAAAACATAATAGTTTCAGATATGAAATCAAGGCACTTGAGCCCTAGTGACATGCATTAAGCATAGCAAAGTCATAGAAACATCAATGTCAGGACATAGTGGATACCAGGGATCAAGCCCTAACAAATTGATAATGATTACATATGAAATCTCATCCAAATCCCGTCTACCTCTAGTATGCCTACAAAGGATTACTCACTCATGGAGGTGAGCATCATGAGATTGTTGATAGAGAAGGGTTGGTGATGACGATGGCTGTGATTCTCTCTATGGATCCATGAATGGTCTCCAGATTAGGGCTCCCGACAAAGAAAAAGAGGTGGCGGCATCTCCGTATCGTAAAACATGATGAAACTTTATCTCTGTTTTTTCGGGAGGATGTGAATTTATAGCGCTGGAAATAGGTCGAAACAATGTCCAGGGACCCCTCAAGCTCAGGTGACATGACAAGGGGGGTGGTTGTGCCCCTGCCCTTGTGCCCCATGGCTATTTTGGGGTACTTCTTCGTTTAAGTATTTTTTATATATTCCAAAATAAATCTCCAAAAATCCCCGTCCAATTCTGAGAACTTCACAAAAACAACACCATGCAATTCTGTTGGAAACAACGTTAGTCCAGGTTAGTTTCATTCAAATCATGCAAATTAGAGGCACAACAAGAGCAGAAGTGTTTGGAAAAGTGGATAAGTTGGAGACGTATCAATAACAAACACATAACTCATGTCCTAAATACGGTGTCAATGAGACAACCCACCGTGCTCTCCAAAACAGCCCCTCATCGTCACCTTTAGTCCAATTCACCTTTATACACATCTCATGATCAATCATTATCATGTTCACAATCACTTTTGATTCATCGCCCATGATGGACCGATACTTGCACGACTCTAAGCATAACAAAGCATGACTAGGGTGTAGGGCCACACAGTGATATCAAGTAACTCCTAATTATGTTAGGATCATGGTAAACTTCGTAGTGTGACAAGGATAGTCCATGCAAAGGAATGGGTTCATCTAGCGAACACAAATGACAGTTGAATCAATAAACCCTAATGCATTGAACAAAGTGAGAGAGAGCATTGATAATAGGATTCTATCGACACGATCAAGGTTTTTTTTGCTTGCTTGCACTTATGAAGGTAGAACTGCTCTTCATCAGTGTCATTGGACTCTATGTTCGATCATTGATGGTGTCCTGGACTAGGGGGTATTCCCCATGTCGTCTCCCGACCAGGAGGGCTGGCCCGAGGACCGCCATGGCGGTTCATTAATGTGCCACTTGGAGCGGCCATGATGCATACAAGGAAGATTCTAGAAGCCTTGACGTATAAGATAAGACAAGGACTCCTTATCCGTGGAGAACTCCCGTCCACCGACATAGCCGACTAGCTAGGACTCCTATTATCATTCGCCTCCGTTACATTATATAATTAGAGTCTAGGCTCATCGATGGATCATTACAATCTCAGCACACCCTAAAGATGATACACACAAGATCTCATGGTAGATCGTCCTGCAATCAATACAATCAAAGCATGATGTAGTGTATTTTATCTTCAAGAGAGCCCGAACCTGGGTAATCCCGTGTCTCTGTTACCAATGCACCAAGCCTACCATCTCGAGACCCCCTACCTTAGATCTTCCGGATTTGACTCCATCAATTATCTTCTACCGAGAAGAAGAAAACACCAACAAGAAAGGGGAACACCATTCAATTCATTGCAATGCACATCCAAATTTGTGGTATGCTAATGACCCACAAGGGCACAAGGCTATTGCAATTGCATTAAGTAGAGTATGTCGATCTCACAGGGAGCGGTGCTGCACAGGTAACTACCAGCCTCGCAGCGATGTCATCACTTACATGGCTACGTTCACACCCAGAGTGTTATCTGGAAGTAGTCTATTCGTCGGTTGCTAGCTAGCGGAAATGATAGCAAAGGTGGTTTTATCTAAACAACTATGCGGAGGTAAAAACATAAATAAAACAAAGGATACAATAAAGGGGCAGTGCTTGAGTAATACGGGCGTTCTTGAGGTGTTAGGAGTCATCACTATCCGTACATTCTATGAATACTAAGCCACTTCACACATTTCTCTTTGTGAGTGGAGCCGGTACTGATACGTGCATACACGCGGTAGCCCCGTATCACATACGCCACCCCCGTTCTTCCCCACTCCGGTTACCAAACAGTGATTAAGGGGAAAAAGGTCTCCGTGGATGCAACCAAAGTGATCCCCATTTACCCCCTGCTGCAACGATCCGGGACGAAGGGAGACAGGGCCTGTCACACACCCAACTCCGCAACCAGCCGGTTCGCCAACACTAGTAACCTTCCGTCCAAAATCGGCATATGTTGGAGGGTCAATTTCACCCAACAATAAGAAGACTACTAACATAAACATGTAAATAGGATATCGTAGTGCGCAAGACAATCAGTACTAGCACAAACTAGAGTTCATCTTATCCCCCAAGAAGTAATTAAATTACTCAAACATGGTGATGGAGTACATAGAGATGAGGGACGATTTACTAGTCAACACGGAGTTGGAGATGGAGGGAGACATGGCAGCGGTGATGAAGAGGGCGTTGACCCTCCGGCTGGTGTCGGCGTGGAGGCGCCTCCTCCCTTCCTTCTTCCTTTGCTTGGATCTTCTCTCTATGGTGGAATTTCTGCAATGGAGGTGTGGTGGCTGTAGATGAGACGTGTGTAGGATGGAGATGGATTGATGCGGTGGCTAGGGTTGGAGCTCTTCGTATAGGAATCCTCCTCGGGTGTCCTCCATTGATCTAGCCTCCTCCCTTTCATCCAAGGGCTCCAGGGGAGCCAAATCCATGTCCAATACAAGCCTTGGTCGTCAAGGATCTCATAGGGGAATATGGGGACGAAATTAGAGCAGAATCTAGAAAGTTCTGGCCAATGTTTGTGGCTGTCTAGAGCTCATATGAGCGTCCATATGAGTGGCTATGCTCGCATGGAAGGCCGTCGTTCTCTATGGACTTCAGGAGCTGTTCGTATTTTGGTTGTCATTTCTTCATTCGAACTCCGATTTTGACATTATTGGGCTCGTTGGATTTCTAGTGAAAAGCCCAATGCATCAGAGGCCATAAATCTTTAATTTGGACAATTTTATAAATGTAAAATCATCAAACTCTCCAAAAGGCTTTGATCCGGTGCTTGGAACTTCTCCAGTTTGACTCCTAACTTGGTTCTTTTGATGTCCCAAGTCCATGATCATGTCAACACATCTACAAAGATCACAAAACAAAGGAAAACTAATAAAAACTAAATAAAAATAAAAAGCGTGCAACAAATTTGGTAAAACAAGTAATATCGAAAACTATGCATTGGAGACATGAATAAGTGCTAGTTGGATATGATATGAGGGATTTTGGCACTAGAATATACTCTAAAAGGTATGCATAAAATCCACTCATCAACATCCCCAAGCTTAAACCTTGCTCTTCCTCGAGCAAAAATGTTGATAAAGCAAAGTTATCCATATAGCTCATCAATAACATTTTTGCCCATAGGCGTATCCTTGTATTTTCTACAAGCTATAAACAAGATAGAACATATTTGTACAAGGTAGCAAATGCTCAACTAGGTAACATATATACATTTGATAACCAAACCACTAGAGCTTGAGTGAAAATTTCTATGCTCCTTGTGAAAGTTTAATCTAGCATGAAAACAAATACTTGGATCTTATTACTTATTAGCTTAATCATTTTTTTCTTTTAAAACAAACTTGAGCACAAAGAGTTGTCAAGAAGTCAAGATATGGAGTTTTTCATTCATTCCCACTAACATTCTGAAGTCAAGGCTCTCAGTCACATACTTCAATTATGGTGCATCCAGAATAGGTACTTCAAAGTTCTCAAGATTATGCCAAAAGGAGATATATGCGGGGTTTCTCTATGGCTTAAGTTTGAGCACTATGGACCAATATGTTGTCTATTTCAAGCTCTCGCGATCAGTACTCATTTATTACCACATACACACTCACTCAAGAGAAAGCCAAATAATATTCGCTGCAGTGTCGCCACTATGAACGTCAACAAACTCACAGCCGAAATCCCAGCCGAAACTCTGGTGGATCATTCATTGGCCAGCGGAGTTCTCATCATAATATCAAGAGAGGTGATGAAGTCACATTTACACTTCATAAAGCGGCGTATAACAACAAGGTTATGGAAACAACGAGAAGTTGAAGCGTCATGTATTGCAACACAAATTTTGGCATAATCTCGAATACTAAGGAATACCGATTCCGTATAAACAACGCTCAAAGCAAGGACCATTGAGTTTATTGTATCAAACACCATGGGATTGAGCTATTCCATAACTTTTTCTTTAGAACAATTCTAACAAGTGTCAAACTTTTTATTCAACTATGATTCTTTTTTTTGTAAAATTAGAGATTGTGGCAATGTCTTTCAGAGGATCACAAGATTGTTCCCAAGCTAAGAAAAAACTTGAACAAAGTCCATAAAAACATTAACTTGGCAATATGGGCCCTAACTTGAGCAAGTGATTCCCTTACAAATACAGAGCAATGATACTAAAGCAAGCACATCAAATAGTGGGACACATTATTGCATATTATTTATCACATGAAGATCATTGCACAAGACTCTACACATGCAAAAATAACTCCCCCAAGCTTAGAACTTTGCGAGAACTAATTTTAAGAAAATTATGAGACAAAAAGAGAAAGTGCACTTTATTAAAGGAGAGTATGAAAATGGTTACCTCCCCAAGATTAAATGTAAGAAGGGTTAATATTTTTTTTTACCATTGAGGTGCAAATAACCTCTCCCTTAAAATGGACATGGACCTACGCTTTATCAAACGTTTTTGATATTGTCTAGTACGAAGTTGTTAGAATCGAGATTCTGAATCGGATTGGAGATCCGTTGGTAGGATCGTGAATCGTAGAATCATAACTACCAAGATCATAGAAACTTAGATTCTATGAGCAAAATCGTAGAATCGGAGGGGCTAGTTTGGATCGTAAGGTCATAAGATTCTAAGTCACGATTCTGCAACTTTGGTCTAGTAGAACCAAGCACTTGCAGTTGAAGATTTTGACGAATCGAAGCGACCGAATGACTTGTGAAGGTTTTCATACGGTTGGCACCATACTGTACGTGTCACCACACTAGGTCCAAACCTCTGCAGAAATAAACACTCAAGATAAAAGAACACACAATTCGGTATACGAACGTACCCAACCGGGCAAAATAAGTAAAAGAAAACATTAATACTAGAAAGTTTATTGGTTGGGAGAAGGTGAATAAGAGACATTAAAGTGCAAACAGATGGTTAAAATATAACCCACCAACGTCATCTTGAAGAAATAAACAAATTGGGCATTTTATTGCCTTGGTACGAGCGCACATACGACCGCTCATGGTCATACGGTCCACTATCTTTTACTCTATTGTGGCACACAACCTCGGCACTGAAAGCACAACTTCTCCCTAGGTGGTTTTGGTAATTAATAACAACATATATTTCATTGGACTAATGTTTCCACTAAGTATGTTTCAGGAAAAAGTTCAATGTTTGATTGGCAAAGGACTGTGAGGAGACCCCAAGATGCAAGGAATAGGATTGGCTAAGCTACAAGCATGAAGACTCTACATTTTACTTTGTGAGAAATCACCTTGAGTCCATAGGAAAGCCAATACTATCAAAAGGGGGTGAGGTAATGACGGTGAATGAAATGCTCAAGTGATCAAGTGTTAGTCACCAAAAACACCCACAAGCTCTCCCAAAAATATGCTGTCATAGAGCCTAACACTCAAAATCGGTGCCACGAACTTTCCATATCGGCTACACCGAGTCTAAAACCCAGACAGAAACCCTAGCCAAGACCCACTATTCGGTACTACCAACATTCCCTTTCGGTGCCACCGAAACCAGTGACCAACTTCCTGGTTAGCCATTTCCTTGAGTCGGTCCCACCGAGTTTTGCAAATCGGTCTCAACTCTCTGTTAACCCATTTCTCCAAATCGGTCCCACCGAGTTTGAGAAACCGGTCTCACCGAGATTTGGTAACTGCCCAGGTCACCCATATCGGTACCACCGAGTATTCCATATCGGTCTCACCGAAAAACCTAAAGTTGCCACATTTTGAACAAGTCGGTGCCACCGAGTTTCACTTCGGTTCCACCGAGTTGGGCAATAATGTTGTAACGGTTGGATTTTTGGAGATGCCTATATATACCCCTACACCACATCCTACTCGAAAGAGAAGCACTCAGAACACACACCCACCTGCCATATCCAATTTTCTGAGAGAGAACCACCTATTCTTGTGTTGAGGTCAAGATCATCCACTCCAACCATATGGATCATGATTTCTAGCCTCCCCGAGTTGCTTTCCATCCAATCAATCTCTTCTACCCAAGCCAAATATGTGAGAGAGTGATTGAGTCTTGAGGAGACTATCATTTGAAACACAAGAGCAAGGAGTTCATCGTTACTATCGAGCCTATTACCTTTTGGAGGGTGGTGCCTCCTAGATTGGTTAGGTGTCGCTTGGGAGCCTCCTACTTCGTGTTGTGGAGTTGAACCAAGAAGTTTGTACGGGCAAGGAGATCGCCTACTTCGTAAAGATCTACCCATAGTGAGGCTAGTCCTTCGTGGACGAAAAACGTTATGGAATAGTCAAGGTTGCTACTTCGTGGACCCTTTAGGGTGGAGCCCTCCGTGGACTCTCGCGACCGCTGCCCTCCATGGGTTGAAGACTTCATAAACGTGGACATACGATAGCACCACCTATTGGAACCACGGGAAAAATCTTCGTGTCTTCAAATTGCGTTTGGTTTCCATCTCATTGGTTTCAGATCTTTGGTCTCCATCGCATTGGTTTCACAACCTAGGAGAGTATGGCATCTAGTGAGGGAAACTATCACCGTAGAGGTCCATATTTCGATGGTACAAACTTTGCTAGTTGGAAGCATAAGATGAAAATGCATATTCTTGGTCATAACCCCGCCATATGGGCTGTTGTTCGTGTTGGCTTGCAAGGTGAATTCTTTGGTGATGGAAAGGAACCAGATCGTGAAGCGACCGCGGAAGAATTGAAGATGTTGCAATACAACGCTCAAGCATGTGACATTCTATTCAACTGCCTATGCCCCGAAGGATTCAGCAAAATCAGCCGTCTTGAGAATGCAAAGGAAATTTGGGACACTTGGGTTGATATGCACGAAGGTACCGAATCCATCAGGGAATCTAAATTGGATGTGCTTCAAAGTCAACTTGACAAGTTCAAGATGAAGGATGGTGAAGGATTTGCGGAAATGTACTCTAGGCTTGCTCTCATCACCAATGAGATTGCCGGCTTAGGAAGCGAAGAAATGACCGGCAAATTCATCATCAAGAAGATACTTAAAGCCTTGGATGGAAAGTATGACACCGTGTGCACATTGATCCAAATGATGCCAAACTACAAAGATCTCAAGTCTACGGAAGTCATTGGAAGGATTGTTGCTCATGAGATGTCACTCAAAGATAAGGAAGAACTTCACACCAAGTCAAGTGGTGTTTACAAAGCTACAAGCGACACTCCCGCTACATCAAGTGATAACCTTGTAACCAATGAAGAGATAAGCTTCATGGTCAAGAAATTCAACAAGTTCTACAACAGTAGAGGCAAAGAGAGAAGCTCCAATTCAAGACATGAAGAGAAGCGTTCATCTAGTCGTGATCGGATATGCTACAATTGTGGAAGGCCCGAACACTACTCCAATGAGTGCACGGCCCCCCACAAGATAAGAGAAGAATCACCTAGAAGACGAAGCTCTAGAGATGAGTCACCTTGAAGAGAGAAAAGGAGTAGAGATGATCGTTATGAACAAAGACCCTCAAGGAGAAGTAGGGACTCGGAGAAGAAGGACAAGTACACCAAGAGCTACACAAGAAGAAGACATCAAGCTCATGTTGGTGAATAGGTTTCCGGCTCCGAATCCGACAACCAATCCGAGAGAAGCTATCACTCCAACTCCGACTATAGTCAAGATGAAGGTGTTGCCGGACTTGCACTCGTGACCTCCAACTCCTACGACATATTTGATTCACCAAATGAAGGGAGTGGAAGTTGCTTCATGGCTAAAGGCCCCAAGGTATCACACCCCGAATACACTGACTTCAATAGTGATGAGGATGACTTACTTGGAGATGATGACTTGCTATTTGATAAAACTAGTGATATTAGTCAAAATGAGCTAGACAATGCTCATGCTAGTCAAGATAAGTCGTGTGATGATGATAAGAAGGAAATAGAATGACTAACTAAAGATTTAAACACTCTTAAGTTAGCTCATGAATATACTTTAGAAGATCATAGAGAGCTTGTAAGAACTCATGAGAAGCTACGCTTCGAGAAGCTCAATTTAGAGCAAGAACATGAGTTTCTTAAAGCAATCAATGACGATCTCCGAAAGAAGACTTCTTCTTATCTAGCCAAACGACTACTCTTGTCTACATTTATTCCACAAGTTAAGACTAAGCAATCTAGTAACAAAGGCAAGAAAGGTTCTTCATCTAGTAACAACAAATCTAATGATAAATCAAATGATGTTGTTTCTAGTAGCTCTATTGATTCCACTAACGATTCTCTTAGCCAAGTTACACTTGAGCAAGAAAACAATTTATTGAAAGGAATTATAGAGAAAGGTGTCTACAAAAGTCTTGCCGGATGTAAGAAATTCGAAGAGATTGTACACAAGCATGGGGGATACCGGAAGAACCATGACATTGCTACTTCAACGCAAATGGAGTCGAATGGGAAGAAGGTCAATACCCCAAGCCTAAGTTTGTTCCTCAAAGGGAGAAGTATGAACCTACTCCTCCCAAGGGAACAAGCTCTCAAGATGACCTTCCTCCACAAGACCACAAGGGCAAGGGCAAGCTTCATGATGACATTGACACACTTGAAGATGAGCCCCTATCCATGGTGAAGTGGGTTCCCAAGCTACTCCAAGTTCTACTTCAACTAACATTACTACAACACCAAGGATCCCCATCAACTCGATGTGGGTCCCCAAGAAGAAGAACTGGAGAAGTTCTTGAGGGGTGACTCCGCCAATGAAATTCACTCTTATTCATTATTGGCAAGAGCTATTTGCAATCAACTACAACTCTATGCAATATATCAAGGAGTCACACATTCCCTCAAAGGTTAGCAAGAGACAAGGTAATGAAAGAATCCACGGACATCATCATGTATACATTGCAGTCCATGTCCATAGATATCCTTGCATGTATCTCTTGTTTGGGACTAACACATGTAGGTGAGAAGAGTAAGAAGCAATGAGGATTGCTCCCAACTCAAAATGATCTTCATCAACTATGAACATCCACCACTACTGAAAGCACAAATGCTCCCTTGGTGGTTTTGATAATTCATGCCAACATACATTGTCTCTTAGACTAATACCTTTACCTAGTGTATTTCAGATAAAGTCCACAAAGAGGGTTGGCAAAAAGGATCGTGAGGAGAAACCCCAAGATGCAAGGAAATGGATTGGCAAAGCTTCAAGCAAGAGGACTCTACATTTTACTTTGTGAGAAATCACTTTGAGTCCATAGGAAAGCCAATACTATTAAAAGGGGGTAAGGTACTGTTGGTGAACAAGATGCTCCACGTGCACAAGAGATAGTCACCAAAGACACCCACAAGCTCTTCCACAAAAGTCTGTCCAAAGCCAAATATCCAAAATCGGTGCAACCAACAATTCCCACTTGGTGCCACCGATTCCCAAACTCAGACAGACCCATGCCAAACCCTAGCCAGTCGGTGCAACCGATTCTGCTTCGGTGCCACCGAGTTCAGTTGCCAACTTTCTGTTTAGCCATTTTCAGTCTTCGGTACCACCGAGTTTTGCCAGTCGGTCTCACCGAGTTTTTGGACCAACTCTCTGGATAGCCATTCACAAGAATCGGTACCACCGAGAATTGTGAATCGGTACCACCGAGTTTCTAGACCAACTCTCTGGTAAGCCATGGTCAAGAATCGGTACCACCGAGATATGAAAATCGGCGTCACCGAGTTGTGCAATCTGACCGTTGGTCACCTAATTGGTACCACCGAGAGTTATGTATCGGTCTCACCGAGATTCAAAAGTTACTGCCTTTTTGGTCACTTCGATACCACCGAGATTCACACATCGGTGTCACCGAGTTGGTCACTTTAGGTGTAACGGTTGGATTTTTGGGGATGCGTATATATACCCCTTCACCACCACCTACTCGAAAGAGAAGCACTCAGAACTATTCCATATTTGCCCCATCCTATTTTCTGAGAGAGAGCCACCTACTCATGTGTTGAGATCAAGCTATTCCACTCCATCCATATGAATCTTGATCTCTAGCCTCCCCAAGTTGCTTTCCACCAAATCAATCTCTTCCACCATAGCCAAATCTGTGAGAGAGTGATTGTGTGTTGAGGAGTCTATCATCTTCAAGGACAAGAGCAAGGAGTTCATCGACATTGCCGAGCCTATTACCTTTTGGAGGGTGGTGCCTCCTAGATTGGTTAGGTGTCGCTTGGGAGCCTCCTACTTCGTGTTGTGGAGTTGAACAAAGAAGTTTGTACGGCCAAGGAGATCGCCTACTTCGTGAAGATCTACCCATAGTGAGGCTAGTCCTTCGTGGCCGGAAGCCGTTATGGAATAGTCAAGGTTGCTACTTCGTGGACCCTTATGGGTGGAGCCCTCCATGGACTCTCGCGACCGTTACCCTCCGTGGGTTGAAGACTCCATAAACGTGGACGTACGATAGCACCACCTATCGGAACCACGGGAAAAATCTTCGTGTCCCTCATGCGTTTGATCTCCCTATCTCAACTACTTACTTCCATGTGCAATGTGTTTATTTTCCGCTGCCATACTTGTTGACTTGCATGTGTAGGGTGTGCTAGACTTGCTATAATTGTTAAAATCTGCCAAGCAATTAACTTGGGAAAAGGTTAGGTTTTAAATTCCTGCTAGTAGTCTATTCACCCCCTCTAGACACACTTCTAGTGATCCCTCAATTGGTATCAGAGCTTTGATCTCCATTGCTTCGGTTTCATCACCGTGGAGGAAGATGGATGTGTCTAGTATAGGGAGTTTGAGTTGTAGAGTGCCTATTCTTGATGGGGAGTACTATAGTCAATGGAAACATATGATGCTTGAGCTATTTAATGAATTTCAATTGAGCAAGTATGTTAAGAACCCCTATGTACCTCCCATTGATCCTTTACATCCAACACACGAAGAGGAAATTGATATGCTATGCAATCTTAGAACTGTTAATCTTATCGTTAGAGGATTGCCTAGGATCGTGCTCAATCAAATAAAGAATTTTGAATGCGCTCATACTTTGTGGAATGGCTTGGAGAAACGATATCCAAGTTATTCATTGAGTAATCTTGATGAAATTCTTCATAAAACTATTGCCTTTCACAAAATGACGCCTAGTGATCCAAAGTTTGATGACTATCTATTTGAGCTTAGAGACCTTATGCGTGCTAAAGGAGATGTCATAACTATCAACAACATCATTGTAGAAGCCATTCGAATTCACAAGTTTGAACATTGTCATGATCACAACCCTAACGAATCTCTTGTTCCTTGTGACGAGGATTTCTCACTTGATGATGACAATGAGGAACATGGCTACTATGATGAAGATGAGTTGTTCGACATCGAGCATGAGAAGATCATGAAGAATCTAAGACTCATGGAAAACTTCAAGGATTACATGTCCGGAGGAAAAGAGTGGAATCTCGATAGCGGATGCACAGATCATATGACCGGAGATAGAGAAATGTTTGAAGAGATCATACCAAACCATGGACTGCGAAGGTATGTAACTTTTGGAGACAACTCCAAGGGTAAGGTACTTGGTCTTGGTAAGGTGGCCATATCCCATGATAGCTCTATTCAAAATGTCATGCTTGTTGAATCCCTTGTTTACAATCTTCTTTCCGTATCTAGACTTGCCGACTTTGGTTTTAATGTGCTATTCACGAAAATAGATTGCCAAGTGTTTCGTCAAGATAATCATAACATGGTCTTTACCGGTTTCCATAGAGGTGATCTATACATTGTCGATTTCACTAAGAGATCCAAACCTCGTACTTGTCTTATTGCAAAATCTTCTAAAGGTTGGCTTTGGCATAGACGACTAGGACATGTTGGCATGCGTAATCTAGACAAGCTTATCAAAGGTGATCATATACTTGGTGTTAAAGATGTTATCTTTGACAAAGATAGACTTTGTAGTGCTTGTCAAGCCGAAAATCAAGTAGGTGGAAGTCATCCCGTTAAGAATATCATGACTACTAGGAGATCACTCGAGTTACTTCACATGGATCTTTTTGGTCCCAATGCTTACAAGAGCCTCGGTGGAAATTCCTATGGTCTAGTTATAGTTGATGATTTTTCTAGATTTACGTGGGTATTCTTTCTTGATGATAAGTCACAGGTACAAAAGATCTTCAAGAACTTCGTTCGCAAAGCGCAAAATCAGTTTGAAGTGAAGATCAAGAAGGTTCGGAGCGATAACGGATCGGAGTTCAAGAACACCCATGTAGATACCTTTCTTGACGAAGAAGGTGTTTCACATGAGTTCTCGGCTACGTACACGCCTAAAAATATGGAGTTGTTGAGAGGAAGAACCGGACTCTTATTGAGATGGCAAGAACGATGCTTGACGAATACAAGACGCCAAGACACTTTTGGGCAGAAGCCGTGGAAACAGTGAGGGAGTCCCGGACTTAGGGGTCCTCGGGCTGCCGGCTCATCTTTCAATAGGCCGACTTGATGTGACGTTCTTTGAAGAAGGGCCGGACACATCAAGACTCCACGTTCCAGAAGGGAGCCCTGAAGGCGCGTCGTGCACTCCAAGTCAAGATGAGAAAGTCAACATCTCCATCCTCGGCAGGAGGCCCAGCATGTGTAAACCCTAGGTACCCCCCGGTGTCTATATAAACCGGGAGGGTTTTAGATCATACGACACAGAAACTCATCTAGGGTTTTAGCTAGTCGATCTAGAGGTAGATCAACTCTGTAACCTTCATACCATCAATATAATCAAGCAGGACGTAGGGTTTTACCTCCATAGGAGGGCCCGAACCTGGGTAAACATCGTCTCCTTCGGGTGTGTTTGGTTGCTGTCATCAGGTAGAATGTCATGGGTCGGACCCGTTCCGAGAGCCCATTCCCATGTTTAGTTGCCGAACGGACCGGAACCCACCCGGCCCAGAAAAGCGAATATACCTTGAATATGCGGAACCGAGGCATACCTCGGAATCGAGCGGACGACAGGGAACGAGTCGTTCCCCTCGCAGTCGCACGCCTATCCCCTCGCTCTCCCGTCTCAGCCCGCCCTGCGGCCTCCTTCCGAGCCGTCGCCGTGACCTCGCTCCGCCGCCGCGTCCGGTCGCCGCCGGCGCGCCCCGTCACCGCCCCTCTTCTCCTTCCTTCGCTCCCTCTCTCACCCCGTTCTCTCTCTCCCCTCGTATGCAGGAGCCATGGCCGCCGCCCCGAGCTCCCTCGCTGGATCTCTCTCCTCGCTCGCCGCCGTCGACCACAGCCGCCGGGAATGGAGTCCCCGTGCCAGGATCTGCCCGGATCCGGCCAGGGCCCGTCGGACAGCGCAGCCATGCCATCCCCTCGCCGCCGCCGGCGGCGACCCAGCAGGCAGCGGCGGCGGCGGCGACCTAGCAGGCAGCGCGGCGGCGGCGGTGGCGATCCAGCAAGCAGCATCGGCGGTGATCCAGCAGGTGGTGGCGGCGACCCAACAAGCAGCGAGCCAAAGTACGGTTGCTGATGATCACATTGGATTGATGGACAGAATTATTTTTCTATTTGTGCAATGTTGTTCCTTCAAAATATTGTTGTGTAGATCCATTGGTAGCCATATATTGATGAAAAGAATATTTTTTATGTTTATGTAGAAGTAATTGGTAGCTATATTTTTTATAGTATGTATCATTGTAGATGGTCAAGATGAACAAAAGAAAGAGGATGGCTAGGGGAGCAGCTGAAAATTGTGTTCTATGTCAATACATATATTGTCATGTTGTTTTTTCTTCAAAATACAAAGGAAATGCTGCCGAAATTTTGATTTTTTGCCATTCCATTTTTCATTCCATTCTTCCAAACCAAACACTGAAACGGAATCGACCCGTTCCTCTTTTCTGCACCTACCAAACACAGGAACGGAACCGGCCCGTTCCTCTGGAATGGAACAATTCCATTCCGTGACAGTTGGTTCCTCAACCAAACACACCCTTCGTCCCCTTGTTACCATCGATCCTAGTCTCACAGCTCGGGACCCCCTATCCGAGATCCGCCGGTTTTGACACCGACATTGGTGCTTTCATTGAGAGTTCCGCTGTGATCCCCAAAGGAATCGATGGCTCGTGTTGTCATAAATGAAGAGGTCCGTGGCATGGACTCCTTCGCCCCTGGACAGATCTTCGCTTTCGGCAGCATCGTGCTGCACGCTGACCCGACCGGCCGCCTTGGCCGGGTTGGGAGTTTCGCCCCTGATCAAGAAGTCAGATTCGGGAACTTAGAGTTCTTCATTGACCCTCGCGGCGATCTCTTGCTAACCGGGCTCGCAGTCTCACCTGACGCGCCCGAGGACTCCGAGGCCTTAACCTCGGATGTCGTTTTCAATCCAGCTCACGGGGCCAATCCCGGTGACAATCTGGACTTAAGTCCGGGTCCGGCTATAGCGCCAGATCGCCGGGCACCAACTCCTACCGAATACACTTCTCGTGCGGACGCGACGGAGGTTAACTCCGAACACACCAGGCAAATCGACCCGATCGAGCTTTCGGTACTCGGCGAAGCTCTAGATCGGATCTTGTCGATGAAAACTACTGACGACCCAACCCCGATCCATGCTCAGATCGGTCTTGAGGCGGGTGAAGAGAAAATTTTCGTCCCACCCACCACCCACTTAGTAGCCACTATCGAAGACTTAACCGATATGGTGGACTACTCCTTCGAGGAGGCAGAAGACATGGAAGAAGAGGATCGCGCCCCCACCCCTGTTAACACCGGGCGATGGACCGCAGCCTCCACCTACGACGTCTACATGGTGGATACGCCAGCCGGTAACGGCGAGCGCACACCAGCTAACAATGGCGATGACTCAGGTGAGGCGCCGTCAAGGCGCCGGAAACCGCGTAAGCGATCAAAGACAAAAAAGGGAAGGGAAGCTATTGCCGGCACCGGGGAAAATGATACCCCGGAAGACCTCGGCGATCCCGATATCCCCGAGTATCCGTTGGAGGACCAGGAAAGGCCGGAGGACCAGCGCGACCCCGAAGATCCGAACGACTCCGAGGATGACGACTACCTCCCCCCTGTAGAGGAGGAGGACAGCCCGGAAGACGAGGACCTCATCGTCCCCGAAACCATCGAGGATCAGGAACGGTTCAGGCAACAGCTTTTAGCCACTGCCCGGAACCTAAAGGCAAAAGCACGGCAGCTCAAGGCCGAACAAGACACCCTCAACGATAGATGGACCAGCGTTCTATCAGCCGAGGAAGAACATGGTGCCGATCTATGGGACCAACCCAAGAGTTACCCACGCCGGCGGTTGCTGCCACAATTCGACGACGAGCTCCCCAATACGCCATCCCCCAAGCACACTCCATACGACCAGCCGGACCGCCCTCCCCGAGGACGAGATAGGATGGCTGGCGAGGCCGGTTATAGGCCGGCAATACCCCGCAGAAGGGGAAAAGAGCCAACGGAGCCTGACGACAGGTATGACCTGCGACGCAACCTGGATGAGAGAACAGGCCGCACGTGATCCATCTACGGATCCTGAGGGTACTCCCCTGGTGGAAGGGACGAGTACCGGTCCTGGCTCGACCGAACCAACAGAGTTCGGGACCAAAACCAGGCCAGAACAGACGCCGACCACCGGCGTGATATAGCCCGGGTCAGAGGCGCTGCCCACCCACTTTGCTTCACTGACGAGGTGATGCAGCATCAGTTCCCTGAAGGGTTTAAACCCGTGAACATCGAGCAATACGACGGAACAACTGACCCAGCAGTGTGGATCGAGGATTTCCTCCTCCACATTCACATGGCACGAGGAGACGACCTCCACGCCATCAAGTACCTACCCCTCAAACTTAAGGGGCCAGCTCGGCACTGGTTAAACAGTCTCCCCGAAAACTCTATCGGGAGCTGGGAGGACCTCGAGGATGCATTCCGATCTAACTTCCAGGGCACCTATGTACGGCCCCCGGACTCCTCCGACCTAAGCAATGTCGTGCAAAAGGCAGGAGAGTCCGCTCGACAATTCTGGAACCGGTTCTTGACCAACAAAAACCAGATCGTCGATTGCCCAGATGCCAAAGCTATAGCCTCTTTCAGGCACAATATTCGGGACGAGTGGCTGGCTCGCCAGCTCGGTCAGGATAAACCCAGGACCATGTCCGCCCTCACATCACTCATGACCCGCTTTTGCGCGGGCGAGGATAACTGGCTAGCAAGGCGAAGCCACAACCCCGAAGACCCCAGTTTTTCCGAAGTCCGGGATGGAAACGGGAAACCACGACGCAACAAAAAAAAATGCCGGCATAGCACTAGCGACGCTGATGACACGGCCGTTAACGCCGGTTTCCGCAACCCAAGATCCGGGCAGCGGAAGAAGCCTCCTAAAGGCAACCGCAACGGACCCACCCCGCTGGACAAGATCATGGAGAGGCCTTGCCAGATCCATGGAACTCCGGACAAGCCCGCCAACCACACCAACCGTAACTGTTGGGTGTTTAAACAGGCCGGCAAACTCGCAGCTGAGGAGCAGAGCAAAGGCCCACGTAGCGAGGACGACGAGGAGCCCCGCGGTCCGAGCAATGGAGGTCAGAAGCAGTTCCCTCCAGAGGTAAAAACTATGAACATGATATACGCCACTCATATACCTAAAAAGGAGAGGAATCGCGCCCTTCAAGAGGTCTACGCCGTAGAGCCTGTTGCCCCGAAGTTTAACCCATGGTTGGCCTACCCGATCTCCTTTGATCGGCGAGATCACCCGACCAGTATCCGTCATGGAGGTTCGGCGGCCCTCGTCCTAGACCCCATTATCGATGGGTATCACCTCACTAAAGTCCTAATGGACGGAGGAAGTAGTCTAAATCTGATTTACTCAGATACGGTGAAAAATATGGGCATAGATCCGTCAAGGATAAATCCTAGCAACACTACCTTTAAAGGAGTGATCCCAGGAGTCGAAGCCCGGTGCACATGCTCTGTTAGCCTGGAAGTACTGTTCGGCTCGCCCGATAACTTCCGCAGTGAGGACTTGATCTTCGACATTGTACCTTTCCGCAGTGGCTATCACGCCCTGCTCGGCCGTATAGCGTTCGCTCGCTTTAATGCCGTCCCACATTACGCATACCTCAAGCTCAAGATGCCTGGTCCCAAGGGGGTCATCACCGTCAACGGCAACACAGAGCGTTCCCTCCGAACTGAGGAGCATGCATTGGCCCTGGCGGCCGAATTCCATTATGCGGACGGTCGGCAAACACCCAAATCGGCCATAAAGGCCCGTAAGGTCGACAAACGAGTTCGGTTTCAATCCGAACTCCCAGACTCTTCTGCTCCCCAGAAATAGGGATACGCCCCCCATTGCACAGCCCTAACGACCGCCAAACACGTGCCAAGAAGGCACAACTTTGCGCTCAAAATTCCATGGGTAGCAATGGGGAGCAACCATCAAATGGTAAGTGTTCGGCTGGACCGACCAATACCAATACACGTCCTTGGACAAAACACAGGTGCCATCAAGGACCTGCTAAAAAGTGTAAAGCTGATCGATACTTCGGCGACTTCTCAAGACCTTCTTCCCAAGGTCCGCTCGGCGACAGCATCACTCTTAATGGGATGCAACACCCACAGAGGAACATGAACGGACAAGCGACAAGGCACATCGAGGATGTCATGTCATCAATCGAAGACTCCTGGTACAACCTCCCCTCTGTAAATTTTATATTTCATCTACCTATAAACAGTTGCTTCGGCAATCCAAGTTATAAGAATTATTGAGCAAGTACAAAACCATTATATATGGCCACTTCATTGTCTTTTATACATCCTCTGTTCTTCCCTTGGTCACGCTTCTTGCGAAAACTGTTCGGTATATATTACGATGCAACCGGCTAATAGACCGGGGGCTCGAATTTAAAATCGCCTTGAACATCACCCCAGTACAACTGGTTGTGTGTTCGGCGTCTTGGGTTTTGCATTATATGCATCGGATCCGAACTATGTCTTGGGTCAATAGTTGGGTTGCCCGGCTCCTGTGCTTGCCCTCTTACGTTCCGCTCGTTCGGCTAAAAGGGCAAAGGGAGAACCACTGCGATTGTGCTTCCAGCTCGTCTGGTCAAGCACCTCAGGGGAGAAAGCCGAAAACTGACTGTCATAGTAAGCGAGAACCGGTCTGCAAATCCGAGCATAAGTGTCATACTAATAGATCGATAGAGGTTATTCCAAGTTATACGATGGGTTTCGTTCTTGTACAAACCATGTGATGCTGGCTTCGGCCCCGAACATAACACTGGGGGCTGGTTATCAGCCCCCGCATTTTTTCTACGCTCCTACGGCTCAGTGAAAGCGATAAAGCATCATAGTTCGATTGCCTTGTCCCCCCCGCACTGCCGCCTTCGGGCACCGATACTTTGGCTAAAGGGTCACAATGCGGGTACAGAGACACCCCGCGTAGTATCTACGTGGGGGCTGAAGCCGACGACTCGCAACTTTCAGATAAACCGGGCACGCATGAGTCAAAATTAAAATAAAAAACTTATAAGACATAATAAACCATGCATCATTAGTTATAAAGCGTTAAAAGTCTTCGGACATATTACAATGCGCTCATTCATAAAAAACGTCCTTGGAGCATTGAGCCTCTATTGACCGAGCACCCTCCATCACTGCGGGGAAGTATCGCTCGGGGCGCCTATACTCCTTTCCAGGAGGCGGAGGTGCGGTAGCCATCTCAGTTGGCTTGAGCTTCGGCCAATGCACCATGGTCTTCGCAAAGGCCATCCGGGCGCCCTCGATGCACGTAGAACGCTTCAGCACGTCGACCCGAGGCGCAACTTCGCATAGTTTCTGCACTAAGCCGAAGTAGCTGCTCGGCAATGGCTCATCGGGCCACATACCGATGCAGAGGTCCTTCATGGCCGGCTCCGCCACTCTGTGCATCTACATCAGCTGCTTCATTTGCTCGATGAGGAGAGGAGAGCGCTCGGGGGACTCAAACTGCGCCCAGAATAGTCGGCCTTCATCATTCTCCGCCCGCGAAGCATAATGCTTGTTCGCGTCCGCTGCACTATTCTGGAGATCCGCACAGACGCCTAAGGAACGCCACACCTGGGTGAGCAAAGCAAACTTGCTACCACCGAAGGTGCATTGCAGTGAATATGGCTTACCATCGATGACAGCCTTGACTTGGCGAACCTCCTCTTCAAAGGACCGCCTCTCCACCCGCTCCTTTTGGAGCTTGGATTTTAGCGCTGCTAGCTCGTTGGCTTGCTCCTTGCCTTTCTGCTCAAGGGCCTCACACTTTGTGCCCGCATCCTTGAGCTCTTGCTGCACCTCCTCCACCCGGGCCTCATGCTTGGCACAGGCAGCTTTCAAAACGGAAAGCGCGGCTGCTGCTTGTTTGGCAGCCGTCTTCTCCTCCGCGGCCTCCTGCTTCATTTTCTGGAGCCCGGCCTTGAGTTTTTCGACCTCCGCAGCTGAAGCTGTGGAAGCAATAGACAAACGGTCACACTGGGTTACTAGTGCGTATCATTACCGATATATAGCCCGGAAATTACAATTCGGCTTACCTTGCGCCTCGTCGAACCTCTTGTTCAGGCTATCAAGCTCCTCTTCGGAGACCTTGAGCTTCCAATTTAGCTCAGTAAGTTCAGCGGCATTCACGGCCGCCGCCGATGACGAGGCCTGCAAAAAACAAAAAAATATGCATCCAGTTATGTGCGTTGAAACCCCTGAACTATGAAGGATACGACTCCCTGTTCGGTCCTTTCAAGGAATTTTCCGAACATTGCAGGACCGAATGGTGCCTTGTCCATCATTGTTCATTCCTCACCATTTGACCCCCGGATGTGTTTTTGCATACCCATCCAGGGCTCGGGGGCTAGTACATATATAAAGATAGCACAAAACTTAAAATTAGCATTGTTCGGGAAAAGGGTATTACTTGACTCACCTTGAAACCCGCCAAGAGACCATTGAAGGCCTCCTTCAGTCTGTTATCAACGGACTGAATTCCTTGTAAAACCGCACCCATAAGAGTGCGGTGATCCTTGGAGACGAGGGCGCTGGCTAGCGCCTCCTCCATTACCGGCCACCCAGTCGTCGGTGGCATCGGTGTTGACCGGACAGTCCGATCTATGATCGGAGACTGAGTCGGTAGCTCCGGAGGCACAACGTGCTCCGGAGACGTCCTTGGAGGGGACTGGGCACCCTTTTGCCTTTCCTCTTCGGTGGCCAGGGGGATATTCTCCCCCTGGTCCTCAGTGGCCTGGGGGATTCCCTCTCCCTGGCCTTCGGCGGTCATGGCGTTAGCCTCGGCCATGGCATGGTTGCCCCCGCCGCCCGTGTTCGGCTCCACCGGAGCCTGGCTGGATGACACCTCCGGGGCGTCCTTCGCGGCCCCCAGAGGTGTGGGGTGCGATGCAGTCCCGCTCTCTGCCAGCTCGGCGGGCGGAGACTCTCCATCCGATATCTGGTCGGTGGGGAGAACGCGTGGTGGGCTGCAAATCAAAAGACACGCTTGTGTTTAAAGCATTGAAAAACCCTGCATAAATAAACCGGGAGTCTTCGGATTCATACCTTTGAGCGGGGGGCTTGACCCTTAAGTTCCTTCGGGGAACCCTCTCAAATTCCTCGGATTCTGCATCAGAATCTGAGCTGTCATCGGGCAAGATCAACCTCGCCCGGTGCGCCCTCTTCAGGGCAGGAGGAGCTGCGTCCTCCGCGGCGTCCGATGATGCCGCCCTCTTCCTTGGGAGGGGGGATACACCTTCCCCTCCGTCTTCACGCTCCTCCTCGTGACTCAAGGAGGCAGGGGTTTCCTCGGACGCGACGTCCGGCTGGTCCTTGATGCGGAGACCTTCCCTGGCCTTCTTCTTCTTCTCTTTCTTCTCGGGCGCCGAGTACGGCGCCACAACAAGCATCGCCGCCAACAACTTCGACCTAGGGACTTCGGGTTGTGGAGCCGGGCAGTTAACCCTCGCGGCTTTGCTCAGCCACTTCTGCGAAAGTAAGGGAGAAGGCGTTCAGACTTTTTGCCGAAGAAACATAATCAATGGATTAAAATTATGCCATACCTTGGTAGGGGGTTTATCGGTGCTCAGACCCGAATCCTCTTCCTTGGCCGGCCAACTTTTCTGAGGCTTGAACAAGGCCTTCCACAGCTTCTGAGGGGTGGTGCGGAAGAATTGGCGCACAATAGGCTCGTCGTCAGGATGGTAAGTCCACATGGGGGATGCCCGGCACTGGCAGGGGAGAATACGGCGGTGGAGCATGACCTGGACCACGTTGACCAGCTCCACCTTGGCCTCGATCACCGAGGTAAGGCGCTTCTGCAGTAGCTTCACCTCAGCATCCGACCCCCAGTCAAGGCCCTTCCTGAGCCACGAGGTCAATCTTGTTGGGGGTCCGGATCTGAATTCGGCAGGCGCCGCCCAGCTCTCATCCCTTGGCTCAGTGATGTAAAACCACTCCTTCTGCCAGATCTTGATTGTGTCGATGAAGGTGCCGGTAGGCCAATCGATGCGGGGGAGCTTGCTGATTACCGCCCCTCCGCAGTCTGCGTGCTCGTTGGCCACGGTCTTCGGCTTGACATTGAAGACCTTGAGCCACAAGCCGAAGTGCGGTTCGACCCGCAGGAAGGCTTCGCAGATGATGATGAATGCCGATATGTGCATGAAGGAGTTCAGCGGAAGGTCGTGGAAGTCCAGCCCATAGAAAAACATAAGGCCCCTGACGACGGGGTGGAGCGGAAAGCTCAGTCCCCGGATGAAGTGGGGGACGAACACCACCCTCTCGCCTGCTTTGGGGGTGGGAACCACCTGGTTCTTCTCCGGGGCGCGGTGGAAGACGTTGGCAGGGAGGTAGCCGACCTGCTTTAGGTCCCGGATATCCTGGTCAGTGACCGTGGAGGCCTCCCACTTGCCATTAGAGCCCGAACCCGCCATGGCTAAGGTCGGAGAAAGGGCGAGGGAGAACTGGATCTGGGCTCTTGAAGCTTGGGGAGATTGAGGAGGCGGAGGATGCGAATGGGAAGCGTGACTAGGCCTCGGGGTTTTTTCCCTTTTTATGAGGCATACCGCCGATTAGCCTCCCTTATCGCGCCGCAAATCCCTCCGCTTCCCAAGACATGCATGCCGTTATACGCGCATGAAGATTAATCATATCCCGTGTGAAATAGAGTACGATCTGCGCATTGATAAGTCGTGTCGCTGTAAAGATGGCCTCGAACCGCGAATCGAGTTCTCATAACTGGTTCGGCGGTCGTGGTAGGCCACGACCCTTCGTCAGGGGGGGGGGGTGGTGTCAGAAAACACTGTTTTCACTTTGGTGATTAGCCCTCGAGGCTAAGTAATTCATGGTGTTCGGTCAATCATATGATCGGAAGAAATACGTGTCATCGGAAACCGAACTAGTCTCAGCCGATCATGGAAAGGGAAGAAGAACTCACCGTGCAAGCCGAAGACTCTGATCATGCGAAGCAGCTGGAGCCGAGACCCTTGGCGTTGGGGGCTAGTTCGGGGGCTACCGAGGGAGTCCCGGACTTAGGGGTCCTCGGGCCGCCGGCTCATCTTTCAATAGGCCGGCTTGATGGGCCGTTCTCTGAAGAAGGGCCGGACACATCAAGACTCCACGTTCCAGAAGGGAGCCCCGAAGGCGCGTCGTGCACTCCAAGTCAAGATGAGAAAGTCAACATCTCCATCCTCGGCAGGAGGCCCAGCATGTGTAAACCCTAGGTACCCCCCGGTGTCTATATAAACCGGGAGGGTTTTAGATCATACGACACAGAAACTCATCTAGGGTTTTAGCTAGTCGATCTCGAGGTATATCAACTCTGTAACCTTCATACCATCAATATAATCAAGCAGGACGTAGGGTTTTACCTCCATAGGAGGGTCCGAACCTGGGTAAACATCGTCTCCTTCGTCCCCTTGTTACCATCGATCCTAGTCTCACAGCTCGGGACCCCCTACCCGAGATCCGCCGGTTTTGACACCGACAAACAGCATGTCATGCCATAAACCGACTCTACTTGCACAAGCTTCTCGGTAAAATGGTATACGAGCTACTCACCGGTAACAAACCCCAAGTTGGATACTTTCGGGTATTCGGCTCAAAGTGCTACATTCTTGATAAGCATCGTCGTACTAAATTTGCTCCCAAATCTCATGAAGGTTTCCTACTCGGTTACGGATCAAACTCTCACACTTACCGTGTCTACAATAACTTCACTCGAAAAGTTGAAGAGATGGTAGATGTGAAGTTTGATGAATATAATGGTTTGCAAGTCAAACAATTGCCAAATGATGTAGGAGATAAGGACCCTTCGGAAGCTATCCAAGACTTGTCCATTGACAAGATTCGTCCCATGGAGGTGAAGGAAAGTACTTCGTCAACTCAAGTGGAAGCCCCTACTTCACGACAAGGTGAACCTCAACATGACATGGAGGCATCATGAAGATCCACCACAACCTCCTTCACCACCACCTCAAGGAAATGACACCTTCAACAACAACGAAGATGAAGAAGATGATGATGAAGAAGCTCCACCATCCAACAAGCAAAAGCTACCCCAAGTTCGAACAAGAGTGACCAAGAACCATCCTCTTAACCAAATATTTGGTGACATACAAACCGGGAGAATCACTCGCTCTAAAACTCGCTTAGCTAACTTTTGTGAGCATTATTCTTTCATCTCTAGCATTGAACCCTTGAAGGTAGAACAAGCTCTTGAAGACCCGAATTGGTTGAACGCAATGCATGAAGAGCTTCACAACTTCGAGAGGAACGAAGTGTGGACACTCATGGAGAAGCCCAAGGACGAGCACAACATCATCGGTACCAAATGGGTGTTTCGGAACAAGCAAGATGAAGACGGTCAAGTTGTACGCAACAAGGCGCGTCTCATAGCCCAAGGATATACGCAAGTCGAAGGTATGGACTACAGTGAGACCTATGCCCCCGTCGTTAGACTTGAAGCTATTCGCATTCTTATTGCTTATGCTAATCACCATGATATCACGCTTTATCAAATGGACATTAAAAGTGCCTTTTTAAATAGTGAGATTGAAGAAGAGGTCTATGTTAAGCAACCACCTGGTTTTGTGAATCCTAAGAAACCTAATCATGTTTACAAGCTTCGTAAAGCTCTTTATGGTCTTAAGCAAGCCCCACGCGCTTGGTATAAATGCTTAACGAAGTTTCTCATTGAAAAGGGTTTTGAAATTGGTAAAATTAACGCAACCTTATTCACTAAAAGAGTTAATGGCGAATTATTTGTGTGCCAAATCTATGTGGATGATATTATCTTTGGATCAACTAACCCATAATTTAGTGAAAGATTTGGAAGGTTGATGTCTGAGAAGTATGAGATGTCAATGATGTGTGAGCTGAAATTCTTTCTTGGTTTGCAAATCAAGCAAACGAGAGAAGGAACTTTCATCTCTCAAACCAAGTATACCAAGGACTTGATCAAGAAGTTCAACATGCAAGAGTGCAAAGGTATGAAAACTCCTATGCCTACTAGTGGACATGTTGATCTTACCAAGGAGGACGAACCGGTTGATCAAAAGGTTTATCGATCTATGATTGGTTTATTGCTATATCTATGTGCCTACCGTCCCGATATTATGCTTAGTGTTTGCATCCGTGCTAGATATCAAGCTGCACCTAAAGAGTGTCATCTTTTGGCCGTGAAACGCATTGTGAGATACTTGATACAAACACCAAACTTTGGCATTTGGTATCCCAAGGGATCTTCCTTTGACCTTGTTGGCTATTCCGATTCGGACTATGCCGGTGACAAGGTTGATAGAAAATCCACCACAGGTACATGTTAATTTCTTGGTAGATCTATTGTGTCTTGGTCCTCCAAGAAACAAAACTCGGTATCTCTATCTACTGCCGAAGCTGAGTATATTGCTGCCGGATCATGTTGTGCACAATTACTATGGATGACACAAACGCTTAAGGATTATGGTATTCATGTGAAAAATGTTCCATTACTTTGTGACAATGAGAGTGCTATTAAGATTGGTCATAATCCTGTGCAACATTCTCGAACTAAATATATTCAAGTTCGACATCATTTCATTCGTGATCATGTTGCCAAAGGAGATATTGATCTTAAGCATGTTCGCACTAACAAGCAATTGGCAGACATCTTTACTAAGCCACTTGATGAAAAAGTGTTTTGTCACTTAAGGAGTGAGTTGAACATCATTGATGCTTCAAACTTGAGCTAGACTCACTCGGATGCATGCAAGGGCATGAGCTTACTTGATACTTCCATGATACTCTTAACATGTTACTCTATTCCATGGAAATATATGCTCCCTTGTATTGCATCTAACCTTTTGTAGGTACTTGGAAGAACTTCATTTCACAAGATTGCCATCAACTCAAATCATAAGCAATCTTGTTATGACCAAGTATCCACAACCTCTCTTGATGATGGAAGGAAGAAGACAACAAAAACATATCCTTGACACATATTTGTACTTCACAATTGGTATCGTGTCATATCATGTTCTTCCTTGCTTAACCAAACTATGTAGGTGACAAGTGAACCAAAACGAGAAGGATTGCTCCCAACTCAAGATGATCTTCATCAACCTCGAGCATCCTCAACAAGTTCACCTACAAGCCACGTCATCGACATCACTCGAAGGTATGTACTCATATCCTTGAAAAGGCTTTACTCCAAGTCATGAGCTAAAGCAACTCAAGTGATATGAAAACATTAAAATGCTTAATCGAAAAATGCTAACCCCATCTTGAGCTTAACGATGAGTATGACCTATGATCAAGCATTCTTGCTTGGCTCCTAAGTCAATATACTCTAATATAGGTGACCTAGTAACCGCCCATCATCTAGTGAAGAATCTTGTTTGGTTCATTCTCAATATGCAAGATTTCTTGGAACCACTCAAATCTCCTCTATTGATATCTCTTTGTAAAGTCTTTTGCGTTTCCTTTGAAAAATCTTTCTGACACTTTGTTACAATGTTTTTGCTAAATTAATTTGCAAGTTCCTCAAACATTGCCAAGTTTCTGTTTAAGCCTCGGAGCCTCCGATACAAATAACTCGGTTCTACCGACTTAGCAGATGAGCTACATAACAACATATCGGTTCCACCGACTTGTCTGTCTCGGAGCTACCGATTTGATATCTTCTCCAGTCTGTGTTCATGTCAGTAAACCTTTGTTTCCTTAGTGATCCTATTGTGATATTTTCATTTCTTCAATGATCCCTTCATTAAAACAAAATATTGGGGGGAGAAACTTTATTCAAGGATCCCTAACTCAAAGGAGGAGAAGTATCACTCTAGTCTTTCCATGATCCCTACATTCTATGACCCTTGTACTCAAGGATCCCTTCTTAATCAATGATCCCTGTATCTAACCCTGTGTGTGACCTTTTTGGAAATTAATGCCAAAGGGGGAGAAATACCAAAGCTTCAATGCAAAAAGGGGAGATACATGCATACATGCTTATGCAAAAGGGGGAGATATAATCAAGGGGGAGAGGAAAATATCAAAGCTTATACTTATATAGACAAGGGGAGAATACCAAAGTAGGGGGAGAAACATATGTTTGGGAGAAAAATATGTTTATGTCATTTGTTATTCTCATGTTAGACTTTTCTCACCCTATCCAATCCCAATATCTACATGCTAAGATTCAGAGGGAGAGGATGATCTACTATTTTAATATCTAAGGGGAGAAAGTTCTAAATGATCTTGGAGACATATCAATCTTAAGGAATACTACCTTCTATATG
Organism: Elymus sibiricus; assembly: GCA_039707655.1. Classification (NCBI taxonomy): domain Eukaryota; kingdom Viridiplantae; phylum Streptophyta; class Magnoliopsida; order Poales; family Poaceae; genus Elymus; species Elymus sibiricus. Next base: position 121,626,120 of record CM077671.1, on the reverse strand, counting down.
TTCTCCATATCTTGGTACCTTTGAGCTCTATTGCTTTTTGATTAGTAGGATACTCTTGTGTTTCCTAACATTGTTTTCTCAAGTGTGTCTCTACTACTAGAATGCTCAAGAACTCAAGGTAAGTATATGCATCATATCTTTGATCAAGATGATCTCTTGCTTCTTGCACATATTGTTTGCAAGGGTGAAGTCTTGAACAAGGATACATCTCATTCATATATTTGATGCATATAGCCAAGATACACATGACTCCTTATATCCCTTTCTACTATATGTGTGTCCATGCATTCCAAAGCAACTATCCTTTAAAGGGATTGCACACATTTAGGGGGAGCAAGTCTAAGTCATGTGTCTCTCAAAGTCTTCATTATATCCATGCATATCTTTATTTGAAGCTTTGATTGTATGTTGTCATCAATTACCAAAAAGGGGGAGATTGAAAGCACAAATGCTCCCTTGGTGGTTTTGATAATTCATGACAACATACATTGTCTCTTGGACTAATACCTTTACCTAGTGTATTTCAGATAAAGTCCACAGAGAGGGTTGGCAAAAAGGATCGTGAGGAGAAACCCCAAGATGCAAGGAAATGGATTGGCAAAGCTTCAAGCAAGAGGACTCTACATTTTACTTTGTGAGAAATCACTTTGAGTCCATAGGAAAGCCAATACTATTAAAAGGGGGTAAGGTACTGTTGGTGAACAAGATGCTCCACATGCACAAGAGATAGTCACCAAATACACCCACATGCTCTTCCACAAAAGTCTGTCCAAAGCCAAATATCCAAAATCGGCGCAACCAAAAATTCCCACTCGGTGACACCGATTCCCAAACTCAGACAGACCCATGCCAAACCCTAGCCAGTCGGTGCAACCGATTCTGCTTCTGTGCCACCGAGTTCAGTTGCCAACTTTCTGTTTAGCCATTTTCAGTCTTCGGTACCACCGAGTTTTGCCAGTCGGTCTCACCGAGTTTTTGGACCAACTCTCTGGATAGCCATTCACAAGAATCGGTACCACCGAGAATTGTGAATCGGTACCACCGAGTTTCTAGACCAACTCTCTGGTAAGCCATGGTCAAGAATCGGTACCACCGAGATATGAAAATCGGCGTCACCGAGTTGTGCAATCTGACCGTTGGTCACCTAATCGGTACCACCGAGAGTTATGTATCGGTCTCACCGAGATTCAAAAGTTACTGCCTTTTTGGTCACTTCTGTACCACCGAGATTCACACATCGGTGTCACCGAGTTGGTCACTTGAGGTGTAACGGTTGGATTTTTGGGGATGCCTATATATACCCCTTCACCACCACCTACTCGAAAGAGAAGCACTCAGAACTATTCCATACTTGCCCCATCCTATTTCCTGAGAGAGAGCCACCTACTCATGTGTTGAGATCAAGCTATTCCACTTCATCCATATGAATCTTGATCTCTAGCCTCCCCAAGTTGCTTTCCACCAAATCAATCTCTTCCACCATAGCCAAATCTGTGAGAGAGTGATTGTGTGTTGAGGAGTCTATCATCTTGAAGTACAAGAGCAAGGATTTCATCGACATTGCCGAGCCTATTACCTTTTGGAGGGTGGTGCCTCCTAGATTGGTTAGGTGTCGCTTGGGAGCCTCCTACTTCGTGTTGTGGAGTTGAACCAAGAAGTTTGTACGGGCAAGGAGATCGCCTACTTCGTGAAGATCTACCCATAGTGAGGCTAGTCCTTCATGGACGGAAGCCGTTATGGAATAGTCAAGGTTGCTACTTCGTGGACCCTTATGGGTGAAGCCCTCCGTGGACTCTCGCGACCGTTACCCTCCGTGGGTTGAAGACTCCATAAACGTGGACGTACGATAGCACCACCTATCGGAACCACGGGAAAAATCTTCGTGTCCCTCATGCGTTTGATCTCCCTATCTCAACTACTTACTTCCATGTGCAATGTGTTTATTTTCCGCTGCCATACTTGTTGACTTGCATGTGTAGGGTGTGCTAGACTTGCTATAATTGTTAAAATCTGTCAACCAATTAACTTGGGAAAAGGTTAGGTTTTAAATTCCTGCTAGTAGTCTATTCACCCCCCTCTAGACACACTTCTAGTGATCCCTCAACTACATCACCCACATGAAGTCTTCTATGACAAAACCCAAGGTTAGTTTATCCCTCTTAGGGGGGATGTCACATCAAGGGGGAGCTTTACTCTAAGACTTGAGTTAAAGCATCTCTTAAGAATGTGACAACATTAAATGCTTTATGTAAAAGTGGTAACCCCACTTGAGCTTAAACGATGAGTATGACCTATGATCAAGTATTCTTACTTGAGTCCTAAGTAAATATACTCATATATAGATGACTCTGTCATCGCCAAAGTGCTTGTTAGATGCTAGAGTGGTTTTGCATGTTTGCCATGATTTCATTGGGCATCTTATTGTGTGAGCATGTTGGTATGCATATATTTTCTCATTCGAGGACATCCAATTGTTGCCATTTGGTTCTTGTTTTTCTTTTGACCAATTGGATGTACAAGAATGCCTAGGACCCCTCTCTATCTATCTATGCTTTCTTGTCTCATGTTCTATTCTTGCTTCATCACAAAACTTGAACAAGCACTTCTCGAACCCTTTGTGTGAGGAGAACTCGGAGTTCCGTTTCATCAAGAGCTAACCACCAAAACCTCCCAAGTGCAACTCAGTGGAACCAACACAAAAATCTCTGTCTCACTGATGCACTAGGGTTGATCTGATTTTCCTATCTCGGTAACACCAATTCCATATTCTCGGCTTCAGCGAGTTTCCCTGTCAACTAACAATTGAGGAACTCGGTGGCACCGATAATTTTGAACTGGTGTCACCGACAGCCAAGGGTATATATTCTGGCGGACCCAACTTTTGAAATTAAACCTTCAAACGTCCGATTCCTCCAAACCCTAGCTGCCGCTCGTGGAGCCCTGGTCGTCGCCCTTGACTCCCCGTGCACCCTCGCCGTTGGGATCCTTGCCGTCGATGGAATCTTCACCGTCGTCTTCTCCGTAGCGGACTCTTCACCGAATTAGGGTGAGAATCCGGTCCCCTTTGCGCTCCCCTATCCGATTCTAGCGCATTAGGGTAGTTTTATCTATAAGCCATAGTATGAGATTGATCCATCCTCGAAAAGCCTCCATTAGAGTAGAAGAACGAAATTTTTTAGGGTTGAGTTTCCGCCATGTGTGTCTCGGTGACACCGAGTTGAAAATATCGGTCTTACCGATATGCAAATTAGGGCAACCGAGAACTCTCTCGGTGGAACCGGTGCCACTTTTCGGTCTCACCGAACAGGGCTGCCAAGTTCCTGTAACAGGAGAGTGTCTGTCTCGGTGGCTTTGATTTTTCTAACTCGATGGTACTGAAACCCACTTAGCTGAAATTCAAAACTAAGAATTTGAGTTCAAATTTTGATAAAAACTCCAATATTTTGTGATGCTCAATCTATTTACTCTTCTATACTCTATTCACACGGTCAGTATGTCTGGATCAGATGACAGTTAGAACAACTTCAGAGAAGGAGATATGGACATGAGTGCAGGCACAAGCCCTGAAGGAAGTTCATCTTCTTATGATGATGTGCCTAGTTCTCCTGACGTGCCCAAGGCTGCCACCAGGGCAAGGAAGAAGTTGAACTTAGATGAGGAGGATGCTGATTTTGTGCCAGAAGAAATTTTAGCCAAGAAGCAGAAAGACAAAGCTGCCAAGAGCACAACTGCAGAGGCTACTTCTATAAAGAGAGCTGTCAGAAAGGAATATGCTATCACCGATGCTAGGAGAGCTCCTGAAAGTGCCAAGGGTAACACATCTATTTCTGTTGAGCAAGCAAAGAGTTCTAAGTCCAAGAAGTCAGGAGAGAAGAAGAGGATCAGGAAGTGAATCATACATGTTGTTGGCAGACCAACCTCTATGTATAAAGATCCAACAGAAGCTGAGGAACAAGAGGAGGAGGAGGAACCAGCTGCCAAAGCCCCTCCAGCTAAGAAGAAGAAATTGATGGCAGATGCTATGCCCAAGGATGTTCCAGCAAAGAACACCAAGTCTGCTCCCAAGAAGACTGCTGCAGCCTCCAAGTCAAAGAAGTCTACCAGAGACATTCCTAGTGCTGCTAAGAACAAGAAGTCCACTATGATAGAAGAGGAGGAGGACATATCTGTTTTGAGGAAGCTGAGGCCCCACTTGCCCATTCATAATGATGATCACCCAGTTGCAGAAGATATGAAGAAGAGGAAAGACTCAGGGCTGAGGACATGGAGAGCTGCTGATCCCTATGCCTCCAGGAGAAGGACTGCTATGGATGCCAGATTCCACACCAAGGAACAACAGGACTTTTATGAGACTGTCCTATTGGACAAGAGCCCAGCAGTCAGTGACATGAGATATGTTGACTGGGCATATATCAAGGAGAATGTAGATTTCTTTCCATGTGTACAAGGCAACTTCAAGTGCATTGATCTTGCAGACTTTGTTGGCAGAGAGTTTTCAGCATGGAATGATGAGATGATCATGCAGTTTTATTCCACTGCACACTTTTATCCAGATGGCAGGATTGTTTGGATGACAAAAGGTGAGAGGTACCAATCAACAATTGATGAGTGGGCTACCATCTTAGGAGCTCCACAGGTACATGAGGGAGATTTGGATGTCTACTCTGAATCCAAGATGAACCACAACTCCATGGCAAATATGTACAAGGAAATCCCTGCTTCACATGTGCATTCACATAAGTTTGGGTCTGTCTATTTTCTGCAAGCAGGACTACCCACCATTAACACCATTTTGAGGCATACCTTGATACCCAAATCTGGAGATGATAAGATGATAAGGGGGTACTCCATCAACATGCTGCATCACATAGACTCCCATACCAGGATAAGAGTGATGGACTTGATTGTAGAGACAGTGAAGAGGACGTCTGCAGACAAGAAGAGATCTTGTGGATATGCACCATACATTCAGATGCTCATTAACTCCAAGTTGGAGAAGAATGTGTATGCACTTGATCGTCCCCATTTGCCACTCCAGCCAGAGTTAGAGGATAATGTCGTGGTGATGGACCCTAGTCATCCCACTTCATCTATTGCACAGGCAGAGGCTGAAGCAGCTAGAGCCACCAGTGCTCAGGCTCCTAGAACAAGGAATGAGCAAATGGATCTTCTTATCAGCACCATTCAGAGCATGCAGAAGGACATCAAGACCATTCAGCTAAATCAAGATAGCCTTGTGAGGATTGTGGAGAATAAGTTTTCCACGCTAAACAACAAAGTGGATGGGCTGACTAAGACTGTAAATGAACTTAAGAAGGAAGTGGATGAAGCTCCCATTCCCCACTCCACAGATTCTGATGATGATGACAGTCCACCTCTCCGGACCAGCACTCAGTTCAAGATTCAAGCCAAAAATCCTACAGTGTTTGCTCCTGAGATGAGGCCATCTTCTTCAGCACCTGCTACGGCTCCATCAGTTTCATCAGTTCCAGTATCTACTCCACCACCTTAGAGGACTTCAGCTGAAGACTTCGCGGATGCTCTTCTCTCGACTCCATCGACAGCCACCGGAGACCATGCCCAGAGCAACGAGTAGCTCTATGGCTTTGAACTTTTTGGTAACTTGTTGCCAAAGGGGGAGAGGTCATAGATCACAGGGCTTCAAGAGAGAGAGTGCTGTTTTTGACCCCTCTCTATTTTTCAAAAACATTTGGTTTATCGTTTGGTTTTGCAAACTTTTGTTGGTGTTTGATCATATACTCTCATGTGATGCTACAACTTTACTATCTTTGAGATATATCTTGATGATCATTCACTTAATGTTTGGTGTGTTGTGCTTGTTATTCACTCTTATTAATTTTAGCGCACCACCAAGTTGTATGTGACATGAAAGAGTGACACATGATCCTAATCGATTGTGCATTTGCATTCAAACGCAAATTTAAAATAATGCACAAATTCAGGGGGAGCTCTTGCCTATCACATACCACTCAAAGCGACGATGCTATTCATTGATTATATCTCTCATCGAAGCTTTGATCTATATGTTGTCATCAATTACCAAAAAGGGGGAGATTGAAAGCACAACTTCTCCCTAGGTGGTTTTGGTAATTAATAACAACATATATTTCATTGGACTAATGTTTCCACTAAGTATGTTTCAGGAAAAAGTTCAATGTTTGATTGGCAAAGGACTGTGAGGAGACCCCAAGATGCAAGGAATAGGATTGGCTAAGCTACAAGCATGAAGACTCTACATTTTACTTTGTGAGAAATCACCTTGAGTCCATAGGAAAGCCAATACTATCAAAAGTGGGCGAGGTAATGATGATGAATGAAATGCTCAAGTGATCAAGTGTTAGTGACCAAAAACACCCACAAGATCTCCCACAAATATTCTGTCATAGAGCCTAACACTCAAAATCGGTGTCACCAACTTTCCATATCGGGTACACCGAGTCTAAAACCCAGACAGAAACCCTAGCCAAGACCCACTACTCGGTACTACCACCATTCCCTTTCGGTGCCACCGGAACCAGTGACCAACTTTCTGGTTAGCCATTTCCTTGATTCGGTCCCACCGAGTTTTGCAAATCGGTCTCAACTCTCTGTTAACCCATTTCTCCAAATCGGTCCCACCGAGTTTGAGAAATCGGTCTCACTGAGATTTGGTAACTAACTAGGTCACCCATATCGGTACCACCGAGTTTTCCATACCGGTCTCACCAAAAAACCTAAAGTTGCCACATTTTGAACAAGTCGATGCCACCGAGTTTCACTTCGGTTCCACCGAGTTGGGCAATAATGTTGTAACGGTTGGATTTTTGGAGATGCCTATATATACCCCTCCACCACATACTACTCGAAAGAGAAGCACTCAGAACACACCCACCTGCCTGCATCTAATACTATTACTCCACTCATCGACCGCTATCCAACATGCATCTAGAGTATTAAGTATGAAACAAAGTAACACTTTGAGCAAGATGACATGATGTAGACAAAGTAAACTCATCTAATATGAATAAAACCCATCGTTTTCCCTTAATTAGAATACGTGTCTTGACCCCTTCTGTCACGAGGATAGAGCACCGCAAGATTAAACCCATCACAACGCATCACTCCCACTAAAGATAAATCAATCTAGTTGTCCAAACCAATAGATCGGACAGAAATATGAAGCTATAAAAATCATGCATAAAAGAATTCAGAGAAGATTCAATTAATATTCATGAATAATCTAATCATAAACCCACAATTCATCGGATCCCAACAAACACACCGCAAAGAACATTATTATTCTAGGGCTGTGAGAACACTATTAAAAAATCATTTTGGGTAGAAAAACATGGGAAAAAAGAGATGTGGCAGAGTTTCATGGAAGGAAGACAGAGGCCACCATAGCAGACCTGGTGGGAGGGTGCAGTGGGCCCAGACAGGTAGTTGGCCTGGCCTAGGGGGCTCGTAGTGGGGCTACGTGACCACAACACATCACCTTTTCACCCCACGCTATTGCTCCCCGGCAACGGCGCCAGAAAAAGGTCTTGATAACCCACAAGTGTAGGGGATCGTTTGTAGCCTTTTTCGATAAGTAAGAGTGTTGAACCCAATGAGGAGGTAAAGGTAGAACAAATATTCCCTCAAGTTCTATCGACCACCGATACAACTCTACGCACGCTAATGCTTGCTTTACCTAGAACAAGTATGAAACTACTTTGCGGGAATAAAACTAGAAGTACTTTGCAAGATAATAAAGAACGTGGAAATAAAAGTTAGGTGTTGTTTTAATAAAAGAACAATAAAAGTAAATAACTTAGTAGAAAGCTTTTTGTGTAACAAAAGAGAAAGATTGTTCCTAGGCAATTGAATATAATATGATAGATACTTGTTATATGCAATGAGGGAGAGGCATACGCTAACACGCTTTCTGTACTTGGATCATATGCACTTATGATTGGAACTCTAGCAAGCATCCGCAACTACCAAAGTTCATTAAGGTAAAACCCAACCATAGCATTAAGTATCAAGTCCCCTTTACTCCCATACGCAACAACCCACCTACTCGGGTTTATGCTTCTGTCACTCAAGCAACCCACCATAGGCAAATCATGAACATATTGCAACACCCTATAGCGGGGATCCCTCACATTTGTGCGACACGGAGGGCACCATAGGACAACACCATATCAACATACAACTCACATCCATAACATCATACCACAATTAACCCATAGGACAAAAGAGATCTACTCAATCATCATAGGTTAGCCAAATATCATTGGGAAATAATATATGGAGTTGAGCACCATGTTTAAGTAGAGATTATAGTGGGGAAGAGAGGTGTTACACCATTGCATAGAGGGGGAGAGAGTTGCTGTTGACGGCGGCGAAGTTGTTGGTGTAGATCGCCGCCACGATGATTGCCCCGACGGCGTTCCGGCGCCATCGGGAGAGAGGGGGAGAGAGCCCCCCTGCTTTTCTTCCTTGCCCCCCCCTAGATGGGAGGAGAGGTCCCCCTCTGGTCCATGGCCTCCATGGCGGCGGAGGGGCAGGAGCCCCTCCTAGATTGGATCTCCCTCTCTGTTCTCTTCTGTTTCGCGTTCCTGTTTTCTGGCCGAAAATCGTTTCTTATATTCCCGGAGATCCGTAACTCCGATCGGGTAGAAATTTTGAGGGGATTTTTATCCAAAAATTAGCTTCCCTGCGCCCGAAGGAGAGATCCAACCGACGTACGAGGTGGGCACAACCCACCACGCCGCGCCTGGGCCTTCTGGGCGCGCCCTGGTGTCTCTTGGGGGCTGTGGGCCTCCGTTTGGGTTGATTCCACTTCTCAAAATTCACAAATATTCCAAAAAAAAACTCCGTAAATTTTTATTGCGTTTGGACTTCGTTTGATATGGATATTCTGGGAAACAAAAAACATGCAACAAACAGGAACTGACACTGGGCACTGGATCAATATGTTAGTCCAATAAATCATATAAAATGTTGCCAAAAATATGTGAAAGTTGTATAATATTGGCATGAAAAAAATCAAAAATTATAGATACGATGGAGACGTATCAGCATCCCCAAGTTTAATTCCTGCTCGTCCTCGAGTGGGTAAATGATAAAAAAGATAATTTTTGATGTGGAATGCTACCTAGCATAATCTTGATCATATATATAATCATGTCATGAATATTAAGACACAAGTGATTCAAAGCAATAGTCTAGTTTTGACATAAAGACATTAATACTCAGGCATCCCAACAAACAATCATGTCTTTCAAAATATCAAGGCTAAAGAACGCTATCCCTACAAAATCATATAGCGTTGTCATGCTCTGTCTTCTTAACAGAAAGTATAAATCATGTACTACCCCGGTGTCAGCCAAGCAATTGGTTCATACTTTTTAACGCGCTTCAGCATTTTCAACTCTCACGCAATACATGAGCGCAAGCCATGGATATAGCACTATGGGTGGAATAGGATATGGTGGTAGGTTTTAAAGGGGTAAAAGTGGAGAAGAAAGTCTCGCATCAACTCAGCGTATCAACGGGCTATGGAGATGCCCAATAATAGATATCAATGTGAGGAGTAGGGATTGCCATGCAACGGATGCACTAAAAGCTATAAGTGTATGAAAGCTCAATATGAAAACTAAGTGGGTGTGCATCTAACTCTATAATGAAAAATTTCCCACTAGTATATGAAAGTGATAAAATAGGAGACTCTCTATATGAAAAACATGGTGCTACTTTGAAGCACAAGTGTGGAATTAGCATGCCCTTTTTTTCTGTCCCTTTTTTTCTTTTTTTTTCTTTCTTTTTCTATTTTTTCCTTTTCTTTTTTTCTTTGTCCGGAGCCTCATCCCGACATGTGGGGGAATCATATTTTCCATCATCCTTCCATCACTGGGGCATGCTCTAATAATGAATAATGATGATCATCACACTTGTATTTACTTACAACTCAATATTACAACGATAGTAGAACAAAGTATGACTCTATATGAATGCAATGATCTAGCGTAGCAAAGATATCAAAAAATGGACAAGCCATGGAAACATCATGCTAGCTATCTTACGATAATGTAATGCAATATGACAATGAATGCTCAAGTCATCAAAATGGAAGCGGTAGAAGTTGCATGGCAATATATCTCGGAATGGCTATGGAAATGCCATAATAGGTAGGTATGATGGCTGTTTTGAAGAAGATATAATAAGGCTTATGTGTGATAGAGCGTATCATATCACGGGGTTTGGATGCACCGGCGAAGTTTGCACCGACTCTCGGGGTGAGAAAGGGCAATGCACGGTACCGTAGAGGCTAGCAAATTGCGGAAAGATAAGAGTGCGTATAATCCACGGACTCACATTAGTCATAAAGAACTCACATACTTATTGCAAAAGTTTATTAGCCCTCGAAGCAAAATATTACTATGCATGCTCCTAGGGGGGAGGTTGGTAGGAGTTAACCATCGCGCGCCCCCGACCTTCACACAAATATAGACAATCAAGAATAAATTGTGCTCCAACTTCCTAGCATAACAGGAGACTATACGTGCATGCTTCGGGAATCACAAACCTTAACACCAATATCTTACTAAACACGATCATCCACTAGTACCTCCCACATATTATCATCTCTAGCAAAACTATTGCAAGGAATCAAACATATCATATTCAGTGATCCCTAAGTTTTATGTAGGATTTTATGACTAACCATGTGAATGAACAATTCCTGTTGACTCTCTAAATAGATATAAGTGAAGCAAGAGAGTTTAATTATTTCTACAAATGACCATGCTCTAATAAATGTAAGTGAAGTAAAAGAGCATTCTACGAATAACGGTTTTCTATGTGAAGAGAAACAGGCAATCCAAACTTCAAATGATATAAGTGAAGCACATGAAGCATTCTATAGAGCCATACTCAAAAGATATAAGCGAAGTGCAATGAGAATTCTATAAATCAACCATGGACTATCTCATACCAGCATGGTGCATAAAAGAAAAGTGAAAACTAAACACAAAAGACGCTCCAAGATTTACACATATCACATGAACGAAACGAAAACGAAAACATACCGATACTTGTTGAAGAAAGATGGGATGCTTTCCGGGGCATCCCCAAGCTTAGACGCTTGAGTCTCCTTGGATATTTACTTGGGGTTCCTTGGGCATCCCCAAGCATGAAATATTGCCTCTCCTTCTTCTCCTCATATCGAGACCTCCTCGATCTTTGAACACTTCATCCACACAAAACTTAACAGAAAAATGCTGAGATCCGTTAGTATAATAAAGCAAATTTCTATTTTAAGTACTGTTGCAAACCCATTCATATTTTATATTTGCATTATCCCTGCTGTATTATAACTTTTCCATGGCTTATACCACCGATAAAATCGATAGTTTCAACAAAACGAGCAAAACAATGCATCAAAAATAGAATCTGTCTTAAACAGGACAGTCTATAGTAATCTGAACTTTGACCATACTTCTGTAACTCCAAAAATTCTGAAAAAGTATTACGAAATAACCATTTTGTATAGAAATACTGTGTAAAAATTTCAGAAACTTTTGACATTCCAGTAAAAAATGAAAATTCACGCACTACAGCCAAAGTTTCTGTTTTTACACCGCACATACCAACAAGCAATCTAATCATCCTAAAGGAAAATCTTGGCACATTATTTTTATAATACAATGGATTTGTACAAGGGGATAATTATTTTTGTTGGAAAAGTTTCCGTGATTCAAAACTCACAAAGTTTCCATGCGCATGAACAAAGTTCAAGGATATCCCCCACTTCAACGATGCTCATCATCTCTCTCACTTTCACCTTTCCTTTTGTGAAGTTTTAGGTTCCCCTCTATTTTTTTTGTTTTTATACTTTATAAAAGAACACAACAGAAATAAATTACTCTCTAAAACTTCCAGGTTCTCTCCCTGGCAGCGCTTTCTTTAAAGCCATTAAGCTAGGCATAAAGTGCTCAAGTAATGGATCCACCCGGATCCCAAGGTATATCAAAGCCAATTTTAATTAACAATGATTTGTAATTTATTAGTGCGCACAAAGTGATATATATCATGTGACAACGAAGTCTAACTCTCTTCCTATGCATCGGCATGTCATACAAGAATAATTCATGCACATTAAGTAAAGGCCAATGCATAGTATAAACAGTTTCTTGCAATTTCATAGTATTGTAAACATAAAGAGGTGGAGATGTAGTTCCTCTCTCATAATAATTGCAAGTAGGATCAGCAAGCACATGCATATTATATTCATCAAAATCATCATGTGTAGTAGCAAAACACAACCCATCAATGTAATCCTTAATAAGAGCAAACTTCTCCGATATAGTGTAGTTAGGAGAATTCAAAAAGATAATAGGACTATCATGTGTGGGTGCAATAGCAACAATTTCATGCTTAACATATGGAACTATAGCAAGTTCATCTTTATAAGCATAATTCATATTGGCATCATGGCCATAAGCATAGCAAGCATCAAGTTCATCAAAAAGGGATATTTCAAACGAATCCAAGGGATCATAGCAATCATCATAGCATTCATCCTTCGGTATGTGCGAAGGGAAATTAAACAATGTATGAGTTGAAGAGTTACTCTCATTATAAGGTGGGCACGGGTAGCTAATCCGCTCTTCCTCCTTTTGTTCTTCGCTCTCCTCCTCATCTTTTTCATCTAATGAGCACACAATTTCAGCAACTTCCTCTTCCATAGATTCCTGCAAAATTTTAGTCTCTTCCAAGGCAGCGGTCATTCTTTCAATAAATTTCTTTAACATAAGCATTAGAAGCATAGTTTTCATAGCAATATTTAAGTATGGCAAAATTTTCAGATTTGTAAGAGTAGCATCATATTTTTCAATCAAAGAAGCAATTTCATAAGCACCCTTAAAAGCAACAAATTCTTCAATTTGTTCAACATCAAAATAACAATAGGATTCCTTGGCATAAGAAGATCGTATTTCATTATCATTAAACACACATTGGTAGGGAAGGTGTTTTATAGTTTCTTCAGAACAACAAGTAAAATCATGTATTTCACATAAATTCCAAGCATAGCAACACAAAGTATTAATTTGATGCCACAAGAGTTTCCCTTTTTGAGATACGCGGTGTCGCACATAATAAGCATGCTCATTTAATGATTTTCCCTCAACTAAGCTAGTTGGGTTTTCAGCACGAGCACAAATGGATCGAAGATGATCCAAATAATATTATTCGGTAGTACGGAACACTAGTGGTTCCTCAACTTTTGGAGCAGTAAGTACATCTAATTTTTTTGATATTTTGCGTTTCCTACCCATAACTAAAGATAGAAAACAAGAGCACAAAATAAAAACTACTTAGTGATAAAGCAAATAAGCACACACGAGAATATTCACCCCACGCTATTGCTCCCCGGCAACGGCGCCAGAAAAAGGTCTTGATAACACACAAGTGTAGGGGATCGTTTGTAGCCTTTTTCGATAAGTATGAGTGTCGAACCCAACGAGGAGCTAAAGGTAGAACAAATATTCCCTCAAGTTCTATCGACCACCGATACAACTCTACGCACGTAATGCTCTCTTTACCTAGAACAAGTATGAAACTACTTTGCGGGTATAAAACTAGAAGTACTTTGCAAGATAATAAAGAACGTGGAAATAAAAGTTAGGTTCTGTTTTAATAAAAGAACAAAAAGAGTAAATAACTTAGTAGAAAGCTTTTTGTGTAACGCAAGAGAAAGATTGTCCCTAGGCAATTGAATATAATATGATAGATACTTGTTATATGCAATGAGGGAGAGGCATACGCTAACACACTTTCCGTACTTGGATCATATGTACTTATGATTGGAACTATAGCAAGCATCCGCAACTACCAAAGTTCATTAAGGTAAAACCCAACCATAGCATTAAGTAACAAGTCCCCTTTACTCCCATACGCAACAACCCACCTACTCGGGTTTATGCTTCTGTCACTCAAGCAACCCACCATAGGCAAATCATGAACATATTGCAACACCCTATAGAGGGGATCCCTCACATTTGCGCGACACGGAGGGCACCATAGGACAGCACCATATCAACATACAACTCACATCCATAACATCATACCACAATTAACCCATAGGACAAAAGAGATATACTCAAACATCATAGGATAGCCAAATATCATTGGGAAATAATATATGGAGTTGAGCACCATGTTTAAGTAGAGATTACAGCGGGGAAGAGAGGTGTTACACCGCTGCATAGAGGGGGAGAGAGTTGGTGTTGACGGCGGCGAAGTTGTTGGTGTAGATCGCCATCACGATGATTGCCCCAGCGGCGTTCCGGCGCCACCGGGAGAGAGGGGGAGAGAGCCCCCCTCCCGCTTCTTCTTCCTTGGCCTCCCCCCTAGATGGGAGGAGAGTCCCCCCTTTGGTCCATGGCCTCCATGGCGGCGGAGGGGCAGGAGCCCCTCCTAGATTGGATCTCCCTCTCTGTTCTCTTCTGTTTCGCGTTCCTATTTTCTGGCCGAAAACCGTTTCTTATATTCCCGGAGATCCGTAACTCCGATCAGGCTGAAATTTTGAGGGGATTTTTATCCAAAAATTAGCTTCCTTGCACCTGAAGGAGAGCTCCAATCGACGTACGAGGTGGACACAACCCACCACGCCGCGCCTGGGCCTTCTGGGCGCGCCTTGGTTTCTCTTGGGGGCTGTGGGATTCCGTTTGCGTTGATTCCACTTCTCAAAATTCACAAATATTCCAAAAAAATCTCTGTAAATTTTTATCGCGTTTGGACTTCGTTTGATATGGATATTCTGGGAAACAAAAAACATGCAACAACTGGAACTGGCACAGGGCACAAGATCAATATGTTAGTCCAATAAATCATATAAAATGTTGCCAAAAATATGTGAAAGTTGTATAATATTGGCATGAAACAATAAAAAATTATAGATACGACGGAGACGTATCAACCCCTAGCAAAATACCACATAGCCTTTCACTCGGAGGTAGGCAATACCAAGCATCATCGAGACTAATCCATAGGTAGCTCAAAAAAATGTGTCGAGTTTTGTTCCCTAGAAGTGTCAGAAAGAAATTGTCATTTAGCTAAGTCGCAAAGAAATTTGCTATTCAAGATAATTCCTCTCATTGGTAGTAAAGTCTTTTTGTTTTACGCATGCTACATCGCACTATATAATACTCCATTCGTTCTAAATTATAAGATGTTCTAACTTTGTTTTTCTGGTTTGAATGTATATAGAAGCATTTAGCATGTTTATTCACTCATTTAAAATAGTATGTAAAGTCGATATTGAAATATCGAAAACATCTGATAATCCTATCAGTGCTGGACACTTTACGCTGAGTGTTTGGCTCTTCGCCGAGAGCCAAAACACGGGCACTCGGTAAGGCGATGGAGGCTGAGAGCCTTACTCGGCAATAGATGAAGCACGGAAAACACATGAATTTACCAAGACAATGTGTAAGGAACACTCGACAAAAAAAGCAACTTCGAAAATGCTTTGTATGCCGAGAGTGAAAAAGTGAGCTGACGGCAAAGAGGTGCCAGGTGGCATGTCCGACAGTGGTTAACAACTCGATGACGATGGGTATGCTTTGCCAAGAGACCGTGACTCGGCTCTCGGCAAAGAGTTGTTTCATTGCATGATTATTTTAGTCCCACCTCACCTAACGACGAGTTCCACATCTGGTTTAAATATTCGGGTAGTCCACAAGCAGTAAGATTTGTTCTTCACTACATTCTTGTGAAGGGAATGGACTGTCACTATGCATCTTCATCTGTTTCGAGCAGAGAAGGTCCATAGTGCTAGTCCATTTTCCTCACAATGAGAGCAATGATGGCTGCCAACTCTTCTTATTATTTCACTTAAATAATTTCCGACTTTTGAGTATGTGTGAGAGCACCCTTTTCCACATCCTTGAAATACACCCAATTTAGCACGGGAAATCGCATAATCCGCACAACGAACACATGAAATCATGTCCATAAGAGACATGCGAAATCCAATATGATGTCTCTATGACGTGCGTTGGCCTTTGTATGCAGTCTAAGGAGGGGAAGGCCCCGCCAGACGGGGGGGGGGGGGGGGGGGGTGAAGGGGAAATACGTCGGCAACACGCCCAATCAAACCGTTTAAATGCATGGAAAATCGGGAGCTGGCACGGTGTCATCATATGGCCCTTATAGGGTGTGGTAAGTTTGAGCATGTTTCCTAGAAGCCTGGCCGGAGGTCGCTTGTAAACTGCACGATCTTCGAGGTAGTTTACGGCTATCGAGAGGCAATGTGGCTGGTTTGTGAAGGAAGTGCGAGTCTTGTTACTCCGTTGGCGTCCAAACTTCTTGTGCTCATAAAGGACGCCATCGCATGATATGTGCCAGATCCTCATATTTTTCATGCCCCCATGCAATATTTGAGACATTTATTGCACTCCTAGGGTTTCAGCACGGTAAATTGCAGATCTGCATGGCGGACACATGAAATCATGTCCATAAGAGAAATGAGAATTACTTTATGATGTCTTTGCGACATGCGTAGGCCTTGTGCTGCTGAGGGAGGGACATGCCCTGCCACCGGGGGGGGGGGGAGACTAAGTTGGCGGTATGCCCAATCAATACGGTTAAATAATAGGAAAATGCTACGGGAGCTAGCACGGTATCTTCATATGGCCCCTGTGGGTGTGGTAAACGTTTGAGTGCGTTTCCCAGAATCCTGACCGAAGGCCGCTTGTAATCTGCAACATTTGCGAGGTAGTTTATGGCTATCGAGAGGACACGTGTCTGGTTTGTAAAGGAACTGTAGGTCTTGTTGCTCTATTGACATCCAAACTTCTTGTGCTCTCAAAGGAGGACATCACATGATATGTGCCAAGCCACCATATTTGTCAGGCCCATATGCAATATTTGAGACATTTAGTACTCCTAGGGTTTTAGCATGGTAAATTGCAGATGTGCACGTCGGGCACATGAAATTGTATCCAGAAGTGGCATGGGAAATCCTATATGATGTCTCTGCAACATGCAGAGTCCCTTTACAACCGAGGGAGGGGTGGGCCCCGCCTCAGGGGCTTGGGGGGGGGGCAAAAGTACGCCAGCGACATGCCCAATAAAGCCGTTTAAATCCACGAAAAATTGTATGATGCTGAAAATTCTAGGGAGCTGGCACTGTGTCATCGTATGGCCCTCGTAGGGTGTTCTAAAAGTTTGAGCGCGTTTCCTAGAAGCACGGCCACATGCTGCTTGTAAACTGCACCATCTCTGAGGTAGTTTATGGCTATCGAGAGGGAATGTGGCCGACTTGTGATGGAAGTGCGGGTCCTATTGCTTTGTTGGTGATGAGGACATCAATACCATTGTTACGCTCACTGCCCCTGCTGTTATACATACTGGACCAATTACTAGAGCTCGCGCACACCAATTGAATTACCAAGTACTTCCGTTTCTTGGAAATCCTTCCAATGTTCATGAACATATGATGCTGCCTAAATTCAGTACTTTTGTTTACTTATGAATGAAGGACCTAGCATGGACAAGAATGATGGCCATTGGAGCAGGAACAAGCATGGAGAAGAAGGTGCGCATGCGGGAAAGAACAATGGAGCTTCCAGTGGCGATTTTTGCACATTGAAGCCACCATAATGAGAGCATGAAGGCTTGGACGAAATATTCAAGATGCCACTTCATTAGTTTCGTCCCTAGGCTATTATAGGTGCTACGCCACCTTATTTTTGGGCCAGGCCCATGTGATTTCGAAATACCACATTATAGGTTGTTTTTAGAGTCCGTATGTGTGGGGAAACTGAGTTAGGGTTGGTTTCGGGCCCCTCCTCCAAGGGTTCACGAAATCCCCCTTTATTCCCCGATATATACATCCCTTAGAGCACCGTCTAGACTTGGGTTTTGTTTAGATTAAAAGTTCGCCATAGCTACAAGTTCGCGTCCTTCGTTTGTGTTCAACGACCAGACCAAGACGTCACAGAACCCCACTTTCATCAATAAAGCTTTCCTCTTATATTCACAATATCCAGATTGCAATTTCAGTTTCTTGCTTGTTCTTCATTTGCATGCAGGAAATATACCTTCGTGGTCAGGTTGATCGTGCTCCGGCGTGATCAATAACTTCTCGGAGTTGGTTTAGCGAATGCTAAGGCGTGATGTCTTCGCATGCTCGTAGTCGGATCTCAAAGTCTACTCCACCAAAAACGACAGCCACCATCTCATCGAAAGACGGGACACCTTCACCTCTATCAAGTGGTATCAGATTTCCAGGTTGCTCGGCGAGATTTTACCAGTTTTTTGTAGTTTAGATCGCATCTGTTCTTCATACCTATAGTCCACGAAAAAGCCACAAAAGTTGAATTTGTTAGTTCATCCTATCCGAACCAATCAGAGCCTTTTACAATTTTCTGTTTGGTGTTTTGCTTTGTTGAATTTGCGGTTGCATTGTCTTGTCGAGTTGCTGGTCTTAGCATCTAGTCTTTTAGAACTTTGAGTTCTATTCACAGGTTGTCACGCCGCCGCCGCGCCATCTTCATCGCTGCCATATACCACCACCACATCAGATACATCACCGCTGCCATATACCACCACCACACCAGATACGTCACCGCATCCATATACCACCACCACATATCTACCACCAATCCGAGTCCATATATACCACCACATATCCTCCATCACGCCAATCCGAGTCCTTCTCATTCACATATTCGCCACCAGTCTGTGTTCCACCGCCCCTACATATATCTGCCACTAGTCCGAGTTCCCTAAGATTTATATCCTCCACCAATCCTAGTCCAAGTCCAGTATTTGTTGCTTTGTTGTTGATTTCCAGATAACGCCATAGTACGTGTCATGATCAAGTCGGACTCCCTAACTTTCATGTTGCACATAATAGAGAAATAACTCTAGTTTCAAAAAAGAAAACTAAGTCTGGAAAATTTTGGCTAGGCAGTTTTTAGACCATTCTAAGTCTTTTTCGAATTTTTTTTGTTGCTGAGCAAAAAAAAGAGGAAAAAAGAAAAAAAAGTGAAAAAAATCAGAGTGTGATTTTTGCTTGATTACGTGTCGCGCCGTGATTTTGTTGGTGTTCTAGGCTCGCGTCTCTAGTACGATCTAGCCTAGGACCAGCACGGTACCGTCGTTGAGCGTCTTTTCAACATTGCATCTCTGAACTGATTATTGTTGACCCTTTTTGCTACGATATTGTAAGCCTTCCTAGCTCCACATACATCTACTTCATGCATTTGACAACATGTGGGAATCGCTCTATCGAAGCTTTGAGGGTTTTTGACGACAATGGTTGCCGATCACCGCCTGTTGCCGGGTAAGAACTGGTAAGAATTTGAGATTTTCTTAATGGATTTGTGAGACACCAACACCACCACCACTTCGTAGTAGTCTGTCGGTTCATATTCTTGTGTGTTCCTATTGCTGCTAACCATGCCAGGATCATAACCCGACGAGATCGATTGGGAGAGCATGACGAACAAGGAGCTCCATGATAAATTTCAACAAATTATGGGTGAACACGTGCACGACTTGGTGACGAGCCTTGGAGAGGCCATGGAGAACCTAGATGGTTTGGAGAAGATGTTCGACACAAAGATGGATGCTAAGTTTAATGAGCTACTTGCACGTCTACCACTACCAGCTACACATGTCGTACCTCGGCAACAACAACAAAAACAACGCCTGGATTTCGCGGGACGAGCGCAACGTGTGCCTATCGAGCAAGGCCAACATTCTAGTGCCGTTGCTATTACCGCGGCTTCTGTGACTGTTGCTGCTACCGTGGTTGAGCAGAATGAGGACCACGATGGTGATTATGATGATGAGGGAGAGTTGCTCCCAATCTGCATCAGGGGCAACCACCGGCACAAGCACCAGGTCGTCCACATGGATACAATCGCAATGGTAGGGCTGCACCACCCCCTCAGGTGCGGGATCATGACCATATCCCTAAACTTAAATTGAATATTCCGACATTTGAGGGTAGATATGTTCCTAATATATATCTTACTTGCGAGTTAGAAACAGAACAATGTTTTACATGCTTACAATTTCCTGAGGATAGACGTGTTGCTGCTGCTGTTTGTGCATTCACTAGTTTTGCTTGTGTTTGGTGGTCTAAACATTGTAGAATACATCATGATAATATCCCTGCTACTTGTGCCGCTTTGAAATCTGCTATGCGTAATCGTTTGGTTCCACCATATTATCAACGTGAATTGCTTCAAAATTTGCAGTGTGATACTTGTGATCTGCGTTGGGTTTTCCATGAAGAGGAACGGGTAATCGCAGCACAAAGTGGGTAAGTATTTCCCTTGGTTATGAAACCAAGGTTTATCAAACCAATAGGAATACCAATCCTCAACTGTCTTCAGCGATTGCACACAAAAGAACAAACAACTTGCACCCAACGTCGGCAAGAGGGTTGTCAATCCCCTTGATCTCGTTATTTGCAAGCAAGTGAGTTGTGTAGATAATTGTAGATAATAGTAAAGTGCAAAATAAAATAAAAGGTAATAAATAACATCAAGGTAATGATAGCGTTTGTGAATTTATAAGTGAATAGACCCGGGGGCCGTAGAGTTCTCTATTGGCATCTCTCATAAGGAAAGCATACGGTGGGTAAACAGATTACCGTTGGGCAATTCATAGAAAAGCAAATAATTATGCGATGTTCACGGCAATTATCATGTGTATATAGGCATCACGTCCATAAGAAAATAGGCCGACTCCTGCCTGCACCTACTACTATTACTCCACTTCAAGAGCGCTTCTATGCTTGCCTCTCTACGTATTAAGTTCATGACAAATGGAGTAATGCTTGGAGAACGATGACATGATGTAGACAAAGTAAACTCAACTAATATGAATAAACCCCATCGTTTTATCCTTAGTAGCAACAACACAAAGACGCAACTTGTCCCCTTCTGTCACTAGGATATAGAAACTCGTCAGGTTGAACCCACTACAACGCACCACTCCCACCAAAGAAATATCAATCTAGTTGGCCAAACTATCTCAATAGATCGGAGAGCAATACGAAGCTATGATGATCATGCAAATAAGAATCATAGTAATTAGGTTTGACTCAAATACTTTTCATGAATAATCTGAACATAAACTCACAATTCATCGGATCCCAACAAACACTCCATACAAAGGGATTACATCAGATAGATCAAGGCAAAGATGCAATGAACATTGTATTGAAGATCAAGAGAGAGAGAGAGAGAGATTGCCATCTAGGTACTACCTACGGACCCGTAGGTCTATGGTGAAATACTCACACATCACGGTGAGGGCAACAAGGTTGATGAAGAGGCCCTCGGTGATCGATCTCCCCTCCGGCAAGGTGCCGGGACGGAGGTGTAGATGGCCTCCCATCGGAACAGAGGTGTGCAGCGGTAGAAAAAGTATTTTGGGAGTGCTTCTGATGTTTTTAGGGTAGATGTGAATTTATAGGCAAGAGAACGACGTCGGGGGACGCTCCAGGGGGCCACCACATATTTGGCCATGCACCCTAGGGGGCGCGGCTGGATATGTGGTGGGCCCCTGGTGCATCTCCTGGCCCTCCTCTGAAGCTTCTAGGTCTTGTATTGGTCCAAAAAAATCACCAAAAAGTTTCGTGGCAATTGGACTCCGTTTGGTATTGTAACTCTGAAAAGGCAAAAACACGTAGAAAACAGGAACTGGCACTGGGCATTGGGTCAATAGGTTAGTGCTCAAAAATATTATAAATTGGTAAATAAATACGCAAAAAGTATCCTAGAATGATAATATATCAGCATGGAACAATAAAAAATTATAGATACGTTGGAGATGTATCAGCATCCCCAAGCTTAATTCCTGCTCATCCTCGACTAGGTAAATGATAAAAACAGAATTTTTGATTTGACATGCTACCCATTAGATAACCTTTGGTATGTATGCTCATTGAGAAATGATGAATTAACAAACAACAACATAGTAATATTTATAAGTATAACAAACAAAATCATTAATTTTTCAAAGTATACGATCCTTAAAAGAATATTTTACCCCTTTTCATCTTATTATATTAGCAAGGCATGACTCTGTCTTCACCACATAGATACAAATGTTAAGCACCACGGTGTCCAAGTCAGGCAATTGGATCGTACTTTTTTAATATGCATCAACTTTTTATTCTTCACGCAATACATGAGCATGAACCATTGGACATAGCATATAGGTGGACTATAAGATGGTGGCAGTTATCAAAGGGGTAAAAAGTGGAGAAGATAGTCCGCATCAACTAGGCGTACCAACAAGCTATGGAGATGCTCATCGATAGATATCAATGCGAGGAGTAGGGATTGCCATGCAAATGATGCACTAGAGCTATAAGTGGATGAAAGCTCAACTGAAGCTAACTGGGCTGTGCATCAAACTTGCTTGCTCATGAAGACCTCGGGCATTTGAGGAAGCCCGTCATAGGAATATACAAGTCAAGTTTATCATATGAAAAATTAATTCCCACTAGCATATGGAAGTGTCAATATAGGAGACTCTCTATATGAAGAACATGGTGCCACTCTGAGGCACAAGTGTGGTAAAGGATAGTATCAAAGTCCCTTCTCTCTTTTCTCCCATTTTTTTATGGTGGGCTTTTCTCTTTTTTTTTTCCTTTTTGCCTCCCCCATTTTTTCTCTTTTTTTATATGGTGGGCTCATTTGGCCTCCCCCATTTTTATTTCATTTTTCGCCCGGAGTCTCATCCCGACTTGTGGGGGAATCATAGTCTCCATCATCCTTTCCTCACTGTGACAATGCTCTAATAATGATGATCATCACACTTTTATTTACTTACAACTCAACATGAAGAACTGATAGGAAGATATGACTCTGTATGAATGCCTCTGGCAGTGTACCAGGATGTGCAATGATCTAGCGTGACATATATCAAAAATATGAAGAACGGTGGCTTTGCCACAAATACTATGTTAGCTCTATACGATCATGCAAAGCATTATGATGATGAACGAACTAGTCATATGAAGTGACGATGGAGTTTGCATGGCAATATTTCTCGGAATGGCTATGGAAATGCCATAATAGGTAGGTATGGTGTCTGTTTTGAGGAAGATATACTAAGGCTTATGTGCAACAGAGCGTACCATGTCACGGGGTTTGGATGCACCGGCGAATATTTGCACCGATCCTCGAGGTGAGAATGGGCTATGCACGGTATCGAAGAGGCTAGCAAATAAGAGAAGGTGAAGATGCGTATGTCCATGGTGTCACATTAGTCATAAAGAAGTCACATACTTATTGCAAAGTTTTATTAGTTTTATCACAAATCAAAGTACTCCTCGCATGCCCCGAGGGAGGAGGTTGGTAGGAGTTAACCATCGCACGCCCCCGACTCAAAACAACACTAGGATTTCAACGAGGAATATAAATGCTCACACATCATCACTATGCCTCTTTAATTTTTAGATGAATAACAAGTTAACACCTCTTAATATCGACACTTCTACGAATCAACAGTTTTGGACTCACACCTTTTTCATATTACTACATCAATGTCATTAACCCACAACTTCTCTATATGTGCTACACGATGGTTTTGATTATCATTCATTGAATACCTAATATTCTTGGACTAGTCTTATGACCCATGCAAATTACCGTCACTATTACTCAGCTCTCAAACAAATATAAGTGAAGAACGAGAGCATATTATTTCTATAAAATCTACAAGCCACCGTGCTCAAAAAGATATAAGTGAAGTACTAGAGCAACTGCCTAGCTCAAAAGATATAAGTGAAGCACATAGAGTATTCTAGCAAATTATCATGAAGGTGTGTCCCTCTCAAATAGGTGTGTCCAGCAAATGATGATTGTGACAAACTGGAAGTAAAAGCAAACAAAAGCAAACGACGCTCCAAGCAAAACACATATCATGTGATGAATAAAAATATAGCTCCAAGTGACATACCGATGGATTGAGACGAAAGAGGGGATGCCTTCCGGGGCATCCCCAAGCTTAGACGCTTGAGTCTCCTAAGAATTATACTTGGGGTGCCTTGGGCATCCCCAAGCTTTGTATCTTGCTACTCCTTATTCCGTACTCCATCGTGATCACACCCAAAACTTGAAAATCTCAATCACACAAAACTCAACAAAACTTCGTAAGATCCGTTAGTATAAGAAACATATTGCATACTTGAGGTACTGTGATAAATTGATTCAAATTCATTTTTGCATAAGAGGTACTGTATTCTAACTTCCCCATGGCTTACACCCCCCTAATATAGTCCATGGCATAATCAAAACAAGCAAACTATGCAAGCAAAACAGAATCTGTTTAAAACAGAACAGTCTGTAGCAATTTGTAAAGAGCCCATACTTTTGTAACTCTATAAATTCTGAACAATTAGGACAACGTAAAGAATTTGTATAGCAATACCGTGTTAAAATTTCAGATCATTATCACGCTCCAGTAAAAAAATGAAAATTCCTGCACTGGAGTCAAAGTTTCTGTTTCAGATTCAGCATCGTTTCTACTCATCTTGTGAGTCATCCCAAAGGCTTTACTTGGCACAAACACTAATTAAAACATTAAAGCAGAATCATTACAGAGGCAACAATCATGTTATCACATAAAAACAGAAAGTAAAAACAAAAATAAAGATACATATTGGGTTGCCTCCCAACAAGCGCGATTGTTTTATGCCCCTAGCTACGCATAATGCATAGTTTCAAGTGTTGGACCCCTTCATGTCCTTCAAAATTAGCTGTTCCAAAATCTTACTAAATGAGTCACCCTTCTCAAAGCTAGTGGAAAAGCCCAAGTGTTCAAAGGAATTTAGAAAATCATCACTAACATCATTTTCATCATGAGGATCTTCATAAAGTGCATGGACTTCATCACTAATAGGTTCTCTAATAATATTTTCATGCCAATCATTAGTAAATCCTTCATTAATTCCCTTAGCAATCCATTCAAATTTATCACAAGTGTGGAGAAATAGGGATTGTGTCAATTCTTTGGGAAGGACATTTCTTCTCATATTCTCATCAAATCTTTGATAATCATTAGATTCCATCCTACGCAATGCATCTCTATTCTGAAGGATTACTTCTATAGGAGGATGTTCAGATTTTATTCCATAGAAAGCAAAAATATCCTTAGCATCATGCACACTATAATCAAATTCATGCATAAGGATGTTGGTGGAAATTTTCTTAATCTCGGGATTCTCTATGCTAGGAAGTCCCAAAAATATCTTTTGTAGCATAGGATGGAGGTACACAAACTTTCTTTCCAATTTCAGTATAAGCATAGTAATAGCATCTTCATAACAATTTGTTTCATCATGTATAGATCATTTAATAAGCGGGGAAACTAATGAATGCTCAAAAAATTCTTGAATAGCATATTTCCCAATGATGTTCCCACTACCCACATGATAAATTTTAGAATTTAGTACAATGTGAGTGTTGGTAATGGGGACTTGACTTTTAGGAGGATCATGAGTAGAATCAATAAAATTTTGTCTTTCTTAATCCAAGTCACTAGCATTACCTTCACTAGCACTTTCAATGATAACTTTCTCGAATTCAGACATGATAGCAAGACAAGCCAACTAGCAAGTAAAGCAAACTAGAAGCAAACTAGTAACTAGCAAAGGTAAATATTTTTGATTTTTGATTTTTACGAGACAAACTAAATATAACAGCAAATAAAAAGAAGAACAAGTGAATGAAATTTTGTGTGAAGTTACTTGATAGTTGGTGATGATATTCCCCGGCAACGGCGCCAGAAATCCTTCCTGATACTCGTGATCTGCGATAGGTTTTCCGTGAAGAGGAACGGGTAATCGTAGCACAAAGTGGGTAAGTATTTCCCTCAATTATGAAACCAAGGTTTATCAAACCAATAGGAATACCAATCCTCAACTGTCTTCAGTGGCTGCACACAAAAGAACAAACAACTTGCACCCAACGCCGGCAGGAGGGTTGTCAATCCCCTTGATCTCGTTATTTGCAAGCAAGTGAGTTGTGTAGATAATTATAGATAATAGTAAAGTGAAAAATAAAATAAAATGTAATAAATAACATCAAGGTAATGATAGCATTTGTGAATTTATAAGTGAATAGACATGGGGGCCGTAGAGTTCTCTACTGGCATCTCTCATAAGCAAAGCATACGGTGGGTAAAAAAATTATTATTGGGCAATTGATAGAAAAGCGAATAATTATGTGATGTTCACGACAATGATCATGTGTATATAGGCATCACGTCCATAAGCAAATAGGCCGACTCCTGCCTGCACCTACTACTATTACTCCACTTCAAGAGCGCTTCTATGCTTGCCTCTCTACGTATTAAGTTCATGACAAACGGAGTAATGCTTGGAGAACGATGACATGATTTAGACAAAGTAAACTCAACTAATATGAATAAACCCCATTGTTTTATCCTTAGTAGCAACAACACAAAGACGCAACTTGTCCCCTTCTGTCACTGGGATATAGAAACTCGCCGGGTTGAACCTACTACAACGCACCACTCCCACCGAAGAAATATCAATCTAGTTGGCCAAACTATATCATTAGATTGGAGAGCATTACGAAGCTATGATGATCATGCAAATAATAATCATAGTAATCAGGTTTGACTCAAATACTTTTCATGAATAATCTGAACATAAACTCACAATTCATCGGATCCCAACAAACACACCATACAAAGGGATTACATCGGATAGATCAAGGCAAAGATGCGATGAACATTGTATTGAAGATCAAGAGAGAGAGATTGCCATCTAGGTACTACCTACGAACCTGTAGGTTTGTGGTGAACTACTCACACATCATGGTGAGGGCAGCAAGGTTGATGAAGAGGCCCTCCGTGATCGATCTCCCCTCCGGCAGGGTGCCGGAACGGAGGTGTAGATGGCCTCCCATCGGAACAGAGGCTTGAGGCGACGGAAAAAGTGTTTCGGGAGCGCTTCTAATGTTTTTAGGGTAGATGTGAATTTATCGGCCAGAGAACGACATCGGGGGACGCTCCAGGGGGCGGCCACATATCTGGCCGCGCCCCCCTAGGGGGCGCGGCTGGATATGTGGTGGGCCCTTGGTGCATCTCCTGGACCTCCTCCGAAGCTTCTAGGTCTTGTATTGGTCCAAAAAAATCACCAAAAAATTTCATGGCAATTGGACTCCATTTGGTACTGTAACTCAGAAAAGGCAAAAACACGCAGAAAACAGGAACTGGCACTGGGCACTGGGTCAATAGGTTAGTGCTCAAAAATATTATAAATTGGTAAATAAATACCCAAAAAGTATCCTAGAATGATAATATATCAGCATGGAACAATCAAAAATTATAGATACGTTGGAGACGTATCACAACGTTTAAGACAAGGAAAAAAATCATGTAGAGGAATATTATCAGGAATTACAAACTGGCATGATTAGATGTGGTATTTTTGAGGATAATGAAGCTATGCTTGCACGTTTTATGGGTGGATTAAATAAAGAGATTCAGACTATCTTAGAGTATAAGAAGTATAACACTATCACTCGTTTATTTCATCTTGCTTGCAAAGCTGAGCGTGAAGTGCAGGATCGATAGGCAATGGCAAGAACTAATTTTTTCTGCAGGTCGAGCTTCATCATGGACACCACATACATCATCTACTTCCACACGTCCTACTACAACACCACTTACTTCAGCTGTCGACTCCAACAGAGATACAAGAAAACATGCACCACCACCAGCCTCCACCAAGGGCACACCTTCGGGGCTTGCACAGAGCTCTTCTTCATCCATGGCATCTACAGGGCAAACACATGTGGTTATTTGTCGTCGTTGCAAGGTTGGAGGTCACTATGCAAGTGAATGCACTTCAAAGTGTGTGATGATTGTTACTGAGGATGGTGGATATGCATCTGCTATTTATTATGATGAGTAGACTTTGGCTCTTATTGCAAGTGAAGAACATGGTGCCAATGTTATTGAACAAGAGACACACTACATGGCTGCTCACTACGTGGACATGTATGAAAGATTAGTTGCTCAACGTGTTTTGAGTGTGCAGGTAACACATGCTGAGCAAAATCAGAGGCATAACTTGTTCCATACAAAGGGATTTGTGAAGGAACATTCTGTCCGCGTTATAATCGATGGAGGGAGTTGCAACAACTTGGCTAGCATGGAGATGGTGGAGAAGCTGTCTCTCACCACCAGACCACATCCTCATCCTTATTTCATCCAATGGTTTAACAATAATGGCAAGGTTAAGGTAACATGTACTGTTTGTGTGCATTTTAGCATTGCTACATATTCTGATTATGTTGATTGTGATGTGGTACCCATGCAAGCATGCTCAATTTTGCTTGGTCAACCATGGCAGTTTGATAAAAATTCTGTACACCATGGTAGGACTAATCAGTATACTCTTGTTCATAAGGATAAAAATATAACTTTGCTTCCTATGTCTCCTGAACATATTATGAAATATGACATTGATAGAGCTAGTAAAGCAAAACATGAGCAAAGTAAGAGTGAAAATCAGATTGTGGCAAAGGACTTTGAGCAAAAGAATAAGACTAATATACTATCATCTAGTGTTGCATCTGAAATAAAATTGAATAGTCGATGTTTACTTGCCACTAAATCTGATATTACTGATCTGGATGTTATTACATCTGTTTGCTATGCTTTTGTATGTAAAGAGGTATTATTTTCATTCGAGGAAGTGCCTCCCTCTTTGCCTCCTGCACTAACATTTTGCAGGAATTCGCTGACGTCTTTCCACAAGACGTGCCACCAGGATTACCACCTATTAGAGGGATTGAGCATCAAATTGACTTAATTTCTGGAGCATCGCTACCCAACCGTGCGCCATACTGTACCAATCCAGAGGAGACGAACCAGATTATGCGTCAAGTACAGGAGCTGCTCGACAAATGTTATATACGCGAATCCCTTAGCCTTTGTGTTGTTCCTATTATTCTAGTGCCGAAAAAGGATGATACATCGGGTATGTGTGTTGATTGTAGAGGCATTAATAATATTACTATTCGTTATCGTCATCCTATTCCTAGGCTAGATGATATGCTTGATGAATTAAGTGGCTCTATAATTTTCTCCAAAGTTGATTTGCGTAGTGGATACCATCAAGTTCGTATGAAGTTGGGAGATGAATGGAAAACAACATTTAAAACTAAGTTTGTATTATATGAGTGGTTAGTCATGCCTTTTGGGTTAACTAGTGCACCTAGCACTTTCATGATATTAATGAACGAGGTTTTACGTGCTTTCATTGGACGATTTGTGGTAGTCTATTTTGATGATATACTGATTTATGGTAGATCTTTGGAGGAACACTTGGAACATTTACGTGCTGGTTTTATTGCTCTACGTGATGCACGTTTGTTTGGTAACCTCGGGAAGTGCACCTTTTGCACCGACCGAGTATCTTTTCTTTGCTATGTTGTTACTCCACAGGCAATTGAAGTTGATAAAGCCAAGACTGAAGCTATTGAGAGTTGACAGTAGCCCAAAATGGTCACAGAAGTGAGGAGTTTTCTTGGCCTCGCTGGTTTCTATCGGTGTTTTGTGAGAGATTTCAGCACCATTGCTGCACCTCTGAATGAGCTTACAAAGAAAGATGTGCCTTTTACTTGAGGTACCGCACATGAAGAAGCCTTCACGGTATTGAAAGATAAGTTAACACATGCTCCTTTACTCCAACTCCCTGATTTTAATAAGACTTTTGAGCTTGAATGTGATGCTAGTGGAATTGGATTAGGAGGTGTGTTATTACAAGATGGTAAACCTGTTGCATACTTTTCTGAAAAATTGAGTGGACCTAGTGAGGGAGTCTGGGATTAAGGGGTCCTCGGACTGCCGACCTATTTCTCATGGGTTGAGCTAATGGGCCGCTTGCTGAGGATGAGATTAATCGAAGGCCTTGTCACCAAGGAGGAGACCTGAGGAGCCATGGCGTGTCCATCAAGTTGAAGATGGTAGTTTAGGCATGTTTTTTCCCTCCGGTGGGCAACCGACCATATGTAACCCTAGTGACCCCTGGTGTCTATATAAGCCAGAGGGTTTTAGATCATACGGGACAGAAACTCATCTAGGATTTTAGCTAGTCGATCTCGAGGTAGATCAACTCTGTAACCTTCATACCATCAATATAATCAAGCAGGACATACGGTTTTACCTCCATAGGAGGGCCCGAACCTGGGTAAACATCGTCTCCTTCGTCCCTTTGTTACCATCGATCCTAGTCTCACAGCTCGGGACCCCCTACCCGAGATCCGCCGGTTTTGACACCGACATTGGTGCTTTCATTGAGAGTTCCGCTGTGATCGCCAGAGGAATCGATGGCTCGCCTTGTCATAAGCAACGAGATCTGCAGCCAGGATATTCTCATCCCTGACCAGATCTTCATAGGCGGCGATGTCTCGTCGCACGCCGTCCCGACCGGCCATCTTGGCCAGATCGGAAGCTTTGCCCCCGATCAAGGAATCATATTCAGAACCCTAGAGTTCGTCGCTGATTCGCGGGGAGAACTTGTCTTGATAGGACCCTCAACTCTCATGGAGGAGCCCGCAGATCCCGACGCCTTGACGTCGAAGACATCGGGCCCCACCTCTGAGGCGGCCTTCACCCTCGGGCTGTCTAGAACGCCCAATCCAGTCGTTGTGACCGCATCTTCTATGGCCGAGCAGGACCCGGATCCGCTTTCAAGCAACTCCGGAGCAGCCACGCCGCAGATCGACCCCACGCGCTTCAGCGACACACATCCTACCGTCGCCTCGTTCCTAAACGAGCTGTTTGATCGGGTTCAGACCATGCGTATGACTGACGACCAGACCCCGGTCTATGACCGGATCGGGCTTAAACCCGACGTTAGGGAGATTCTCATCCCCACGGTCACTCACCTAGTCGCCACCGTCGAGTGTCCGGCTAGGGGCTCGTCCCCCCAATGACCGGAATTAAAAACGGTTCATACCCTAATCTCTGATCATCGAGGCCTCGCTTGTAACCCAGACCCTGGAGTTCGCTCCGGAGATAGATCGGTATCAGTCTCTGATCTAGCATACAACTCAGAACCCGTAATCTTGGACTCACATCGCGGCGTGGAATCAAAGTTTTTCCCACCCACCACCCAAGTCGAGCACTCAAGCATCGCACCAGAGTCCAAGTCTTCGGACTTACGGGATGTTAAACATTTACCAGGAGAGTCGGTTCATCATTTTTGGGCTAGACTCCTCCTCGCTAAAAAACAAAGTACGAGGTCTTAGTGACCAGGAGATAATGGCAACCTTCAATCGCAATTGCGACGACGAAGGGATTCTCAACGCCCTGGCTCGTCGGCACATTCGCAACTTCACCGAGCTGTCTGACTTGGTGCAAAAATATTGTGCCATGGAGAGCACCTGGCAAGCCGAGCGGCTACTTTCGGAACCAACCTTTACCGAGTACCCTAGAGGAGACCGGAAAAAGAGGATACCTCCAAAGCGGCTAGCCGAACTCGAGCCCGCCGAAAAGAGAAATCGGCCCCTTGCGGGGGTCAGAACTGTCCTTGACGGGCTATTGGATAAACCATGCCCTATACATTCCGTATTGCTGAACACAAGCCCGACTCACAGCCTTAGAGCCTGCTGGGTCGTCAGGCAGGTCGCAAAAAGTGGTGAAGCAATCCTTGAGGCACTACTGCCAAACAAGTGCTCCACATCGCCACCAGAATACAATGCCAAATTCCTGACGATCTACGAAACGTTCCCCTCAAGGAACAGGAGGAAAAAAGCTCTTAGAGAACTCGAGCAGGTCTATCATGTGGCAGCAACAAGTTCATGGGCAGACATACCCATCACCTTCGGAGATACTGACCGACCAACCATCCGTCCCGATCATATACCGGCCGCACTAGTCTTAAACCCCATCGTCGATGGCTTCAGGTTGAATAAAGTG
This sequence comes from Elymus sibiricus, assembly GCA_039707655.1. NCBI lineage: Eukaryota > Viridiplantae > Streptophyta > Magnoliopsida > Poales > Poaceae > Elymus > Elymus sibiricus. The sequence goes on along the minus strand of CM077671.1, from coordinate 121,594,134 downwards.
CTAATGGATGGCGGCAGTTGTTTAAACCTTATCTACGAAGATACCTTGGAAAAAATGCAATTCGACCGATCTCGCATCGAGCATAGCAACACAACATTCCGGGGGATCATTCCTGGGAGAGAGGCGCGTTGTTCAGGACGTATCACCCTGGACGTAGTGTTCGGCACGCCCGAAAACTACCGATCTGAAGAACTTCTCTTCCATATCGCACCTTTCCCCAGCGGCTACCACGCCCTGCTGGGGCGTGACGCCTTCACAAAATTCCAGGCTATACCACATTACGGGTATATGAAGCTCAAGATGCCAGGCCCAAACGGAGTAATCACAATCGCCAGTGATCCGAACATAGCCCTTCGAGCTGACAACAAAACAGCAGCGCTCGCCCTCGAGGCACTAGCTGAGACCTTCGCTGCAGAAGAACTGACCACACTCCGGTCAACAGTAGATAAGGACGATGTGATCCTTAGCAAAAGGCCCAAATCCACGTCCTTTAAACCTGCAAATGAAATCGTGAAATTCCAGGTACACCCGACGGACCCCAACAAGACAGCGTCCATCGGAGCTCAGCTGGACCCCATGGTGGACGAAGCACTACGAGCATTCTTACGAGAAAATTGGGACATCTTCGCCTGGTACCCTTCCGATATGCCCGGAATCCCACGGCGGCTAGCAGAACATAGTCTGAACATCATCTTAGGCTTCAAGCCCGTAAAGCAGACTCTGCGCCGCTTTTCCGAGCCCAAACGACAAGCTATGGGTGAAGAATTAGCCAAACTGCTAGAGGCCGGATTCATACGGGAGATTAAGCACCCCGAATGGTTGGCAAACCTGGTGATGGTACCAAAGAAAGACAAATCCTGGCGGCTGTGCGTCGACTTTAAAGACCTCAACAAGGCCTGCCCTAAGGACCCTTTCCCCTTACCACACATAGACCAGATTATTGATGCCACAGCCGGAAACGACTCATTGTGTTTCCTCGACGCTTATTCCGAATACCATCAAATCAAAATGAAGGAATCCGATCAAGCCGCAACCGCATTCATCACCCCATACGGGCCTTTCTGCTTCAACACGATGCCTTTCGGGCTAAAAAACGCTGGGGCTACGTACCAGCGGATGATCCAGACTTGTCTCGCCAAACAAGTCGGTAAAATAGTAGAGGCATACGTGGATGACGTGGTAGTCAAAACCAAACACGTCAGCCAACTAATTGACGACCTAAGGCAAACCTTTGCCAGCCTACGTGAGTACGATATACGACTCATTCCGAAGAAGTGTGTATTCGGAGTTCCCGCTGGTAAACTACTCAGATTCATCGTTTCCCATAGAGGAATAGAAGCGAATCCGGCCAAGATCCGTGCCCTATCAGAACTTGCAGTTCCCACAGAGCTAAAGCATGTCCAAAGGTTGGCTGGTTGCGTGGCGGCGCTAAGTCGCTTTATCTCCCGCCTCGGTGAAAAGGCTTTACCGCTCTACAGATTGCTGAAACGGACCTACAATTTCGAATGGACCGATGAAGCAGCGGCTGCGTTAGAAGAAATTAAAACACTGCTGGCAAGTAATCCCATACTCACAGCACCAGGCGCTGGTGAACCCATGTTATTATACATATCGGCCACCAACCAAGTCGTTAGCGCAGTGCTCGTCGTCGAACGAGAGGAGGAGGGACACAAATTCCGGATACAGAAGCTGGTCTATTACGTGTTAGAAGTACCAACGCAGTGCAAGTCCAGATACCCGCACTACCAGAAGATAGCCTGTACAGTATTTATGGCATCACGGAAACTAAGACACTACTTCCAAGAGTGTTCGGTTACGGTGGCATCCGAAGTACCCCTGAACGATATAATCAACAACAGGGACGCCACCGGCCGCATAGCCAAATGGGCCATTGAGCTCCTTCCTTTTGAAATTGCCTACAAACCACGACGAGCTATTAAATCTCAGGTGCTGGCAGATTTCCTCGCCGAATGGACAGAGGCCGAGCTCCCCAGGGAATATAGTACATACTCCCATTGGACGATGTACTTCGATGGATCCAAAACTTTGGCCGTACTGGGGGCTGGAGTTATTCTCACATCCCCCATAGGCGACAACGTTCGATACGTGTTGCAGATCATGTATGCCGACTCCAACAATGCAGCCGAATACGAAGCACTCTTGCACGGTCTTCGGATGGCAGCCTCAATGGGCATACAACAGCTGGAGGTACGGGGAGACTCCAACCTGGCCATCTCTCAAATCAACGGCGAGTTTGATGCCAAAAACCCGAAGATGGCGGCATATAGAAACGCCGTCCTTAAAATATCCGCACGGTTCGAGGGGCTGGAATTCCATCATGTCGCTAGAGACAACAACCAGGCCGCTGATATATTGGCCCGCATGGGGGCCAAACGCAACCCCGTCCCGAAAAACACTTTCCTGGAACGGCTATTTAAGCCATAAGTGGTTTGGCAGGACGACAATAAGGGCACCGGACCCATCAGTGCGGAAGAGGTTGTTCCCCCTATAAACGAACCAGATGACCAAATCATCGGCGGCTCCGTAATGGACGAAACGCCTTCAGCTCATGAGGTCATGGCAGTAATCGCACCATGGACCGAGCCCTTCCTTGCCTACCTTCTTCGCAAAGAACTCCCCGACGATCAGACAGAGGCACGACGCATAATCCGGTGATCCTAGGCCTACAAAGTCCATGAGGGTGAGTTATACAAGAAAAGCACCACCAGAGTACTCCAGCGGTGCATATCTGAGGAAGAAGGGTGGCAGCTCTTGGCCAAAGTCCACGCAGGAATGGGCGGCCATCACGCCGCAGCAAGGGCCTTAGTAAGCAAAGCCTTTCGGGCTGGTTTCTTCTGGCCCACCGCTCAAGTGGACGCCCAGTCGCTTGTCCAGCATTGCGTGGGATGCCAACTTTTTGCAAATCAAAGTCACATGCCCCCAACGGCTCTTTGGACTATCCCGATCACTTGGCCTTTTGCGGTCTGGGGGCTGGACATGGTCGGACCACTTAAACGGGGGACCAAGAAAAATAAATACCTACTGGTCATGGTGGACAAGTTCACCAAATGGATCGAAGCAAAACCTGTCAAATCAGTCAAGTCCGGACCAGTAATCGACTTTATATCTGGCGTGGTACACCATTACAGTGTCCCGCACAGTATAATAACGGACAATGGATCCAACTTCACCGCCCAGGAAGTAAAAGACTGGTGCGCAAAAATGGGCATTAAGCTCGATTACGCATCGGTGTATCACCCGCAGACCAATGGACAGGTCGAACGAGCCAACGGCCTCATTATGAGTGGTATTAAGCCACGTTTGGTACGATCTCTTCATGAGTCCGACTGCCATTGGGTGGAGGAACTTGATTCCGTTCTGTGGGGCCTGCGTACCACCCCGAATCGATCAACAGGATACACACCGTTCTTCATGGTCTACGGGGCAGAAGCGGTCCTTCCTTGTGATATTATTCACGATGCACCAAGGGTGCGCATGTACGAAGAAAAGGAGGCCGAGCTAGATCGGCAGGATGACTTGGACGCCTTGGAAGGAGAGCGCGACATAGCTCGGGCTCGCTCTACTTTTTATCAACAGCAGGCCCGGCGTTACCAGAACAGGGAGGTCAGGGCGAAAGCATATAACGTGGGTGAACTCGTCTTACAGCTCCCCGAGTAGCAGAAGCATAAGCTCAATCCCAAATGGGAGGGCCCCTTCATAATCGACGAAGTCCTCGTAGGGGGGGCTTATCGTCTTCGCAGCCCGGCAGACAACCGCCTCGAACCAAACCCATGGAACGCAGCTCGTCTTCGGCGCTTCTACGGCTAGACCGATGTCGTCATTCTCTTTACCCTCCCCTTTTCTTTTTTCTCTCTTATTTTCATTTTTCCTTCCCGTCCACCTTAATTCTTGGCAGGCCAGGACCTTTCTCTCCCCAAGTTAGTGCTCGGCTAAACCGAGCTAGTGTTTAGATATTCGGCATACATCGTCAAATGTAAAATCCGAATATAACACCTGGGGGCTTCTTCCCGAAGCCGATGAGTTTTTATTTTAAGCATCCGTTGAAATTTCCTATGCATGAATGTTTCCTTTGTCGATTGTAAAGCCATCATATGGATCAATTCGAACTAAGATTTTTGCCAAGCTGGGTTGCCTCGCTCCTGTGTTTACCCTCTACGTTCCCGATTGTTCGGCTAGAGAGTAAAGGGAGCACCTCTGCGATTGTTACGGCCGGGTCATCCGGATACGTACCTCAGACGGGTGAAGCCAAAAGCTAGTTATCTTTAGTAGAAAATTGGTCGGCTATGACGGAAGCAGCAAATAAAATTATGGTTGTTATTCCCATCACGCGGTTTTCTCAATAAAGCCATTAGTCGCATACTCGTAGTATGCGGCCTTATTACCTATGATTTACGTAGCAACCTAAAGGAAGGCACCGATAGAGGTACTATTTTCTTTGGAAGATGTTTCTTACGCTAAGCAGTAATATAACATGTCTCCCTGTGTGCCTTCTGTCTGTTCGTACCAAATGGCCAGATTGCCTGGTTCCTCGAAAGAATTCCCTCTTAATAAAGGAATATTTTATACGGAACACTTCCGAGCTCTCTGCACGGGAGGTCGAAGCCGATGGCCGGTTAAGACAAAGTTTACAACATAGTTGGAGCAACTTTTTGATTTAAAGTACATAGATACATAGAATCACACATCTGGCTGCTGGTCAAGATTGTCTATTATGGCATCCAGGGTGCAATCTTCCTGCGAGAGGCGAGCCGCAGGCATCACTTGGTCGTACACCAAGTGCAGTGGGACTTTTTGCCCATCAGGTCCTACTGGCCCAACCCGAGCCATATGCTCGGGGTTAAGGCCGGTATAACGGGTCTTGATCATTGCCCACGCTTCTCGTGCTCCCTCCCGGCAAGCCGATGTCTTCCATAGCTCGAACCGACTCCGTGTTTCTTTGAACCGATCGGTTAGTTCGGCCATCCTTTCCGGAGGCTGCTCGGCAGGCCATAGCGCTTTTATCACGCCCCTCATAGCCTTCCGAGTCCGCTCATGCACGGTGGATAGTTCCTTCAGGAGGTTCCCCCGGAAGGAGCTGATCTCTTCTTCAGGCTGCCCGGTTAGGAGACCTATACATGAGACAAGGCATGTCCGTTACACCTTATGAAGGGGAGATACCTTTCGACGTTATAATCAAAACTTGCTGAACATGCCCCTCTGTAGTTTCTGGTTCTCTTCTTGGGCATGGGCCAATTGAGTCTTTAAATTCTAAATATCTTCGGCCTGCTATTTGTTTTCCACCTGGAGGCGTTTCTTCTCCTCCAGGTTTCGCTGCAGCGAAAGGCAGCCAGCCTCATACTGGGATTCGGCGTACCTCTGGGATTCTCGGGCTGCATCCAAATCTTTTTGCAATTGCCCTATTGATTCAGCTGCTAAAAGTACCATCGCGTCAGCATGGGACTATACGCTAAGATCAGCAGAATAGTTATACTCACCATGCGCCTCCCGGGTAAACTTCTTCACTTGTTCAAGCTCGGCCTTCAAGGTTTCCACCTGTGTTCTGCTGCCTTGAGGCCTGCATCATCCATGCAAGCAATGTGCGGATCCTTAATTCGGTCGTCCCGACCAAATCAAGGCTCGGGGGCTACTAGGATTACATTTATGTCCGGATTTTTAATCACTTACCTTCAGGCCAGACGATATCAGTTTCACAGCCTCGCCGAACCCGGCTCGGGCAGCTCCAAGGTGTGCGTCCGCCGAGCATAGAGCATTGAACTCCTGTTCGAAAAACACCGGGTCGCGCAGGATTCCTTGCCGCCGCCGATGTTTCATCGCGCTCCCTACTTCGGATTTAGTGACTGATACCTCGTCCCCAGAGTCTTTGGGGGTTGGATTGACCATGGGGGCCTCCGCGGCGGGTTCGGCGTAAGCAGAAGATCTTGATTCATGCGTGTTGCCGGGCGTCCCGGCAAGGTCTTCGGCAGAGGCGGGTTGTACTCACTTCCTGAGTAAGTCGAGTAATTCGACATAAGATTTTCTGTAAGATCCTACCGATCATAACAATAATAGATTAAGCGACCGAACAAAGTACCTTTTGGTTGATCGAGTGTTTGGCGCCGTCTCCACGACCGGCTCACATGAGGGACTCCTGTTGGCGCCTGGCTCGGGCATTGCTGCTGTAGCCGACGTTCGTCGCGAGGACCGGCGGCGCTTGGGAGTGGGAGCCGGTATGTTTGGGTCAACGGAGGACTCCTGCCTTTTGCGGGTAGAATTTTTCTTCTTGCCCGCAGTGGAGGAGGGGAGTGATCCGGGGTGATCAGCTATGATGGCCACCTTGGATCGATCAAGGCTCTCCTGGTAAAAGACCCCGTCTTCATATGCCAGTGACAGCTCCGGATCGTCATGAAATCCTGGATCATCGTCGCGGGAGTAGTCCTCTGGTTGGGGGGCCGGATAGTTGATTGTCTCGGCAAAGCTCCGCCATTCCTGTTTGCGTAGATTAAAAGTGTTAGTCAAAAAGGGCGAATAAATGCCCGAACTCAAGACGCAGAGTCGAAGAGCTTACCCATTCAATAGGGTTGTAACTCTTGTAGCCCTCCTTAACCTGCAACTGAACAAAATCTTCTTTGTCTCCTTTGTACAAGTCGGCAAGTGCGGCTACCAAGGCCACCTGATTGGCAGGGCCCAGCCGTCGGGAGCGAGTGGTGTCACTCGTTCCGTTGTATTGCCACAAAGGATGTATCCTTTGTTGAAGAGGTTGGACGCATCGGGAGATGGCGTCGGCCATCACGTCAATCATTGTCAGCTTGTGATGAGCTAGTATCCTTACGTGGGCGGCCAAACGTCGAACTTCGGCACTGTCCTCTTGGGACGAACTCCTCGGTCGCCAATTATACTTTTTCTTCGGAGGAGCGTCGGAGTATTCGGGCAAGCCCCTCCGAGCTGGATCGGATAGGGGAACGTCCTCGATGTAGAACCACTCCGAAGACCACTCTTCGGATTCCTTCTTCGGTGTCCCCTCTGGGTATCCTGTTCCCGCTATGCGACATACTTCGGCTCCTCCGATTTCCCGAATTGTCTCGCCCTGAGTTCGGGGGACGAGGCAGAAGTACCTCCTCCATAATTCGAAGTATGCCTTGCAGCCCAAGAACATTTCGCAGAGAGCGACAAAGCCCGAAATGTGCAGAATGGATCCGGGGGTAAGATGATGGAGCTGGATCCCATAGAACTCCAGTAACCCCCTGAGGAAAGGATGAATGGGGAACCCTAGGCCCCGTAAGAGGAAGGGCACAAAGCATACCCGCTCGCCCTGGTTAGGATTGGAAATTCTCCGCAAAAGCTTCGCCGTCAAAGGAAGTCAAGCCGGCGCGAGTTGCCGCCAGATCTGAGGAAGGAAGATACCCTTGGGTCTCGAGGTCGCGCAACCGGAGGAGGGATACAGAGCAACTCGTCCAATCCCCAGGATGGGAGCCGTAAGGGCACGAGGAAGAACTGGGGGCGCTCGCCATGATTTGGTGATGGTCTCTCGCTTGAAGCTTTTCTCTAAAACGGGGAAGAAGAGGAAGCTGTGACCCAGACCGCAATTTAACTTGTTTAAATAAGTGGTGCCTCCCTTGTGGGAGGGGTAGTCTTGTAAAAAGCTACCGGGCCGCTCGTCTCCCCTCGGCGCACAAGGATCGAGAAGCGCTGAAGGTTATTATATTGGGTCCCGCAAGTTCTCAGCAATCGAGGACTCTCCGATGACGAGATGGTTGCCATGCCAGAAGAAGTTGAGGGACTCGCCTCGCAAGCCGAAGAATTCGACACGTAATATTTTCCGGATATACCTCGGTGTTGGAGGCTAGTCCGGGGGCTACTGAGGGAGTCCGGGATTAAGGGGTCCTCGGACTGCCGACCTATTTCTCATGGGTCGGGCTAATGGGCCGCTCGCTGAGGATGAGATTAATCGAAGGCCTTGTCACCAAGGAGGTGACCTCAGGAGCCGTGGCGTGTCCGTCAAGTTGAAGATGGTAGTTTAGGCATGTTTTTCCCTCCGGTGGGCAACCGACCATATGTAACCCTAGTGACCCCTGGTGTCTATATAAGCCAGAGGGTTTTAGATCATACGGGACAGAAACTCATCTAGGGTTTTAGCTAGTCGATCTCGAGGTAGATCAACTCTGTAACCTTCATACCATTAATATAATCAAGCAGGACGTAGGGTTTTACCTCCATAGGAGGGCCCGAACCTGGGTAAACATCGTCACTTTCGTTTCTTTGTTACCATCGATCCTAGTCTCACAGCTCGGGACCCCCTACCCGAGATCCGCCGGTTTTGACACCGACACCTAGTCTGATTATTCTACTTATGATAAGGAATCATATGATCTTGTTCGGACTTTGGAAACATGGCAACATTATTTATGACTCAAAGAATTTGTCATACATTCTGATCATGAATCTTTGAAACATATTAAAAGTCAAGCAAAATAGAACCGTAGACATGCTAAATGGGTTGAATTCATTGAGACTTTCCCTCATGTCATTAAACATAAGAAGGGTAAAGAAAATGTTATTACTGATGCATTGTCTCATCGTTATACTATGCTTTCACAACTTGACTTCAAAATATTTGGTTTGGAGACCATCAAAGATCAATATGTGCATGATGTTGAATTTAAAGATGTGCTGCAGAATTGTAAAGAAGGGAGAACATGGAACAAGTTCGTCATTAATGATGGATTTGTGTTCCGTGCTAACAAGCTATGCATTCCAGCTAACTCCGTTCGTCTTTTGTTGTTGCAGGAGGCGCATGGAGGAAGATTAATGGGACACTTTGGCATGAAGAAGACAGAGGACGTACTTGATGCACGTTTCTTTTGGCCAAAGATGAGATGGGATGTTGAGCATTTTGTGTCTCGCTGCACTACATGTCAAAAAGCTAAGCCACGACTCAATCCTCATGGTTTATATATGCCCTTGCCTGTACCTAGTGTTCCTTGGGAAGATATCTCTATGGACTTTGTTTCTGGTTTACCTCGAACAAAGAAGGGGAGGGATAACATATTTGTTGTCGTGGATAGATTTTCAAAAATGGCACACTTTATACCATGTCCTAAAAGTGATGTTGCTGCTAATGTTGCTGATTTTTTCTTTCGTGAAATTATTCGCTTGCATGGTGTGCCAAACACAATTGTTTCAGATCATGATACTAAATTTCTTAGCCATTTTTGGAGATGTTTATGGGCTAAGTTGGGGACTAAACTGCTTTTTAGTACAACATGTCACGCCCAAACTGATGGACAAACTGAAGTAGCTAATAGATCATTGTCTACTATGCTTAGGGATGTTTTGAAGAATAACCTGAAAATATGGGAAGAATGCTTGCCTCATATTGAATTTGCTTATAATCGCTCGCTGCATTCTACTACTAAGATGTGCCCTTTCAAAGTTGTGTATGGTTTCCTATCTTGTGCACCTATTGATTTGTTGCCTCTTCCATCTTCGGAGAAGGTTAATTTTGATGCTAAAAAACATGTTGAACTGATCTTACAGATGCATGAGTTAACTAAGGAACACATTGAGCGTATGAATACTAAATCCAAACTTGCTAGAGATAAGGGTAGAAAACATGTTGTCTTTGCACCTGTAGGTCTTGTTTGGTTACATTTGCGTAAGGATAGGTTTCCTGATATCCGCAAGTCAAAGCTCATGCCACATGCTTATGTTCCTCTTAAGGTGTTAGAGAAAATAAATTCTAATGCATATAAACTTGAGCTGGCTATGGATTTTGGGGTTGGTCCCACTTTTAACATTGCAGATTTGAAGCCTTATTTGGGTGAGGAAGATGAGTTTCCGTCGAAGACGACTTCGTTTCAAGAAGGGGAGGATGATGAGGACACCAATACCATTGTTACACACACAACCCCTGTTGCTATACATACTGGACCAATTACTAGAGCTCGCGCACACCAATTGAATTACCAGGTACTTTCATTTCTTGGAAATCCTTCCAATGTTCATGAACATATGATGCTACCTAAATTAGGTACTTTTGTTTTACTTATGAATGAAGGACCTAGCATGGACAAGAAGGATGCCATTAGAGTGGGAACAAGCATGGAGAAGAAGGTGCGCGTGCGGGAAAGAACAATGGAGCTTCCAGTGGTGATTTTCGCACTTTGAAGCCACCATAATGAGAGCATGAAGGCTTGGACGAATTCAAGATGCCATTTCATAAATTTCTTCCATAGGTGATCATAGGTGTTGCGCCACCTTATTTTTGGGCCAGGCCCATGTGCTTTCGAAATACCACATTGTAGGCTGTTTTTAGAGTCCGTATGTGTGGGGAAACTGAGTTAGGGTTGGTTTCGGGCCCCTCCTCCAAGGGTTCATGAAATCCCCCTCTGTTCCCCCATATATGCAACCCTTAGGGAGCCGTTTATACTTGGGTTTTGTTTAGATTAAAAGTTCACCATAGTTGCAACTTCACGTCCTTCGTTTGTGTTCAATGACCAAACCAAGACGTCACAGAACCCCACTTTCATCAATAAAGCTTTCCTCTTATATTCACAATATCCAGATTGGAATTTCAGTTTCTTGCTTGTTCTTCGTTTGCGTGCAGGAAATATACCTTCGTGGTCATGTTGATCATGCTTCGGTGTGGTCAATAATCTCTCGGAGTTGGTTTAGCGATTGCTAAGGCGTGACGTCTTCACATGTTCGTAGTCGGATAATCAAAGTCTACTCCACCAAAAACGATAGCCACCATCTCATAAAAAAGATGGGACACCTTCGCCTCTATCAGTTGGCCTCCAAACTTCTTGTGCTCTTCAGGGAGGCCATCACAGGTATGTGCCAGGCGCCCGTATTTTCAGGCCGGCATGAATTATTTGAGACATTTATTGCACTCCTAGGGTTTCAACGCGGTTAATTACAGATCTGCACGACGAACAAATGAAATCATGTCCACAAGGGGCATGGAAAATCCTATATGATGTCTCTGCGACATGCTTAGGCGTTGTGTAGATGAATGAGGGGCATGCCCGACCACCCGGGGGGGGGGGGAGAAAGTACATCGGCGGCATGCTCAAGAAAGTAGTTTAAATCCACGAAAAATCGTACGATGGAAAATCCTCGGGACCTCGTATAGTGTCATAATATCCTCGGGACATGCTCAATAAAGTTTGAGCGCGTTTCATAGAAGCGTGGCCGAAGGCCTCTTGTAAACTGCACAATCTCTGAGGTAGTTTATGGCTATCGAGAGGGAACATGTCCGGTTTGTGAAGGAAGTGTGGGTCATGTTGCTCCATTGGAACCAAACCTCTTGTACTCTCAAAGGAGGCCATCACATGATACGTGCTTGGCCCCCATATTTTTCAGGCTCACATGCAATATTTGAGACATTTATTGCACTCCTAGGGTTTCAGTGTAGTAAATTGTAGATCAGCACGGCGGGAAAATGAAATCATGCCGAAAAGTGGCATGTGAAACCCTATATGATGTGTGTTCGACTTGCGTAGGCCTTGTGCAACCAAGAGAGGGGCAGGCCCCGCCACCAAGGGGCGAAATTATGTCGGAGGGATTCCCAATCAAGCCGTTTAAATCCAGAAAAAATCATACGATACTGAAAATCCTTGGGACCTAGCACGGTGTCAATATAGGCCCATGTAGTTTGAGCATCTTTCCTAGAAGCCCGGTGAGCTGCTTCTAAATTGCACCATCTCCGAGGTAGTTTATGACTGTCGAGAGGTAACGTGTTAGTTTGTGAAGGAAGTGCGGGTCCTATTGCTTCGTTGGCCTCCAAACTTCATGTGCCTTAAAAGGAGGCCATAGCTTGATAGGTGCCAGTCGTCCGGCTTTTTGAGGGCCACATGAAATATTTGAGACATTAATTGCACTCCTAGGGTTTCAACACGCGAATTTGCACATCTACAAGGTGGACACATGAAATCATGCGAGTAGCGGCGAAAGTATGTTGGTGACATGATCAATCAAGCCGTTTAAATCCATGGAAAATCATATCTCGCACGGTGTCATCATATGACCCATGTAGGGTGTGGTAAAAGTTTGAGCGCATTTCCTAGAAGCCTGGACGGAGGCCGCATGTAAATTGCACCATCTCTGAGATAGTTTATGGCTATCAAGAGGGAATATGTCTGGTTTGTGAAGGAAGTGCGAGTCTTGTTGCCCCATTGGCTTCGAAATTTCTTGTTCTCTCAAAGGAGGCCATCACATGATACGTGTCACGCCCCTTATTTTTAGGCCCGCATAAAATATTTGAGACATTTATTGCACCCCTAGGGTTTCAGTGTGGTAAATTGTAGATCTGCAAGGCGGACACATGAAATCGTGCCCAAAAGTGCCATGGCAAATCCAATATGATGTTTCTTCCTCCAGGGTTACATGAAAAAGATGCAGAAATAATGTTGACAATTAACCTTTGCCGAGAGATCCACTCGGCAAAATAACCTTTCCCGGGATTTACTCTTGGTTAAAGGGATAAACTAGATGTAGGTATGGGGGATCTTTTCAGGCTGCCCCACTGACAGGGGCACAGGAAAGGCAACGCGGGGCACTTAAGTGAAATTCCCTATGCGCTCTATCCTCATTCGCACGCGGGAGCTCATTCACTGCCTCCTCCGCCCGGGAGCGCCTTCTCCTCCGCAGGCGGTCTCCTCCACCGGCTGCCTCCACCACGACCAGCGCCTCCTCCTCCTCCTCCACCAGCGCCCCCTCGACCTCCCCCCTATCCAATGCCCCTCGGGCCAGCACCCTTTCCATCGCCCCTCCCACGGCGACTGAGGGAATCCCGGACTTAGGGGTCCTCGGGCCGCCGGCTCATCTTTCAATAGGCCGGCTTGATGGGCCGTTCTCTGAAGAAGGGCCAGACACATCAAGACTCCACGTTCCAGAAGGGAGCCCCGAAGGCGCGTCGTGCACTCCAACTCAAGATGTGAAAGTCAACATCTCCATCCTCGGCAGGAGGCCCAACATGTGTAAACCCTAGGTACCCCCCGGTGTCTATACAAACCGGGAGGGTTTTAGATCATACGACACAGAAACTCATTTAGGGTTTTAGCTAGTCGATCTCGAGATAGATCAACTCTGTAACCTTCATACCATCAAAATAATCCAGCAGGACGTAGGGTTTTACCTCCATAGGAGGGCCCGAACCTGGGTAAACATCGTCTCCTTCGTCCCCTTGTTACCATCGATCCTAGTCTCATAGCTCGGGACCCCCTACCCGAGATCCGCCGGTTTTGACACCGACATTGGTGCTTTCATTGATAGTTCCGCTGTGATCCCCAGAGGAATCAATGGCTCGTGTTGTCATAAACAAAGAGGTCCGTGGCATGGACTCCTTCGCCCCTGGACAGATCTTCGCTTTCGGCAGCATCGTGCTACACGCTGACCCGACCAGCCGCCTTGGCCAGGTCGGGAGTTTCGCCCCTGATCAAGAAGTCAGATTCGGGAACATAGAGTTCTCCGTTGACCCTCGCGGCGATCTCTTGCTCACCGGGCTCGTAGTCTCACCTGACGCGCCCGAGGACTCCGAGGCCTTAACCTCGGATGTCGTTTTCAATCCAGCTCACGGGGCCAATCCCGGTGACGATCTGGACTTAAGTCCGGGTCCGGCTATAGCGCCAGATCGCCGGGCACCAACTTCTGCCGAATACACTTCTCGTGCGGACGCGGCGGAGGTTAACTCTGAACACACCAGGCAAATCGACCCGATCGAGCTTTCGGTACTCGGCGAAGCTCTAGATCGGATCTTGTCGATGAAAACTACTGACGACCCAACCCCGATCCACGCTCAGATCGGTCTTGAGGCGGGTCAAGAGAAATTTTTAGTCCCACCCACCACCCACTTAGTAGCCACTATCGAAGACTTAACCGATATGGTGGACTACTCCTCCGAGGAGGCAGAAGACATGGAAGAAGAGGATCGCGCCCCCACCCCCGTTAACACCGGGCGATGGACCGCCACCCCCACCTACGATGTCTACATGGTGGATACGCCAGCCGGTAACGGCGAGCGCACACCAGCTAACAATGGCGATGACTCAGGTGAGGCGCCGTCAAGGCGTCGGAAACCGCGTAAGCGATCAAAGACAAAAAAGGGAAGGGAAGCTGTTGCCGGCCCCTGGGAAAACGATTCCCCGGAAGACCTCGGCGATCCCGATATCCCCGAGTATACGTTGGAGGACCAGGAAAGGCCGGAGGACCAGCGCGACCCCGAATATCCGAACGACTCTGAGGATGACGACTACCTCCCCCCTGTAGAGGAGGAGGACAGCCCGGAAGACGAGGACCTCATCGTCCCCGAAACCATCGAGGATCAGGAACGGTTCTGGCAACAGGTTTTAGCCACTGCCCGGAGCCTAAAGGCAAAAGCGCGGCAGCTCAAGGCTGAACAAGACACCCTCAACGATAGATGGACTAGGGTTCTATCAGCCGAGGAAGAACACAGTGCCGGTCTATGGGACCAACCCAAGAGTTACCCACGCCGGCGGTTGCTGCCACAATTCGATGACGAGCTCCCCAATACGCCGTCCCCCAAGCACACTCCATACGACCAGCCGGACCGCCCTCCCCGAGGACGAGATAGGACGGCTGGCGAGGCCGGTTATAGGCCGGCAATACCCCGCAGAAGGGGAAAAGAGCCAACGGAGCCTGACGACAGGTATGACCTGCGACGTGACCTGGATGAGAGAACAGGCCGCACGAGATCCATCTACGAATCCAGAGGGTACTCCCCTGGTGGAAGGGACGAGTACCGGTCCTGGCTCGACCGAACCAACAGAGTTCGGGACCAAAACCGGGCCAGAACAGACGCCGACCACCGGCGTGATATAGCCCGGGTCAGAGGCGCTGCCCACCCACTTTGCTTCACTGACGAGGTGATGCAGCATCAGTTCACTGAAGGGGTTAAACCCGTGAACATCGAGAAATACGACGGAACAACTGACCCAGCAGTGTGGATCGAGGATTTCCTCCTCCACATTCACATGGCACGAGGAGACGACCTCCACGCCATCAAGTACCTACCCCTCAAACTTAAGGGGCCAGCTCGGCACTGGTTAAACAGTCTCCCCGAAAACTCTAGCGGGAGCTGGGCAGACCTTGAGGATGCATTCCGATCTAACTTCCAAGGCACCTATGTACGACCCCCGGACTCCTCCGACCTAAGCAATGTCGTGCAAAAGGCAGGAGAGTCCGCTCGACAATTCTGGAACCGGTTCTTGACCAAGAAAAACCAGATCGTCGATTGCCCAGATGCCGAAGCTATAGCCTCTTTCAGGCACAATATTCGGGACGAGTGGCTGGCTCGCCAGCTCGGTCAGGATAAACCGAGGACCATGTCCGCCCTCACATCACTCATGACCCGCTTTTGCGCGGGCGAGGATAACTGGCTAGCAAGGTGAAGCCACAACTCCAAAGACCCCGGTACTTCCGAAGTCCGGGATGGAAACGGGAAACCACGACGCCACAAAAACAAACGCTGGCACAACACTAGCGACGCCGATGACACGGCCGTTAACGCTGGTTTCCGCAACACAACATCCGGGCAGCGGAAGAAGTCTCCTAAAGGCAACCGCGACGGACCCACCCCGCTGGACAAGATCATGGAGAGGCCTTGCCAGATCCATGGAACTCCGGACAAGCCCGC
The DNA here is from genome assembly GCA_039707655.1 of Elymus sibiricus. Taxonomy (NCBI): domain Eukaryota; kingdom Viridiplantae; phylum Streptophyta; class Magnoliopsida; order Poales; family Poaceae; genus Elymus; species Elymus sibiricus. The sequence continues at coordinate 121,578,482 of CM077671.1, read as the reverse complement.
CTACCACACCAACCGTAATGGTTGGGTGTTTAAATAGGCCGGCAAACTCGCAGCCGAGGTGCAGAGCAAAGGCCCACGCAGTGAGGATGACGAGGAGCCCCGCGGTCCGAGCAATGGAGGTCAGAAGCAGTTCCCTCCAGAGGTAAAAACTGTGAACATGATATACGCCACTCATATACCTAAAAAGGAGAGGAAGCGCGCCCTTCGAGAGGTCTACGCCGTAGAGCCTGTTGCCCCGAAGTTTAACCCATGGTCGGCCTACCCGATCACCTTTGATCGGCGAGATCACCCGACCAGTATCCGTCATGGAGGTTCGGTGGCCCTCGTCCTAGACCCCATTATCGATGGGTATCACCTCACTAAAGTCCTAATGGACGGAGGAAGTAGCCTAAATCTGATTTACTCAGATACAGTGAAAAAGATGGGCATAGATCCGTCAAGGATAAAGCCTAGCAACACTGCCTTTAAAGGAGTGATCCCAGGAGTCGATGCCCGGTGCACAGGCTCTATTAGCCTGGAAGTAGTGTTCGGCTCGCCCGATAACTTCCACAGCGCGGACTTTTTCTTCGACATTGTACCTTTCCGCAGTGGCTATCACGCCCTGCTCGGCCGTACAACGTTCGCTCGCTTTAATGCCATCCCACATTACGCATACCTCAAGCTCAAGATGCCTGGTCCCAAGGGGGTCATCACCGTCAACGGCAACACAGAGCGTTCCCTCCGAACTGAGGGGCATGCATTGGCCTTGGCGGACGAATTCCATTATGCGGACGGTCGGCAAACACCCAAATCGGCCATAAAGGCCCGTAAGGTCGACAAACGAGTTCGGTTTCAATCCGAACTCCCAGACTCTTCTGCTCCCTAGAAATAGGGATACGCCCCCCATTGCACAGCCCTAACGACCGCCAAACACGTGCCAAGAAGGCACAACTTCGCGCTCAAAATTCCATGGGTAGCAATGGGGAGCAACCATCAAATGGTAAGTGTTCGGCTGGACCGACCAATACCAATACACGTCCTTGGACAAAACACAGGTGCCATCAAGGACCTGCTAAAAAGAGTAAAGCTCATCGATACTTCGGTGACTTCTCAAGACCTTCTTCCCAAGGTCCGCTCGGCGACAGCATCACTCTTAATGGGATGCAACACCTACAGAGGAACATGAACGGACAGGCGACAAGGCACATCGAGGACGTCATGTCATCAATCGAAGACTCCTGGTACAGCCTCCCCTCTGTAAATTTTATATTTCATCTACCTGTAAACAGTTGCTTCGGCAATCCAAGTTATAAGAATTATTGAGCAAGTACAAAACCATTATATATGGCCACTTCATTGTCTTTTATACATCCTCTGTTCTTCCCTTGGTCACGCTTCTTGCGAAAACTGTTCGGTATATATTACGATGCAACCGGCTAATAGACCGGGGGCTCGAATTTAAAATCGCCTTGAACATCACCCCAGTACAACTGGTTGTGTGTTCGGCGTCTTGGGTTTTGCATTATATGCATCGGATCCGAACTATGTCTTGGGTCAATAGTTGGGTTGCCCGGCTCCTGTGCTTGCCCTCTTACGTTCGCTCGTTCGGCTAAAAGGGCAAAGGGAGAACCACTGCGATTGTGCTTCCAGCTCGTCTGGTCAAGCACCTCAGGGGAGAAAGCCGAAAACTGACTGTCATAGTTAGCGAGAACCGGTCTGCAAATCCGAGCATAAGTGTCATACTAATAGATCGATAGAGGTTATTCCGTGTTATACTATGGGTTTCGTTCTTGTACAAACCATGTGATGCTGGCTTAGGCCCCGAACATCACACTGGGGGCTGGTTATCAGCCCCCGCATTTTTTCTACGCTCCTACGGCTAAGTGAAAGCGATAAAGCTTCATAGTCCGATTGCCTTGTCCCCCCCGCACTGCTGCCTTCGGGCACCGATACTTCGGCTAAAGGGTCACAATGGGGGTAAAGAGACACCCTGCATAGTATCTACGTGGGGGCTGAAGCTGACGACTCGCAACTTTCAGATAAACCGGCCACATATGAGTCAAAATAAAAATCAAAAACTTATAAGACATGATAAACCATGCATCACTAGTTATAAAGCATTAAAAGTCTTCGGACATATTACAACGCGCTCATTCATACAAAACGTCCTTGGAGCATTGAGCCTCTATTGACTGAGCACCCTCCATCACTGCGGGGAAGTATCGCTCGGGGCGCCTATACTCCTTTCCAGGAGGCGGAGGTGCGGTAGCCATCTCGGTTGGCTTGAGCTTCGGCCAATGCACCATGGTCTTCGCAAAGGCCATCCGCGCGCCCTCGATGCACGTAGAACACTTCAGCACGTCGACCCGAGGCGAAGCTTCGCATAGTTTCTGCACTAAGCCGAAATAGCTGCTCGGCAACGGCTCATCGGGCCACAGACGGATGCAGAGGTCCTTCATGGCCGGCTCCGCCACTCTGTGCATCTCCATCAGTTGCTTCATTTGCTCGATGAGGTGAGGAGAGCGCTCGGGGGACTCAAACTGCATCCAGAATAGTCGGCCTTCATCATTCTCCGCCCGCAAAGCATAAAGCTTGTTCGCGTCTGCTGCACTCTTCTGGAGATCCGCACAGACGCCTAAGGAACGCCACACTTGGGTGAGCAAAGCAAACTTGCTACCACCGAAGGTGCATTGCAGTGAATATGGCTTACCATCGATGACAGCCTTGACTTGGCGAAGCTCCTCTTCAAAGGACCGCCTCTCCACCCGCTCCTTTTGGAGCTCGGATTTTAGCGCTGCTAGCTCGGTGGCTTGCTCCTTGCCTTTCTGCTCAAGGGCCTCGCACTTTGTGCCGGCATCCTTGAGCTCTTGCTGCACCTCCTCCACCCGGGCCTCATGCTTGGCACATGCAGCTTTCAAAACGAAAAGCGCGGCTGCTGCTTGTTCGGCAGCCGTCTTCTCCTCCGCGGCCTCTTGCTTCATTTTCTGGAGCTCGGCCTTGAGTTTTTCGACCTCCGCAGCTGAAGCTGTGGAAGCAATAGACAAACGGTCACACCGGGTTACTAGTGCGTATCATTACCGATATATAGCCCGGAAATTACAATTCGGCTTACCTTGCGCCTCGTCGAACCTCTTGTTCAGACTATCAAACTCCTCTTCGGAGACCTTGAGCTTCCGATTTAGCTCAGTAAGTTTAGCGGCATTCACGGCCTCCGCCGATGACGAGGCCTGCAAAAAACAAAAAAAATATGCATCCAGTTATGTGCGTTGAAACCCCGAACTATGAAGGATACGACTCCCTGTTCGGTCCTTTCAAGGAATTTTCCGAACATTGCAGGACCGAATGGTGCCTTGTGCATCATTGTTCATTCCTCACCATTTGACCCCCGTATGCGTTTTTGCATACCCATCCAGGGCTCGGGGGCTAGTACATATATAAAGATAGCACAAAACTTAAAATTAGCATTGTTCGGTAAAATGGTATTACTTGACTCACCTTGAATCCCTCCAAGAGACCATTGAAGGCCTCCTTCAGTCCGTTATCAACGGACTGAATTCCTTGTAAAACCGCACCCATAAGAGTGCGGTGATCCTCGGAGATGGGGGCGCTGGCTAGCGCCTCCTCCATTACCGGCCACCCAGTCGTCGGTGGCATCGGTGTTGACCGGACAGTCCGATCTATGATCGGAGACTGAGTCGGTAGCTCCGGAGGCACAACGTGCTCCGGAGACGTCCTCGGAGGGGACTGGGCACCCTTTTTCCTTTCCTCTTCGGCGGCCAGGGGGATATTCTCCCCCTGGTCCTCAGTGGCCTGGGGGATTCCCTCTGCCTGGCCTTCAGCGGACATGGCGTTAGCCTCGGCCATGGCATGGTTGCCCCCGCCGCCCGTGTTCGGCTCGACCGGAGCCTGGCTGGATGACACCTCCGGGGCATCCTTCGCGGCCCCCGGAGGTGTGGGGTGCGATGCAGTCGCGTTCTCTGCTAGCTCGGTGGGCGGAGACTCTCCATCCGATATCTGGTTGGTGGGGAGAACGCGTGGTGGGCTGCAAATCAAAAGACGCGCTTGTGTTTAAAGCATTGAAAAACCCTACATAAATAAACCGGGAGTCTTCGGATTCATACCTTTGAGCGGGGCGCTTGACCCTTAAGTTCCTTCGGGGAACCCTCTCAAATTCCTCGGATTCTGCATCAGAATCTGAGCTGTCATCGGGCAAAATTAACCTCGCCCGGTGCGCCCTCTTCAGGGCAGGAGGAGCTGCATCCTCCACGGCGTCCGATGATGCCGCCCTCTTCCTTGGGAGGGGGGATACGCCTTCCCCTCCGTCTTCACGCTCCTCCTCGTGACTCGAGGAGTCATGGGTTTCCTCTTACGCGACGTCCGGCTGGTCCTTGATGCAGAGACCCTCCCTGGCCTTCTTCTTCTTCTCTTTCTTCTCGGGCGCCGAGTACGGCGCCACATCAAGCATCGCCGCCAACAACTCTGACCTAGGGTCTTTGGGTTGTGGAGCCAGGCAGTTAACCCTCGCGGCTTTGCTCAGCCACTTCTGTGAAAGTAAGGGAGAAGGCGTTCAGACTTTTTACCGAAGAAACAGAATCAATGGATTAAAATTATGCCATACCTTGGTAGGGGGGTTATCGGTGCTCAGACCCGAATCCTCTTCCTTGGCCGGCCAGCTTTTCTGAGGCTTGAACAAGGCCTTCCACAGCTTCTCAGGGGTGGTGCGGAAGAATTGGCGCATGATAGGCTCGTCGTCAGGACGGTAAGTCCACATGGGGGATGCCCGACGCTGGCACGGGAGAATACGGCGGTGGAGCATGACCTGGACCACGTTGACCAACTCTACCTTGGCCTCGATCACCGAGGTAAGGCGCTTCTGCAGCAGCTTCACCTCAGCATCTGACCCCCAGTCAAGGCCCTTCCTGAGCCACGAGGTCAATCTCATTGGGGGTCCGGATCTAAATTCGGCAGGCACCGCCCAGCTCTCATCCCTTGGCTCAGTGATGTAAAACAACTCCTTCTACCAGATCTTGATTGTGTCGATGAAGGTGCCGGTAGGCCACTCGATGCGGGGGAGCTTGCTGATTACCGCCCCTCCGCAGTCTGCGTGCTCGCTGGCCACGGTCTTCGGCTTGACATTGAAGACCTTGAGACACAAGCCGAAGTGCGGTTCGACCCGCAGGAAGGCTTCGCAGATGATGATGAATGCCGATATGTGCATGAAGGAGTTCGGCGGAAGGTCGTGGAAGTCCAGCCCATAGAAAAACTAAGGCCCCTGACGAAGGGGTGGAGCGGAAAGCTCAGTCCTCGGATGAAGTGGGGGACGAACACCACCCTCTCGCCTGCTTTGGGGGTGGGAACCACCTGGTTCTTCTCCGGGGCACGGTGGAAGACGTTGGCGGGGAGGTAGCCAGCCTGCTTTAGGTCCCGGATATCCTGGTCGGTGACCGTGGAGGCCTCCCACTTGCCATTAGAGCCCGAACCCGCCATGGCTAAGCTCAGAGAAAGGGCGAGGGAGAACTGGATCTAGGCTCTTGAAGCTTGGGGAGATTGAGGAGGCGGAGGATGCGAATGGGAAGCGTGACTAGGCCTCGGTTTTTTCCCCTTTTTATGAGGCGTACCGCCGATTAGCCTCCCTTATCGTGCCGCAAATCCCTCCGCTTCCCAAGACATGCGTGCCGTTATACGCACATGAAGATTAATCATATCCCGTGTGAAACGGAGCACGATCTGCGCATTGATAAGTCGTGTCGCTGTAAAGATGGCCTCGAACCGCGAATCGAGTTCTCATAACTGGTTCGACGGTCGTGGTAGGCCATGACCCTTCGTCAGGGGGGGGGGTGTCAGAAAACACTGTTTACACTTTGGCGATTGGCCTTTGGGGCTAAGTAATTCATGGTGTTTGGTCAATCATATGATCGGAAGAAATACGTGTCATCGGAAACCGAACTAGTCTTAGCCGATCATGGAAAGGGAAGAAGAACTCACCCCGCAAGCCGAAGACTCTGATCATGCGAAGCAGCTGGAGCTGAGACCCTTGGCGTTGGGCGCTAGTTCGGGGGCTACTAAGGGAGTCCTGGACTTAGGGGTCCTCGGGCCGCCGGCTCATCTTTCAATAGGCCGGCTTGATGGGCCGTTCTCTGAAGAAGGGCCGGACACATCAAGACTCCACGTTCCAGAAGGGAACCCCGAAGGCGCGTCGTGCACTCCAAGTCAAGATGAGAAAGTCAACATCTCCATCCTCGGCAGGAGGCCCAGCATGTGTAAACCCTAGGTACCCCCCGGTGTCTATATAAACCGGGAGGGTTTTAGATCATGCGACACAGAAACTCATCTAGGGTTTTTGCTAGTCGATCTCGAGGTAGATTAACTCTGTAACCTTCATACCATCAATATAATCAAGCAGGACGTAGGGTTTTACCTTCATAGGAGGGCCCGAACCTGGGTAAACATCGTCTTGTTCGTCCCCTTGTTACCATCGATCCTAGTCTCACAGCTCGGGACCCCCTACCCGAGATCCGCCGGTTTTGACACCGACAGCGACCCTCCATCGATGCCCCCTCGCCCGACGTCCCCCAACGACCAGACCCCCTACACCGCGACCTCATCCTCCACTGGTCGTCAGCTCCCAGTGTGAGCTCAAATTGCAGTAGTTTTTTTATTTGTTGTTTTGTACTAGTTTTTGACTTAGTGTTAATTAGATGTGGTAATGTTAATTAGTCTATTATGTAGTATAGTGTTAATTAGATGTGGTGGTTTTTTTAGTAGTTTTAATTTTGTGGTACTCGACATGTGAGCTAGTGTCTACCATATTTGACAGATGAGAGATGTTTTTATAGGAATGGTACCGACTATTCACTAGTAGAGAAATGGGTAGCCACAACTCTTGTTGGTGGCGCACCATTTTCACGCAACGCCAGCACTATTTTTGTCAAATAGTGCTGGCATCGGCTAAATTGGTATGTCACCAGTAATAGGTTACTAGTGGCGAGCCGCCTAAAACCCACGCCACCAATAATTGGGAACCAAAAGTTTGGCCCAACGCAAGATATTAGTGGCGTGTGAAAATATGCGATGCCATTGATACTATAAGTAGTGGTGGCGTGAGTGAATAATGCCACGCCACCAGTAATCAGACCGATCTGTTTTAAAGCTTGAATTTTTTTAACCAGTTACTGGTGGCGTGAGTGAATAGTACCACGCCACTAATAATGAAATCCATGTAATTTCTGTCCACAGCACCAATAAAATTATAACTTTTTTAGTGGTAATAACAAATTTGTAGCCGAAAAAGGCCGAAATTGCCACGAGGCCCAACCCTGCCAGCAAAGCACATATTTCTTTTCTCTCTTGTTCGCTCTCATCTCTCTCTCGATCGACCTCACTGTCCCCAACTCTCAAAATCCCCGCCACCATCTCAATCGCTACCCACATCGTATTCCTCTCCTAGCTCACGGCCGACCGGCCCTCTCTCCTTCCCCTTCCCCTCGTTCTCTCTATGTCACATCGTGTTCCTCTCCATCTCTCCCGCAAGCCCTTGTTGCAGCTACCAACGCCGGCCGATTCCGATGAGCCTCGACGGCTATGGTCGGCCCGCAGCTCGGCGCGGACCTCGTCAGCCTTGATGTGTCTTTCCCTCCCGCCAGATCCACCATGCACTGCCTCTAGTGCTCGTGCCCAACCCCTCTGCGCAGCTAGGATTTCAGGCACGGCGTCGCCTTCGTCGTCGATGTGGCTTCGGTGTCCCTGGCGGGTCCTGTCCGATGGTGGCTGTGCACGACATCTGCTAAAATTACCATGGTGAGCTCCTCTCCTTCCTTTGTTCTCTGGCAGTGTGTGTACACCATGTAGTTCTGCTCATTGCCATGTTGATGTTCATGTAGGTGTAGATGTGTGTACACTACCTTAAAACAAAATCATCTTCCTTCCTTCGTTCTCCGGCGGTGTGTACACTATATGGATGAATGTATGAATTATATAGCTGATATATATATATATATATATATATATATATATATATATATATATAGGGTGGGTCTATTTTGACAACACCCTTAAGAGTCTTATTTTGACACCAAACCGCTTATTCTGACATCACTTTCGTTCCGCACGCACGTAGCAATCGAACCGCACCAAGAACAGAAAAAAGACCCCATCACACCTCCTCCACCTTCTTCCTCCCACACCACATCACTTCCCCTCCACCTTCTCCCCTCGTGACCCCAACCGCCTCCCTCCACCAGAACCACCTCCACCACGCCCCACCTCCCCCCCGCCACCACTACCTTCCTCCTAGCCCGGCTGTGCTCGCCGCCCCACCAACATCCTCGTAGCCCACCACCTTTCTCCCCGGCGGCGCGCTGCAACGACCACCTACTCCGCCACCATCGCCACACCCAACCCCCGCATCCACGACCACCAGCAGTCCCAGATCCGTTCGTCACGGGCACCCAATCGACGACCAGTGTGTTGCCCGTGCCGGATCCGGCCGTCCCGGCCCTGTATGCCGTCTCCTCCACTTTAGGTCGCCGGATCCGAGGCCACCCGTCGGCCATGGACTCTGGCCTGCACCCCGACCCGTGCGCCTCCGCCACGCGACGAATTCGGGACCATCGAGCCTCCCAAGCAATGGATCGACCCTGCCGCACCGCCCGATCGGCGGATCTGAGCGACGTCGCTCCCCGCTTCGTCTGGTGGCTGTCCCACCACCCAATAGCTCCCTTCGTCCTCGAGGAGCGCCATGTGTAGGTCGCAGTTCACCGGCGGGTAGTGCAGCCACGGTTTTGGGCGTCCTCCCCTGTCAATGGACGACGGCCACACCGCCTTCTCTCGCGCCGCTGCGCCTAGAGTCCCTATGGGTCAGCTCCTGTCCGACGACGGTTCCTCGCAGTTCGGGCTCTCCAACTCTCCGGTGGAGATTCACCCTTGCCGCCGTGCAGTTCATTCGACCGCATGCGTGAAGTGCGCCCGATGTGTGCATGCAGTTCGTCGACGGATCTGAACGGGACCAGCCACTGTGCCCCCCCGTCCATCTCCTACTACTCCTTTCAGACGGCGTGAGCAGTTCCCTGGTCCACACCGTGCGGTTCATCGACGTGTGCGATTGACCAGGCTGGGCAGTGAGGTGCCCTGGCCCACAACGTGCGGTCCGCTGACTCACGCCATGCAGTGCGCCGATGTGCCTCTCGCTGTTCAAACAACTTCCACCGTTGAGGGATCTGATTGCAAAAAAATAATTGTTTTTGCGTTCAATTTTTGTGTGTGCCCGAGTTGTGGTTTGTAGTTGCGTGTGGGTACTACTATCTTGCATGCAGTTTGTGTATAAAAAATTGTTGAAGAAACAGGAATGAAGTTCATTTCCACTATTCTTGTTTCCCTCGGCAAGTTTGTTAGAACAAATTTCGTGGTTCACTACAAAAATAATGCAGTGCATTTGCCTCATCTTTGCAGGCTGACCGCGGTAATAACAAGAAGACAAAAATTGTTAGGAAGATGATAAAAAAATAATGTGGTTCACTTTTGGTCATGTCGCGATTCACTTTCAGTACCGTCGCGGTTCAGTTACTCATAATGTGAAGTATATTCACAATGTGAAGTATAAAAATATTGCGGTTGCCTTGCCCGTCGGATGCAGTGCGTTCTTCAGTCTGAAGCAGTGCGTTTTTCTTTCCGATGCAGTTCGTGCGTCGATTTGGGTGTCGTGAAAAACAGAGTGTCCGCATTTCGGTAATTTCAAAACTGCTCTTAAACCGTAAGGATTAGAGAGAGTGTTCTACATGAAAAGTTGCGCCTCGTCAAAATCTTTCCAACGCCGTATCATTTGCATCGTTCCAATGAGTGGTTTGGAAAAAATCACGAAAATACGCTCGCTACCACACGTAGGAAGCGACAGCATTTTCAAAATTCCTTTAAAACTGCGAGGAATCTCAACAAATGACCAACATATGAAAGTTGCGGCTATTCCACAGCTTTCAGACGCCATATCACACGCCTCGTTCCGACAAACGGTTAGAAAACTACAGCGAAAACCGTACTAAAAAATTCTAAAAATTTGAAAAACAGAATTCCGCGTTTCGGTAATTTTGAAACTGCTCTTAAACCGTACAAAATTAGAAAACGTGTTCAACATGAAAAAGTTGCGGCTTAACGATATATTTCCAACGCCGTATCGTTTGCTTCATTCCGACAAACGGTTTAGAAAAAATCGCGAAGATACGCTCACTGCCACTCGTCACGCGTCCACCGTTTTCAAAACTGCTCTTAAACCGTGAGGAATCTCGAAAAGTGTTCAACATGACGAAGTTGCGCATTTTCCGTAGCTATCCAACGGTATATTATACGCCTCATTCCAACAAACGGTTTAAAAACTGGAGCGAAAACAGTGCTGAAAAAACGTATGCAGTTTTTTCTGTCGACATTGCAGTGCTCGGTTGATATGGATGCAGTGCACTCGCGTTAACCGTGCAGTTCGAAAGTGTTGTCACAATAGTTATTCTGCACCCGTTGTCAGAATAGACGGTCTGTATATATACACACACACACACACATACACACACACACACACACACACACACACACACACACACACACATATATATATATATAAACATATATATATATATATATATATCAATGTATACATATTTGGATGCATGAGTAAATTGTGAACTAATTTTTTTAAATCCATAAATACATAGTGGTGGCGTTGGTTGGTTTTGCTCACGTCACTACTAGTAGTTAAGAATTCTAACGTGTATAAATGTCAACATCATTGCTATTTTAAATAGTGGTGGTGTGAGGAACAGTGCCACGCCACCAGTATGTGAAATACCTATGGCATGGCGACATGAGCGCCATCGGTATTTTGTTAACAGTGGCGCCATATTGGTGACGTCGGGTTTCTACGCCAGCAAGGCCCTTTTTAAAACGTCGGCACTAGGCTTTTTTGCACTAGTGATTGTTGTAGGGGGTCGCTCTTACTCTGCTCCAACTCTGAGATTTTGGTAAAGCAGGAGGAGCAGAGAAAGAGCCCCATCACCAACAGTTGATGCAGTTGCTCTTGGAGGAAAGGAATCGAGTTTTGACGTTGACGGTCGATCTGAGCGATTTCGCCCTGCGATACCTTGGTAAAGCAGGATGGACTTTCCCAGCTAGATCATCATCGAAAGACGAAACATCAGTGAGAGAGTGTCCACCATGTATACAACCACCTTAGAGATTAGAGTTGTAAGATATGTTACTGAAGGAACAAATTGACTTTTGATGATGACGGTTGACTTGGGAGAGTTCATCATGTGATACCTTGGTAATGCACGATCATCTCGCCCAACTCGCCCATCACCGAAAGTTGAAATTCCCGTGAGAGAGTGTCCACCATATATTCAACCACCTTGATAAACTAGCTTTATAGGTTTGCAATGAATAGATTAGAAGTAATCTTTGATGCTTGATTCTTATATTATCTTTTCATTGTGTGTTGAAAGGTGTTTAATTCTTATATTATCATGATCTCATAGTTATGGCATCTTCCGATGACGCAACTCCCGTTAGGGGGTCATGGAGAAGAGCGCTAGTGAGGACCCCCTGGTAGTGCTCATTCAGGTGAACCCGCAGCTGATCCTACTAATGTATTTTGTGTATCTGGCTAAGAAGAATCCGCCGGGATAGCGAGGGCCCGCCACGTAAGGAGAGCGGCGACCCGGCACCATTGAGTCCACCGACCATCATCCCCGACGACGCTTGCTCCTCCGGGGATATTTCCACCCGCTCTGACTCCACGATCATTGCCTTCACCGGAGTAGTCCACCTAGACAGTTAGACGTTAATTTAGTGATATAGTTATGTAGCTGCGGATGTGGACATGGATTAGCACTTGTGATTCTTTTGGGGTGTATGAGTGACGAATGCTTACGTGGCTTATGTATCATGTGTTATTTTTAACTTGCATTCCTTCTTGAATCTTTTTCTCTTTCTTTGTAGATGAAATGGTATGCGGTGTATAGAGGCAGGTGTCCAGGAGTCTACGATTCAGGGTCTGCATGCAATGAACAAGTGTTTTGTTACAAAGGCAGCTCCTTCGATTCGTTCAGTAGTAGAGAGGAGGCAGAGAATCATTACAATCGGTATCTGCTTGATGAGAGAGAAATCATGAATTAGGCAATGGTGCAGACCAACTTATCGGGTTGAGTGGATTGAAGAACTTAATTATCCTTTTTCAGTTCATCCTAATCGTGGTCTTGCTTTTATCATGTGGTCGTATGTAGACATGCATTGACCACTTTGTTGTTTAGTGACAAGAAACTTGTGCTAAATAACTATTTTGTGACTTCATATAAACCTTGTGTGGACCATATATAATGCCTTTGTGAGGTTGTTACTATGTGTCTGATCCTTATATAATATACAAAGTTCTCTAAGTGGATATTCTTGTTATATTTATTTTTGCTGCAGGGTTACATGAAAAAGAGACAGAAACAATGCCGACAATGCATCTTTGCCAAGAGCACCATTCGAAAAACACCAGTAGAAAACATGGCTTTGATCCTGGCCAGATCAGAGCATTAGTCCCGGTCGTGTTAAGAACCGGGACTAATGGGAGCATCAGTCCCGGTCCGAGAGGCTAGGACGCCGGCGGGGCCTCGGCAGGCATCAGTCCCGGTTCGGCTGGGACCTTTAGTCCCGGTTCTAGCCACCAACCGGGACTAAAGGGGTTGCTGCCTTTTAGTCCCGGTTGGTGTCTGGAACCGGGACTAAAGGTTAGGCCATTAGTCCCGGTTTTCTACACAAACCGGGACTAAAGTTATTGCCTATATATACGCACGCCCCCCTCCATCTCCTCTGTTTTTTGGCCGTGGAAGGGTGGAGGTGTGCTACTCTGTTTTTTGCCTATATATGCACTGTTGGGGAACGTTGCATGGGAAACAAAAATTTTCCTACGCACATACAAGATCTATCCATGGAGATGAGAATCTACGAGAGGGGAGATAGGATCCACGTACCCTTGTAGATCGCTAAGCGGGAAGCGTTAAGAAACGCGGTTGATGTAGTCGAACGTCTTCGCGATCCAAATCGCAAGCCGTCCCGCGCTCCAATCACGATCTAGCGCCGAACGGACGGCACCTCCGCGTTCAGCAAGCGTATAGCTCGATGACGATCTCCAGCTCCTTGATCCAGCAAGGGAGAGCGGATAGGTAGATGAGTTCTTCGGCAACACGACGGCGTGGTGGCGGTGGTGGTGGTGCTATCCCGGCAGGGCTACGCCTAGCGCTACCGAAACCGCGAACGGAGGAGAAAACGATCTAGGGAGAGAGAGGGGTGCCAAGGGCTTCGTGTGTACTCTTGGGGCACCCCCTCCCCTCTATATATAGGTGGAGGGGCGTGGATATCAGCCCCTCCAAGCCCAAGGGCGCAGCCAAGGGGGAGGAGTTGGAATCCCAGTCCAATTCCCTCCATTTCCATAAACAGGTGGACTTTCCACCTCTCCCAAGCCACATGGGCCTTGAGGGACTTGCGCGTCTGGCCCAATAAGGCCAGGGCGCCTCCCCTCAGCCCATGCAAACCCTTGGGACGTGGTGGAATCCTTGGTGGACTTCCAGACTCCTCCGGAAGTTTCCAGAACCTTCTAGAAGCTTCCCGGTACAATACCGGAAAAACCCGAAACTTTTCCGGTCGCCAAAATATGATTTCCCATATATAAATCTTTACCTCCGGACCATTCCGGAGCACCTCGTGACGTCCGGGATCTCATCCGGGACTCCGAACAATCTTCGGTTACCAACATACATAACTCACTAATACCGAAACGTCACCGAACGTTAAGTGTGCAGACCCTGCGGGTTCGAGAACTATGTAGACATGACCGAGACACCTCTACGGTCAATAACCAATAGAGGGACCTGGATGCCCATATTGGTTCCTACATATTCTACGAAGATCTTTATCGGTTGAACCTCTATGTCAAGGATTCAGTTAATCCCGTACGTTCATCGGTATGTTACTTGCCCGAGATTAGATCGTCGGTATCTCCATACCTAGGTCAATATCGTTACCGGCAAGCCTCTTTACTCGTTCCGTAATACAAGATCCCGTGGCTAACACTTTAGTCACTTTGCTTGCAAGGCTCATTGTTATGTTGTATTACCGAGTGGGCCCTGAGATACCTCTCCGTCACACGAAGTAACAAATCCCAGTCTTGATCCATGCCAACTCAACAGACACCCTCGGAGATACCTGTAGATCATCTTTATAGTCACCCAGTTACGTTGTGACGTCTGATACACATAAGGTACTCCTTCGGTGTCAGCGAGTTACATGATCTCATGGTCACAGGAACACATACTTGACATGCAGAAAACAATAGCAATAAACTGACACGATCATATGCTACATTCATAGTTTGGGTCTTGTCCATCACATCATTCTCCTAATGATGTGATCCCGTTATCAAATGACAACTCATGTCTATGGCCAGGAAACCTTGACCATCTTTGATCAATGAGCTAGTCTAGTAGAGGCTCACTAGGGACATAGTGTTGTCTATGTATCCACACATGTATCTGAGTTTCCGATCAATACAATTCTAGCATGGATAATAAACGATTATCATGAACAATGAAATATGATAATAACTAATTTATTATTACCTCTAGGGCATATTTCCAACAGTCTCCCACTTGCACTAGAGTCAATAATCTAGTTCACATCACCATGTGATTAACACGCAATGAGTTCTGAGGTTTTATCATGTTTTGCTTGTGAGAGAGGTTTTTAGTCAACGGGTCTGCAACATTCAGATCCGTGGGCACTTTGCAAATATTATGTCATACTGTAGATGCTGCTACCATGCTCCACTTGGAGCTATTCCAAATGGTGCTCCACTATACGTATCCGGATTGCTACTCAGAGACACCCGGATTGGTGTCAAAGCTTGCATCGACGTAACTTTGTATAAACCCAAAAGCTTTGATCACCTCATCAAAGCATATATTCTAACTCCGAGATGCTTGCTCCAGTCCATAGAAGGATCGCTGGAGCTTGCATACCTTTTAGCATCCTTAGGACCGACAAAACCTTCTGGTTGTATCACATACAACCTTTCCTCACGAAAACCGTTAAGGAAACTCTGTTTTGACATCCATCTGCCAGATTTCATAATCGAAAAATGCAACAACTGCTAACATAATTCCAACAGACTTTAGCATCGCTACGGGTGAGAAAGTCTCATCGTAGTCAACTCCTTGAACTCGTCAAAAACTACTTTGCGACGAGTCGAGCTTTATAAATGGTGATATTTACCATCAGCGTTTGTCTTCTACTTAAAGATCCATTTGCACTTAACGGCCTACCGTTCATCGGGCAAGTCTACCAAAGTCCATACTTGGTTTTCATACATGGATCCTATCTCAGATTTCATGGCTCCTAGCCATTTGTTGGAATCCGGGCCCACCATCGCATCTTCATAGCTCGTAGGTTCACTGTTGTCTAACAACATGACCTCCAAGACAGGATTGCCGTACCACTCAGGGGCGGTACGATTTCTTGTCGACCTACGAGGCTTGGTAGTAACTTGATCCGAAGTGTCATGATCATCATCATTAACTTCCTCTTCATTCGGTGTAGACGCCACAGAAAACATCTTTCTGCATCGTGCTACCATCCAACTGAAGTGACGGTTCAATAACCTCATCAAGTTCTACTTTTCCTCCCACTCAATTCTTTCGAGAGAAACTCTTTCTCGAGAAAGGATCCGTTTTAGCAACAAACACTTTGCCCTCGGATCTGAGATAGAAGGTATACCCAACTGTTTCCTTAGGGTATCTTATGAAGACGCGTTTGTCCGCTTCGGGTTCGAGCTTATCAGGTTGAAGTCTTTTCACATAAGCATCGCATTCCCAAACTCTAAGAAACGACAGCTTAGGTTTCTGCTAAACCATAATTCATACGGTGTCATCTCAACGGACTTAGATGGTGCCCTATTAAAGTGAATGTAGTTGTCTGTAATGCATAACCCGAAAATGATAGTGGCAAATCGGTAAGAGACATCATAGTACGCACCATATCAAATAGAGTACGACTACGACGTTCGGACACACCATCACACCATGGCGTTCCAGGCGGCGTGAGTTGTGAAACAATTTCCACATTGTCTTAAGTTGCATACCAAACTCGTAACTCAGATATTCACCTCCACGATCATATCGTAGACATTTTATCTTCTTGTCACGATGATCTTCAACTTCACTCTGAAATTGCTTGAACTTTTGAAACGTTTCAGAGTTGTGTTTCATTAAGTAACTATACCTATATCTACTCAAATCATCAATGAAGGTAAGAAAATAACGATATCACCACGCGCCTCAATGCTCATCGGACCGCACACATCAGTATGTATGTGATTTCCAACAAGTCACTTGCCCGTTCCATTGTTCCAGAGAACGGGGTCTTAGTCATCTTGCCCATGAGGTATGGTTCGCATGTATCAAGTGATTCAAAATTGAGTGATTCCATAAGTCCATCAACATGGAGCTTCCTCATGCGTTTAACGCCAATATGACCTAAGCGGCAGTGCCACAAGTATGTGGTACTATCATTATTAACTTTGCATCTTTTGGCATCAATATTATGAACATGTGTATCACTACGATCGAGATTCAATAAACCATTCACATTGGGTGCATGACCATTGAAGGTATTATTCATGTAAACAGAATAACCATTATTCTCTTGACTTAAATGAATAACCGTATTGCAATAAACACGATCTAATCATGTTCATGCTCAACGCAAACACCAAATAACATTTATTTAGGTTCAACACTAATCTCGAAGGTAGAGGGAGCGTGCGATGGTGATACCATCAACCTTGAAAACACTTCCAACACACATCGTCACCTCGCCCTTTAGCTAGTCTCCGTTTATTCCGTAGCTTTTATTTCGAGTTACTAACATTAGCAATTGAATCGGTATCTAATAGCCCGGTGCTACTAGGAGTACTAGTGAGGTACACATCAATAACACATATATCAAATATACTTCTGTTGACGTTGCCAGCCTTCTTATCTGCCAAGTATCTGGGACAGTTCCGCTACTGGTGACCGTTCCCCTTATTATAGAAGCACTTAGTCTCTGGTTTGGGTTCAACCTTGGGTTTCTTCACTGGAGAGGCAACTGGCTTGCCATTCATGAAGTTTCCCTTCTTGCCCTTGCCCTTCTCGAAACTAGTGGTTTTACTAACCATCAACACTTGATGCTCCGTCTTGATTTCTACCTTCGCGGTGTCAAACATCGCGAATAGCTCGGGGATCATCTCCATCCCTGGCATGTTATAGTTCGTCACGAAGCTCTAGTAGCTTGGTGGTAGTGACTTGGAGAACTCTATCAATCACTATCTTATCTGGAAGATGAACTCCCACTTGATTCAAGCGATTGTAGTACCCAGACAATCTGGGCACATGCTCACCTGATTGAGCTATTCTCCTTCATCTTGCAGGCAAAGAATCTTGTTGGAGGTCTCATATCTCTCAACAAGGGCACGAGCCTAAAATCCCAATTTCAGCTCTTGGAACATCTCATATGCTCCGTGACGTTCAAAATGTCTTTGGAGCCTTAATTCTAAGCTGAATGCATGACGCACTAAACTATCAAGTAGTCATCAGAACGTGTCTGTCAGATGTTCACAACATCCACAGACGACACTTGAGGGGGTGGCACACCGAGCAGTGCATCAAGGACATAAGCCTTATGTGCAACACTGAGGACAATCCTCAGATCACGGACCCAGTCCGCATAACTGCTACCATCATCTTTCAACTTACTTTTCCTCTAGGAACGTATCAAAATTTAAGGGAGCTACAGCGCGAGCTATCGATCTACAATATAATTTTGCAAATACAACTTTAGACTATGTTCATGATAATGAGTTCAATTAATCATATTACTAAAGAACTCCCACTCAAATTGACATCCCTCCGGTCATCCGAGTGCTACATGATCCAAATCCACCAACCCAAGTCCGATCATCATGTGAGTTGAGGTGGTTTCAATGGTGAACATCTCCATGTTGATCATATCTACTATATGACTCATGTTTGACCTTTCGGTCTCTTGTGTTCCGAGGCCATGTCTATACATGCTAGGCTCGTCAAGTTTAACCCAAGTGTTCCGCATGTGCAAAACTGGCTTGCACCCATTGTATGTGAACGTAGAGTCTATCACACCCGATCATCACGTGGTGTCTCGAAACGACGAACTTTCGCAATGGTGCACACTCGGGGAGAACACAATTTTATCTTGAAATTTTAGTGAGGGATCACCTTATAATGCTACCGTCGTCCTAAGCAAAACAAGGTGCATAAAAGGATTAACATCACATGCAAATCATAAGTGACATGATATGGCCATGATCTTGTGCTTTTGATCTCCATCTTGAAAGCACCGGCATGATCTCCATCGTCACCGGCATAACACCATGATCTCCATCATCTTGATCTCCATCAATGTGTCGCCATGAGGTTGTTGCGCCAACTATTGCTTCTACAACTATTGCTAACTCATAGCGATAAAGTAAAGCAAAAAGGCGAGAATAAATTAAAGACAACCCTATGGCTCCTGTCGGTTGCCGTACTCATCGACATGCAAGTCGTGATAATCTATACAAAACATGATCATCTCATACATAACATATATCTCATCATGTTTCTGGCCATATCATATCACATCATACCCTGCAAAAACAAGTTAGACGTCCTCTAATTTGTTGTTGCATGTTTTACGTGGCTGCTATGGGTATCTAGCAAGAACGATTCTTACCTACGCAAAACCACAACGATGATATAGAAGTTGCTATTTCACCTTCTACAAGGACCGCCTCTGTCGAATCCGATTCAACTAAAGTGGGAGAGACAGACACCTGCCAGCCATCTTATGCAACAAAGTTACATGTCAGTCGATGGAACCGGTCTCTCGTACGTGGACGAGTAAGGTTGGTCCGAGCCGCTTCATCCCACAATACCGCTGAATCAAGAAAAGACTAAGGATGGAAGTAATCTGAATATCAACGCCCACAAACTCCTTTGTGTTCTACTCATGATCTCATCTACGCCTAGACCTAGCTCTGATACCACTGTTGGGGAACGTTGCATGGGAAACAAAAATTTTCCTACGCACATACAAGATCTATCCATGGAGAAGAGCATCTACGAGAGGGGAGATCGGATCCACATACCCATGTAGATCACTAAGCGGGAAGCGTTAATAAACGCGGTTGATGTAGTCGAACGTCTTCGCGATCCAAATCGCAAGCCGTCCCGCGATCCAATCATGATCTAGTGCCGAACGGACGGCACCTCCGCGTTCAGCACACGTACAGCTCGATGACGATCTCTGCCTCCTTGATCCAGCAAGGGAGAGCGGGGAGGTAGATGAGTTCTCCGGCAACACGACGACGTGGTGGCGGTGGTGGTGCTGCTATCCCGGCAGGGCTACGCCTAGCGCTACCGAAACCGCGAACGGAGGAGAAAACGATCTTGGGAGAGAGAGGGGCGCCAAGGGCTTCGTGTTTACTCTTGGGGCGCCCCGTCCCCTCTATTTATAGGTGGAGGGGCATGGAGATAAGCCCCTCCAAGCCCTAGGGCGCAACCAAGGGGGAGGAGTTGGACTCCTAGTCCAATTCCCTCCCTTTCCATAAACAGGTGGACTTTCCACCTCTCCCAAGCCACATGGGCATTGAGGGACTTGCGCGCCTGGCCCAATAAGGCCAGGGCGCCTCCCCTCAGACCATGCAAACCCTTGGGACGTGGTGGAACCCTTGGTGGACTTCCGGACTCCTCCGGAAGTTTCCGGAACCTTCTAGAAGTTTCCCTGTACAATACCGGAAAAACCCGAAACTTTTCCGGTCGCCAAAATATGACTTCCCATATATAAATCTTTACCTCCGGACCATTCCGGAGCTCCTCGTGACGTCCGGGATCTCATCCGGGACTCCGAACAACCTTCGGTCACCAACATACATAACTCACTAATACCGAAACGTCACTGAACGTTAAGTGTGCAGACCCTGCGGGTTCGAGAACTATGTAGACATGACCGAGACACCTCTACGGTCAATAACCAATAGCGGGACCTGGATACCCATATTGGTTCCTACCTATTCTACGAAGATCTTTATCGGTTGAACCTCTATGTCAAGGATTCAGTTAATCCCGTACGCTGTTCCCTTTGTTCATCGGTATGTTACTTGCCCGAGATTAGATCGTCGGTATCTCCATACCTAGGTCAATATCGTTACCTGCAAGTCTCTTTACTCGTTCCGTAATACAAGATCCCGTGGCTAACACTTTAGTCACTTTGCTTGCAAGGCTCATTGTGATGTTGTATTAGCGAGTGGGCCCTGAGATACCTCTCCGTCACACGAAGTAACAAATCCCAGTCTTGATCCATGCCAACTCAACAGACACCCTCGGAGATACCTGTAGATCATCTTTATAGTCACCCAGTTACGTTGTGACGTTTGATACACACAAGGTACTCCTTCGGTGTCAGCGAGTTACATGATCTCATGGTCATAGGAACACATACTTGACATGCAGAAAACAATAGCAATAAACTGACACGATCATATGCTACGTTCATAGTTTGGGTCTTGCCCATCACATCATTCTCCTAATGATGTGATCCTGTTATCAAATGATAACTCATGTCTATGGCCAGGAAACCTTGACCATCTTTGATCAACGAGCTAGTCTAGTAGAGGCTCACTAGGGACATAGTGTTGTCTATGTATCCACACATGTATCTGAGTTTCCGATCAATACAATTCTAGCATGGATAATAAACGATTATCATGAACAATGAAATATGATAATAACTAATTTATTATTACCTCTAGGGCATATTTCCAACATGCACATGAGGTGTTCGATGAAATGCTGGAGCCACAATTAAGCTTCCTCCTCTGTTCTTCCTCCAAGCTCGACCTTCAAGCTCCATTTTCCCCAAGATTTGTCTAGGTTTGGCGGTGCACCAACTATCCAAGTGTTCTAAAAAGGTTAGCAACTTCATCCTTTCATCTCTCACTGCTAGTTTAGCTCATTTCAAATGCTCTACAAGTAGTGTGGTTTGTGGGTTTTAGTGGAGTGTATGTGTGAGTTTATTTGATTTAGATGCACAATTTGATCTCAAATTAACTTCTTAGTTTGCACATGTGTACGGTGCCGTCCCATCCCCGTCCCCGCCCTCACCGCCGTCGATCGCCCGCGCCGATCTCGTCGCCGGCACCACCGTGGTGAGCCTCTTGTTCTTATCTTTTTTTAAAGAAAAAAATTCTTACTTGTATGATTTATATAGCTAGTTGTATAATTTTCTTGCTTGTATTATTGTTTGTTATTATATAGTGCCATGGTTTTGGTATCCACCCCCGTCGGCTCTCGTCCGGTCTATGATTCGGATGTGGTATATTATCTTTTATAACTATTTGTTTCATTTAGTGTTTATGACAATTATGTCGACCAACTTGACATAGATGTCTTTATCTAAGATGTATGTGAACCGGAAATTCCAACCGACCCTCTTGTCGAGAGGTTAAATTTAGTTGAAAAAGAAAACAATTATTTGAAAGAAAAATTGAAAAGGATTGAAGAAGAGAAGATGAAATTGGAGTTGCATGTTGCCGATATCGTCGATCTACACATGATCCAGATGGATGCAATGCGCTTGAAGATTAGAAAGATTAGAAAATATGCCATTGATAAAGAAACTTGGTATCATTATGCTGTTGGATCAATTGTTACCTTAGTTGTGATTTTGATCACATTTATTGTTGCATTTAAATGTTTTACATAGTTGTATGTTAGTTTCAATGTATGTTTTAATTAGATGCTCTAGAGAGCTGTATGTTGTTCTATAAGAACTATGTATGAACTTTATGTATTTTTTTCTTCAGTAATAACATTTGATCACTACTGTATTTTGGTTTTAATGTGATGATGAACTTGTATTAATTTGGTCATTTCTCTATTCATGATGTTCTGTAACGGTTTTGATATACTTAATTATTGTACCTATGAAAAATAATATTAACTTAAAATTATATAAATTTTATGTTAACAAAAAGTATTTTATAATATTCTTCAATAGCAAAAAGAATCAACTAAAAAGATTTTATAAAACTCTATTTATGAGCAAAATAATATTAACTTAGAATTAAATAAAAAGAATCAACTAAAAAGCTTTTATAAAACTCTATTTATCTTACATTAGGAGTACAAACCCACATCATGAGAGAGAAATTAATCGTTGCAGGTGTTGTCATGCCAGTCAAGTCGATGGGGCTCTCCCGTGTTGTCCCGCTCCTTGATAGCTAGGTTTTCTGAAGGGTTTTTCATGAAAATACCCGTAGACCAGGTTTCTTATTTTTTTTCCAGTAACCTAGTAACATAAAATGATGATGGGTGCAAGTTTCATATTTTTGTGATTTTTTTTGAATTAGTTCTGGTCAACCCTAGCGCTCATAACCCCTTCAAAACCCCTCATAACCCTTCAAAACCCCTCAAACCCTTCCTGGCCGCTGGATATCTGCGATTGGACGGTCTGGATTAGGCGCTAGGGCTGGGTTTCGCGGACTCCAGGCTAGTGGCCCCCCTTTAGTCCTGGTCCGAGCCACCAACCGGGACTAAGGGCCTGGGTTTCGCGCCCTTTGGGCTGGTGTAATTCACCGTTAGTCCCGGTTGGTGGCTCGGACCGGGACTAATTGGGGGCCTTTAGTCCCGGTTGGAGCCACCAACCGGGACTAAAGGGTTGGGTTTCGCACCCTTTGGGCTGGTGAAATTCACCTTTAGTCCCGTTTGGTGGCTTGGACCGGGACTAAAGGGGGGCCTTTAGTCCCGGTTGGTTCCACCAACCGGGACTAAATGTCGGGGTATATAAGCTACACTTAGAAATTTCCCCGATCTCTCCCATTCTCCCCCCGACGCCGAACCACAGCGCACGACGCCGCCAGGCTGCTGCGCCGGAGTTCGCCATCGCCGCCTCCGTGAGCTCCGCTGCCATCGCTGCCCCCGTCGAGTTCCACTGCTTCATCGTCGGGCCTCTTCGCCATCGCCGCCTCCATGAGCTTCGCTGCCATCGCTGCCCCGGTTGATCGAGTTCCGCCGCTTCGTCGCCGGGCCTCCTCGCCATCGCCGCCGCCGTTCTCCGGAGATCGCCGTCGCCTCGGTGAGCACCGCTCATTCCGCTCCGTTTCCCGCCTCGATCCGTCGCCGTGGCCGTGGCCGTAGCCATCGCCATGGCCGATCCGTTGCCATGGAGATTCCCCTCCGTTATTTTTTGTTTGTTTTGTATAGTTTTACTAGGTTTTTAGATACATGCATATACTCAATGTGATACCTAGTTAGAAGTGTTAATGCTTTATGTGTGACCTAGCTAGTTTGCCTAATTTGTTCATGTGCTCACAATGTCAACACACGAACATTTTTAAAAAGGGCAAACAACATTTTGCTCATCCATGTGCTAGCTAGTCATATATGTTGTGTAATTCATAGATGTTTTGGTTCTATGTAATAGCTAGACATATGTTATTTGTTGTGTGTGCGAGTGTGTGCGTGTGGATTTATTATAAAATATGAGATTGTTTTTATTGTTGTGAAATTAAATGTTATTTGCTAGC
Source organism: Elymus sibiricus (assembly GCA_039707655.1). Classification (NCBI taxonomy): domain Eukaryota; kingdom Viridiplantae; phylum Streptophyta; class Magnoliopsida; order Poales; family Poaceae; genus Elymus; species Elymus sibiricus. The sequence goes on along the minus strand of CM077671.1, from coordinate 121,554,847 downwards.
CACAATTTGTTCTTGTCGACGATGCCCATCCCGCATCCTCGTCGTCGACTCGGCGCCGACAACCAGTTGTGCCATGTTCGGGACTGGGCTCCGCCGGGCTGGCACTGGGATATGCTACCTTCCGGAGCGCGCAACTTGGTGAGTAATCTAGGTCTCGTCGTCGACCCGGAGCTTCTTTGGAGGCGGTTGCGTTGGCCACTGTCGGTGCGGAGGGAGCCGGCCCCTGCGGAGGTGGTACGTCGCCATGTTAGGGAGGAGGACGAGCACGTCCGTCGCTATATGATTGCGTTGGACGTCAGGTTCTCCAATACCTGGCAGGTTCTTCAAGGATCTCACTCGAGTTATGATCCTGTGATGGTTCCTTCTCTTTGGGTGTCCACCGCCCACGCCTCAGGAACCGCGGGTCAACTAGATTATTCGATAATATTCGAGCGGTATTAGTGATAATATTCGGTAATATTCAATGCTCCATTAACTGGATTATTCGAGATGTATTAGTGATGTTATCTGATAATATTATATGAAGAGTCCCTGAGGATCGCCGGTGATATTATATGTATTAGTGATATTATATGATGATCTTGCTAAAAAAATTTGCCGTCGATTTTTAATCTTAGAATCATGAACACAGGAAATGTCGACGTCGTCTGACGATGAGGAGAGGTTCCCTGAGTGCCCTTTGTGCTGGGATGACAGGGGTATATGCAACCTTTGTCCTCACCTAGACAACGGTACATCCTTCACCGTCAAGCTAACGAAAGAATTTAGTATTATTACGGTATGTAAAGACGGCATGTATTTTGTTAATGAAGTATGACGTGTTTTTTGCTTTAATTAACCTTTAATCTACTTTTGTACAATTCGACTAGTGCGTTCCCTGCCATGCAAGATTCGCTGTGTTGGACAAGTTCCATACAATGGTAGTACAGAGCCTAAGATAGTTCACTGATACGTCTCCAACGTATCTATAATTTTTGCTTGTTCCATGCTGTTATATTATCATTCTTGGATATTTTACAATCATTTTATAACAACTTTATATCATTTTTTGGGACTAACCTATTAACATAGTGCCAAAGTGCCAGTTGCTGTTTTTGCTTGTTTTTTACTTCGCCGAAAATCAATACCAAACGGAGTCCAATCACGACAAAACTTTTTGGAGATTTTTTCTGGACCAGAAGACACCCAGTGGGCCAAACAAGAGCCAGGAAGCTGGGCTGTGGAGAGCACAACCCACCAGGGCGCGCCAGGGGGCCCCCGGCGCACCCTGATGGGTTGTGCCCTCCACGGGGCCCCTCTGCTCCGCCTCTGATGCCTATTGTCGGTGTCAAAACCGGCGGATCTCGGGTAGGGGGTCCCGAGCTGTGAGACTAGGATCGATGGTAACAAAGGGACGAAGGAGACAATGTTTACCCAGGTTCGGGCCCTCCTATGGAGGTAAAACCCTACGTCCTGCTTGATTATATTGATGGTATGAAGGTTACAGAGTTGATCTACCTCGAGATCGACTAGCTAAAACCCTAGATGAGTTTCTGTGTCGTATAATCTAAAACCCTCCCGGTTTATATAGACACCGGGGGGTACCTAGGGTTTACACATGCCGGGCCTCCTGCCGAGGATGGAGATGTTGACTTTCTCATCTTGACTTGGAGTGCACGACGCGCCTTTGGGACTCCCTTCTGGAATGTGGAGTCTTGATGTGTCCGGCCCTTCTTCAGAGAACGGCCCATCAAGCCGGCCTATTGAGAGATGAGCCGGCAGCCCGAGGACCCCTTAGTCCGGGACTCCCTCAGTAGCCCCCGAACTAGCCCCCAACGCCAAGGGTCTCAGCTCCAGCTGCTTCGTATGATCAGAGTCTTCGGCTTGCGGGGTGAGTTCTTCTTCCCTTTCCATGATCGGCTGAGACTAGTTCGGTTTCCGATGACACATATTTCTTCCGATCACATGATTGACCGAACACCATGAATTGCTTAGCCCCGAAGGCCAATCGCCAAAGTGAAACAGTGTTTTCTGACACCCCCCTCTGACGAAGGGTCGTGGCCTACCATGACCACTGAACCAGTTACGAAAACTCGATTTGCGGTTCGGGGCCGTTTTCACAGCGACACGACTTATCAATGCGTAGATCGTGCTCCGTTTCACACGGGATATGATTAATCTTCACACGCGCATAACGACACGCATGTCTTGGGAAGCGGAGGGATTTGTGGCGCGGTAAGCGAGGCTAATTGGTGACACGTCCCATAAAAAGGGAAAAAACCCCAAGGCCTATTCACGCTTCCCATTCGCATCCTGCGCCTCCTCAATCTCTCCAAGCTCCGAGAGCCCAGATCCAGTTCTTCCTCGCCCTTTCCTCCGAGCTTAGCCATGGCGGGTTCGGGCTCCAATGGCAAGTGGGAGGCCTCCACGGTCACCGACCAGGATATCCGGGACCTAAAGCAGGCCGGCTACCTCCCCGCCAACGTCTTCCACCGTGCCCCGGAAAAGAACCAGGTGATTCCCACCCCTAAGGCAGACGAGAGGGTGGTGTTCGTCCCCCACTTTATCCGGGGACTGGGCTTTCCGCTCCACCCCTTTGTCAGGGGTCTCATGTTTTTCTACTGTCTGGACTTCCATGACCTTCCGCTGAACTCCTTCATGCACATATCGGCATTCATCATCGTTTGCGAAGCCTTTCTGTGGGTCGAACCGCACTTCGGCCTGTGGCTCAAGGTCTTCAACGTCAAGCCGAAGACCGTGGCAAGCGAGCACGCGGACTGCGGAGGGGCGGTAATCAGCAAACTCTCCCGCGTCGAGTGGCCATCCGGCACCTTCATCGACACGATCAAAATCTGGCAGAAGGAGTGGTTCTACATCACCGAGCCAAGGGACGAGAGCTGGGCGGCACCCGCCGAATTCAGATCCGGGCCCCCCACGAGATTGACCTCGTGGCTCAGGAAGGGCCTCGACTGGGGGTCGGATGCTGAGGTTAAGCTGTTGCAGAAGCGCATCACCTCGGTGATCGAAGCCAAGGTGGAGCTGGTTAACGTAGTCCAGGTTATGCTCCACCGCCGTGTTCTTCCCTGCCAGCACCGGGCATCCCCCATGTGGGCTTACCGGCCTGACGACGAGCCTACCATGCGCCAATTCTTCCGCACCACCCCCGAGAAGCTGTGGAAGGCTTTGTTCAAGCCTCAGAAAAGCTGGCCAGCCACGGAGGAGGATTCGGGCCTAAGCACCGATAACCCCCCCCCACCAAGGTATGGCATAATTTTAATCCGCTGACTCTGTTTCTTCGGCAAAAAGACCGAACGCCTTCTCCCTTACTTTCGCAGAAGTGGCTGAGCAAAGCCGCGAAGGTTAACTGCCCGGCACCACAACCCGAAGACCCTAGGTCGGAGCTGTTGGCGGAGATGCTCGTTGCGGCGCCGTACTCGGCGCCCGATGATACGTCTCCAACATATCTATAATTTTTGATTGTTCCATGCTATTATATTATCTGTTTTGGATGTTTTATATGCATTAATATGCTATTTTATATTATTTTTGGGACTAACCTATTAATCTAGAGCCTAGTGCCAGTTTCTGTTTTTTCCTTGTTTTTGAGTATTGCAGATAAGGAATATTAAACGGAGTCCAAACGGAATAAAATCTTCGGAATAATTTTTCTTGGACCAGAAGCAACCCAGAGGACTTGGAGACCAAGGCAGGGGAGCCACAGGGGCGCGCCCTAGGGGGGGGGTGCCCCCCTGGCTTGTGGCCCCACGGCAGCTCCCCCAACCCTATTTCTCGGCCTATAAATTCACAAATATTCCCTGGATACCGAAAGAAGCCGCGAAAACACTTTTCCGCCGCCAGGAGCCTCGGTTCCCGTGAGATCCAATCTTGGAGCCTTTTCCGGTAATCTGCCGGAGGGGGATTCGATCACGGAGGGCATCTACATCAACTCCATTGCCCCTCCGATGATGCGTGAGTAGATCACCACAGACCTTCGGGTCCATAGCTAGTAGCTAGATGGATTCTTCTCTCTCTTTGCTCTTCAATACCATGTTCTTCATGATCTTCATGGAGGTCTATCCGATGTAATACTCTTTTGCGGTGTGTTTGTCGAGATCCGATGAATTGTGGGTTTATGTTCTGATTATCTATGAATATTATTTGAGTCTTTTCTGAATTCTTATATGCATGATTTCATATCTTTGCAAGTCTCTTCGAGTTATTGGTTTGGTTTGGCCAACTAGATTGGTAATTCTTGCAATGGGAGAAGTGCTTAGTTTTGGGTTCAATCTTGCGGTGTTCTCACCCAGTGACATAGTAGGGGTAGCAAGGAACGTATTGTATTGTTGCCATCGAGGATAAAAAGATGGGGTTTTCATCATATTGCTTGAGTTTATCCCTCTACATCATGTCATCTTACCTAATGCGTTACTCTGTTCTTCATGAACTTAATACTCTAGATGCAGGCAGGAGTCGGTCGATGTGTGGAGTAATAGTAGTAGATGCAGAATCGTTTCGGTCTACTTGACACGGACGTGATGCCTATATGCATAATCATTGCCTTGGATATCTTCATAATTATTCGCTTTTCTATCAATTGCTCGACAGTAATTTGTTCACCCACCGTAATACTTGCCATCATGAGAGAAGCCTCTAGTGAAACCTATGGCCCCCGGGTCTATTTTCCATCTTATACTTTCAGATCTAAAACCAAAAATACCAAAAATACCTTGCTGCATTATTTTTACTTTTGTTTTACTTTCCGTTCAAGCAATCTATTCTATCTATCTCTATTAGATCTCATCCTTGCAAGTAACCATGAAGGGATTGACAACCCCTTTATAGCGTTGGGTGCAAGTGTTTGATTCTTTGTGTAGGTACATCTATTGGGGACTTGCTTGTATCTCCTACTGGATTGATACCTTGGTTCTCAACAACGGAGGGAAATACTTATCTACTTTGCTGCATCATCCGTTCCTCTTCACGGAAACCAACGCATGCTCGAGAAGTAGCACCCGAGAAGAAAGAGAAGAAGAAGAAAGCCAGAGAGGGTCTCCGCATCAAGGACCAGCCGGACACCGCGTCCGAAGAAACCCATGCCTCCTCGAGTCACGAGGAGGAGCGTGAAGACGGAGGGGAAGGTGTCTCCCCCCTCCCAAGGAAGAGGGCGGCGTCATCGGACGCCGCGGAGGACGCAGCTCCTCCTGCCCTGAAGAGGGCGCGCCGGGCGAGGTTGATCTTGCCCGATGACAGCTCGGATTCTCACGCAGAATCCGAGGAATTTGAGAGGGTTCCCCGAAGGAGCTTAAGGGTCAAGCCCCCCGCTCAAAGGTATGAATCCGAAGACTCCCGGGTTATTTATACAGGGTTTTTCAATGCTCTAAACACAAGCGCGTCTTTTGATTTGCAGCCCACCGCGCGTTCTCCCCACTGATCAAATATCGGACGGGGAGTCCCCACCCGCCGAGCTGGCGGAGAGTGGGACTGCGTTGCACTCCACACCTCCAAGGGTCGCGAAGGATGTCGCGGAGGTGTCATCCAACCAGGCTCCGTTGGAGCCGAACACGGGCGGCGGGGTCGACCACACCATGGCCGAGGCTGACGCCGCGGCCGCCGAAGGCCAGGGAGAAGAAATTCCCCAGGCTGCTGAGGACCAGGGGAAGAATACTCCCCTGGCCGCCGAAAGGGAAGGGCAAAGATATGCCCAGTCCCCTCCGAGGACGTCTCCGGAGCACGCTGTGCCTCCGGAGCTACCGAATCAGTCTCCGGTCGAAGATCGGACTGTCCGGTCACCACCGATGCCACCGACGACTGGGTGGCTGGTTATGGAGGAGGCGCTAACAAGCGCTCCCATCTCCGAGGATCACCGCACTCTTATGGGTGCGGTTTTACAAGGAATTCAGTCCGTTGATACCAGACTGAAAGAGGCCGTCAATGGTCTCTTGGCGGGCTTCAAGGTAAGTCATGTAATACCTTTTTCCCGAACAACTTAAATTTTAAGTTTGTGCTATCTTTATATATGTAGTAGCCCCCGAGCCCTGGATGGGTTTGCAAAAACGCATCCGGGGGTCCAACAAGATGGAATGAATAATGTTGCACAAGTCACCATTTAGTCCTGCCATGTTCTAAAAGTCCTTGAAAGGACCGAACAGGGAGTCATATCCTTCATAGTTTGGGTGTTTGAACACACATAACTGGATGCATATTTTTTTGTTTTTTGCAGGCCTCGTCATCGGCGGTGGCCGTTAATGCCGCTGAACTTACTGAGCTAAATCGGAAGCTCAAGGTTTCCGAAGAGGAGCTTGATAGCCTGAACAAGAGGGTCGACGAGGCACAAGGTAAGCCGAATTGTAATTTCCGAGCTATATATCGGTAATGATCCGCACTTTTAACCCAGTGTGACCGTTTGTCTATTGCTTCCACAGCTTCAGCTGCAGAGGTCGAAAAACTCAAGGTCGAGCTCCAGAAAATGAAGCAGGAGGCCGTGGAGGAGAAGACGGCTGCCGAACAAGCAGCAGCCGCGCTTTCCGTTTTGAAAGCTGCCTGTGCCAAGCATGAGGCCCGGTTGGAGGAGGTGCAGCAAGAGCTCAAGGATGCCGGCACAAAGTGTGAGGCCCTTGAGCAAAAAGGCAAGGAGCAAGCCACCGAGCTAGCAGTGCTAAAATTCGAGCTCCAAAAGGTGCGGGTGGAGAGGTGGTCCTTTGAAGATGAGGTTCGCCAAGTCAAGGCTATCATCGATGGTAAGCCATATTCACTGCAATGCACCTTCGGTGGTAGCAAGTTTGCTTTGCTCACCCAGGTGTGGCATTCCTTAGGCGTCTGTGCGGATCTCCAGAAGAGTGCAGCGGACGCGAACAAGCTTTATGCTTCGCGGGCGGAGAATGATGAGGGCCGACTATTCTGGGCGCAGTTTGAGTACCCCGAGCGCTCTCCTCTCCTCATCGAGAAAATGAAGCAACTGATGGAGATGCACATAGTGACGGAGCTGGCCATGAAGGATCTCTGCATCCGTCTGTGGCCCGATGAGCCGTTGCCGAGCAGCTACTTCGGCTTAGTGCAGAAACTATGCGAAGTTTCGCCTTGGGTCGACGTGCTGAAGCATTCTACATGCATCGAGGGCGCGCGGATGGCCTTTGCGAAGACCATGGTGCATTGGCCGAAGCTCAAGCCAACCGAGATGGCTACCGCACCTCCGCCTCCTGGAAAGGAGTATAGGCGCCCCGAGCGATACTTCCCCGCAGTGATGGAGGGTGCTCGGTCAATAGAGGCTCAATGCTCCAAGGACGTTTTGTATGAATGAGCGCGTTGTAATATGTCCGAAGACTTTTAACGCTTTATAACTAGTGATGCATGGTTTATCATGTCTTACAAGTATTTGATTTTTATTTTGACTCCTATGTGGCCGGTTTATCTGAAAGTTGCGAGTCGTCGGCTTCAGCCCCCACGTAGATACTACGCGGGGTGTCTCTGTACCCGCACTGTGACCCTTTAGCCGAGGTATCGGTGCCTGAAGGCGGTAGTGCGGGGGGGACAAGGCAATCGGACTATGATGCTTTATCGCTTTCACTTAGCCGTAGGAGCGTAGAAAAAATGCAGGGGCTGATAACCAGCCCCCAGTGTGATGTTCGGGGCCGAAGCCAGCATCACATGGTTTGTACAAGAACGAAACCCATCGTATAACACGAAATAACCTCTATCGATCTATTAGTATGACACTTATGCTCGGATTTGCAGACCGGTTCTCGCTTACTATGACAGTCAGTTTTCGGCTTTCTCCCCTGAGGTGCTTGACCAGACGAGCTGGAAGCACAATCGCAGTGGTTCTCCCTTTGCCCTTTTAGATGAAATATAAAATTTATAGAGGGGAGGCTGTACCAGGAATCTTCGATTGATGACATGACGTCCTCGATGTGCCTTGTCACCTGTCCGTTCATGTTCCTCTGTGGGGGTTGCATCCCATTAAGAGTGATGCTGTCGCTGAGCGGACCTTGGGAAGAAGGTCTTGAGAAGTCGCCGAAGTATCGATGAGCTTTACGCTTTTTAGCAGGTCCTTGATGGCACCTGTGTTTTGTCCAAGGACGTATATTGGTATTGGTCGGTCCAGCCGAACGCTTACCATTTGATGGTTGCTCCCCATTGCTACCCATGGAATCTTGAGCGCGAAGTTGTGCCTTCTTGGCATGTGTTTGGCGGTCGTTAGGGCTGTGCAATGGGGGGCGTATCCCTATTTCTGGGTAGCAGAAGAGTCTGGGAGATCAGATTGAAACCGAACTCGTTTGTCGACCTTACGGTCCTTTATGGCCGATTTGGGTGTTTGCCGACCGTCCTCATAATGGAATTCGGCCGCCAGGGCCAATGCATGCTCCTCAGTTCGGAGGGAACGCTCTGTGTTGCCGTTGATGGTGATGACCCCCTTGGGACCAGGCATCTTGAGCTTGAGGTATGCGTAATGTGGGACGGCATTAAAGCGAGCGAACGCTGTACGGCCGAGCAGGGCGTGATAGCCACTGCGGAAAGGTACAATGTCGAAGATCAAGTCCTCGCTGCGGAAGTTATCGGGCGAGCCGAACACTACTTCCAGGCTAACAGAGCCTGTGCACCGGGCTTCGACTCCTGGGATCACTCCTTTAAAGGTAGTGTTGCTAGGCTTTATCCTTGACGGATCTATGCCCATCTTTTTCACCGTATCTGAGTAAATCAGATTTAGGCTACTTCCTCCGTCCATTAGGACTTTAGTGAGGTGATACCCATCGATAATGGGGTCTAGGACGAGGGCCGCCGAACCTCCATGACGGATACTGGTCGGGTGATCTCGCCGATCAAAGGTGATCGGGTAGGCCGACCATGGGTTAAACTTCGGGGCAACAGGCTCTACAGCGTAGACCTATCGAAGGGCGCGCTTCCTCTCCTTTTTAGGTATATGAGTGGCGTATATCATGTTCACAGTTTTTACCTCTAGAGGGAACTGCTTCTGACCTCCATTGCTCGGACCTCGGGGCTCCTCGTCGTCCTCGCTGCGTGGGCCTTTGCTCTGCTCCTCGGCTGCGAGTTTGCCGGCCTGTTTAAACACCCAACAGTTACGGTTGGTGTGGTTAGCGGGCTTGTCCGGAGTGCCATGGATCTGGCAAGGCCTCTCCATGATCTTGTCCAGCAGGGGTGGGTCCGTCGCGGTTGCCTTTAGGAGGCTTCTTCCGCTGCCCGGATCTTGGGTTGCGGAAACCGGCGTTAACGGCATTGTCATCGGCGTCACTAGTGCTGTGCCGGCGTTTGTTTTTGTTGCGTCGTGGTTTCCCGTTTCCATCCCGGACTTCGGAAGTACCGATGTCTTCGGGGTTGTGGCTTCGCCTTGCTAGCGAATTATCCTCGCCCGCGCAAAAGTGGGTCATGAGTGATGTGAGGGCGGACATGGTCCTGGGTTTATCCTGACCGAGCTGGCGAGCCAGCCACTTGTCCCGAATATTGTGCCTGAAAGAGGCTATAGCTTCGGCATCTGGGCAATCGACGATCTGGTTTTTCTTGGTCAAGAACTGGTTCCAAAATTGTCGAGCGGACTCTCCTGCCTTTTGCAAGACATTGCTTAGGTCGGAGGAGTCCGGGGGCAGTACATAGGTGCCCTGGAAGTTAGATCGGAATGCATCCTCGAGGTCCTCCCAGCTCCCGATAGAGTTTTCAGGGAGACTGTTTAACCAGTGCCCAGGTGGCCCCTTAAGTTTAAGGGGTAGGTACTTGATGGCGTGGAGGTCGTCTCCTCGTGCCATGTGAATGTGGAGGAGGAAATCCTCGATCCACACTGCTGGGTCAGTTGTGCCGTCGTATTGCTCGATGTTCACGGGTTTGAATCCCTCCGGGAACTGATGCTGCATCACCTCGTCGGTGAAGCACAATGGGTGGGCAGCGCCTCTGACCCGGGCTATATCGTGCCGGTAATCGGCGTCTGTTCTGGCCCGGTTTTGGTCCCGAGCTCAATTGTTTCGGTCGACCCAGGGTCGGGACTCATCCCGTCTATCGGGGGAGTACCCCCTGGATCCATAGATAGATCTCGTGCGGCCTGTTCTATAATCCAGGTCGCGTCGCAGGTTGTACCTGTCATCAGGCTCCATTGGCTCCTTTCCCCTTCTGCGGGGTATCGCCGGCCTATAACCGGCCTCGCCAGCCGTCCTATCTCGTCCTCGGGGAGGGTGGTCCGGCTGGTCGTATGGAGTGTGCTTGGGGGACGGCGTGTTGGGGAGCTCGTCGTCGAATTGTGGCAGCAACCGCCGGCGTGGGTAACTCTTGGGTTGGTCCCATAGATCGGCACCGTGTTCTTCCTCGGCTGATAGAACCCTGGTCCATCTATCGTTGAGGGTGTCTTGTTCGGCCTTGAGCTGCCGCGCTTTTACCTTTAGGCTTCGGGCAGTGGCTAAAAGCTGTTGCCTGAACCGTTCCTGATCCTCGATGGTTTCGGGGACGATGAGGTCCTCATCTTCCGGGCTGTCCTCCTCCTCTACAGGGGGGAGGTAGTTGTCATCCTCGGAGTCGTTAGGATCTTCGGGATCGCGCTGGTCCTCCGGCCTTTCCTGGTCCTCCAACAGATACTCGGGGATATCGGGATCACCGAGGTCTTCCGGGGTATCGTTTTCCCCGGTGCCGGCAATAGCTTCCCTTCCCTTTTTTGTCTTTGATCGCTTACGCGGTTTCCGGCGCCTTGACGGTGCCTCACCTGAGTCATCGCCATTGTTAGCTGGTGTGCGCTCGTCGTTACCGGCTGGCGTATCCACCATGTAGACGTCGTAGGTGGAGGTGGCGGTCCATCGCCCGGTGTTAACGGGGGTGGGAGCGCGATCCTCTTCTTCCATGTCTTCTGCCTCCTCGGAGGAGTAGTCCACCATATCGGTTAAGTCTTCGATAGTGGCTACTAAGTGGTTGGCGGGTGGGACGAAAAATTCATCTTGACCCGCCTCAAGACCGATCTGAGTGTGGATCGGGATTGGGTCATTAGTAGTTTTCATCAAGGAGATCCGATCTAGAGCTTCGACGAGTGTCGAGAGCTCGATCGGGTCAATCTGCCCGGCGCGTCTGGAGTTAACCTCTGACGCGTCCGCACGAGAAGTGTATTCGGCAGGGGTTGATGCTCGGCCATCTGGCGCTATAGCCGGATCCGGATTGAAGTCCAGATCATCATCGGGATTGGCCCCGTAAGCGGGATTGAAAACGACATCCAAGGTTAAGGCCTTAGAGTCCTCGGGCGCGTCAGATGAGACTGCGAGCCCGGTGAGTAAGAGGTCGCTCCGAGGGTCTACGAAGAACTCCAAGTTCCCGAATCTGACTTCTTGATCACGGGAGAAACTTCCGACCCAGCCAAGGTGGCCGGTCGGGTCAGCGTGCAGCACGATGCTGCCGAAAGCAAAGATCTGTCCAGGGACGAAGGAGTCCATGCTACGGACCTCTTCGTTGATGAAGACGCGAGCCATCGATTCCTTGGGCGATCACAGCGGAACTCTCAATGAAAGCACCAATGTCGGTGTCAAAACTGGCGGATCTCGGGTAGGGGGTCCCGAGCTGTGAGACTAGGATCGATGGTAACAAAGGGATGAAGGAGACGATGTTTACCCAGGTTCGGGACCTCCTATGGAGGTAAAACCCTACGTCCTGCTTGATTATGTTGATGGTATGAAGGTTACAGAGTTGATCTACCTCGAGATCGACTAGCTAAAACCATAGATGAGTTTCTGTGTCGTATAATCTAAAACCCTCCCGGTTTATATAGACACCGGGGGGTACCTAGGGTTTACACATGCTAGGCCTCCTGCCGAGGATGGAGATGTTGACTTTCTCATCTTGACTTGGAGTGCACGACGCGCCCTCGGGGCTCCCTTCTGGAATGTGGAGTCTTGATGTGTTCGGCTCTTCTTCAGAGAATAGCCCATCAAGCCGGCCTATTGAGAGATGAGCCGGCAGCTCGAGGACCCCTTAGTCCGGGACTCCCTCACCTACAAATTCCCAAATATTCGGAAAACCCTAGAGGAGTCGACGAAACACAATTCCAGCCACCGCAAGTTCCAGAACCGCGAGATCCAATCTAAACACCATCACGGAGGGGTTCATCATCCTCATAGGTGCCTCTCCGATGATGCGTGAGTAGTTCACCATAGACCTAGATGGCTTCTTCTCTTTCTCTTATGATTCTCAATACAATGGTCTCTTGGAGATCTATTTGATGTAAACTTTTGCGGTGTGTTTGTTGGGATCTGATGAATTTTGAGTTCATGATCAGTTTCTATCCATGAATATTATTTGAGTCTTCTTTGATCTCTTATATGCATGATTGCTTATAGCATCGTATTTCTTCTTCAAATCTTTGGTTTAGTTAGGCTGACTAGATCGATTTTTCTTGCCATGGGAAGAGGTGTTTTGTGATGGGTTCAATCTTGCGGTGTTCTTTCCCAGTGACAGAAGGGGCAGCAAGACACGCATGTATCGTTGCTATTAAGGATAACAAGATGGGGTCTATTCCTACATGAATAGATCTTGTCTACGTCATGTCATCATTCTTATTGCATTACTCCGTTTTTCCATGAACTTAATACACTAGATGCATGCTGGATAGCGGTCGATGTGTGGAGTAATAGAGGTAGATGCAGGCAGGAGTCGGTCTATCTATCTTGGACGTGATGCCTATATAATGATCATCGCCTTGGATATCGTCATGATTATTCGATTTTCTATCAATTGCCCAACAGTAATTTGTTCACCCACCGTGCGCTATACTCATGAGAGAAGCCACTAGTGAACCCTACGGCCCCTGGGTCTACTTTTCCAACATATTTCTTTCCGATCTATCTTTTTGCAATCTTTGTTTTCAGATCTACAAAACCAAAAACCCAAAATTCTATAGCTGCATATTTACTCTTTTTATTCAAGTTCTTGAGAGATCTATCTCTCCTATCTATCACTACCTAATCTATCTTATCACCGTAGAGAGATTGACAACCTCTCTTTCGCGTCGGGTTGCAAGTATTTGTTGTTTGTGTGCAGGTGCTGCTTATTGGGTGGTGGTGATCCTCCTACTGGTTCGATAACCTTGGTTTCATAACTGAGGGAAATACTTACCGTCGCTGTGCTGCATCATCCCTTCCTCTTTGGGGAAATACCGACGCAGTCTCAAGCCACGTCAAAGGAATTTCTGGCGCCGTTGCCGGGGAGGAAGCGGTCTCTTCTACGTGCCTATCGTAGGCGCCGAGGGGACTCCATCATCATCTACCAGGTTCCTATTTACAAATCTCATCCCCTTGCAATTACATTATTTGCCATTTGCCTCTCGTTTTCCTCTCCCCCACTTCACCAATTTGCCGTTTTATTCGCCCTCTTTTTTGTTTGCCCTTTTTCTTGCCGGATCTCTTCCTTGCTTGCAATCTTGTTTGCGTAGTCACGATGACTCAAGAGAACACCAAGTTATGTGATTTTTCCAATACTAATAACAATGATTTTATTAGTATGCCTATTGCTCCTCCCGCCACTAGTGCGGAGTCTTGTGATATTAATGTCGCTTTGTTGAATCTTGTCATGAAAGATCAATTTGCAGGTAATCCTAATGAGGATGCCGCGTCCCATCTAAACACGTTCGTAGAATTGTGTGATATGCAATAAAAAATATGTGGACAATGATATTGTGAAGTTGAAACTATTTCCTTTTTCCTTGCGGGATCGTGCAAAAATTTGGTTTTCCTCTTTGCCTCGCAATAGTATTGATTCTTGGAATAAGTGCAAGAATGCTTTTATCACTAAGTATTTTCCGCCCATGAAAATTATTTCCCTTAGGATGCAAATCATGAATTTTAAACAACTTGAGCATGAACATGTTGCACAATCTTGGGAAAGAATGAAGTTGATGCTAAGAAATTGTCCTACACATGGTTTGAATCTTTGGATGATCATACAAAAATTTTATGCGGGATTGAATTTTGTCTTTAGAAATCTTTTAGATTCCACCGCGGGTGGTTCTTTTATGGAGATTACTTTGGGTGAAGCTACTAAATTTCTAGATAATATCATGGCTACTTATTCTCAATGGCATACCGAAAGCGCACCTACTAGTAAAAAGGTTAATTTGATAGAGGAAATTAGTACTTTGAGTGATAAAGTTGATGCTTTGATGAAATTGGTTGCTAGTAAAAATGCTCCTATTGATCTTAATGATGTGCCTTTGTCTACCTTGATTGAGAAAAATAGTGAATCCGTAGAGGTGAATTTTGTCTCGCGCAACAATTTCAATAACAATGCCAATAGAGGTAATTTTAATCCTAGGCCGTTTCCTGGAAATTCCTCTAATAATTATGGTAATTCCTATGGTAATTATTCTTACAATAATAATAGGAACACCTCTGATCTTGAGAGTAATATTAAAGAATTTATCAATGCGCAAAAGGCTTTCAATACTACGATAGAAGAAAAGTTGAATAAGATTGATGATATGTCTAGAAGCATTGATAGAATTTCTCATGATGTTGAAAATCTCAAGTTGAAAGCTTTTGTGCCTAAGATTGATGAATCTATTAAAGCTTTATATGTATCTTTGGATGAAAGTAAGAAAAGAACCGCTATGCTTAGAGCTAAAAGAGAAATCTTAGAAAAATAGTTTTCTAGTGATTGCCTTCATAAAAAAGATGAAGATCTTAAAGTGATTGGTGTTTCTTCTATTGATTCCTTGTTTAGTAGTGTTCAAATTTATAATGAAGGGATGGAAGTAGAGTCAACTTTATCTAGAAGGCGTCCCAATAATTTGGAGGGTGAAAATCTTGATGAAAATTTTGCTAAAAGTGGGTTTGAAGAGGTCAAAACTTTAACTAGTGATGTGCCCACTATCTTGGATTGCAAAGATTTTAACTATGATAGTTGCTCTTTGATTGAATGTATTTCTTTGCTGCAATCTATGTTGAATTCACCCCATGCTTATGAGCAAAATAAAGCTTTTACTAAACATATCGTTGATGCCATGATGAAATCTTTTGAAGAAAAGTTGGAGTTGGAGATTTCTATTCCTACAAAATTACATGATGAGTGGGAACCTACCATTAAGGTCAAGATTAAAAATTATGAGTGCTTTGCTTGGTGTGATTTGGGTGCTAGTGTTTGCACAATTCCGAAATCTCTATGTGATGTGCTTGGTCTTACCAATATTGAAGAATGCTCTCTTAATTTGCACTTGGCGGATTCTACTATTAAAAAGCCTTTGGGAAGAATTAATGATGTTCTTATTCCTGTACATAGGAACTATGTGCCTATTGATTTTATTGTGCTTGATGTTGATTGCAATCCGTCTTGTCCCATTATACTTGGTAGACCTTATTTACGCACTATAGGTGCCGTGATTGATATGAAAGAAGTCAATATTCGTTTTCAATTCCCACTAAGAAAGGGTCTGGAACACTTCCCTAGAACAAGAATTAAGCCACCATATGAATCAATCATGAGGGCATCCTATGGATCCAAAACCAAAGATGACAATACTTGAATCTATCCATTATGCCTAGCTAGGGGCGTAAAACGATAGCGCTTGTTGGGAGGCAACCCAATGAATAAATAAATTTTTGGTTTTTTCCTTTGTGTTTTTGTGTGTTGACACAATTATGCCTCTGATATGATTGTGTTTTTATGGTTTATTTAGTGTTTGTGCCAAGTAAAGCCTTTAGGATGATTCATAGGATGAGTAGAAGTGATGCTGAATCTGAAACAAAAACATTGCGTCCAGTATTTGAATTTTCATTTTCTGCTGGAACATGATCTTGAGCTGAAATTTTAACATAGTGTTTCTATACAAATTCCTTACGTTGTCCTAATTTTTTTAGAATGTTTAGAGTTACAGAAGTATGTTTAGTGTACAGATTACTACAGACTGTTCTGTTTAAGACAGATTCTGTTTTTGTTGCATTGTGTGCTTGTTTTGACGAATCTATGGCTTATATTGAAGGGTATGAACCATGGTAAAGTTAAAATACAGTAGGCATAATTCAATTATGAAATATGAATGTGTTTGCAACAGCACCTAAAGTAGTGATTTGCTTTATTATACTAACAGATCTCACGAAGATTTTGTTGAGTTTTGTGTGATTGAAGTTTTCAAGTTTTGGGTGAGATCACGATGGATGAAGGAATAAGGAGTGATAAAAAGCCTAAGCTTGGGGATGATACCGCACCCCCAAGATATATCCAAAGAGTAACAAGCAACTAAGCTTGGGGATGCCCTCGAGTGGCATCCCCTCTTTCTTCTAACGATCATCGGTATTTTACTTGGAGCTATATTTTTATTCGTCACATATCATGAGTTTTGCTTGGAGCGTCTTGTATCTTTGCTTGCTTTGTTTGTTAGTTTTACCTTTGTATCCTTGCTGGACACACCTATTTGACAGAGCCACGATCATGCTATGATTTGTTAGAATTGCTCTATGTGCTTCACTTAAACTTTTTGAGCTATAGAATTGCTCTAGTGCTTCACTTATATCTTTTTGAGCACGGTGTGCCTGGAAATTTTTGTAGAAATACTCTCATGCTTCACTTATATTAATTTGAGAGTTAGTAAATTTTGAAGAAATCCTCTCATGCTTCACTTATACAATTTTGAGAGATGAAATCTTTATGCTCATGTGCTTCACTTAAATTTGTTTGAGCTTGCCAAAAAGCAATGGCAATATATGAAACTAGTCCCAAAGTGATAGATATCCAAGGAGGATATAATAAAAACTTTCTTGAAGATCATTAGACAAATTAAACTTGATTCCATGTAATAGTTTTGAAACATGATGATAGTAATATGTGAGTCATGTTAGTGAGTAATTATGCTTAGTAGGAATATTGGTGTTAAGGTTTGTGATTCCCTATGCATGCACGAAAGTCAATAGTTATGCAATGAAGTTACATCCTACTTGTGGTGCATTATTCGGTGTTAGTTATGTTCAATGCTCACTTATGTGATTTTTCGTTTCTTGGTTTGGTTGCTTCCCAATCTTTTTACTAGCCTCCATTTGTACTAAGTAGAAATACTACTTGTGCATCCAAAATCCTTAAACCAAGTTTTGCCTTATGAGTCCACCATACCTACCTATATGCGGTATTTCCATGCCGTTCCAAGCAAATTTGTATGTGCCATCTCTAAATTTTCAAAATAAATTTTCTCTTTTGTGTGCTCGTACCGCTCATGAAACGGCGGGGGGTGTCCAAAATTTTCCCATGCTAGATGTGTTATTCTCAAGATGAGTGTTTATTCACTTGTCATTGCACGAGAGTGCGGCGGTAATAGGGATGCCCATTCCCGAAATGAAAAAGAAAAAATATTTACTTTTTGTTGTCAACTAATAAATTCCTTGGAAAGTGTTGGTATGGAAGGCAACCATGGATACGGCCCGCCATGGAAAGTGAAAGTTTGGTGGAAAAAGGAATAAACTTTATTTTCTGTTTGGGAACCGCCTATGATATATCTAGCATAGAAAGTATTGTGAACTACCTTGTCGTTTTCGTTGACAGGAAAAGCATGCCACCCAAAATATTTTTCTCTCTCAATTTAAAACTTTGAGCTCTGGCACCTCTACAAATCCCTACTTCCCTCTGCGAAGGGCCTATCTATTTACTTTATGCAATTTTTATTTTTGCTTTGAGTCTCCATCTTCTCTTATAAGCACCAACTAGGGGGCACTATGATCGTACTTGAGCATTGGGCATAGCTAATATTTGAGTGCGTTTCATGAATGGATCAATGATTGAGCATGATGGGCTAGGGATAACTTTCTTTATTGTTGATATTTTGAAAGACATGTTTGCTTGTTGACATACTTGAGTATTGAAGTGATTATGTTAAAACTAGACTATTGCTTTGAATCATTTACAAGTCCAAATGTCCATGCTATACAAACGAAAAGAATATGATGAACATGTTAGGCAGCATTTCACATCAGAAATTCTGCTTTTATCATTTACCTACTCGAGGACGAGTAGGAATTAAGCTTGGCGATGCTGATACGTCTCCAACGTATCTATAATTTTTGCTTGTTCCATGCTGTTATATTATCATTCTTGGATGTTTTACAATCATTTTATAACAACTTTATATCATTTTTTGGGACTAACCTATTGACATAGTGCCAAAGTGCCAGTTGCTATTTTTGCTTGTTTTTTACTTCGCAGAAAATCAATACCAAACGGAGTCCACTCACGACGAAACTTTATGGAGATTTTTTCTGGACCAGAAGACACCCAGTGGGCCAAACAAGAGCCAGGAAGGTGGGCTATGGAGAGCACAACCACCAGGGCACGCCAGGGGGCCCCCGGCGCGCCCTGATGGGTTGTGCCCTTCACGGGGCCCCTCTGCACCGCCTCTGATGCCTATAAATTCCCAAATATTCAGAAAACCCTAGAGGAGTCGACGAAACACAATTCCAGCCACCGCAAGTTCCAGAACCACGAGATCCAATCTAAACACCATCACGGAGGGGTTCATCTTCCTCATAGGTGCCTCTCCGATGATGCGTGAGGAGTCCACCATAGACCTGTAGGGTAACGCAGCAGAAAACAAAAATTTCCGACCTACGCACCAGCCCAGGACCACTATGGAGACTGCATACAAGGTTTGATCTTTTTCGTTACCGACTCGTAGCGCAGCGGAAGTAGAGTCGATGACGATCGGCGGTGCAGATCCCCGCAGCTAGGATTTACAACCTCCCAACCGCGAGGATGTATACCCTCATCTGCCCCTCGGACTGCCCTTCGGGAGGCGGTCGGACAGTCCCCCGGACGGTGTCGCGGACTACACTTCGGGAGGACCTTCGAAACTCGGACGGTCACTCGGACAGCCCTTCGGGAGGACCTTCGAAACTCAGACGGTCACACGGACAGCCCTTCGGGAGGCACTCTCGAACTAAGACCGAAACTACGATCTCTCTACAGAGTTGCACACATACGGTGTCATCTATCCGGCAGGGCTTCGCCGTCCAGAACTAGTTCCTGCCGGAACCCAGACAACCTTTCGGCTCTACGAAACTATTTCGCTGGGAGGGAGAGAGAAGCCAGACAAATCTATGGCATGTGTATGAGAGCAAGTATGAAGTTTGTGTTGGAAATATGCCCTAGAGGCAATAATAAATTGGTTATTATTATATTTCCTTGTTCATGATAATCGTTTATTATCCATGCTATAATTGTATTAATTGGAAACTTAAATACATGTGTGGGTACATAGACAACACTGTGTCCCTAGTAAGCCTCTAGTTAAACTAGCTCGTTGATCAAAAGATGGTGAAGGTTTCCTAGCCATGGACATGAGATGTCATTTGATAACGGGATCACATCATTAGGAGAATGATGTGATGGACAAGACCCAAACTATAAACGTAGCATATGATCGTGTCAGTTTATTGCTATTGTTTTCTGCATGTCAAGTATCTGTTCCTATGACCATGAGATCATGCAACTCACTGACACCGGAGGAATACCTTGTGTGTATCAAACGTCGCAACGTAACTGGGTGACTATAAAGATGCTCTACAGGTATCTCCGAGGGTGTCTGTTGGGTTGGCATGGATCAAGACTGGGATTTGTTACTCCGTATGACGGAGAGGTATCTCAGGGCCCACTCGGTAATACAACATCACAATGAGCCTTGCAAGCAATGTGACTAAAGTGTTAGCCACGAGATCTTGTATTACGGAACGAGTAAAGAGACTTGCCGGTAACGGGATTGAACTAGGTATAGAGATACCAACGATCGAATCTCGGGCAAGTAACATACCGAAGAACAAAGGGAACAGCATACGGGATTAACTGAATCCTTGACATAGAGGTTCGACCGATAAAGATCTTCGTAGAATATGTAGGAGCCAATATGGGCATCCAGGTCCCGCTATTGGTTATTGATCGTAGAGGTGTCTCGGTCATGTCTACATAGTTCTCGAACCCGCAGGGTCTACACACTTAACGTTTGGTGACGGTTAGTATAGTTGAGTTATTGTGTTGGTGACCGAAGGTTGTTCGGAATCCCGGATAAGATCCCGGACATGACGAGGGTCTCCGGAAGAGTCCGGAGGTAAAGATTGATATATGTGATAATAGTGTTTTGATCTCCGGAAGGGTTCCGGAATTCACCGGAAGGGGTTCCGGATGTTTACCGAAGTGTTCAGGTGCAGCAACACTTTATATAGGCCAAAGGGGTAAAGCCCACGAGGTATTGGAAAGTGCAAAAGGAAGTTTTGCTGCTGCCTTAAGCGGTACTACCGTTGGTAAGGTAGTACTACCGCGTAAGCGGTACTACCGCTGTGAAGCGGTACTACCGCTTGTACGCGGGACTGCTGGGATCCGAGTTGGACTCTTTCCCTGCGGGCCAAACCGACCTTGTGCGGGCAAAACCGACCTGGAGGAGGCTTTTACTCCAAGTTTAGACCCCAAGGCCCAACATATAAATAGAGGGGAAGGGCTAGCACACGACATACATTAAGATTTCCCAAGCCGTGTGCCGGCAACCCTAACCCTCTAGTTCCTCCCGTCATAGTCTCCGTAGTGCTTGGAGAAGCCCTGCAAAGATTGTTCCTCACCACCATCACCACGCCGTCGTGCTGCCGGAACTCATCTACTACTTCATCATCACTCGCTGGATCGAGAAGGTGAAGGCGTCATCAAGCCGTACGTGTGTTGAACGCGGAGGTGCCGTCCGTTCGGCACTAGTTCGTGATCGGATCGAGGGACGACTTGCGATTTGGATCGCGGAGACGTTCGACTACATCAACCGCATTTCTTAACGCTTCCGCTTAGCGATCTACAAGGGTATGTAGATTCACTCTCCCTCTCGTAGATGCTCATCACCATGGATAGATCTTGTGTGCGCGTAGGAAATTTTTTGTTTCCCATGCAGTGTTCCCCAACAGTGGCATCTGAACTAGGTCTATGCGTAGATGAGATCTCGAGTAGAACACAAACGAGTTGTGGGCGTGGGTGTATACATATTGCTTGCCGTTACTAGTTGATACTTGATTCGGCGGTATTGTGAGATGAAGCGGCCCGGACCAACATTACTCTTACGCTTACGAGAGACCGGTTCCTTCAACTGACATGTAACTTCGTTGCATAAAGATGGCTAGCGGGTGTCAGTCTCTCTCACTTTAGTGGAATCGATTTCAATGAAGAGGGTTCTTTTAGAAGATCAAAAAGCAATCACTACACCACGTTGTGGTTTTGCGTAGGTAAGAATGGTTCTTGCAAACCCGTAGCAGCCACGTAAAACTTGCAACAACAATTAGAGGACGTCTAACTTGTTTTTGCAGGGTATGTTGTGATGTGATATGGCCAAGTACATGATGAGATATATGTGATGTATGAGATGATCATGTGTTGTATAGAATATCACGACTTGCAGTACGATGAGTACGGCAACTGGCAGGAGCCATAGAATTGTCTTTAATTATTTTTGCTGTTTTGCTTTACTTTATCGCTATGAGTTAGCAATAGTCGTGGAAGCAACAGTCGGCACGACAACCTCATGGCGACACGTTGATGGAGATCAAGATGATGGAGATCATGGAGTCATGCCGGTGACGATGGAGATCATGCCGGTGCTTTGGAGATGGAGATCAAAAGCACAAGTTCATGGCCATATCATGTCACTTATGATTTGCATGTGATGTTAATCCTTTTATGCATCTTATTTTGCTTAGGACGACGGTAGCATTATAAGGTGATCCCTCACTTAAATTTCAAGATAAAATTGTGTTCTCCCCGAGTGTGCACCGTTGCGAAAGTTCGTCGTTTCGAGACACCACGTGATGATCGGGTGTGATAGACTCTACGTTCACATACAACGGGTGCAAGCCAGTGTTGCACATGCGGAACACTCGGGTTAAACTTGACGAGCCTAGCATGTACAGACATGGCCTCGGAACACAAGAGACCGAAAGGTCGAACATGAGTCATATAGTAGATATGATCAACATGAAGATGTTCACCATTGAAACCACCTCAACTCACGTGATGATCGGACTTGTGTTGGTCGATTTGGATCATGTTACACTCGAATGACTGGAGGGATGTCAATTTGAGTGGGAGTTTTTAAGTAATATGATTAACTAAACTCATTATCTTGAACAATAGTCTAAGTTGTCTTTGCAATATTTATGTTGTAGATCATGCCTCGCGCAGTAGCACCCCTGAATTTTAATGCGTTCCTAGAGAAAGCTAAATTGAAAGATGATGGAAGTAACTTTGTGGACTGGGCCCGTAATCTAAGGATTATCCTTACGGCTTCCCAGAAGGCTTATGTCCTTGATGCACCGCTTGGTGATCCACCCGCTCCAGTTGAGTCTCTAGACGTTGTGAACGCCTGGCAGGCTCGTTCTGAAGATTACTCAATAGTTCAATGTGCAATATTGTATGGCTTAGAACCGGGACTTCAAAGACGTTTTGAACGTCATGGAGCATATGAGATGTTCCAGGAGTTGAAGTTTATCTTTCAGAAGAATGCCCGGATTGAGAGATATGAGATCTCCGATAAGTTCTATGCTTGCAAGATGGAGGAGAATGGGTCTATCAGTGATCACGTACTCAGAATGTCTGGGTACTCCACCCGTCTGGCTGAATTGGGGATGCCCCTTCCGCCAGAGGCTATCACTGACAGAGTTCTTCAATCATTGCCACCTAGCTACAAGAGCTTCGTGTTGAACTATAACATGCACGGGATGAACAAGTCAGTCGCCGAGCTGTTTGCGATGCTGAAAGCCGCTGAGTCTGAAATTCAGAAGGAGCATCAAGTGTTGATGGTCAATAAAACCACTAGTTTCAAGAAAAATGGCAAGGGTAAGAAGGGTAACTCCAAGAAGAGTGGCAAAGCAGTTACTCCTCTCGTGAAGAAACCCAAGGCTGGACCCAAACCAGAAACTGTGTGGTTTCATTGCAAGGGAACTGGACACTGGAAGCGGAACTGCCCCAAGTATTTGGCTGACAAGAAGGCGGCCAACAACAAACAAGGTATATATGATATACATGTTATTGATGTGTACCTTACCAACTCTCGTTGTAGTGCCTGGGTATTTGATACCGGTGCGGTTGCTCATATTTGCAACTCAAAACAGGAACTGCGGAATAGACGGAGGTTGGCAAAGGACGAAGTGACGATGCGCGTGGGAAATGGTTCCAAGGTTGATGTGATCGCCGTCGGCACGCTCGCTCTTCGATTACCATCGGGATTAGTGATGAACCTGAATAAATGTTATTTGGTGCCTGCATTAAGCATGAACATTATATCTGGATCTTGTTTATTGCGAGACGGTTACTCATTTAAATCAGAGAATAATGGTTGTTCTATTTATATGAGTAATATCTTTTATGGTCATGCACCCGAAGTGAGGGGTTTATTCTTATTGAATCTCGATAGTAATGATACACATGTTCATAACATTGATGCCAAAAGATGTAGAATTGATAATGATAATACCACTTTCTTGTGGCACTGCCGTTTAGGTCATATTGGCGTAAAACGCATGAAGAAGCTCCATGCTGATGGACTTTTGGAGTCACTTGATTTTGAATCACTTGACACATGCGAGCCATGCCTCATGGGCAAGATGACTAAAACGCCGTTCTCTGGAACAATGGAACGGGCAAGTGACTTGTTGGAAATCACATACTGATGTCTGCGGTCCGATGAGCATTGAGGCGCGCGGTGGTTATCGTTACTTTCTCACCTTCACTGATGACTTAAGTAGATATGGGTATAATTACTTAATGAAACACAAGTCTGAAACATTTGAAAAGTTCAAACAATTTCAGAGTGAAGTTGAGAATCATCGTAACAAGAAGATTAAATTCCTACGATCTGATCGAGGAGGAGAATATATGAGTTATGAGTTTGGCAGTCACTTAAGACAATGTGGAATTGTTTCACAACTGACACCGCCTGGAACACCACAGCGTAATGGTGTGTCCGAACGTCGTAATCGAACCATATTGGATATGGTGCGATCTATGATGTCTCTTGCCGATTTGCCACTATCGTTTTGGGGTTATGCATTAGAGACAACTGCATTCACTTTAAATAGGGCACCATCGAAATCCGTTGAGACGACGCCATATGAACTTTGGTTTGGCAAGAAGCCAAAGCTGTCGTTTCTTAAAGTTTGGGGATGTGATGCTTATGTCAAAAAGCTTCAGCCTGAAAAGCTGGAACCCAAAGCGGAGAAATGCGTCTTCATAGGATACCCAAAAGAGACAGTTGGGTATACCTTCTACCTCAGATCCGAAGGCAAAGTGTTTGTCGCTAAAAATGGAACATTTCTTGAGAAAGAGTTTCACTCGAAAGAATTGAGTGGGAGGAAGATAGAACTTGATGAGGTTGTTGAACCTTTACTTCAACCTGAAAGTAGCGCAGCGCAGAAAGATGTTTCTGTAGAGCCTACATCAGCTGAAGAGGAAGTTAATGATGATGATCATGAAGCTTTGGATCAAGTTGCTATCGAATCTCGTAGGTCTACAAGGACGCGTACTGCTCCTGAGTGGTACGGCAACACTGTCTTAGAGGTCATGTTGTTGGACAACGATGAACCTACGAGCTATGGAGAAGCGATGATGGGCCCGGATTCCGAGAAGTGGTTAGAGGCCATGAAATCCGAGATGGGATCCATGTATGAAAACAAAGTGTGGACTTTGGAAGTATTACCTGAAGGGCGTAAGGCCATTCAGAACAAATGGATCTTTAAGAGGAAGACGGACGTGGACGGTAATGTCACCGTCTATAAAGCTCGACTTGTTGGAAAGGGTTTTTCACAAGTTCAAGGAGTTGACTACGATGAGACCTTCTCACCCGTAGCGATGCTTAAGTCCGTCAGAATCATGCTAGCAATAGCTGCCTTTTTCGATTATGAAATTTGGCAGATGGATGTCAAAACAGCGTTCCTTAACGGTTTCCTTAAGGAAGAGTTGTATATGATGCAACCAGAAGGTTTTGTCGATCCAGAGAATGCTGACAAAGTTTGCAAACTCCAGCGATCCATTTATGGACTGGTGCAAGCATCTCGGAGTTGGAATCTTCGCTTTGATGAGGTGATCAAAGCGTTCGAGTTTGTACAAGTTTACGGAGAAGCTTGTATTTACAAGAAAGTGAGTGGGAGCTCTATAGCGTTTCTAATATTATATGTGGATGACATATTACTGATTGGAAACAATATAGAAATGTTGGAAAGCGTGAAGGAATATTTGGACAAGAGTTTTTCAATGAAGGACCTAAGAGAAGCTGCTTTCATATTAGGCATCAAGATCTATAGAGATAGATCGAGACACTTAATAGGACTTTCACAAAGCACATACCTTGACAAAGTTTTGAAGAAGTTCAAAATGGATCAGTCCAAGAAGGGGTTCTTGCCTGTATTGCAAGGTGTGAAGTTGAGTAAGACTCAATGCCCAGTGACTGCAGAAGATAGAGAAAAGATGAGTGTCGTCCCCTATGCCTCAGCCATAGGCTCTATCATGTATGCAATGCTGTGCACAAGACCCGATGTCAGCCTTGCCATAAGTATGGCCGGAAGGTTTCAAAGTGATCCAGGAGTGGAACACTGGACGGCGGTCAAGAATATCCTGAAGTACCTGAAAAGGACTAAGGACATGCTTCTTGTTTATGGAGGTGATCAAGAGCTCGTCGTAAGGGGTTACGTCGATGCAAGCTTTGACACTGATCCGGATGACTCTAAGTCACAAACCGGATACGTATTTATTCTTAACGGGGGTGCGGTTAGCTGGTGCAGTTCCAAGCAAAGCGTGGTAGCTGATTCTACATGCGAAGCGGAGTACATCGCTGCCTCGGAGGCGGCGAAGGAAGGTGTCTGGATGAAGGAGTTCATGACAGATCTTGGAGTAGTGCCTAGTGCGCTTAACCCAATGACTCTGTTTTGTGATAGTACTGGTGCCATTGCTCTAGCCAAGGAACCAAGATTTCACAAGAGGACCAGGCACATAAAGCGACGTTTCAATTCCATCCGCGATTACATCAAGGAGGACGACATAAATATTTGCAAAGTACACACGGATCTGAATGTTGCAGATCCGATGACTAAACCTCTTCCAAGGGCTAAACATGAACAACACCAGAACTGCATGGGTGTTCGATTCATTACAATATAAATCACATAGTGATGTGAACTAGATTATTGACTCTAGTGCAAGTGGGAGACTGTTGGAAATATGCCCTAGAGGCAATAATAAATTGGTTATTATTATATTTCCTTGTTCATGATAATCGTTTATTATCCATGCTATAATTGTATTAATTGGAAACTTAAATACATGTGTGGGTACATAGACAACACTGTGTCCCTAGTAAGCCTCTAGTTAAACTAGCTCGTTGATCAAAAGATGGTGAAGGTTTCCTAGCCATGGACATGAGATGTCATTTGATAACGGGATCACATCATTAGGAGAATGATGTGATGGACAAGACCCAAACTATAAACGTAGCATATGATCGTGTCAGTTTATTGCTATTGTTTTTTGCATGTCAAGTATCTGTTCCTATGACCATGAGATCATGCAACTCACTGACACCGGAGGAATACCTTGTGTGTATCAAACGTCGCAACGTAACTGGGTGACTATAAAGATGCTCTACAGGTATCTCCGAGGGTGTCTGTTGGGTTGGCATGGATCAAGACTGGGATTTGTTACTCCGTATGACGGAGAGGTATCTCAGGGCCCACTAGGTAATACAACATCACAATGAGCCTTGCAAGCAATGTGACTAAAGTGTTAGCCACGAGATCTTGTATTACGGAACGAGTAAAGAGACTTGCCGGTAATGGGATTGAACTAGGTATAGAGATACCGACGATCAAATCTCGGGCAAGTAACATACCGAAGAACAAAGGGAACATCATACGGGATTAACTAAATCCTTGACATAGAGGTTCGACCGATAAAGATCTTCGTAGAATATGTAGGACCCAATATGGGCATCCAGGTCCCGCTATTGGTTATTGATCTTAGAGGTGTCTCGGTAATGTCTACATAGTTCTCGAACCCGCAGGGTCTACACACTTAACGTTTGGTGACAGTTAATATAGTTGAGTTATTGTGTTGGTGACCGGAGGTTGTTCGGAATCCCGGATAAGATCCCGGACATGACGAGGGTCTCCGGAAGAGTCCAGAGGTAAAGATTGATATATGTGATAATAGTGTTTTGATCTCCGGAAGGGTTCCGGAATTCACCGGAAGGGGTTCCAGATGTTTACCGAAGTGTTTGGGTGCAGCAACAGTTTATATAGGCCAAAAGGGTAAAGCCCACGAGGTATTGGAAAGTGCAAAAGGAAGTTTTGCTGCTGCCTTAAGCGGTACTACCGCTGGTAAGACAGTACTACCGCGTAAGCGGTACTACCGCTGTGAAGCGGTACTACCGCTCAAGCGGTACTACCGCTCGTGAGCGGTACTACCGCTTGTACGCGGGACTGCTGGGATCCGAGTTGGACTCTTTCCCTGCGGGCCAAACCGACCTTGTGCGGGCAAAACCGACCTGGAGGAGGCATTTACTCCAAGTTTAGACCCCAAGGCTCAACATATAAATAGAGGGGAAGGGCTAGCACACGACATACATTAAGATTTCCCAAGCCGTGTGCCGGCAACCCTAACCCTCTAGTTCCTCCCGTCATAATCTCCGTAGTGCTTGGAGAAGCCCTGCAAAATTGTTCCTCACCACCATCACCACGCCGTCGTGCTGCTGGAACTCATCTACTACTTCATCATCACTCGCTGGATCGAGGAGGTGAAGGCGTCATCAAGCCATACGTGTGTTGAACGCGGAGGTGTCGTCCGTTCGGCACTAGTTCGTGATCGGATCGAGGGACGACTTGCGATTTGGATCGCGGAGACGTTCGACTACATCAACCGCGTTTCTTAACGCTTCCGCTTAGCGATCTACAAGGGTATGTAGATTCACTCTCCCTCTCGTAGATGCTCATCACCATGGATAGATCTTGTGTGCACGTAGGAAATTTTTTGTTTCCCATGCAGCGTTCCCCAACAGTTTAGGCAGCCCCCTCACCTCCTATTTATAGGAAAACCAAGGGGTAGAGTTGGCACAAAAATACCAAAAATACCCACATTTTATGTCATACATAAAGGGCATAAGGGGAAAAAGAAGTGCCATGTGGAGCTACAAGGAGGAACCTCACCCTTGGCTGGCCACCCTCATGCACTACTGGAATCAGGATCTTTGCCGTCTGCCATGGCTGACGGCAAAGGCATGCATTGCGGACGGCAAAGGTGTTTGCCGTCAGCCAGCAGACGGCACCACATCCTAGCCACGCCGTGCCCTGTGGGGCCCACCTGGCTCTTTGCCGTCTGCCTTTGACCTTTTTGCCGTCAGCTGGCAGACGGCAAAGAACCAGCTGATGGCAAAGAGCCTCTTTGCCATGAGCTGGTTCTTTGCCGTCTGCTTTCCCCATGCAGACGGCAAAGAGCCTCTTTGCCATGAGCTGGCAGACGGCAAAGAGCTGGCAGACGGCAAAATGCCAGATTCCAGTAGTGATGGGGGCCCCCCCAAAGGGGCTTCCTTGGTCCCTAAGTCCTTCTAGAAGCCTTTTTGTAAAAGCCCTAAAAGGTGGCCTTCAAATAAAGTAACCATATAGCTGATTTCACTATTCATGACGACATTTTTCAGCGTCCGTTCGAACCGAAAATAATTATGTGGGCTTAGAACATTTCCAGTACCCACTAAAATAATTTTCGACGTGTTCCGAAACAATTCCGGATTAGTGATTTTCATCTGCGAAAAGAAAACAAGGCGGTTCCGGCAGCTCCGGAACATTTTCGGTTTTTCTTTCGGAAAATTCCCAGAAGTTTCCAGAATGATTCTGGCACCCTCCAATAATTATCAGGCGTGCGCCGAAACCAATTTGACTTAATGGTATCCCCTGAAACAACTTTTAAGTTTTACTGGAACTCATCCGGTGACCTCTCTCTTCGGAACTTTTCCGCTGTCTCCGAAACTTTTTCTGGAGACTTTCTCTCAGACTCCCTGTCTAGTATTCAGCAGATAGATGACCCTTAAGCGTGTGACTCTATAGGTTTGGTGAAGTATAGACATGACCCGGAACCCCTTCCGATCAATGATCAACATCGGAACCGTGGACACCCATATTGACCCCTATACCCACACGAATGAATATTCGAGTGAACCTCCAGTTGTCGTGTGCTATTCCTGTTGCTTCGCGATATGTTACAAATACCCAAGGTGAGACATGTTGGCATCCCCGTGGATCAACAACTTGTCCACTATGCCAGTTACCTCGTTACCCGTATTGTTCTCTTTTCTTGTTACCGTGTTCCGGCATCCCTGTGATCAAATCACCCTGTGTCTGGCCAGACGATGATGGATACCATAACACCGAGAGGGCCCGAGAATATCTCTCCATCGTCGGAGGAGCAAATCCCAATCTTGAGTTATCTTGTTACTTGCCATACTTTTCCGTGAACCCGTAAGCCGCCGTAATAGCCACCCAATAACGGATGACGTTTAACAATCCCCAAAGTTCACGAAGCAAGCACGAAGGAACTCGATACTCTCATGGTCTAAGGAATTATGCAAACATTAACTATCTCTGTGTTATTAACCATTAACTTGTGATGAATGTATCTCATAGATAACATCAATTCGGGTCGATTCAACACAAGTGTTCTACGAACATTGCGCCCTCAAAAATTGCTGGCATAGACATGCCCATGATCAGGAAAACGGAACCATCATGCAACACTTGAGCTAGTCTTAGAGGCCAGACTAGGAATAAATTTTACCGTTTATTATTCCACACGTGCATATGAGTCTTCCTCCGAGCCTCGTGGTTATTGCAGACTCGAGAACCATAGCAGTTATAGCATGGAACATAAACATAATTATGAACTTGGAGATAAATAATATCATTTATTATTGCCTCTAGGGCATATCTCCTACAGACTCCCACTTGCACTAGAGTCAATAATCTAGTCAATGCTAATGCACTTTACACCTATGGCATACTGGTGTAAAAAATGCTTCGCCTGTGGTATAGCCTGATGTCCAACGGATCTGACAACTTCAATTCCGTGTGTATCGTTGCATATCCTCGCGTTTTTACGCTTTCACAAAATTCATATTTTGTGTGGACTTGGCTTTGTATATATGTGAATCATAGGTCGAAACCTGATTCCTCAGACTGAGCTATGGAGCAACTATCTGCAATAGTGTCCCATTGACCAAAGCCTTTTTGGAACCATACTAAGTTCATGAATGAACTATATGATTCAACAACTTCTTTGTCGCTTCCAAAGCGTCAACATACTTAGCCTTTGTTATAGAATTCACCACAGTAACCTGTTTGGAACAATTTCCAACTATCGTGCCACCATATTGTGTATTACACAAAACCCTTAATTTAAATCGAAAATCGCATGGAGCATTGATGAAGACTGTATCGATGTAACCTTTTACAACGAACTCTTCATGATCTCCGCTTGCGAGAAAACATGTCATCAGTGCCACTGTGGCACTCAATGACCCTTTTCACTGTTGTCCCATGATCAGTACTTTTGATCACTTTGGTATCTATACTCGCAACAGTTTGGGAGTATCGTACATATCTGGTTGTTTTACATACCATGGAATACATGATGAATCCAAACACAAGAGTGTGTGGAATCTCCATCATGTATTTTGCTCATCAGTGTTTTGGGACACCGAGTCTTACAAAACTCTTTCCATGTGACTTCGGCAAGAATCACTCCTTGGCTGTTTTAGTGCTAAATTGTTTTAGCATCTTGTCAATATGTATTTTTGCTTAGCCCCATTAGGCAAATCTATATCCATAGATCATTATGCCTAATAGCAAGGCTATTTAGCCCAAGCACTTCATCGAAAACTATTTTCAAATAAAGTCCTAATTCGTGTCAAGAAATTTATTTCCAGTTAACAATGTGTCAAGCACACAAGGTTTTTAGAAATATTATTATGCTCCCACTTACTTTCTTGAAACCACAAGCATCTTCATTATCCATTGATGAAATCAAACTCTTTTGATCATTTTATCAAAACGAAGATTCCAACTCCATTTTGCTCTCTTCTGTCCATTGCTGGAACTCTGAAGTTTTGCATACTCACTAGCATCCTTTGGATCGACAAAATACTTTGGACTGTATCACATACAAATCCTAGTTTGTTTTCCCATTTCATGGAAATTCTTTTGTCATCCATGTTTCATATCTCATGATTAATATATGTATTAATTGCTAGTTCAACCAGAACCGACTTTAAGCATCGCTATGGTGAAACAACCTCATCGTAGTCAACTCCTTGAACTTGTTATTGCAACAAGTCGAGCTTTATGGATAAAACATTTTATCCACATCAGTTTATAGTTTCATAAATATTCGTTAGACTCTAAGTCTTCCAAAAGGTGTATCAAGGTTTTAATCTTGAATCACTTATATGGAAACTATCTCGGATTGTATTGGCATTTAGCCAATTCCAGAGTCAAGGCCCATCAACGCTTCCTTGTGTATCGTAGGTATACTGTTGTCTAACAACAATATCTCGTATGCGCACCTGAGAGGTTTGCACGAGTTTTTCCTACGTGGTTCAGCTGCAAGTTCGACCGAAGTCCATACATCTTATGTAGAGGCTTCCGTATCAGTCGTAGTAGGAAACTTTGGAATTACTTCCAAGGTCTCTTTCCTTTGATCTGATGACGAAGATACTGTTTATCTCGTCGAGTTGCACTGTTCTCCCACTCACCTTTTTGAAAGAACAATTTTCTTCAAAAACCATACCATTCTTTGTGGCAAAAACCTTAGCCTCGGTATAGTGGTGGGGGAATACCCAATAACTTGGGATAACCTACAAAGTAGCACTTGTCTGATTTGGAATAGGTTTGTAAGCTTTTACACAAGCCCCATATTCCAAATGTTAAGAAAAGATATAACTTGGTTGGGCGTACCATACCATGGTGTCATTTCAACAGACCCGATGGAGCTCTTTTCAGTGTAAAAGCCGCAGTCTCTAAAGCATCACTTTAAAAGGGATAATGGCAAATTTATTTATGTCATCTTTGATCTTATCATGTCATGAATGGTTCGATTACATCTTCACGAACTCTCCACTTGCAGTGGTGTTCCGGGAGGTGCAAGTTATGAAACCCCTTTCACAACTCATCAGGCATTCGCTAAACTTGAAACTCAAATATTCCTTTCTGCAATCGAATTGTAGAAACATAATTTTCTTGTTACAACAACTTCTACTTCATTTTTGAAAACCTTTCGAATGATTTCAAAAGATCCAGACTTACGTCTCATCAAGTAAATATCCATATATCTACTTGAGTCATTTCTGAAGAGAGATAAATCCACTACTTGCAACAACATTTATTTAACTACGCACATCAAAATGTATGATCACCAATAAGTTTGTTGCTCGTTCCTTATGGCCTGTGACCAGTATTTCAGTCACTTCATTTTTGGGACGAAAGTTGCAAGTGTCAGATGATTTAAAATCAAACGACTTCAAAATCCATTATAATGGAATTTTCCATGCGGGCTTCTCCAATGTGACCAAATGCAGTGCCACACTTGTGTGGTATTCTTTTAGTCTTGCGACATTTAGCGTCAGTGTTATGGATGTATCATATTTCCATCAATATTCATAACATACATCCCATCTTGGATGGAAGCATGGCCCTTCATGTTGTTCTTATGAACAACTCTTTTGCAACAAACATTGTGCAATGGGCTAGAGTGTATGAAACTCTAAAATGAATTATGAAAGTAAACACAGAGGTAATATATTGTTATCATTATTCATAACATACATCTCATTCATAATGAAAGTATGGCCCTGGTGTTATTCATAACACCGAACATAAAAAGTTCTCTTATGAACAACCTTCTTGCAAGATACCTTATGCAAAGGGCTAGAGTGTATGAAACTCTAAAATGAATTATGAAAGTAAATACATAGGTAATACACTGATGGAAGGTATAGTAACTTTTACTATGTTCCCAGCGCGTATCAAAACCTCATTCCTGGCTAGTCTTTCAGGCCATGGTAGTTCTTACATCGATTTGCAACAGAATGCAATCGAGCGGGTATCTTTGCGATCAACTCACAATCCCCAAGAATTAGTGATTAACATGTTTAACTATACTTCCCAAGAACTATATCTTTGACCAGCCTTCCATACATCAAAGACTTGTATGACATTCATACATGAGCTGGATATTCCAGTCTTCTCTCTTTTTGCCTTTATACTTCTAACAGTTTAACTTTCAGTATTTCTCCTACTCTCATAAGAAGCACTCAACTTAAGAGTGGCGTTAGTCCCGGACTTCCTAGGCGTGAAAGTTTTACTAACACCCTTCGGACACTTCCTTTCTCTTTAAGTTGTTGTTTTTTTTCACCTTTCATCATATGACAGGCGTTCTTCTAGATCCCTCTCTTATCAGTCTAATGCATAGTAAACACCTTTACTAATAGTTTGCAAACAACTATTGCTTTGGATATTTCATATCTTTCAGCCTTTGTTTGTATCTGAAAATTAATTTTCAGTTCCATGAATATCACATAACTATCCCAAAACTTTCGAAGTTCAGGTCTCATGGAAGCAAACGTATTGCACTTGACTGAAACGGAATTCTAGCTTTTGGATCGAAGGACGATAGTCACATGATCCATAGCATTAGCGGGAGAATACCGAAAGCATGCGATAGGACAAAGTCCTTCTCGGCACTCTTGAGGACAATTCTCACATTACGTTATCAATCGTAAAGTTTTAACCAGATAAATAACAGCTTATTCAATTTTAATAGGGAATGTGGAAACGCGAGCCATTATTCTACAACTATTATGCAAATCACACTTAGACAATGTTCAAAATTAATTGCACTAAGAATTAAAAGAATTAATTCTAAAGTGCGCTCCCACTCAAATCAATATCTCTCATAATTGATTGTGAGTGATTCAAGATCCGCATTTCAATTCAACGCCATTGATGTGGACATCACTGATGACGGGAATTTTAATCGGTAGGCAAAATTGCCAATCACATCTTTATGTGACTCTTGTTCATCTTTCGATGGGTGTGTTCCGAGCTCAGGACTATCCTGCCTGAAGGTCAAAGACAACCAAGTGATCTTGCTGTGAGGTCTGACCTCACCCGCCTCATTCCTCTCGATTCGTTCGTACCCATGTGGACATGGCGCACCCCGAAAAGATACGAATTTCAGACGGTGCTACACTTGGGTGAACACTAACTACTTTGATATTTTAAAGTGAGAGATCACCCTAATAAAAAGCGACTACCGCGCAATCAAGAAGGGTGCATCATAAGGGATAAACATCTCAGGCAATTCATAATTATCATGACATGGTATAGCACCTTCTGACGGAGAAGTCAAACATTTCTTCGTCTTCGGCATTTGCGTCGGTGTTCACCTTCGCGAAGATTGCCACCACCTTGTTGATGCATCAGATAATATTGCTATCTCTATAGCTAATAAAATAAGTGCATTACTCAAGGTTGATACGTAGGTCATTAAAGTGACAATCATATGGCTCCAGCCATCATGCCGAATCATGACACGCAGGTCTTGTTAATTTACATCATATAGTCATCTCATACATAATCAAATTAATATGAGCATTGCTATACCACATCACATGCTCATGCAAACCCTCCTGCAAAACCAAGTTAGACGCCTCTAATCGGTTTATGCAAGAACTTGTTTTTTGTGGCTTCTAAGGTTTCGAAACAAAACGAAGCTACCAACGTCCATCATCAAGTATGATAATTCAAGTTGCTAGATTAACTTTGTGGGGTGTATGAAACACGAGATAATAAAATCTCGAGCCCCATACTGAACTTCGTCATACGCATGACCCCCGTGCAGATCATATCTGCATTGCCCTTTCGTCTGCGAAATTTCATCTTTCTTTTTAACTACAGTGGAATTCAATGAACTGTTAGCACTTCGTCGATCAATTAGGATCGCGGATTGCCAGAACATTGAAACTCCCCCATGCTATTATCAAGATCAGAAATATGCAAATCCCAGGGAAGCAACAAGAACATCAGGTAACAGATTTCATCTGCTACCCGCACAAATAATTTTCAGTAATAGAACTCATCTACTACCTAATTATATTGTGCAACACCCATACATCTCTATGTATTCTAGATCGCAACCTGCATCTACGCATAGCACAGCTCATGATGCCACTATAGGGGAACGCACCAGAAAACAAAAATTTCCGACCTACGCACCAGCCCAGGACCACTATGGAGACTGCATACAAGGTTTGATCTTTTTCGTTACCGACTCGTAGCGCAGCGGAAGTAGAGTCGATGACGATCGGCGGTGCAGATCCCCGCAGCTAGGATTTACAACCTCCCAACTGCGAGGATGTATACCCTCATCTGCCCCTCGGACAGCCCTCCGGGAGGCGGTCGGACAGTCCCCCGGACGGTGTCGCGGACTACCCTTCGGGAGGACCTTCGAAACTCGGACGGTCACTCGGACAGCCCTTCGGGAGGACCTTCGAAACTCGGACGGTCACACGGACAGCCCTTCGGGAGGCACTCTCGAACTAAGACCGAAACTACGATCTCTCTACAGAGTTGCACACATACGGTGTCATCTATCCGGCAGGGCTTCGCCGTCCAGAACTAGTTCCTGCCGGAACCCAGACAACCTTTCGGCTCTACGAAACTATTTCGCTGGGAGGGAGAGAGAAGCCAGACAAGTCTATGGCATGTGTATGAGAGCAAGTATGAAGTTTGGGCAGCCCCCTCACCTCCTATTTATAGGAAAACCAAGGGGTAGAGTTGGCACAAAAATACCAAAAATACCCACACTTTATATCATACATAAAGGGCATAAGGGGAAAAAGGAGTGCCATGTGGACCTCCAAGGAGGAACCCCACCCTTGGCTGGACACCCTCATGGGGGCCCCCCAAACGGGCTTCCTTGGTCCCTAAGTCCTTCTAGAAGCCTTTTTGTAAAAGCCCTAAAAGGTGGCTTTCAAATAAAGTAACCATAAAGCTGATTTCACTATTCATGACGACATTTTTCAGCGTCCGTTAGAACCGAAAATATTTATGTGGGCTTAGAACATTTCCAGTTCCCACGAAAATAATTTTCGACGCATTCCGAAAAAATTCCGGATTAGTGATTTTCATGTGCGAAAAGCAAACAAAGCGGTTCCGGCAGCTCCGGAACATTTCCGGTTTTTCTTCCGGAAAATTCCCAGAAGTTTCCAGAATGATTCTGGCACCCTCCAAGAATTATCATACGTGCGCCAAAACCAATTTGACTTAATGGTATCTCCTGAAACAACTTTTCAGTTTTACCAGAACTCATCCGGTGACCTCTCTCTTCGGAACTTTTCCGCTGTCTCCGAAACTTTTTCCGGAGACTTTCTCTCAGACTCCCTGTCTAGTATTCAGCAGATAGATGACCCTTAAGCATGTGACCCTATAGGTTTGGTGAAGTGTAAACATGACCCGGAACCCCTTCCGATCAATGATCAACATCGGAGCCGTGGACACCCATATTGACCCCTATACCCACACGAATGAATATTCGAGTGAACCTCCAGTTGTCGTGTGATATTCATGTTGCTTCGCGATATGTTACAAATACCCGAGGTGAGACATGTTAGCATCCCCGTGGATCAACAACTTGTCCACTATGCCAGTTACCTCGTTACCGGTATTGTTCTCTTTTCTCGTTACCGTGTTCCGGCATCCCTGTGATCAAATCACCCTGTGTCTGGCCAGACGATGATGGATACCGTAACACCGAGATGGCCCGAGAATATCTCTCCATCGTCGGAGGAGCAAATCCCAATCTTGAGCTATCTTGTTACTTGCCATACTTTTCCGTGAACCCGTAAGCCGCCGTAATAGCCACCCAGTAACGGATGACGTTTAACAAACCCCAAAGTTCACGAAGCAAGCACGAAGGAACTCGATACTCTCATGGTCTAAGGAATTATGCAAACATTAACTATCTCTGTGTTATTAACCATTAACTTGTGACGAATGTATCTCATAGCATAACATCAATTCGGGTCGATTCAACACAAGTGTTCTACCAACATTGCGCCCTCAAAAATTGCTGGCATAGACATGCCCATGATCAGGAAAAACAGAACCATCATGCAACACTTGAGCTAGTCTTAGAGGCCAGACTAGGAATACATTTTACCGTTTATTATTCCACACGTGCATATGAGTCTTCCTCCGAGCCTCGTGGTTATTGCAGACTCGAGAACCATAGCAGTTATAGCATGGAACATAAACATAATTATGAACTTGGAGATAAATAATATCATTTATTATTGCCTCTAGGGCATATCTCCTACAAGACCTACGGGTCCGTAGGCATTAGCTAGATGGCTTCTTCTCTCTCTCTTATGATTCTCAATACAATGGTCTCTTGGAGATCTATTTGATGTAAACTTTGCGGTGTGTTTGTTGGGATCCGATGAATTTTGAGTTCATGATCAGTTTCTATACATGAATATTATTTGAGTCTTCTTTGATCTCTTATATGCATGATTGCTTATAGCATCGTATTTATTCTTCGAATCTTTGGTTTAGTTAGGCCGACTAGATCGATTTTTCTTGCCATGGGAAGAGGTGCTTTGTGATGGGTTCGATCTTGCGGTGTTCTTTCCCAGTGACAGAAGGGGCAGCAAGACACGCATGTATCGTTGCTATTAAGGATAACAAGATGGGGTCTATTCCTACATGAATAGATCTTGTCTACATCATGTCATCGTTCTTATTGCATTACTCCGTTTTCCATGAACTTAATACACTAGATGCATGCTGGATAGCGGTCGATGTGTGGAGTAATAGAGGTAGATGCAGGCAGGAGTCGGTCTATCTATCTTGGACGTGATGCCTATATAATGATCATCGCCTTGGATATTGTCATGACTATTCGATTTTCTATCAATTGCCCAACAGTAATTTGTTCACCCACCGTGCGCTATACTCATGAGAGAAGCCACTAGTGAACCCTACGGCCCCCGGGTCTACTTTTCCAACATATTGCTTTCAGATCTATCTTTTTGCATCTTCGTTTTCAGATCTACAAAACCAAAAACCTACAAACATATTGCTGCATATTTTATTTGCCTTTTCTATTTTTTGTTCTTGAGAGATCTATCTCTCCTATCTATCACTACCTAATCTATCTTTTTACCGTAGAGAGATTGACAACCTCTCTTTCGCGTCGGGTTACAAGTATTTGTTGTTTGTGTGCAGGTGCTGCTTATTGGGTGGTGGTGATCCTCCTACTGGTTCGATAACCTTGGTTTCATAACTGAGGGAAATACTTACCATCGCTGTGCTGCATCATCCCTTCCTCTTTGGGGAAATACCGACGCAGTCTCAAGCCACGTCACTCACCTAAGAACGGAGCATTACACTTTTGTTGTTAAGGTGAAAAATAACGAAGATCACACGTATTTTGGTTGTTCTAATTGGAGAGCATTTTGCAAGGCGCATGAGTTGGATGAGGACATGAACATTACCTTCGATTTTGGTAATGACGATGTTCGTGATAATAATATAAAAATTTGGGTGCATGCGGATGACTTGATTCCAGTTCTACCTTCAGGTGCGTTTGTTAACAGATTTCTTAGGTAATTTATATTGATTATTGAAAATTATTAATTTGGTACTCATCCTGACTAAATTTCTTTATTTTTAATTATCAGCTTATTTCCGTGCTACAAGAACTAACCGACAGATAATAGATCGGACCTACTACAGTTATGACTCCAATCTTACTTGCTTGGAGAAAGATCATCTCATCTCATTTATTCATGATGTTCAGCATCATAATAGAAATTACATGTCTGGCAACATTTATCATGGATATGTGCCACTAGTGCACAAGTTGAACCCTTATAACATCACTAGAGACAACTTTGTAAGAATTTTTTAACTCTTGTGTCATTAGTCCATATACTTTTGTGTCGCTAGTTTGCTAACTATGTTATTATAACTTATGTTCTTCAATAGGTACTCCCGCCAGAGACCGTACCTAAATGGATGTTTACCAAAGGTGATTTGCATATGGTTAGTTTACGGCCAATGCCGATGAGTTACCCTGGTAAATACAAAATATCTCGAAGTCCACGCGTCCTGAAAATCAAAGGATGGAGCAAGGCAATAAAAGCATCCAGGCAACCACTTGGAGACAATAACTTGTGCAAGCCACAAGTTGGAGATAGGTTGATCTGTATTCTTTAATGGGGGGATGCAGGAGTTCACCTTTTTTATGCTATCTTACCTAGGAGAGAGCAGTATAGTAGTGTTTCTAACTTATGATAACTTGACCACTTGCTATTATGGTAACAACCATAATGATGAGGAGTTCACTTTTTTTATGTTATTTTACCTAGAACGATGAAGAGTTGATTAAGATGATGATGAGTTGTTATATGACATATATCAGTACAGATTAGATGGATGCAATAGACCAACTTGGTATATTGCATCCATCTAATTTGTACCGATGTTGGATGTTATTCTTTCATAATATATACTGATGTTGTATATTAATATGTGTAACAGCGTGAAAATACAATATAATTATAAAAGAAAATGAAAACACAAAATGAAACACGACCGTTTAGTCCCGGTTGGTGTTACCAACCGGGACTAAAGGTCCTCCTGCCTGGGCGCTCACATCGGCCACGTGGAGCTCCTTTAGTGCCGGTTTGTAACCCAACCGGGACTAAAATTTGGGGCCTTTTGTCCCGATTGTTTAGTCCCGGTTGCAGAACCGGGACTAAATGCCCTCTGGAACCGGGACTGATGCCCTATTTTCTACTAGTGAAATAAACCTTTTCCGAGAACAACGTTCATCATAAGGGACCGTGGCACGCATTGGCCGCTTGGTTGTGATTTTGCCGATTCGCTGATAAAGGTACTTGGTAAAGGAGATTTGCTCGAGCTGCTTGTTTCAGTTAAACCGAGCGGTGGATCTCGACAATGTGCACAAGTTTGTCGAGTGAAAGCTCTCGGCAAAGACCCGATGGAACCAACGGACACGAAGTCGTTTTATTTTGCCTAGAGGCGCTATTTGGATGTTGGCAAATAGTTTGCCGAGTGCCCAATGGTTCACCGTCGGTAAAATTCTGTTTGCCTGAGAGGTGTACGTCGAGTACTCTTTTCCGAGAACTGTTCTCGGTGAAGACTTTGGTGAGTTTATTTGGCCCTTCGCCGAGTGTTTCTGTCACTCGACATAGGGTGACTTCCAGCAATGTGTGTGTGTATATATATATATATATATATATATATATACCTAAGAGATTCATCCCCGTTAACATATTCCTCTTAACATGCAAGCATGCCCCCCACCATACAATTATGAATGGGATAAGACCCACATCAACATGTAATCATGCATAGGAAAAGACTCACGACAACATTCAACCATGCATGAAAAGAATCCCATTCAATTATTCTACTTATTTTAAATAAATATTATTACAACTATGCATAATCAAATATAGTAAGTCCTATGTATTTTAAATTATGGTTCTCATGTTATCAACCTAAATTTTCATCAATCAATTCCCACAGCAACGGGGTATCCTTTAGTTAGAAACAAAGGTAATACCTAGGAGCCTTTGTCCATGGATTGCTAATAATTCTAGTAAAACAACTGAGCTAGTGCATGATACATGCATGTTTGTATGCACGGTGAATTGACAATACATAGACGTAATACGGTAATGTGATAGATGGATATAAAGGCATGCGGTCATGCATGCATGGGATATATACGT
Source organism: Elymus sibiricus (assembly GCA_039707655.1). NCBI lineage: Eukaryota > Viridiplantae > Streptophyta > Magnoliopsida > Poales > Poaceae > Elymus > Elymus sibiricus. Next base: position 121,514,052 of record CM077671.1, on the reverse strand, counting down.
TGCAATCGATCGATCTCGAATCGCTGCATCACATGCACTGTATGTACATACTCTTAGCTGTCGACCCTATGAGGTAAGCGATAGACCAGGACTTGCGAGGGAGAAAGAGACCGATGCCTCTTGCTACTTGCATTTGGTGACTAGCTACTTTAGCTACCTTTTCCTTCTTCATGCATCAGCGCCATTAATTTCCTAGAACCAGAAATGAAGATGCATAACTCGTACGGAGCACTCATCAAACAGATATTCTTAATCCGTAATCTCTTTGTCATCTCCATATGAGCTGGGGGATCATGTGAAGTTCTCTTCGCGCCACACGGTTTGGCTGAATGGAGTGTACTTCAAAAGTAGGCCGCAAGACATCAAATATGGAGGCTGAAAGTTAGATATATATGAATATCACTTCAAAAGATATATCGATGTTGATAGATATAACGACTCTATTAGAGTGGTTTGTTGGCCAGAACAGTCATATCGACAGTTATTATGGCGATTGGACCTGTATGTCAACTCTCTAAGAATTGCTTCAAAGGTGTAGACCGTTGGGTGCCACATATCTGAGCATATATGGCAACTCAATTTCTATATATGCTTTGATTTATTGGCTTCTCATTTTTTATGATCTCTTGTTTAGTGCAATCAGAAATGATTCTTACACTGTACTTGCAATGACTAGTCAGTGTATTGATCGCGACACGCACGTGCAAAGTTGTGTGTGATGTACGATATGGATTCTTTGTGTGCACTTCGACTATTCGTTGGATATAATCTTGGCTGATATATTTATGGCTTTTGAATTTTCATAAGTTTGTTGAATACGTGCAGTGGTGGCAACTATGATGGAAACTTATATATGATCACATATCAAATGTAGAAGAACACCTTAGTTGGTTATACCTGACATTGCGTCGTTTTTGCGTTGTTACCTTGTTGAAAGCGTTGCTTGGAGTTTGATCGGACTTGATCTTTAGGGTGAATACCCATGATCCGGCTTTCGGTGGTGGATCCGACAACGACGACATTTATGTGTCATTTCCTTTCTCAAGGCGTTGCTTTTGAAGAACCCTTCTCGTAGTCCTTATGTTGTCAAAAAAAGATGGGGTCCATGGTCATTGTTCTATATCGTCACTTCAGGATTTTCTTTTTCTTTCTTTGCCTAGGTATAGTTTCGGTCTTATATGATGTTGCTCTTTGTCAGTGTGATTTTTCTATGTGCGTAGTGTTGGCTATGTGCATCTTAGTTATTTAGAGGCCACATGTGTGCTCATTGTGATTGTATCATTGATGCTACATTATGAGCAAATAAGATATGCCCTTTGTCGTAAAAAGGAAAATAAACGTGAAACTTCATTTACCACATACAATAATTCTCCATGTTACTCAAAATTAAGAGGCACTATTAGAATCACACTTTGTCCCGAGTTTCAATTCTTCGCCGAATGCATTTTGTCGGGCATTCAGCAAACTTTCTGTCCGCCGAGTTTGATCCAAAATTAGACTCGGCCAGCAGTGGCTTTGCCAGATTCTAATGAAAAAGATTCGGCGAACCAAAAAAACTCGGCAGACTCTCAAGTTCGCCGAGTTCCCGACGAAAACAACTCGGCGAATACTAACACGTGGACCGTGCCTTACAACAAGCGACGAAGCCATGACAGCAGCCTCCCTCTTTGCCGAGTTTCGTCTAACGGCAACTCGGTGACCATTTTATAATTTTCATTTTTTTAATCGGAATGCCGACGTCATATCTTTGCCGAGTTTTACCCGGCCGAAACTCGGTAAATATTTTCCGGTTTTTCATTTTTTAAAATCGGAATACCAAGCGTCACATGTTTATCGATTGTTGCAACAAAAAAAACTCGGTAATCACTGACAGGTGGGCCAAGGTATCACATGCTGCTGACCAGGTAACCGTGCGTCTCACTATACCGAGTTTCAAAACTCGGCAAAGGATGGCTTTCATCTTAAATGGGAAATGAGCGAGAGGGTTTGCTCCGAAGAAAAACCTGACCAACTGACCGTGCCTCTCGCTATACCGAATTCGTCGAGTTTAATGAATGGTCTGCCGAGTTTCTCGGCAGTAAACGCGATTCTAGTAGTGAGGTGTGCAACCTATACGACTAACTAATATACAAGGGCTAAATTAGTAAATTACAATCACCCCAAATATTTCTGCATCCATGCATGTATATACAAGCAACTTTTAGAACTGTGTAGGCTGAATTAGATCATTGGCAAATATATGGCATCAAATGCTGTCGTAAGTGGCATAGACTTGAAAAAGGCGTGAGGGGGAAGCTTTCTGGGATTCCATTTCATTCAGTAGTTGGCATCTGAAATATTCCCACAATATCTTGCCTGTGAGCTCCTTTATCAAAATGGACACAGACACACATATATGCTTTATAACATGGATATCTACAAATTGCCATTGAATCATTATATAGGACTGTTATCCTGCTGTTTTCGGTAAAGCAGAAATTATAACTGCAAATTATTTTTCATGAGGGTACAACACAAATAGTGCAAATAATTTTTCATGAGGGTATAACACAAATAGGATGTACTCCAACCTTTCGTTATTTTCATTTATAGTGATGGCACATGTACTGTACGGATCCATCAATCATTTTTTCCTCCTAAGGGCATCTCCAACGGTGATCCACAAATTTCTTCCCTCATCCGTCTGCGGACAGGGGAACCAGTCCGCGGACACGGAAGCGGGAGGCCGACATCTAACGCTATCCGCATACATTTCAAACACTTTATGACCAATCGAATGAAATTCGTGCAAACACGACGGATTTTATACAAATTGAACGATTTTTTTTACATTTTGGACATATTTTAACTAAAAATGTAAAACTATGTGCACCTACGGTAGTGCGGAGCTCCACTCCCATGACACGGATACCCTACACTTGTCTAAGGCCAGCCCCGCGAATCCCTTTGTGTTCCCCATGTCCGACAGCCCGCCGTTTGCCAGAGTGGCAAAGAGGGTGCTTCAGCCGGAGAGGGAGAGGGGTGACGGTGTCCTGGACTAGGGGGTACTCACTACGTCGTCTCCCGACCAGTGGGTCGGGCCGAGGACCCCCAGGGCGGTTCATTAATGGGCCAGTTCGGACAGCCCATGATGCATACGAGGAAGATTCCACAAGACTTGGTGATCAAGACAAGGACTCCTCTCCACCGACGTAGCCGACTAGGACTCTTGTTATCCTAGGCCTCTAGTGTATTATATAAGTCGAGGCCAGGCTAGTCATTAGGGACAATCAGATCATCATAGATCATATCATCATACGGACATAGCTCTTAGGGTTTAGACCACTACATACGATCTCGTGGTAGATCAACTTTGTATTCGATACACCATCATCAATACAAACAAAGCAGGACGTAGGGTTTTACCTCCATCAAGAGGGCCCGAACCTGGGTAAATACCGTCTCCCTTGTCTCCTGTTACCCATCGATCCAAGATCCACAGTTTGGGACCCCCTACCCGAGATCCGCCGGTTTTGACACCGACAAGGGGCTCCTCCGCTTCCATGGAGCCCAGACGGGGGCCGCCGATGGTCTAAGATAAAGAACCGGACATGTCACTGGTTGTACATGACGGCGTTGTGCCGGCGGTGGCCCACATGAGACACAAGCTGCGATGGCCTCCCAAGTTCTACTTTCCCTCGACGTTAGCGGCGGACGCGGACGAGCTGGCCACCGACTTGTCGATCTCTCCGAAGCCGGCTTCTTTATCTGCCGGCAGGGCACGGTTACGCACGCATTGACGCCGGATGGCGCGGTCGTAGGCACTGGAGGCGCGGTATGACGCGGTGTCGCCCACGATGGCTGCTCCAACGTGCTGCCACGCGTACCTCCTTGGAGCAACTCGCCGCTCCTTCGCGGGCTGGCTTGGAGCGGCGAGTTGCTGAACCACATGCTGGCTTGGAGCGACAACTTGCTCCATCGGGCTAGGCGGGGAAGGTGCACCAGCGAGCTGCCTTGCTCGTATCCGGTAGGTTCGGCAGGTAACCCAGCCGGCTTTTATGTTGGAGAACTGCTCTTCCTGCTAGTCGGATGCCATCAAAAGGGTAGAGAAAATGATGGAAGGAGGAGACGGGGAGCGGCGGAGTGGTGCAATTCATGCCGGAGTCTGGACTCCTTTAAATAGCGGGCGGAAGGGAGGAGCTTGCCCGACGCTGTGTTTAATGTCGCCCGCTCGTGAACGGACGTGTGGCCAGAGTAGATTTCTCGGTTTCCACGCGGGTTTAATGGAGGCGTTTGATTGCGGCAAGGAGGTGTGTTCAGCCATGCGTGCAGTGGACGTTGCCCTCGGCCGGCGCGCCGCTTCAATGGCGGTGACAGCGAGAGGTCGTGCCCACCCTGAACCGTCTTCAATTTGGAACGACGCGCTCTACAACGACATGAATGTGGGCAGCTGGCGCCAGGTGAGAACGCACGTGGGCGAGGAAGGAGGTGTTGGGGTGGGTTAGGGAGGTCAGACGCGGGTTTGGATGTTGTCCAGACGCCAGCAAATCCCCCCATGTTTGTCTTCGGTTTGCGGGGGAAAATACGTTCGAACCATCCTTTGGATCTATACAGAACCACGTTGAATGGCTTCTGTTGTGCGGACAGCGCAGTTCCAATGGTTGCGAACGGTTTGCGGATCGGCCAAGGAGATGCCTAAGAGAGCAATGTTGCTTTGTTACTTCGAGCTACCCTGAGGCCCCAAAAAATCATGAAAGATCACATGGATTTTGTATACGGTAATCGCCCTCTCCCTTGCTCTTATTAGTTGTTGTCCTCTTTGCCCCTCTCAATTTCTCACAGCAAAAAAGAAGATTCTTATGCCCACACCAAGGGCCCACAGCACTGCATACCCCCACCCTCTCATCGATTCACAGATCATGACACTATAAAAGGGCATCGATTCACACCCCTACAAACCACAAATCACAGGACAACAGAAAATAGTTTCAGCTGAGACTACTAACACCAAGTCCATTACTTGCGATCCGAAAGAAGACAAGAACACTCTGACCTGCCAGCGATGGAGAGGGTGACAAGGCTGTCATCGGAGAAAGCGGTGGTGATCTTCACCGTGAGCAACTGCCCGATGAGCCACTCGGTGACGAGCCTCTTCTCGAGCCTCGGCGTGGGCGCCGCGGTGCACGAGCTGGACAAGGACCCACGCGGCCGCGACATGGAGCGCGACCTCGCGAGACGTCTTGGGCGTACGCCGCCCGTTCCGGCAGTCTTCATCGGCGGCAAGCTCGTTGGCTCCACCGACAGGATCATGTCCTTGCATCTCAGCGGGAAGCTCGTGGTCATGCTCAAGGCCGCCGGAGCCATGTGGCTCTGACCATGGAAGCAACATCAGTTCATCCATGTTTTGGCAATTTTCGCACCTCGCATGCAAGCATTTATCCGCTGCGCTTATCATAAGTAGGGGAAATTTCGCTTGTACTGGTTATTGGGTTGGTCGCCGCATGAGCATAGCGTAGTTCCTCTTTCCAAGATAACAGGAACACGAGAAGTTTTGTTTTGTCGTTGGCGAGATCTCTGGAATAACACATACATGTGTCTTTAAATGAGAAATGTAACTTATTACGTCCATTTCCAAATAGTTGTGGTTAGGGTTTCACAAACACTACTCGAAATTCGGTTTTCCCCGAGGTGTCGCCGTCGTCATGTTCCATTTGACGAGTGCTCGGCAAAGATGTCCTTTCCGGAGTATAACACTCAGTGAAGGTCGAAACTCGGTAAAGGAGTGCCTTTGACGAGAGCGTGGTAAAAAACACTTGGCAAAGTTAATACACCGGCTTACACAGTTTTTGCCGCGTTTCATTGTGCACTCGTCAAATAAGGCGACATGTGTCCCTCGCCTCACAATTGACGGCTCCGTGACGACATGTGTAATAACCGAGAGAGGGCACATTTTATTAGGAATTGATTATGCACCATGAGCATTTCATAAGCATCATTTTAGATTCATTTTAATCTGGAACCGATGATTAATCCAACCCTCATCTAATCTAAAGGGTAAAATTATAAAATTTACTAGTTGCCCAAAATACACGCTTAAACCCTAATAATTTTGGCTGTGGCCTCACGTCATCATGTGGGCCCTCCCGAATTCTATATTAAAAGGATTTAATTTGTAGCAATATAAATATAGTTGATGTGGCTCTCAAACACTTATAGTTAAACCCTAATTATTAGTTAATTTCGACTTATTTCTAGCAATATAAATATAAGCTCAATAGATATGAAATAGTTGATGTGGCTTTGTTTGAGCCATCATGGCTACATAAATAATTTCAGGAAGTTTAGAGGTCTTTTGAACGCTCAATTACATCGAAAGCCGAAGAAAACAAATTAATAAAAATGAAAATTCTCACCTCTCTCCCTTACTTGGGCCAGCCCGCGATAGCAATAGGCGCCATTTCGGTAACAAATCTCCTACACCATCTTGACCCAAGGAATATCGTGCTTATTAAGAAATTTGTGAATATTCTTTAGCAACAATTAATTATTATGAACCTCTAAATTCAAGACCCGAAACCTCCTCCATGTTTTGTTCCGCAAACAAGATCCCAAGCAATCAGGGATTTAGTACATTTGCTCATATATTTTTCACCCCAGAGACGATGCCTTCTGTATTTATCAAATTCTTTGATAACTCATGTTTGAAGTTTGATACAACTCATAAGGAAATTAGGCAGAGAAGAGAGCACATTATGAGCCATTTGAGGTCTACCAACAGTTCCAAGGAAACGAGCAGTAGATTTAATCTCCTTTGGACGGTGTGCACAAAAACTCAATCCAGGGGTTGCAGACAGTTTCTCAAGACAAAATTGTTGAAGAAAGATGGGCAATATATATCAACAAGGCCGATAATTTATTTCAATGCCCAGTTCAATGATTTAATTGAAGAGCTACATTGCGTATTCCAGTTTCAGGAGTCAAGAGCCAATACCCCTCGAGAAGGCGAGGAGCCAAGAATTGGTTAAGAATGATAAGATTCTGAACCTATGAAGATTGCTCTAGAGAGTACTAGATACCTATTTTCCTTCCGGCTGCAAAATCCATCCTTCTCTGATCGTGTCAGGAATAAAGAACAGGTAGGGAAAAAAGATCTGATAATATATATCTTACTTTCTGCAGAAGCTTAAGCATCAGGATTTTGTACGAACATCCAGCATCTTGCTAAGAAGGGAAGAATTCGATGTTGATGAAGAAAAAGCAAGAATTTCATACTCATGGCATCGTGGCATCACAACATCTCCATATATGATATGATCAGGCCGTCGATCGATGATGATGTGGTTCCAAAATAGAAGTGTAGCTAAGGACATGTACAATGATGGCATATGGATACATATGCCCCATGATAAAAAGTAACTTGAGGCATCTACGTTCATTTTTTCTCTTCAATGCAAACTACTACTAGTGACATCATCAAGAAAAAAAAATAAAGTTTCTGGTACACATGCATCTCTATTTTTCACTTTAACTTTTCAGCTTTTTGCACCGGACCACACTTTTTCATCCCAAACACCCGCCTCCTGCTGAGGATCCCGCTACACCATCCGAACCTACATCCGATCCTACATGGTATGTGAAGCATCACCCTAATACTATGCATTGGCACGCCCTAAATATCCTCAGAAAAAGCAGCCAGTTGGATGGATTCTGTGTCAAGAGATAAGTGACGAGACGTGCTATGTGGATGCTATTGTGAAACCAGGGCGACTCGACCGTGGTTCCTCGGAAACCAGCTCAGCTGGTCGGCGCGGAATCGGTTCCTGGCAATTCGTTTGCCGTACTGTACTGGTATTCTTCATCGTTCTCGACACGGCTCTTGTCGTCTCTGATGTTTTTTCTACACAATCTTGCCATCTAGTACGGCATACATGAATATGGATAACATTATGTTCCACCTAAACCTGAAACAAACTCCGAGTTTCAGTTGATCTCCACATTATTTTCCTTGATCTGTGTGAAGAAAAGAAGACCTTGCCCATTATTAGCTAGCTACTTGCCTTAATCAGGTTGCTACAGGATTCCAAGAGCAAAGAGACGATGCGCAATTGAACTTACTCTGCATTTCACCATGAGTATCATGCTAGGTTACTACCACTTGAGATGGTGAAGAGCCAAGGGTTGATGAAGAATCGTAAGGTTTCAGATCAATGGAGACTGCTCAAAAGAATATATTTTTTGCTTTGTACTTTCTTGTTTTCTACTCCATGTGAGAAGTATCAAGCCAGATATAAAGGACAAGTTCTCCGAAAATTCAGCCTCTTATGCTCTCACCGGGAGGTTTGTGTCATTTTTTTTTTGAACCTACGTATACAATCGTTCTATGGTATTTTCCATATATTAAAACAAAAGTATGTACATCAAGAAAAAATAGGAAAAATTACAAAGCAAATCAACCAATGCGGGCCAGCTCTGGAAATCATTGTATGCATCCTGACTGTGGATTAGCAAAGTTGTGACTCACAATCCGATTGTTGAGCCAATCCTCATATTTTATTTGACGATGGAATTCCAGCATTCAAGTGCAAAGGGGCCATCCCAAAACAGATAGAGTGATGTTTCATTTTTAGAGAAAAGGCAATAGTGCCCAATGAAGGCAAACAAGCCACAGTAACAATACCCAGTACCACACGAAAGGTTAAAAATAACATTTACAACCATCCTGGTTAAGGACATCTCCAACGATGACCTGCAAATTTCCTCCGGCATCCGTGCGCGGACAGGGGACCAGTCCGCGGACACTGGGCCGGACGCCGCCATGCATCCAACACCGCCAGCACACATTTCAACAACAATTTAAACTAACCAGACGAAATTACTGCAAACCGGGCGAATTCATACAAAATTCGGATATAATTTACATAAACAGACGATTTTCGACCGTTTTACTAAATATAATATAAAAAACCTAAACCCTATATTGGACGACCACTTCGTAAGGGTGGCCGCCCTGTTCTGCCACACCTCCGTCGCCATCCATGTAGTCATCGTCGTCCCTTCACCGGCGCAAGGATCTCGAGGACCGTGGCAGCGTTGTCCGGCGGCTGCCAGCCACTCGTGGAGGAGCCAATCCGCCTCCTGTTGAGCGCGGTGGAGGGTTGCCTTGGCGATGGCAGACGGCACCAGCGAAGGCCTGGCGGCGTCCTTGCCCCTGTCGGCGTTGGTGGAGCAGTCGCTAATAAGCGACCACTCCTCGCCGTCAAAGCGGTAGCGGCGCCTGGCGGCCACCTCCATGGTAGCGACGAAGCGGTCGAGCGCTCACGCGGCGGCGAGGTCAGGGTCGCTGTGGACCCATTCTGGCGCCACATTTGTCTTGGTGAACGCGGAGTGGCGACCGGCATTGTGTCGATCGTACCTCGCCTACTGTCGTGTTGCGCGCTCTTCCTCGGAGACGACCGCCCTCGAGCTAGAGGCACCGCCGTAATCGCCTCCTCAGAGGTAGTGGAGGATGCGGCCAGGGGCCTTCACGCTTGCGGGCACATCTCCTCCTTTATCGGGTGGCGGTGGCGTCGTGCTGGCTGTCCGGCGGGGATGACGCATGCTCACCCTTCATCAGGAAGGCCCGTTGATCCGCGCGTACTAGCTGTGCGGCGGGGACGACGCACGCTCGCCCTTCACGCGGTGGAGGCGTTGAGGGACGCCGGCTCAAGCCTCACATGGCTGATGATGTGGAGGACACATCTGCGGCGAGGACGCTAGCTCCTCCTTCACTCGGGCACGCGCGGGGGAGGGGGGGGGGGTACACTGGCTCCTCCTTCCCGCGGAGGCGTAGTGGTGACACTGGCTCCTCCTTCACGCGTGCCAGCAATTGTGGCGTCGGGTCCATCTAATGGAGCGAGCACTCCTTCATGATCTCCATTTGAAGGATGAATTCTTCGTCCGTCTAGCCGCCACCGAGAGGAGACGAGGCCACTGCTGCGGCTGTTCCTCCTCGTCACCGGAGGAGATTAACTATCTCCTCCTTGTCGGAGGAGCCTGGCGCCGTTGATGCAGATGGCCCCAGAGAGCAAGGGCGGTGGCACCATGATCTGCCTGAAGATGAACTTCCACCAGTGTCACCTGCCAGCACTTAGAACCAGGACTTCATCATCGCCGTGGGCTCGGGGTAGGGGAGGGGGAACATGACTGTGCTCAGGGGAGGGGGGAGTGCGGCTCTGCGCATCGGCGGCGCACGGCTTAAATAGCGGCGAGCAGGCCATGCGAAGGGGCGACCAGCTCACTTCAATGCGGCGCAGCGGCCGGAGTTGTTTTCTCGGGACGCGACGTCTGTATTGCAGCAGCGACGCCTGAGAAGTCACGTCCATCAATGTCGCCCTCTCGTCCTGTAAAATCGCAGCGATCATGCCAGCCGCTGCATGCTCTGGACTGACATGAATGCGACGCGACAAGCGGCGGGGGCGTTTGGTTGAAAGCCCGGGAGAGTCGGGTTTGAATTTTTTGTCGGCCAGGGCGGTCAGAAAAGAGTGTGGAAGCAGATCGTGCGCCCGTAAAGCCCCCCACGCATGTCTCCAATTTACGAAAAAACACACGTCCGAACCGTTTGACAGACTGATACAGACCCGCGTTGGATGCCTTCTACGGTTCAGACCACGCGGTCTAAAAATATGTTGTCGGTTTAAGGGTCGACGTTGAAGATGTCCTAAATAAGCGATAAAACACGTAACTAAACTCCAGTCGCAGGAATTGCATGGGAGGCAGGGCAAAGCGAACAGGCCAACGCTCTGATTTTGGCAATGCGTGAGGTGATCGTGTCGTCATCAACGGCCTTAGCCAGTGGCTTTCGTTGGTGTAAGAGTGTACCCATTTTAAACAAACAATCAATAGGATGGATTTGTCATACTCGTGAACTAAACTTGCAATCTTCGAGAAACATACCATGTCATTAAATTATTGGATTTGTCATGCCTAAAATCTGACGTTAGTTGGATACTCGTGCAGGTCATGTAAACATTGTATCAAGAAGGAAACAAATGAAGAAAAAGAAAGGACTAAACAAGGGACCTTTGGCTATAGGCCAGTGATCTGCGCCGGCGCGCCGGCCCAAAGTTTGGGCCGGTCGCACCGTAACCGCAAGATGCCACTTGTTCTGGCCGTTAGATCTAGCAGAAAAAAGAAAAGAAAAAACGATTCGCCCCAGATCTTCTTCAACCTCACGCATCTTATGTTCGTGCAGCTTCCCGCATCTCGCCATCTCGTGGAGCTCCCCTCCAGTGGCCGTCCCCGTCGCCGGTCCCCACCGTCGATGGACGTCCTCGTCGTCGGTCCCCACCCTCGCCGGCCGTCCTCGTCGCTGCCTTGACCCATGCAGCAGCTGCACCTGCGGTTGCAGCTCTCAGCGGCGACGGTTGTAGCTCCACCGCCGTCCCTCGCCGTTGATGCGCGCTGAACGGAATTGCGTTGACGACACCGACCAGTCAATCAACGCCGTTGAATGGATGTAGCAAAAAACTTCGCCGGTCGTAGCAAAACCCGACTACGGTTGCAGCAAATCGCCGTCGACGCCGTCGCGAGGTCACAGCTCCGTCTTGATGGATGTAGCAAAAAAGTTCACCGGTAGTAAACAAAAACCAATTACGGTTGCAGCAAATCGATGTCGCCGCCGTCGCGAGGTCGCAGCTCCGCCTTGATGGATGTAGCAAAACACTTCACTGCTAGTAGCAAAAGACAACTACGGTAGCAGCAAATCGTCGTCGCCGCCGTCGCGAGGTCGCAGCTTCGCCTTGATGGATGAAGCAAAACACTTCACCGGTAGTAGCAAAAATCAACTATGGTTGAATCTTTAATATCTACGGTTGAAACATTTATGTCAATAGTTGCAATTCTTTTCCACTTGCATGGTGTCGACCACAGCTCCGGCCGATGCTCGCCGCACCGCTTGGCTTGCAGGTCGCAGCATCCGATACTCGCCCCCATGACACTCGGCCATGGCGACAGGCACGGGGCGCGAGGGCGCTGCCATGGCAATGAGGTTGCAGCAAAAAAGGCGTGGGATTGGGATTCAGTACTTGTGGCACATGGCTGCGCACGAGCCCATTTGCTGGTGGTCCTCGCTGGGGAAAGAGGAAAGGAGATGGCCGGTTGAGGTGGAAGGAAGAAGATAAGACAAAGAAAGAAAAAAACAGAGGAGGGCATGAGATAAGCGAAAAGCTCGGGAACAGCCGGCTGATCCGGCACGAGGCGTCCGTCGCCTCCAATGCATGACGCATGTCCTGTGTATGGCCTGTGCATCGTACTATTTTAAACTACACCGTTGTTGTATTTTTTCGTGCAACATCACCAGTGTTGCAAAAGTTCTTTCCGCAACAACACATATGTTGCAAAAAGTGAGACAAAAAAAGTTCTGCAACAAGACCTATGTTGCAGAAAAAAATGCAACAAGACCTATGTTGCAAAAAATAAAATCTGCAGCACAACCTTTGTTGCAAATGTTTTCGCAACAAGGCTTGTGTTGCAGAAAAAAAACGTGCAACACGACCTCTGTTGCAATAAATGAGGACAAGCTGAGCCACGAGTGACGCTGATCTGACGGCTCGCGACCCGACGGATCTTTTGAAAAGATCCGCCGGCAGACGCGTAGCACGTCCCATGAGATAAACGCACGATCCTGTAAGTAGATCGAGCGCACGCCACGCGACCGGCCGAAAAGGTTCGGCCGACGCGCCGTCGTGAAACGTTTCCCTTGGCTATATATACTTTTGGGGGACTGCTAGGCGTCCACCGGTGGATCCGTATTAATTATCCATCACCCGACTAGCCGTCCGATGTACGCGGTCGCCTCCCCCGGCCAAATACATCCTGAAACAACGTTCCAGTTGCAGAAACAAGCTCGCTGTTCCGGCCCCGACATCGAGCGGTCGAACGGCGTTCTTCACTTTTGCAACAGAGGTAATGTTGCGGAAACATTTGCATCAGAGGTCGTGCCGCAAAAACTTTTGCAACAAAGGTCATGTTGCAGAAAACTTTTGCAACATAGGTCAGGTTGCATCATTTTTTTCTCCGTCTTTTTGCAACATATGTACTGTTGTGGAAGAAACTTTTGCAACAAAAGTCATGTTGCTGAAAACTTTTGCAACATAGGTCTGGTTGCAGAATTTTTATTTCTTCGTCTTTTTGCAACATAAGTACTGTTGCGGAAGAAACTTTTGCAACAAAGGTCATGTTGCAGAAAACTTTTGCAACATAGGTTAGGTTGTAAAAAAAAATCATTTTTTGGCAACAGAGCTGATGTTGCAAAAACTTGTCTAAATTGCAGCCGTCGTTCACCGCTATAGTTAGCAACACAAGATAAAGTAAAACAGGCACGTGATAGGCAAGAGAAATAACAGACTATGCGTGCGAGCGTCAGAGCTAGCGCGACTAAGAATGGATCAAGCGATCCAACGGCTGCGCGGGTGGCGGAGCTCTCCGCGCGATCAGCCGGTAGAGCGTTAGCGTTTTCCATACTTTTGTGCATGTGTTCGCTGTATTTTGATGTAATTGATTGATCCGTGGGCAGAACTCCGACAGTGATGACTACGAAAAATCTGTTCGTAAGGGAATCATTGGTCTTCTTTGTGTAATCACAAAACAAAAAGTAGCATTTTTCTATAAAGGACGTTTTTGTTAAATTAAAATATAGCATCAAACGAATACAAAGCATGATGAGCAGCAACCGGTGTTTGCATAACTATGATACACATAGCGGGGACTTTGAACTAAGCCAAGTCGTTCCTCTCCTCTCCTCGCACCGTCCTCGCGGGCGGCCGGGGGAGCCCAGATCTGCTGCCCCTCGCCCCTCCTCCTTCCTCCGCCACTCCTCGCAGTCGCCGGCGCAGGTCGCCGGGCAAAGCCCGTTCGGCCTAGGCGGCGGTGGGGCCTTCTACTCCTCCTGCGCGAAGATGGCGGCGCGGGACGCTTTATTCTAGTGGCGACGAGGCGCGGCTGTGGGGCGCGGCGACGCGACGGCACGGGCTGGCGGCGGTGGCTGCTGGGCGTACGTGGCGTGGTCCTCTCCTGGGCCGTCGGCAGGGTCTGGTGTAGGGCTCTCCGGTGGCGCGGCTGGGGCTTGCGGGCGGCCCTGCTGCTCGCGTGGCGCGGCTACTGGCTGGTCAGGCGGCGGCGGCCTGGAGCCTACTTCCAGTCCCCGGTGAAGATGGTGGCGATCCGTACACAAGACTTGATGGAGGTTCTTCGAGCAGATCTGAGTGAAAACCTTGCGCTCGGCTAGATGCCAAGGCCGGCGATGGCGGCGCTCTTCTGTGACGCTCTTGAGTCGTTTCCCCCTTGGGGGCGTCAGTCTTAGAGGTGTGCGTGGGCTCGAGGGACAGCGGACAACATCTTTGGTGGAGCGGTGTTTCATCTTACGCATCGACGACTGTGGATCTCGGTGGCGGGGCGCAGTGGAGTCTCCGCGTTTGATGTGTGTAGACGGACTCGCGCAGGAGGATGGCGCTGCCTGGCGTCGTGGTGGCGTCGATGGCAGACTTGGCAAGGTCGTGGCGCCAGTATCTGCTCTGAAGATGGATCGGCGAAAGATGGCGGCGGCGGCCTCTAAGAGTGCGCCGGACTGTGTGTGCCCTAGACCAGGTATATGGCTTGGCTGGGCCCTCCGATTTTAGATGTTAGGCTTAAGTGCGAGGTCTGTTTGGTATTAGGCTCGGACTATCGGCACCCCTTCATCAAGTGGATAGAAGTAACGACAGATGTTGCCAAGATGATGGCTTCAGACTTACTGTTGTACCACTTTGTATTGTCTTTGTGAATAATTAATAAAATGACTGCATGCATCGTCGAGATGGAGAGGCTGGGAGTCTTTCTCCTTTTCCAAAAAATGATACACATAGCCAAACACAAACGGTCTGACATGAGATAAATATAAAAAGACCGACATATAGGAAACAATACAGTCATATAGAACCGTCACTGTGCTTATATCGGAAGTAGGTGGTGACAACAGATAAATAGAAGTAGCACATGTGAGCCTTGTTTGTTCGTATTTTCCTTGCTTTCTAGCAGATCTTTGCAGGATCAATTAATTGATTAAAGACATGTCACACAAAATGCAAAGATTGCAAAGTCATCGGACTGTGGCGTCGCGACGCCTCCGTATCTGACAAGATCAGGCCGTCGACCGATTACGATGGGGTTCACAAAGCTGAAGCATCTAAATATAAGCACACAGAAAGCAGGCAACTTGATCTGATTCTATGCCTACAGATAAGTGATGGGGGTAGTTATCTGGATGTTATTCTGAAACTGAGGCGACTCGTCACCGGCTGCATACTTGGCTGGTTTCCATGGCAACGCATTGGCCGTACGTACAGCATCGTTAATTCAGTAGTCCCCGTCGTTGTCCCTGCGGAATTGTGGGACAACATGCAGCTATTTGCTGATCTCGTCAATATTGCCGCACATGGCCTAACCAGCCAAATCCATGCAGAAAAGTAGATGGCCCTTGACCTTCCGATAGGCAGATATATCTGAGATTCCTCTATAGCTAGGTCGGCACAAGCTAATATTCGGAAGTCCCTTGGCCCCTAATGAAAAGCCTGATCGATTGATCTCCTGAATACCTACGGACTCTTTTAACCAACCTGTGCAGCGCTATAAAAGGAACCCACTGACTCCATGCTACCAAACCATCCCGAGTTTCGTCCCACACAAAGCACAATCTAGCTACTCGCAAGTTCTCTAGCTACGAGAACACGCTAGCAGCAAGCTCGTTGATAACAGGTTGCCACAAAGTTCTTCATCAACCGTCAGGGGAAAGAGATAGATCGTGTGATGAAGATGGCGTCCGAGCGGGCGGTGGTGATCTTCACCTTGAACTCATGCTGCATGTGCCACACAGTAACCCGCCTCTTCACGGACCTCGGTGTCAATGCTCTGGTTCATGAGCTAGACCATGATCCCAAGGGCAAGGAGATGGAGAGGGCGCTCCTAAAGCTTCTCGGGAAGGGGCCACCCGTCCCAGCAGTGTTCATCGGTGGAAAGCTTGTCGGCGGCACCAATAAGGTCATGTCCCTGCACCTTGGTGGTGAGCTGGTCCCCATGATACGGAATGCAGGTGCCTATGGCTGTAGAGGGCATTCTACACGGTCAACATAGTCGGAGGGATGGATATACAGAGCCTAGCTCCGGTACCACTCGACAAAATAAATAGTCCAAGAGTGTGGAAGACAAGTTTTCGTAGAATACCCTAATAGTCTAATTAGTACTACGTCGAGATAGGTTTTTCCAAGTCCTATTCTGACAACAAATTTTGGATCACCATATGTAGTAAGCTATGTGCATGCTTTATGCATATAGTTAGGTTGCTTTTGCGCCTCTGTTCTTACCCCGATCTATTATCTACCATCTATATTCTACTTATCATTTCTGCATTTTTTTATGGAAAAGAAGGATTACCATCGGGCTTTACATCAATATGATGCATGCAGTCATATTATTATGCAATAAATCTTTTTTTTTTGCGAGTTGCAATAAATCAACATGGCCTGTAATTCGGTACAAGCTCGCAAGCATAGCTGACATAAAGTAAAAATAAAAAGTGTCCCAATCGGCAAAATAGTATAAGATGACTAAACACTTAGCTTATTATTGAATCCATCCAAACTAGTTGTAGGTTTCCGTGCTACGTCTCCCAACGGTGCACCCAAAAGCCATATGCTTTTTGGCTTTCGCATGGCTGAGTGACGACCACATATGGATTCAAGTAGTTGCTATATAGATGACCTGCATAAAATTTGTAATGGTTTGTGTGGTAAAGCCTCAAATTTCCCTCTCCGCATCCGCATACCTCATATTTGACACCCTATATCCATACAACACATGCAACGTATGAGCTACTCTATGTGATTAAACAACGGATAACGAAATCGGCATCAAAAGGACAACCAAATGCACATAAACGAATGGTACATCATCCAAAAGATCATCGGAGGTCATCAATGGACAAGTTCTTAACTTCAACTACTAAAAAGATAATAAACATAGGAGAAGGAGCGTCTTCAACTTCCGCACTGGGCATTTGCCCTTCCGGTCGCCGGCGTAGCTGTAGGCATCCGCGACTGGTGAAGGATCTTGGTCGTCGTCGGAGGAGGTGGAGCTGTGGTCGTCGCCGTCATCAAAGGAGGAGTCGGAGAGGACGATCAGCCTCTTCATCCGGCAGACGGCCCTGTCCTGCTGCCGCCTCAACTTGGCGATCCAAGCCACCTCCTCCGCTGCCTCCTTCGCCTCAAACTCAGACTGCCAATGGCAAGCCGGAGTGCCTTCACGTTCTTTAGCCGTAGGCGGCCAGCATCCCTCTCAGCCGTCATCAGCGACCAGTGATACACCCAAGCGAGGAGCCACTCGTCCTCGCCAGGCTCCGTCGGCAACCCACGGCGAAGGCGCACGGACTACTCTGTCGCGTGACTCGTGTCCCTTTCCCTTGCCCACTGCCTCTAACGGTCGGCGGTGCGCGACGCCGATTCCGGAATACGCGTGCGGGCACTAGCACCCACCGCTGCCCGTGGGGAGCAGCGGCCTCGTGGGAAGGGGGCGGAGGTGTCAGCTCCGGCATCCGTGTTGCGCCGGCGCGAGAAAGGCGACGACGCAGATCCGGAGCTCCCCCTTGTGTCCACCTTGGACCGCTTCAAGGCAATGCGGAGGGGAAGCTCCTCGTCGTAGTCGAGGTCGAAGCCGGAGTGGCTGTCGAAGCTCGACTTCTAGTGAATAGGAGTGGGGAGAGGAGGGGACCGAGCAAGAGAGAGGAAAGTGAGAGTGAGGTACGTTCGGAGGGGACGGATCGAGTTTTTTGTAGGGTTGTGGGATCGGTGATAGGCCGGGCTTGTTGGGTCCGACGTGACGGGCATGCCGGGCCACCTCATATCCGTCGTACATTTGGGCTTGATACGAGGGGCGTCAGACAGTCCACGCGTTTGAGGCCGATTTAAGGCGTCCAGGTGGGTCGGCGTTTGAGCCCAGTTTAAGGCGTCCGGGTTGGTCGGTTTTCTATGACCGATCAGCGACTGATCCGCCTGCCCAGACGTTTGAGACGGGTTTGAAGGGACTTGCTGTAGATGGTTTAATTCATTTTCCGGATGGTGCTTCTCAACAGAAGGATCGAATTCGGTGACACGTGTGTCAAGTCCCATTGACTTGTGGCATGAGGTAACCAGGATGGTGCTTCTCAACAGAAGGATCCGAATTCGGTGACACGTGTGTCAAGTCCCATTGACTTGTGGCATGAGGTAACCAGCGACTGAGAAAGGGAGAGCCACCACATTTGATGTCTCGTCTTTATGTACACTACCGCACACCCGACCTAGTCTCGTTTGAGAACGAACTCGCCTCTAGCTGTTGATGCTTCGTCGACGACCGGGTGAGGTACTCGTCCACCTCACTCCGTCACCAGCGGCGAGTTCCTCCATCTCCTTACCGCTACCGAGTCCCAATGGCGTCCAAAATCACATGATCTGTGAGCATGGGAATAGATCAACCTGTGTTGCGCTTATGCCCTGACATGTGTTTGTCTTAATGCCTAAGGGGAGAAACATGTTTTATGTACTAGACTTGATAGATGGTTTCTTATATATATCCTCTCTACTGAACTCTAGCACAGACATTTCCAGGACTATTTTGATTGTCTCTTTGCTTAACACAAAAATAATTGGAACCACTTCGATGCAAATGGCAATAATTTCCTACTGCTTTTGTCTTGCTTTTGATTTTTGATTTGTTGCCAGTTTTGTTCTTACGTTATTGCCTAAGAAATGAAAATAGTCAGCTTATGTTATGTGAGTTCACAGATCAATTTTTTTGGAAAGTTCAAAATTGTTATCGAAAAGTTCGCATATTGTTTTTCGGGCAGTTCATCTGTTGTGGTTCACCCCTTGAAGCAGTGATGGTTAAAGGTGTGAACAAGTTGCAAGAAATTCAATACTAATTTTTATTGTTATGAAAATAACTGGAATACATTAAAAATATTAAAATGAAAACTCGTTTAGGAGGTTCAAGTTAGAAAAGGAGAGGAAGTCGAGACATTCAATGCTGGAAGTTATCAATAAAACTAGCAGGCTTAACAAAAAACATGAAAAACGTTATGAAGAAAACAATACCAAAAATAGAATGAAGTTCGGGATGTGAAAAGACCTCGGTTCAAACCTGCACAGGGCTCCATTCGAGTACTCTGTTTTGGTACAGAAAATAGCTGAGCCCACCTCGCCATATTCAAAATTCCTCTTAGATGGTTGTGAATTTGAGACAAAAATTCAACATGAAAATAATTTATGTTTATGAATAGCCTTCCAACAGTATGTCATTTACCTAATTTCGACAACTTTTCTTAATGTTTGTGTCCGCAAAAGATCCACCATAATCGAGTTTGAATTTGTGCAAAAGATATGTAGAAAAAGTTTTGCATTTTCTATATCATTTCAACAGCATATCGTTTGTTACATCGTGGCATACAAATAAAAAATAGAGCAAAAATACATTTTTTGTCCAAAATTTCGTCATTTTTTAAATTACACTTCAGTCGTATATAATTTGGGACTTCTTTATACGTGAAAAGAAGTGGATTTAAATTATCTTTCCAACACCATCTCATTTGCCCGTTCCGACAAACCGTTTGAAAAGGAGATTAAAAAAATATAATATGGACAATACTTATTAAAAACTACACGTAAAGCGTGATGATCCTATGAAAATGTTCAACATATAAGAAGTCATTTCCTTGTCCACGGCTTTCCAGCGTACATTCCATGCCCCACTCAGACAAAAAATTAAAAATTGAAAGTTTAATGATTAGTTGGATGCAGTTCAAGTGGTAAAGTTGGGATAGTTCGATGGCGTTAATGTGACTAGTAAAAAAATAACTCGTCTCTCTGTGTGTGTGTGTGTGTGTGTGTGTGTGTTTGATGTTATTGGTCAAAAAGGGTGCAAAAATAAGTTATTTTTAATTCGAGATTCCTACGATTGTTTCATTAAAACGTTACATTTTGTAGACAAATAATTACGTTTGTATTGATTCACCGTGCAAAATTTAGCACAAAAAAATTAAAATATAACTGAATTATAAGACCACAAAAATTTATTTTATGTGTATTACGTTTAACGTTTATAATTTTATGTAACCTAAAATATTTTTTGCAACCGGTATATATGTTCCTACTTTCTCGTTTGACTTATGACGCAAGACAAACTTCACGTGATCTAAGGTGGAGTGATGTTAAAATGAAGGGCTGCGGAATAACGATTCTTGAGAGAGAGAGGGATATATATATATATATATATATATATATATATATATATATATATATATATATATATATATATATATATATATATATATATATATAGGGTGAGGAATTCTTATTCCTCACCCCACCTCCTAACACATCATATAGTCACCGTAAGAACCCAAATGCATGTGAGGTAATATTACGATGTGTTGCTAAGGGCTCTTAAAATTGACCGTGAGAAACAAATGTGTCATGCATGTCAGGTAAGATTACGACATGCATGTGTCAGGTGAGGAAAGATTATGACATGGTGGATGAGAATTCAATGCATGTGAGGTAAGATTACAAATGATGGTGAGGTAAGATTACGACGTGTGTGAGGTAAAATTACTACATCCAAAAAAATCATGTGTTTTGTGAGTTTACACTAGGGTGAAGAATTACTTATTCTTCACCCTGGATGATAAATAGACTTTCATAGGGGATTGACTATTCATCACCCAGGGTGAAGAATTGTTATTCTTCACCCCTACCTCCTCACGCACCCTATAGTCACCGTAAGAACCCAAATGCATGTGAGGTAATATTATGGTGTGTAGTTAAGGGCTTCTAAACATCCACCGTGAGAAACAAATATGTCATGCATGTGAGGTAATATTATCGCATGCATGTATGAGGTGACGTAAAATTATAACACATCGATAAGAATTCAACACATGCGAGGTAAGATTAGACCATTTCGGCGAGGTAAGATTATGAGGTGCGTGTGAGGTAAACTTACAACATCCAACAAAAATCATGTCTTGAGAGAATTTACACCGGGGTGAAGAATAAGTAATTCTTCACCCAGGATGACAAATAGACTTTATATATATATATATATATATATATATATATATATATATATATATATATAGAGAGAGAGAGAGAGAGAGAGAGAGAGAGGGGAGAGGGACAGGGAGCAATGAGAATGTACTTTATCAACATGAACAACATGGCTTTTGTTTGCATTGCAAATCAGTAGTGCGGTAGTGCCCTTTGGTGGCCGTTCTTACTCTGTACATGTTCAACTTCTACCAGGAAAAAACAAAACACTGACGATGAGAGTAACAACATTCAATACATTGTAATGCTCATCTATACATGCATCGCATGACATGCTAAGGTGATGGATTGATCTAATGCAGCTAGCATGAATTTAATCGAAGTTTAAATGAGACATGCATCGCATGTCCAAAGAACCGAGAACTAAATTTAAAGGGTTTAAACATCTTTGGATCTAAACATTAATTTTCCAAGTTGTTAACATGCATGATCATGGCATAAACATAAAGAGTGCATTTTTTTTAATATATTTTGGCTCTAAACATGAAGAGGAAGTGCAAGATGGGGAAGAAGAGTCTCATGGTCTTCAATATGAAGGCCAACATTGTGAACAAGAATTGGATGGTGTTGAAGAGGAAGGAGGCCCGAAGGGTGCACCAGCTGATTCAGAAATTCAGCCACGGAAGCCTAGGTCATGGAATAAGGTGCATACAACTACTTACAGAATAAAACATATTAACAAAGTAGGGAGGCCCATTAGTCCGATCAAGAATGCAATGAAATGGGGTAACGCCCTAGGTTCCATCGCCCGTGAAAACTGTGGCATCAACCTTAGATCCTTAAGGGCCCTATAAACAAACAATGTTCCATCCTCCTATTAGGAAAGATGCGAGACATTTTCAAGTTCAGCGACCGTGAAAATGCACTTGCATAAATCCATGCCACGCGCATGTTCGCTAAGGCCTTCTGTACTAATATATACCGTGCAAACAAGCTAATGTATGACGGGCATGATTTAGAGGATATCAAAAAGCTATATCATAGTACTACCGATGAGGAATGGAAGGTGTTCCTTTATTACCGAGACTCAGATCAATACACAAATGACAAAGAGAAGAAGTTTGCGACGCTCCAAA
Source organism: Elymus sibiricus (assembly GCA_039707655.1). NCBI lineage: Eukaryota > Viridiplantae > Streptophyta > Magnoliopsida > Poales > Poaceae > Elymus > Elymus sibiricus. The sequence continues at coordinate 121,491,851 of CM077671.1, read as the reverse complement.
GCCAAATTGTCGGGAACCGCAATATAGGCACCCACGGTTATAAAGGGAAGCAACCAATCTAGGACAAGCATGATGCTATGTTTTCTTCACAAGGTCAACCCACGCCCTCCAAAGGATGAAAGAGCCCAGAAGAGGTCATAAGATCGGCGTCGATAGTTTTTTATGGGATGCCTACTATCCCTCCAAGAAAAGGATGACTAAGTTGGAGAAAGATTGAAGAGACAAAGAGAAAGTAGTTCACTTAGTCCAGGAAAACTTAAAGGAAATCTTACCTGATTTTCTCGTAGAGGTTCAAAAGCATATTGAGTCCAAAGGGTCGGCAAATATGCCACAAACGCTAGAGACCCATAAGCCGCCGCCCCTTGCTCCCACAAATAGCAACAACCCTTGGGTCAATAATGTCATGAATGGTCATGGTGGGTCACCACAATGAGTGGCGACTTGTTCTAGGTTGCAAAAGTTAGAGTCTTCACAAGAAATGTCATGCACAATGGCAAATTAGATGAGAACATGCAGAAGGTTAGTTTGCTTAGGGTGTTCCCACAATACGAGATCTTTTTTCTGCCACAAAATATTTCGGAAGAGGGCCATGAGACGCATCCCCTTTCGAAATGCTTTGTTGGTTACCTCAATTGGCCGACAAGGCATATCATAATGGAGAAGCCATCCCCAAGCAGAACACCGTCTTGGACCATCTCCGGCCACTACTGGGAAAGGGCTTATAGGTGAACCCTAATAAGTGGCGGGCGCAAGGAGTTACTTGCCCAATTATTTTTGAGAAGAAGCAGTGGTGGGTAACAAGAACCACCCGCCATAGATAACGGAGTAGATGTGGCGGGCGGCCCTCAGCGCTCGCCACAAGTAAAATCAGCAAGGCAGGACTTGCCTGCGTAATTCTATAGTGACGGACCCTACCTAGTGCTCGCCACAGCTATATGACAGAGTAGTGGCGAGCGCTGCGAGGAAATCGCCACTATTTATCGTGACGGGTGTTAATAATTGGCAGCACTTTGCAATGGCGGGCACGAACTGCCGCCCGTCAGCGCGAAGATCATTTGTAATATTTTAGTACCTTCCCCTCCCCCACTACACACGCTCTTCACTCTCGATGCTCTCACTCCCACCCATGTTCCCCTCCCTGCGCGTCCGCACTCTTAGCGTTGGCCCTCCCCACGCCGTCGTCCTCCCTGTTCCGTCCCTCCCCATGCCGCTGTTGGAAATATGCCCTAGAGGCAATAATGAAATGATTATTATTATATTTCCTTGTTCATGATAATCGTTTATTATCCATGCTATAATTGTATTGATTGGAAACACAAATACATGTGTGGATACATAGACAACACTGTATCCCTAGTATGCCTCTAGTAGACTAGCTCGTTGATCAAAGATAGTCGAGGTTTCCTGGCCATAGACACGAGATGTCATTTGATAACGGGATCACATCATTAGGTGAATGATGTGATGGACAAGACCCAAACTATGAATGTAGCATATGATTGTGTCACTTTATTGCTATAGTTTTCTGCATGTCAAGTATCTGTTCTTATAACCATGAGATCATGCAACTCACTGACACCGGAGGAATACCTTGTGTGTATCAAACTTCGCAACGTAACTGGGTGACTATAAAGATGCTCTACAGGTATCTCCGAGGGTGTCTGTTGAGCTGGCATGGATTGAGACTGGGATTTGTTACTCCGTGTGACAAAGAGGTATCTCAGGGCCCACTCGGTAATACAACATCACAATAAGCCTTGCAAGCAAAGTGACTAGAGATTTAGCCACGGGATCTTGTATTATGGAACGAGTAAAGAGACTTGCCGGTAACGAGATTGAACTAGGTATAGAGATACCGACGATCGAATCTTGGGCAAGTAACATACCGAAGAACAAAGGGAACAACATACGGGATTAACTGAATCCTTGACATAGAGGTTCAACCAATAAAGATCTTCGTATAATATGTAGGAACCAATATGGGCATCCAGGTCCCGCTATTGGTTATTGACCGCAGAGGTGTCTCAGTCATGTCTACATAGTTCTCGAACCCGCAGGGTCTGCACACTTAACGTTCGGTGACGTTTCGGTAGTATTGAGTTATGTATGGTGGTGACCGAAGGTTGTTCGGAGTCCCGGATGAGATCCCGGACGTCACGAGGAGCTCCGGAATGGCCCGGAGGTAAAGATTGATATATAGGAAAGTGGTGTTTTAACTCCGGAAAAGTTTCGGGCATTTCCGGCATTGTACCGGGAGTGACGAATGGGTTCTGGGGGTCCACCAAGTGGGGCCCACACACCCCAAGGGGCCACATGGGCCTTAGTGGTGGCGCACCAGCCCCTGGTCGGATGGTGCGGCCAGCCCTATGGGCCTATGCGCAGGAAAAAGAGGAGAGGGGGAGGAGTCCTAATCGGAGGAGGACTCCTCCCACGCCCACCTCCTAGTTGGAGGTGGACTCCTCCACCTCCTGGTTCGGCCGACCCTAGGGGGAAACGCTAGGGCGCCAGCCCCTCCCCCTCCCTCCTATATATATTGGAGGGGAGAGAGGGCAGCCGCACCCCAAGCCATGGTGTAGCCCTCTGTCCCCCCGTCTATACCGTTTTTCCTCTAGATTAGTTCGGCGGCGCTTGGCAAAGCCCTGCCGGATTAGCTCCACCACCACCGTCACCACGCCATACTGCTGCCGGGGAACTCATCTACCTCTTCGCTCCCTCTTGCTGGATCAATAAGGCGGAGATCGTCATCGAGTTGTACGTGTGCTGAACGCGGAGGTGCCGTCCGTTCGGCGCTAGATCGGGACGGATCGTGACTGGATCGCGGGACGGCTTGCGATTTGGATCGCGAAGACGTTCGACTACATCAACCACGTTTCTTAACGCTTCCCGCTTAGCGATCTACAAGGGTACGTAGATCCACTCTCCCTCTCGTAGATGCTCATCACCATGGATAGATCTTGCGTGTGCGTAGGAAATTTATTGCTATTGTTTCTGCATGTCAAAGTATCTGTTCCTATGACCATGAGATCATGCAACTCACTGACACCGGAGGAGTACCTTGTGTGTATCAAACGTCGCAACGTAACTGGGTGACTATAAAGGTGCTCTACAGGTATCTCCGAGGGTTGTCTGTTGAGTTGGCATGGATCAAGACTGGGATTTGTTACTCCGTGTGACGGAGAGGTATCTCAGGGCCCACTCGGTAATACAACATCACAATGAGCCTTGCAAGCAAAGTGACTAAAGTGTTAGCCACGGGATCTTGTATTACGGAACGAGTAAAGAGACTTGCCGGTAACGAGATTGAACTAGGTATGGAGATACCGACGATCGAATCTCGGGCAAGTAACATACCGATGAACAAAGGTAACAGCGTACGGGATTAACTGAATCCTTGACATAGAGGTTCAACCGATAAAGATCTTCATAGAATATGTAGAAACCAATATGGGCATCCAGTTCCCGCTATTTGTTATTGACCGAAGAGGTGTCTCGGTCATGTCTACATAGTTCTCGAACCCGCAGGGTCTGCACACTTAACGTTCGGTGACGTTTCGGTATTATTGAGTTATGTATGTTGGTGACCGAAGGTTGTTCGGAGTCCCGGATGAGATCCCGGACATCACGAGGAGCTCCGGAATGGTCCGGAGGTAAATATTTATATATGGGAAGTCATATTTTGGCGACCGGAAAAGTTTCGGGTTTTTCCGGTATTGTACCGGGAAGCTTCCAGAAGGTTCCGGAAACTTCCGGAGGAGTCCGGAAGTCCACCAAGGGTTCAACCACGTCCCAAGTGTTTGCATGGGCTGAGGGGAGGCGCCCTGGCCTTATTGGGCCAGGCGCACAAGTCCCTCAAGGCCCATGTGGCTTGGGAGAGGTGGAAAGTCCACCTGTTTATGGAAAGGGAGGGAATTGGACTAGGAGTCCAACTCCTCCCCCTTGGCTGTGCCCTAGGGCTTGGAGGGGTTGATCTCCATGCCCCTCCACCTATATATAGAGGGGAGGGGCGCCCCAAGAGCACACACGAAGCCCTTGGCGCCCCTCTCTCTCCCTATATCGTTTTCTCCTCCGTTCGCGGTTTCGGTAGCGCTAGGCGTAGCCCTGCCGGGATAGCACCACCACCACCGTCACCACACTATCGTGTTGCCGGAGAACTCATCTACCTCTCCGCTCTCCCTTGCTGGATCAAGGAGGCAGAGATCGTCATCGAGCTGTACGTGTGCTGAACGCGGAGGTGTCGTCCGTTCGGCGCTAGATCATGATTGGATCGCGGGACGGCTTGCGATTTGGATCGCGAAGACGTTCGACTACATCAACCGCATTTCTTAACGCTTCCCACTTAGCGATCTACAAGGGTATGTAGATCCACTCTCCCCCTCGTAGATGCTCATCACCATGGATAGATCTTGCGTGTGCGTAGGAAATTTTTGTTTCCCATGCAACGTTCCCCAACAGTAGTATCAGAGCTAGGTCTATGCGTAGATGAGATCAAGAGTAGAACACAAAGGAGTTTGTGGGCGTTGATATTCAGATTGCTTCCTCCCTTGGTCTTTTCTTGATTCAGCGGTATTGTGGGATGAAGCGGCTCGGACCAACCTTACTCGTCCACGTACGACTGACATGTGACTTTGTTGCATAAAGATGGCTGGCGGGTGTCTGTCTCTCCCACTTTAGTTGGATCGGATTCGACAAAGGCGGTCCTTGAGAAGGTTGAAAAGCAATTTGTGTATCACCGTTGTGGTTTTGCGTTGGTAAGAATTGTTCTTGCTAGATACCCATAGCAGCCACGTAAAACATGCAACAACAATTAGAGGACGTCTAACTTGTTTTTGCAGGGCATGTTGTGATATGATATGGCCAAAGACATGATGAGATATATGTGATGTATGAGATGATCATGTTTTGTATAGATTATCACGACTTGCATGTCTATGAGTACGGCAACCGGCAGGATCCATAGGGTTGTCTTTAATTTATTTTTGCCGTTTTTGCTTTACTTTATCGCTATGCATTAGCAATAGTTGTAGAAGCAATAGTTGGCGCGACAACCTCATGGCGACACGTTGATGGAGATCAAGATGATGGAGATCATGGTGTCATGGCGGTGACGATGGAGATCATGCCGGTGCTTTGGAGATGGAGATCAAAAGCACAAGATCATGGCCATATCATGTCACTTCTGATTTGCATGTGATGTTAATCCTTTTAGACACCTTGTTTTGCTTAGGACGATCGTAGCATTATAAGGTGATCCCTCACTAAAATTTCAAGATAAAATTGTGTTCTCCCCGAGTGTGCACCGTTGCGAAAGTTCGTCGTTTCGAGACACCATGTGATGATCGGGTGTGATAGACTCTACGTTCGCATACAACGGGTGCAAGCCAGTGTTGCACATGCGGAACACTCGGGTTAAACTTGACGAGCCTAGCATGTACAGCCATGGCCTCGGAACACAAGAGACCGAAAGGTCACACATGAGTCATATAGTAGATATGATCAACATGGAGATGTTCACCATTGAAACCACCTCATCTCACGTGATGATCGGACTTGGGTTGGTGGATTTGGATCATGTCACACTTAGACAACCTGAGGGATGTTGATTTGAGTGGGAGTTCTTAAGTAATCTGATTAATTGAACTCATTATCATGAACATAGTCAAAGTGACTTTGCAAATTATGTTGTAGATTAATAGCTCGCGCTGTAGCTCCCCTGAATTTTGATACGTTCCTAGAGAAAAAGTAAGTTGAAAGATGGTAGTAGCAATTATGCGGACTGGGTCCATAAACTGAGGATTGTCCTTGTTGCTGCACAGAAGGCTTATGTCCTTGATGCACCGCTCGGTGCGCCACCCCCTCTACCGTCGTCTGTGGATGTTGTGAACATTTGACAGACACGTTCTGATGACTACTTGATAGTTCAGTGCGTCATGCATTACCACTCAGAATTGAGGCACCAAAGACGTTTTGAACGTCACGGAGCATATAAGATGTTCCAAGAGCTGAAATTGAGTTTTCAGGATCACGCCCGTGTTGAGAGGTATGAGACCTCCAACAAGATTCTTTGCCTGCAAGATAAAGGAGAATAGCTCAATGGGTGAGCATGTGCTCAGATTGTCTGGGTGCTACAATCGCTTGAATCAAGTGGGAGTTGATCTTCCAGATAAGCTAGTGGTTCTCCAAGACACTGCCACAAAGCTACTAGAGCTTCGTGATGAACTATGAAATGCCAGGGATGGAAATAATGAACCCCGAGCTATTGGCGATGTTTGACACCGCGAAGGTAGAAATCAAGAAGGAGCATCAAGTGTTGATGGTTAGTAAAACCACTACTTTCGAGAAGGGCAAGGGCAAGGAGGGAAACTTCATGGATGGCAAGCCATTTGCTGCTCCAGTAAGGAAACCCAAGGTTGAACCCAAACCCGAGACTGAGTTCTTCTATTATGAGGAGAACGGTCGCTGAAGTGGAACAACCCTAGATACTTGGTAGATAAGAAGGCTGGCAATGTCAACGGAAGTATATTTCATATACATATTATTGATGTGTACCTTACTAGTACTCCTAGTAGCACCTGGGTGTTAGATACCGGTTCAGTTGCTAATGTTAGTAACTCGAAATAAAAGCTACGGAATAAACGGAGACTAGCTAAGGACTAGCTGACGATGTGTGTTGGAAGTGTTTCCAAGGTTGATGTGATCACCATCGCACGCTCCCTCTACCTTCGGGATTAGTGTTGAGCCTAAATAAATGTTATTTGGTGTTTGTGTTGAGCATGAACATGATTGGATCGTGTTTATTGCAATACGGTTATTCATTTAAATCAGAGAATAATGGTTATTCTGTTTACATGAATAATACCTTCAATGGTCATGCACCCAATGTGAATGGTTCATTGAATCTCGATCGTAGTGATACACATGTTCATAATATTGATGCCAAAAGATGCAAAGTTAATAATGATAGTACCACATACTTGTGGCACTGCCGCCAAGGTCATACTGGTGTAAAGCGCATGAAGAAACTCCATGCAGATGGATCTTTTGACTCACTCGATTTCGAATCGGTTGAGACATGCGGACCATGCCTCTTGGGCAAGATGACTAAGACCCCGTTTTTCGATATGATGGAGCGGGCAAGTGACTTATTGGAAATGATACATGTAGATGTATGCGGTCCAATGAGTGTTGAAGCGTGCGGTGGATATCGCTATTTTCTTACCTTCACTGATGATTTGAGTAGATATGGGGATATTTACTTAATGAAACATAAGTCTGAAATGTTTGAAAAGTTCAAACAAATTCAGAGTGAAGTTTGAGATCATCGTGACAAGAAGATAAAATGTCTACGATATGATCGTGGAGGTAAATATCTGAGTTACGAGTTTGGTATACAACTCAAGACAATGTGGAAGTTGTTTCACAACTCACGCCACCTGGAACACCATAGTGTGATGGTGTGTCCGAACGTCATAGTCGTACTCTATTGGATATGGTGCGTGATATGATGTCTCTTATCGATTTGCCACTATCGTTTTGGGGTTATGCATTAGAGACAACTACATTCACTTTAAATAGGGCAGCATCTAAGTCCGTTGAGATGACACCGTATGAATTTTGGTTTGGCAGAAACCTAAGATGTCATTTCTCAGAGTTTGGGAATGCGACGCTTATGTCTGATAAGCTCGATCCCAAAGCGGAAAAATGCATCTTCATATGATACCCTAAGGAAACAGTTGGGTATACCTTCTATCTCAGATCCAAGGGCAAAGTGTTTGTTGCTAAAAACGGGTCCTTTCTCGAGAAAGAGTTTCTCTCGAAAGAATTGAGTGGGAGGAAGGAAGAACTTGATGAGGTTATTGAACCGTCACTTCAGTTGGATGGCAGCACGACGCAGAAAGATGTTTCTGTGGCGCCTACACCGAATGAAGAGGAAGTTAATTATGATGATCATGACACTTCAGATCAAGTTACTACCGAACCTCATAGGCCGACAAGAACTCGTACCGCCTCTGAGTGGTACGTCAATCCTGTCTTGGAGGTCATGTTGTTAAACAAAAGTGAACCAACTTGCTATGAAGAAGCGATGGTGGGCCCGGATTCCAACAAATGGCTAGGAGCCATGAAATCCGAGAAAGGATCCATGTATGAAAACCAAGTATGGACTTTGGTAAACTTGCCCGTTGAACGGCAGGCCATTGAGTACAAATGGACCTTTAAGAAGAAAACAGATGCTGATGGTAAATGTCACCATTTATAAAAGCTCGACTTGTCGCAAAGAAGTTTCCGACAAGTTCAAGGAGTTGACTAAGATGAGACTTTCTCACCCGTAGCGATGCTAAAAGTCCGTTGGAATTATGTTATCAGTTGCTGCATTTTTCGATTATGAAATCTGGCAGATGGATGTCAAAACATCGTTTCCTTAACGGTTTCCTTGAGGAAAGGTTGTATGTGATACAACCGGAAGGTTTTGTCAGTCCTAAGGATGCTAAAATGTATGCAAGCTCCAGCGATCCTTCTATGTACTAGAGCAAGCATCTCGGAGTTGGAATATACGCTTTGATGAGGTGATCAAAGTTTTTGGGTCTATACAAAGTTTATGAGAAACTTGTATTTACAATAAAGTGAGTGGGAGCACTATAGAATTTCTGATAAGTATATGTGGATGACATATTGTTGATCGGAAATGATGTAGAATTTCTGGAAAGCATAAAGGGTTGTTTGAAAGGAGTTTTTCAAAGGAAGACCTGGAATGAAGCTACTTAAATATTGGGCATTAGGATCTATAGAAATAGATCAAGACGTCTGATAAGACTTTCAATGAGTACATACCTTGACAAGATTTTGAAAGAGTTCAAAATGGATCAGTCAAAGAAAGAGTTCTTGCCTGATTTGTAAGGTGTGGAGTTGAGTGAGATTCAAAGCTTGACCACGGCAGAAGAAAGAGAAAGGACGAAGGTCGTCCCCTATGCCTTATCCATAGGCTCTGTATAGTATGCCATGCTGTGTACCGCACCTGGTGTGTGCCTTTCCATGAGTCTGTCAAGGGGTACAAGATTGGTCCAGGAGTGGATCACTGGACATCGGTCAAAATTATCCTTAGTAACTAGAGGACTAAGGAAATGTGAGGGAGTCCTAGTTTAAGGGGTCCTCGGATAGCCCACCTATTTCTCATGGGCCGGACTATGTTGGCCACTGGATGAGCATTGGGCGATCAGGGTCCCCGTCGCCAAGGTGGAAGTTTCAAGGAGCCATGGCATGTCCTCCAAGTTGTCGACAATAGATAGGCATGTTTTTTCCCTTTAATGTGCAACCGACTATGTGTAAACCCTAGGTACCCTCGGCGTCTATATAAGCCAGAGGGTTTTAGGTTGTACGACAACAGAACTCATCTAGGGTTTTAGTCATACAATCTCGAGGTAGATCAACTCTGTAACCCTTATACCGTCAATATAATCAAGCAGGACGTAGGGTATTACCTCCATAGGAGGGCCCGAACCTGGGTAAAACACTGTCCCCTTCGTCTCCTGTTACCATCGCTTCTAGTCTCACAGCTCGGGATCCCCTACCCGAGATCTGCCGGTTTTGACACCGACATTGGTGCTTTCATTGAGAGTTCCGCTGTGATCGCCAGAAGGAATCGATGGCTTGCCCTGTCACAAGCAGCGAGATCTGCACCCAGGGGGCTCTCACCCCGGATCAGATCCTCGCGAGCGGCGACATCTCGTCACACGCTTACCCGATCGGCCACCCATGCCAGTTCGGAAACTCTTCTCCCGATCAAGGAATCAGGTTTGGAACCCTAGAGTTCGTCACTGATTCACGGGGAGAACTCGTCTTGATGGAACCCTTGACTCCCACGGAGGAGCCCGCAGATCCTGATGCCTCGACGCCGAAGACATCGGGCCCTGCCTCCGATGATGACGTGGAACCCAATTCGGTCGTTGTGACTGGATCTACCATGGTTGAACAGAATCCGGGTCCGCTCTCGCGCGACTCTGGAACTGCGACGCCACATACCGACCCCACTCGCTTCAGCGACACGCATCCTACCATTGCCTCGTTTCTCAACGAGTTATTTGATTGGATGGAGACCATGCGTATGGCCGATGACCATATCCCGGTCTATGATCGGCTCGGGCTTAAACCCGACGATAGGGAAATTCACATCCCCACGGTCACCCACGTTGTCGCCACCGTCGAGTGTCCGGCCGGGGGTCGTCCCCCCAGTGACCGGAATTAAAAACGGTTTATATCCCAGTCTCCAATCATCAAGACCTCGCCTGCAGCCCGGACCCTGACGTTCGCTCCGGAAAAAGTCCGGCATTGGTCCCTGATCCATTATACAGTTCGGAGTATGTGATTCCGAACTCCCACCGTGGCGTGGAGTCAAATCTTTTCCCACCGACCTCCCAAGCCGATCACTCAAGCCTCGCAGCAGAGCCCAAGTCTTCGGACTTACCGGACATTATACATTTATGAGGAGAGTCGGTTCATCATTACTGGGCCAGACTCCTCCTTGCTCGAAACAAAGCGCGGGGCCTCAGTGATCAAGAGATAATGGCAACCTTCATTCGTAACTGCCATGACAAAGGGATTCTCAATGCCCTGGCGTGGAGGCACATTCGTGACTTCACCGAGCTGTCAGTTTTGGTACAGAAGTATTGTGCCATGGAAAGCGCTTGGCAAGCCGAACGGCTGTTACGGAACCGACCTCTACCGAATACCCTAGAGGAGATCGGAAAAAGAGGATACCTCCAAAGCGGCCAGCCAGACTCGAACCCGCGGAAAAGAGAAACAGGCCCCTCTCAGGGGTAAATACCGTCCTTGATGGACTACTGGATAAACCTTGCCCCATACACTCCGTATTGCTGAACACAGCTCCGACTCACAGCCTTAGAGCTTGCTGGGTCGTCAGGCAGGTCACAAAAAAGCGGTGAAGCCATTCTTGAGGCAGCACCGCCGAACAGGCGCTCCACCTCGCCACCTGAATATGCCGCCAAAGTCCTGACGATCTACGAAACGTTCCCCTCAAGGAACAGGAGGAAAAGAGATCTTAAAGAACTCGAACAGGTATATCATGTGGCAGCAACAAGTGCATGGGTAGACACGCCCATTAACTTTGCGGATACTGACCGACCAACCATTCTTCCCGGTCATTCACTGGCCGCCTTAGTCCCGAACCCCATCATCGATGGCTTCAGGTTACACAAGGTGCTAATGGACGGCGGCAGTGGCTGAAACCTGATCTACGAAGATACCCTAGAAAAAATGCAGTTCGACCGATCTCGCATCGAGCATAGCAACACAACTTTCCGGGGAATCATCCCGGGGAAAGAGGCGCACTGTTCAGGACGTATCGTCCTGGACGTAGTGTTCGGCACACCCGAAAACTACCGATCCGAAGAACTCCTCTTCCATATCATGCCCTTCCCCAGCGGCTACCACGCCCTGTTGGGACGTGACGCCTTCACAAAATTCCAGGCTATACCACATTACGGGTATATGAAACTTAAGATGCCAGGACCAAACGGGGTGATCACAACCTCTAGCGATCCGAATATAGCCCTTCGGGCCGAAAACAAAATAGCAGCACTTGCCCTCTAGGTTCTAGCTGAGACCTTCGCTGCAGAAGAACTGACCGCACTTCGGTCAACGGTAGATAAGGACGATGTGATCCTTAGCAATAGGCCCAAGCCCACGTCCTTTAGACCGGCAAAGGAAATCGTTAAACCCGACGGACCCCAACAAGACAGCGTCCATCGGAGCTCAGCTCGACCCCATAATGGACGAAGCGCTACGGACATTCTTACGAGAAAATTGGGATATCTTCGCCTGGCACCCTTCTGATATGCCCGGAATCCCGCGGCGGCTAGTAGAACACAGTCTGAATATCATCGACGGCTTTAAGCCCATTAAGCAGACTCTGCGCCGCTTTTCCGAGCCCAAACGACAAGCTATGGGTGAAGAATTAGCCAAACTGCTAGAGGCCGGATTCTTTCGGGACATTAAGCATCCCGAATGGTTGGCAAATCAGGTGATGGTACCAAAGAAAGACAAATCCTGGCGGCTGTGCGTCGACTTCAAAGACCTTAACAAGGCCTGCCCCAAGGACCCTTTCCCCCTACCACAGATAGACTAGATCATCGACGCCACAGCCGGACATGATTCATTGTGTTTCCTCCACGCTTACTCCGGATACCATCAGATCAAAATGAAGGAATCCGACCAAGCTGCAACCGCATTCATCACCCCATACGGGCCATTTTGCTTCAACACAATGCCTTTCGGGCTAAAGAACGCTGGGGCTACATACCAGCGCATGATCCAGACCTGTCTCGAAAAACAGGTTGGCAAAACAGTCGAGGCATACGTTGACGATGTGGTCATTAAAACCAAACACGTCATCCATTTGATCGACGATCTAAGGCAAACCTTTGCCAGCCTACGCGAATATGATATACGACTCAATCCGGAGAAGTGTGTATTCGGAGTTCCTGCTGGTAAACTGCTCGGATTCATCGTTTCCCATAGAGGAATAGAAGCGAATCCGGCCAAGATCCGTGCCTTATCAGAACTTGCAGTTCCCACAGAGCTAAAGCATGTCCAAAGGTTGGCGGGTTGCGTGGCGGGGTTAAGTCGCTTTATCTCCCGCCTCGGTGAAAAGGCTTTACCGTTCTATAAATTGCTGAAACGGACCAAGAATTTCGAATGGACCAATGAAGCAAAGGCTGCGTTAGAAGAAATCAAGACACTCCTGGCAAGCAATCCCATACTCACAGCACCAGGCGCGGGTGAGCCCATGTTATTATACATATCAGCCACCAACCAAGTCGTTAGCGCGGTGCTCGTCATCGAACGAGAGGAGGAGGGACACAATTTCTAGATACAGAAGACGGTCTATTACGTGTCAGAAGTCCTAACGCAATGCAAGTCCAGATACCCGCACTACCAGAAGATAGCCTATACAGTATTTATGGCATCATGGAAACTAAGACACTACTTCCAAGAGTGTTCGGTCACGGTGGCGTCCAAAGTACCCCTGAATGATATAATCAATAACAGGGACGCCACCGGCCGCATAGCCAAATGGGCCATTGAGCTCCTTCCTTTTGAAATTACCTACAAACCACGACGAGCTATTAAATCTCAGGTGTTGGCAGATTTCCTCGCTGAATGGACAGAGGCCGAGCTCCCCAGGGAATATATTACATACTCCCATTGGACGATGTACTTCGATGGATCCAAAACTTTGGCCGGACCGGGGGCTGGAGTTGTTCTCACATCCCCCACAGGCGACAACGTTCGATACGTGTTGCAGATCATGTATGTTGACTCCAACAATGCAGCCGAATATGAAGCCCTCTTGCACGGTCTTCGGATGCCAGCCTCAATGGGCATACATCGGCTGGAGGTACGGGGAGACTCCAACCTGGCCATCTCTCAAATCAACGGCGAGTTCGACGCCAAGAATCAGAAGTTGGCCGCATACAGAAACGATGTCCTCAAGATATCCGCACGGTTCGAGAGGCTGGAATTTCACCACGTCGCTAGAGACGAAAACCAAGCTGCCGACATACTAGCTCGCATGGGAGCCAAACGCGACCCTGTCTGGCCAAACACTTTCCTGGAATGGCTCGTCAAGCCATCCGTGGTTTGGCATAACGATCAAAAGGGCACCGATCTAACCAGTGCAGACGAGGTTGTTCCCCCTGTAAACGAACCAGACGATCAAATCATCGGCGGCTCCGTAATGGACGAAATGCCCTCGGCTCACGAGGTCATGGCAGTAATCGCGCCATGGACCGAGCCCTTCCTCGCCTACCTCCTTCGCAAAGAACTCCCTGACGATCAGACGGAGGCGCGGCGCATAGTTCGGCTCTCCAAAGCCTACAAGGTACACAAAGGTGAGTTATACAAGAAGAGCACCACCGGAATACTACAGCGGTGCATATCTGAGGAAGAAGGGCGGCAGCTCTTAGCCGAAGTCCACGCTGGGATGGGCGGTCATCACACCGCAGCAAGAGGCTTAGTAAGCAAGGCCTTCCGGGCTGGGTTTTTCTGGCCCACAGGTCGGGCGGACGCCCAGTCACTTGTCAAATATTGCGTGGGGTGTCAACTTTTTGCAAATCAGAGTCACATGCCCCCAACAGCTCTTTGGACTATTCCGATCACCTGGCCCTTCGCGGTCTGGGGGCTGGATATGGTCGGACCCCTTAAAGGGGGGACCAAGAAGAATAAATACTTACTGGTCATGGTGGACAAGTTCACCAAATGGATAGAGGCAAAACCTGTCAAATCAGCCAAGTCCGGACCAGTAATCGACTTTATATCTGGCGTGGTACACCGTTACGGTGTTCCACACAGTATAATAACTGACAACGGATCCAATTTCACGGCCCAAGAGGTCAAAGACTGGTGCGCAAAGATGGGCATCAAGCTCGATTACGCATCGGTTTATCACCCGCAGACTAATGGACAACTCGAACGAGCAAACGGTCTCATTATGAGCGGTATTAAGCCACGTTTGGTCCGGTCTCTTCACGAGTCCGACTGTCACTGGGTTGAGGAGCTCGACTCCGTTCTATGGGGCCTGCGCACCACCCCGAATAGATCAACGGGATACACACCGTTTTTCATGGTCTATGGGGCAGAAGCGGTCCTTCCTTGTGATATTATTCACGACGCACCAAGGGTGCGCATGTACGAAGAAAAGGAGGCCGAGTTAGATCGGCAAGAAGACTTGGACGCCTTGGTGGAGGAGCGCGACATAGCTCGGGCCCGTTCTACCTTTTATCAACCACAGGCCCGACGTTACCAAAGCAGGGAGGTCAGGGCACAAGCATACAACGTGGGCGAACTCGTCCTACGGCTCCCGGAGAAGCAGAAGCACAAACTCAAGCCCAAATGGGAAGGACCCTTCATAATTGACGAGGTACTCGTAGGAGGGGCTTACCGTCTTCGGAACTCGCCGGACAACCGCCTTGAACCAAACCCATGGAACGCAGCTTGTCTCCGGCGCTTCTACGGCTAGACCGGTGTCGTCATACTCTTTACCATTTTCTTTTCTTTCTTTTCTCTGTTACTTCTTCTCCCTCCCACCTTGATTTTTGTCAGGTTTGAATTCTTTTTTCTTCCCAACTCTATGTTCGGCTCAACCGATCTGGTACTAAAGATTTTCGGCCTACACCCTTAAATGTTAAATCCGAACACTGTACCTGGGGGCTTCTTTTCCGAAGCCAATGTTTTTATATTACAAGCACTTATTCACATCTATTGTGTGTGCATGCTTCCCTTGTCGTTTTTAAGCCATCATATGCATCAATTCGAACTAAGACTTTGCCAAGCTGGGTTGCCTCGCTCCTGTGGTTACCCTCTACGTTCCCGATTGTTCGGCTAGAGGGTAAAGGGAGTACCTCTGCGATCGTTACGACCGGGTTATCCGGATACGTACCTCAGACGGGTGAAGCCAAAAGCTAGCTATCTTCAGCAGACAATTGATCGGCTACGACAGAATCCACTAATAACACTATGGTCGTCATGACCATTACTCGGGCTTCTTCTCTTACAAAAGCCCTTAGTCGCATACTAACAGTATACGGCCTTCTACCTACGATTTACGTAGCAACCTGCAGAAAGGTATCGATAGAGGTACTATTTTCTTCGGAAGATGTTTCTTACGCTAAGCAGTAAAATAACATATCTCCCTGTGTGCTTTCTATCTGTTCGCACCACATGGCCGGATTGCCTGGTTCCCCGAACATAATTCACTCCCCTAGGGTGATAATTTACAAGGAACACTCCCAATCTATTAGCGCGGGAGGCCGAAGCCGATGGCCGGTTAAGACAAAGTTTACAACACAGACGGAGCAATTCCTCAATTATTAGTACATAGTTACGTATAATCATACATCTGGCTGCCGATCGAGATTGTCGATTATGGTGTCCAGGGAGCAATCTTCTTGTGAGAGACGGGCAGCAGGCATCACCTGATCGTATACCAGGTGGAGCGGCACTTCTTGTCCATCTGACCCTACTGGCCCAACCTGAGTAATACGCTCAGGGTTAAGTCCGGTATAGCGGGTCTTGATCATCGCCCATGCCTCTCGTGCTCCCTCTCGACAAGTCGATGTCTTCCACAGCTCGAACCTACTTCGGGCTCCCTTGAAGCGATCGACTAGTTCGGTCATTCCCTCCGAAGGCTGCTCGGCGGGCCACAATGCTTTTACCATGCTCTTCATGGCCTTCCGAGCCCGCTCATGAAGGGAGGACAGCTCCTTTAAGAGGCTTCCCTGGTAGGATCCGATCTCTTCTTCGGGTCGCCCAGTCAGGAGACCTGTACATGAGTCAGGGCATGCGTATTATGCTTCATTCATAAAAAATACCTTCTGATGTTAGAATCACACTTACCGAACATGCCTCTCTGTAATTTCTGGTTCTCTCCTTGGGCCTGGGCCAATTGAGTCTTTAAGCTCTCAATTTCTTCAGCCTGCTGTTTGTTCTCCTCCTTCAGGCGGTTCTTCTCTTCAAGGTGTCATTGCAAAACGCGACAGCCAGCCTCCTGCTGGGACTCGGCATATCGCTGAGATTCTCGGGCTACATCCAAATCTCTTTGTAATTGCCCTATTGATTCAGCTGCTACATAGTACCCTCGCGTAAGCATGGGAATATACTAAGATCGGCAGAACAGATATACTCACCATGTGCCTCCCTAGTAAAGCTCTTCACTTGCTCCAGTTCGGCCTTTACAGATTCGACCTGTGCTCGGCTAGTTTCCAGTTCCTTGGCCAGTTGCTCGCTCTGTTGCTTCGAGGCCTGCATCAGCAGTAAAACAATATAGGGATCCTTAATTCGGTCGTGCCGACCAATTTAAGGCTCGTGGGCTACTGGGTTTACACGAGTGTTCGGACTTTAATAACCGACTACTCACCTGCAAGCTAGGCGATATTAACTTCATGGCCTCCCCGAACCCTGATCGGGTAGCTCCGAGGTGCGCGTCCGCCGTACACAGAGCACCGAACTCTTGTTCAGAGAAGGCTGGATGACGCAGGGCTTCTCGTCGCCGCCGATGATGCATAGCACTCCCAACCTCGGATTTGGTGACGGATATGGCGTCACCAGAATCAGCTGGGGCTGGATCGACGGGGGGGGGGGGGCCCGTAGCAGGTTCATCATGAGTGGAAGGCCTGGAATCTTGAACATCGCCGGACATCCTGGCGACGTCGTCAGCGGGAGACGGCCGAACTCTTTGCCTAAATATTTTGACATGAGGTCTCTTATGAGGCTTTATCAATTATGGTATTAAATCAAGCGATCGAGTGAAATACCTTTGGGATGAACCTGTAGGCGGGCTCGACCCCGCGACCGGTTCAGTTGTCGGATCCTTGTTGTTTTCTGGCTCGAGCACTGCCGCCGTTGCCGATGTATGTCGCGCGGATCTACGACGCTTGGGAGTAGGAGCCACCGCATTTGGGTCGTTGGAGGATACTTGCCTCTTGCGGGATGAACTTTTCTTCTTCTTGCTTATCGCAGGGGAAGGGAAGGATCCGGGGTAATCGGCTATGATAGCCACCTTGGAGCCGTCAAGGCCCTCCTGGTAGAAAACCCCGTCTTCGAGCTCGATCGACAGGTCTGGATCCTCATGAAAGACCGGATTATCGTCATGGGAATAGTCCTTGGCCTGAGGGGCCGGACAGTTAACTGTCTCGATAAAGCTCCTCCATTCATGTTCGCATAAAGTTGAAGGCTTCGGTCAAAAAAGGGACAAATTGAGAAACTGAACTGTGGTCACAGGGTAGAAAGGCTTACCCATTCGATGGGATTGTGGCTTGAGTATCCCTCCTTTGTCGACCGCCGAATAATATCTTCTTGCTCCCCTTTGTATAGGTTGGCAAGTGCGGCGGCTAATGCTGTTAGATCGGCAGGGCCCAGTCTTCGGGAGTGAGTGGTGTCGCTTGTCCCGTTGTAACACCACAAGGGGTGTATCCTCTGTTGAAGAGGTTGGACGCACCGAGTGATGGCGGCGGCCATGACGTCTATCATGGTCAGCTTATGATGGGCTAGTACCCTCACGCGAACTGCTAAGCGCTGCACCTCGACGCTGTCCTCTTGGGACAGGCTCTTCGGGCGCCAGTTGTACCTTTTCTTCAAAGGGGCGTCGGAGTATTCGGGCAGACCCCTTCGAGATGGATCGAATAGAGGGACATCCTCGATATAAAACCATTCCAAAGTCCATTCTTCGGACTCCTTCGGCGTCCCCACGGGATATCCCGTCCCCGCTATGCGGCATACTTCGGCTCCGCCGACCTCAAAAATTGTCTTGTCTCGAGTGCGAGGAACGAGGCAGAAGTATTTCCTCCACAGTTCGAAGTGTGCCTCGCAGCCCAGGAACATCTCGCAAAGGGCGACGAAGCCCGAGATGTGCAGGATAGACCCTGGGGTGAGGTGGTGGAGATGGATTCCATAAAACACCAGAAACCCTCTCAGGAACAGATGAATGGGAAATCCGAGACCTCGTAGGAGGAAAGGCACGAAACATACGCGTTCCCCCTTTTGTGGACAGGGGAAGTTCTCTGCGAGGGCCTCGCCGTTGAATGAAGACAAACCGGCGCAGATAGCTGTCAGATCCGAGGAGGGAAGGTACCCTAGGGTCTCTAGGTCCTGTAGTCGAAGGAGGGACACGGAACAGCTTATCCAGTCCCTGGGACGCGATCCGTAAGGATGCGAGGAGGAACTGGGGGCGCTCGCCATTTTTGGTGGAGACGTTTTGCTGGAAGCTTTTTCCGATGGGGAAGAAGGAGATGTGGCTTGGACCTCGATTTAGTTTGTTTAAATGGGTGGTGCCTCTTTTGTGGGAGGGGTAGTTTTGTGAAAAGCTACTGAACCGCTCGTCTCCCCATGACGCGCGAGGATCGAGAAACGCTATTACTATGGACCCAGCAAATCCCGTGACGTTTGGGATTTCGCCGATGACAGGATGGTTGCCGGACAAGAAGGGATGGAGGGACTCGTCTCACAAGCCGAAGACTTCGGTGTACAGGATTATCCGGATATACCTCGGTGTTGGAGGCTAGTCCGGGGGCTACGGAGGGAGTCCTGGTTTAAGGGGTCCTCGGATAGCCGACCTATTTCTCATGGGCCGGACTATGTGGGCCACTGGATAAGCATTGGGCGATCAGGGGCCCCATCGCCAAGGAGGAAGTTTCAAGGAGCCATGGCGTGTCCTCCAAGTTGTCGACAGTAGATAGGCATGTTTTTTCCCTTTAATGTGCAACCGACTATGTGTAAACCCTAGGTAACCTCGGCGTCTATATAAGCCGGAGGGTTTTAGGTTGTACGACAACAGAACTCATCTAGGGTTTTAGTCATACAATCTCGAGGTAGATCAACTCTGTAACCCTTATACCATCAATATAATCAAGCAGGACGTAGGGTATTACCTCCATAGGAGGGCCCGAACATGGGTAAAACACTGTCCCCTTCGTCTCCTGTTACCATCGCTTCTAGTCTCACAGCTCGGGACCCCCTACCCGAGATCTGTCGGTTTTGACACCGACAAAATGTTTCTCGATTACGGAGGTGATAAAGAGTTCGTCGTAAAGGGTTACGTCGATGCAAGCTTTGTCACCAATCCAGATGACTCTGAGTAGCAATCCGGATACGTATAGTGGAGCAGCCATTTGGAATAGCTCCAAGTGGAGCGTGGTAGCATCTGCAGTATGACATATAGATTTGCAAAGAACACACGGATCTGAATGTTGCAGACCATTGAATAAAACCTCTCTCACATGCAAAACATGATCGAACCCCAGAACTCATTGGGTGTTAGATTCATAACAATGTAAATCACATAGAGATGTGAGCTACATTATTGACTCTAGTGCAAGTGGGAGACTGTTGGAAATATGCCCTAGAGGCAATAATAAAATGGTTATTATTATATTTCCTTGTTCATGATAATCGTTTATTATCCATGCTATAATTGTATTGATTGGAAACTCAAATACATGTGTGGGTACATAGACAACACTGTGTCCCTAGTATGCCTCTAATAGACTAGCTCGTTGATCAAAGATTGTCAAGGTTTCCTAGCCATAGACATGAGATGTCATTTGATAACGGGATCACATCATTAGGAGAATGATGTGATGGACAAGACCCAAACTATGAATGTAGCATATGATCGTGTCAGTTTATTGCTATTATTTCTGCATGTGAAAGTATCTGTTCCTATGACCATGAGATCACGGAACTCACTGACACCGGAGGAGTAACTTGTGTGTATCAAACATCGCAACGTAACTGGGTGACTATAAAAGTGCTCTACAGGTATCTCCGAGGGTTTTCTGTTGAGTTGGCATGGATCAAGACTGGGATTTGTTACTCTGTGTGACGGAGAGGTATCTCAGGGCCCACTCGGTAATACAGCATCACAATGAGCCTTGCAAGCAAAGTGACTAAAGTGTTAGCCACGGGATCTTGTATTACGGAACGAGTAAAGAGACTTGCCGGTAACGAGATTGAACTAGGTATGGGGATACCGACGATCGAATCTCGGGCAAGTAACATACCGGTGAACAAAGGGAACAGCGTACGGGATTAACTGAAACCTTGACATAGAGGTTCAACCGATAAAGATCTTCGTAGAATATGTAGGAACCAATATGGGCATCCAGGTCCCGCTATTGGTTATTGACTGTAGAGGTGTCTCGGTCATGTCTACATAGTTCTCGAACCCGCAGGGTCTGCACACTTAACGTTCGGTGACGTTTCAGTATTATTGAGTTATGTATGTTGGTGACCGAAGGTTGGTCGGAGTCCCAAATGAGATCCAGGACATCACGAGGAGCTCCGGAATGGTCCGGAGGTAAATATTTATATATGGGAAGTCATATTTTGGCGACCGGAAAAGTTTCGGGTTTTTCCGGTATTGTACCGGGTAGCTTCTAGAAGGTTCCAGAAAATTCCGGAGGAGTCCGGAAGTCCACCAAGGGTTCCACCATGTCTCAAGTGTTCGCATGGGCCGAGGGGAGGCGCCCTGGCCTTATTGGGTCAGGTGCACAAGTCCCTCAAGGCCCATGTGGCTTGGGAGAGGTGGAAAGTCTACCTGTTTATGGAAAGGGAGGGAATTGGACTAGGAGTCCAACTCCTCCCCCTTGGCTGCGCCCTAGGGCTTGGAGGGGCTGATCTCCACGCCCCTCCACCTATATATAGAGGGGAGGGGGCGCCCCAAGAGCACACACGAAGCCCTTGGCGCCCCTCTCTCTCCCTATATCGTTTTCTCCTCCGTTCGCGGTTTCGGTAGCGCTAGGCGTAGCCCTGCCGGGATAGCACCACCACCACCGTCACCACGCCGTCGTGTTGCCGGAGAACTCATATACCTCTCCGCTCTCCCTTGCTGGATCAAGGAGGCGGAGATCGTCATCGAGCTGTACGTGCGCTGAACACGGAGGTGCCGTCCGTTCGGCGCTAGATTGTGATTGGATCGCGGGACGGCTTGCGATTTGGATCGCGAAGACGTTCGACTACATAAACCGAATTTCTTAACGCTTCCTGCTTAGCGATCTACAAGGGTATGAGATCCACTCTCCCCCTCGTAGATGCTCATCACCATGGATAGATCTTGCGTGTGCGTAGGAAATTTTTGTTTCCCATGCAACGTTCCCCAACACATGTGACACTCGAATGACATGAGGGATGTCAATTTGAGTGGGAGTTTTTAAGTAATATGATTAACTAAACTCAGTATTTTGAATAATAGTCTAAGTTGTCTTTGCAAAATTTATGTTGTAGATCAATGGCTCACGCAGTAGCACCCCTGAATTTCAATGCGTTCCTAGAGAAAGCGAAGTTGAAAGATGATGGAAGTAACTTTGTAGACTGGGCCCGTAATCTGAGGATTATCCTCATGGATTCCCAAAAGTCTTATGTCCTTGATGCACCACTCGGTGAACCACCCACTCCAGTAGAGGCTGCAGACGTTGCGAATGCCTGGCAGGCACGTTCTGATGATTACTCAATAGTTCAATCTGGAATGTTGTATGGCTTAGAACCGGGACTTCAAAGACGTTTTGAATGTCATGGAGCATATGAGATGTTCCATGAGTTGAAGTTTATCTTTGAGAAGACTGCCCGGATCGAGAGGTATGAGACCTCCGATAAGTTCTATGCTTGCAAGATGGAGGAGAACGGGTCTGTCAGTGAACATGTACTCAGAATTCTGGGTATTCCAACCGTCTGGCGGAGTTGGGAATTGTTCTCCCGCCAGAGGCGATCACTGACAGAGTTCTTCAATCACTGCCACCTAGATACAAGAGCTTCGTGTTGAACTATAACATGCACGGGATGAACAAGTCAGTCGCCGAGCTGTTTGCGATGCTAAAAATCGCCGAGTCTGAGATTCAGAAGGAGCATCAAGTGTTGATATTCAATAAAACCACTAGTTTCAAGAAGAATGGCAAGGCCAAGAAGGGTAACTCCAAGAAGAGTGGCAAAGCAGTTGCCCCTCCCATGAAGAAACCCAAGGCTGGACCCAAGCCAGAAACTAAGTGCTTTCATTGCAAGGGAACTGGTCACTGGAAGCAGAACTGCCCCAAGTATCTAGCTGACAAGAAGGCAGCCAACACCAAACAAGGTATATATGATATACATGTTATTGATGTGTACCTTACCAACTCTCGTTGTAGTGCCTGGGTATTTGATACCGGTTCGGTTGCTCACATTTGCAACTCAAAGTAGGAACTACGGAATAGACGGAGGCTGGCAAAGGACGAAGTGACGATGCACATGGGAAATGGTTCCAAGGTTGATGTGATCGCCGTCAGCACGCTCGCTCTTCGATTACCATCGGGATTAGTGATGAACCTGAATAATTGTTATTTAGTGCCTGCGTTAAGCATGAACATTATATCTGGATCTTGTTTATTGCGAGACAGTTACTCACTTAAATCAGAGAATAATGGTTGTTCTATTTATATGAGTAATATCTTTTATGGTCATGCACCCATTGTGAGGGGTTTATTCTTATTGAATCTCGATAGTGATGATACACATGTTCATAACATTGATACCAAAATATGTAGAGTTGATAATGATAGCACCACTTTCTTGTGGCACTGCCGCTTAGGTCATATTGGTGTAAAACGCATGAAGAATCTCCATGCCGATGGACTTTTGGAGTCACTTGATTTTGAATCACTTGACACATGTGAACCATGCCTCATGGGCAAGATGACTAAGACCCCGTTTTCTGGTACAATGGAATAGGCAAGTGACTTGTTGGAAATCATACATACTGATGTGTGCGGTCCGATGAGCATTGAGGCGCGCGGTGGATATCGTTATTTTCTCAACTTCACCGATGACTTAAGTAGATATGGGTATATTTACTTAATGAAACATAAGTCTGGAATGTTTGAAAAGTTCAAGCAATTTCAGAGTGAAGTTGAGAATCATCGCAACAAGAAGATTAAATTCCTGCGATCTGATCGAGGAGGAGAATATCTGAGTTATGAGTTTGGCAACCACTTAAGACAATGTGGAATTGTTTCACAATTGACACCGCCTGGAACACCACAGCGTAATGGTGTGTCCGAACATCGTAATCGAACCTTATTAGATATGGTGCGGCCTATGATGTCTCTTGCCAATTTGCCACTATCGTTTTGGGGTTATGCGTTAGAGACAGCTGCATTCACTTTAAATAGGGCACCATCGAAATCCGTTGAGACGACGCCATATGAACTGTGGATTGGCAAGAAACCAAAGTTGTCGTTTCTTAAAGTTTGGGGATGTGATGCTTATGTCAAAAAGCTTCAGCCTGAAAAGCTGGAACCCAAAGCGAAGAAATGTGTCTTCATAGGATACCCAAAAGAGACGGTTGGGTACACCTTCTATCTCAGATCCGAGGGAAAAGTGTTTGTCGCTAAGAACGGGTCATTTCTCGAGAAAGAGTTTCTCTCGAAAGAATTGAGTGGGAGGAAATTAGAACTTGATGACGTTGTTGAACATTTACTTCAACCAGAGAGTAGCGCAGCACAGAAAGATGTTTCTATAGAGCCTGCATCGGTTGAAGAGGAAGCTGATGATGGTGATCATGAGGCTTCAAGTTGCTATCGAACCTCGTAGGTCGACAAGGGCACGTACTGCTCCTGAGTGGTATGGTAACCCTATCTTAGAGGTCATGTTATTGGACAACGATGAACCTACGAGCTATGGAGAAGCGATGATGGCCCCGGATTCTGAGAAATGGTTAGAGGCCATGAAATCCGAGATGGGATCCATGTATGAAAACAAAGTATGGACTTTGAAGTATTACCTGAAGGGCGAAAGGCCATTTAGAATAAATGGATCTTTAAGAAGAAGACGGACGCGGACGGTAATGTCACCGTCTATAAAGCTCGACTTGTGGCAAAAGGTTTTTCACAAGTTCAAGGAGTTGACTACGATGAGACCTTCTCACCCGTAGAGTTGCTTAAGTCCGTCAGAATCATGTTAGCAATAGCTGCATTTTTCGATTATGAAATTTGGCAGATGGATGTCAGAACAGCGTTCCTTAATGGTTTCCTTAAGGAAGAGTTTTATATGATGCAACCAGAAGGTTTTGTCAATCCAGAGAATGCTGACAAATTTTGCAAACTCCAGCGATCCATTTATGGACTGGTGCAAGCATCTCGGAGTTGGAATCTTCGCTTTGATGAGGTGATCAAAGCGTTCGGGTTTATACAAGTTTACGGAAAGCTTGTTTTTACAAGAAAGTGAGTGGGAGCTCTATAGCGTTTCTAATATTATAAGTGAATGATATATTGCTGATTGGAAACAATATAGAAATGTTGGAAAGCGTGAAGGAATATTTGAACAAGAGTTTTTCAATGAAGGACCTAGGAGAAGCTGCTTCCATATTAGGCATCAAGATCTATAGAGATAGATCGAGACTCTTAATAGGACTTTCACAGAGCACAT
Source organism: Elymus sibiricus (assembly GCA_039707655.1). Taxonomy (NCBI): domain Eukaryota; kingdom Viridiplantae; phylum Streptophyta; class Magnoliopsida; order Poales; family Poaceae; genus Elymus; species Elymus sibiricus. Next base: position 121,466,897 of record CM077671.1, on the reverse strand, counting down.
ACCTTGACAAAGTTTTGAAGAAGTTCAAAATGGATCTGTCCAAGAAGGGGTTCTTGCCTGTATTGCAAGGTGTGAAGTTGAGTAAGACTCAATGCCCAGTGACTACAGAAGATAGAGAAAAGATGAGTGTCATCCCCTATGCTTCAGCCATAGGCTCTATCATGTATGCAATGCTGTGCACAAGACCTGATGTCAGCCTTGCCATAAGTATGGCCAGAAGGTTTCAAAGTGACCCTGGAGTGGAACACTGGACGGCGGTCAAAATATCCTGAAGTACCTGAAATGGACTAAGGACATGTTTCTCGTTTATGGGGGTGATCAAGAGCTCGTCGTAAAGGGTTACGTCGATGCAAGATTTGACATTGATCTGGATGACTCTAAGTCTCAAACCGGATACGTATTTAGTCTCAATGGGGGTGCGGTAAGCTGGTGCAGTTCCAAGCAGAGCGTGGTAGCTGATTCTACATGTGAAGCGGAGTACATCGCTACATCGGAGGTGGCGAAGGAAGGTGTCTGGATGAAGGAGTTCATGACAGATCTTGGAGTAGTGCCCAGTGCACTAAACCCAATGACTCTGTTCTGTGACAACACTGGTGCCATTGCTCTGGCCAAGGAACCAAGGTTTCACAAGAGGACTATACACATAAAGCGACGCTTCAATTCCATCCGCGATTACATCAAGGAGGAGGACATAAATATTTCCAAAGTGCACACGGATTTGAATGTCGCAGACCAGTTGACTAAACCTCTTCCAAGGGCTAAACATGATCAACACAAGAACTGTATGGGTGTTAGATTCATTACAATGTAAATCACATAGTGATGTGAGCTAGATTATTGACTCTAGTGCAAGTGGGAGACTGTTGGAAATATGCCCTAGAGGCAATAATGAAGTGATTATTATTATATTTCCTTGTTCATGATAATCGTTTATTATCCATGCTATAACTGTATTGATTGGAAACACAAATACATGTGTGGATACATAGACAACACTGTATCCCTAGTATGCCTCTAGTAGACTAGCTCATTGATCAAAGATGGTCAAGGTTTCCTGGCCATAGACATGAGATGTCATTTGATAACGGGATCGCATCATTAGGAGAATGATGTGATGGACAAGACCCAAACTATGAACGTAGCATATGATCGTGTCAGTTTATTGCTATAGTTTTCTGCATGTCAAGTATCTGTTCCTACAACCATGAGATCATGCAACTCACTGACACCGGAGGAATACCTTGTGTGTATCAAACGTCGTAACGTAACTAGGTGACTATAAAGATGCTCTACAGGTATCTCCGAGGGTGTCTGTTGAGATGGCATGGATTGAGACTGGGATTTGTTACTCCGTGTGACGGGGAGGTATCTCAGGGCCCACTCGGTAATAGAACATCACAATAAGCCTTGCAAGCAAAGTGACTAAAGAGCTAGCCACGGGATTTTGTATTACGGAACGAGTAAAGAGACTTAGCGGTAACGAGATTGAACTAGGTATAGAGATACCGACGATCGAATCTCGGGCAAGTAACATACTGAAGAACAAAGGGAACAACATATGGGATTAACTGAATCCTTGACATAGAGGTTCAACCGATAAATATCTTCATAGAATATGTAGGAACCAATATGGGCATCCAGGTCCCGCTATTGGTTATTGACCGCAGAGGTGTCTCAGTCATGTCTACATAGTTCTTGAACCCGCAGGGTCTGCACACTTAACGTTCGGTGACGTTTCGGTAGTATTGAGTTATGTATGGTGGTGACCGAAGGTTGTTTTGAGTCCCGGATGAGATCCCGGACGTCACGAGGAGCTCTGGAATGGTCCGGAGGTAAAGATTGATATATAGGAAAGTGGTGTTTGAACTCCGGAAAAGTTTCGGGCATTTCCGGCAGTGTACCGGGAGTGACGAATGGGTTCCGGGGGTCCACCAAGTGGGGCCCACACACCCCAAAGGGCTACATGGGCCTTAGTGGTGGCACACCAGCCCCTGGTGGGCTATTGCGGCGAGCCCTATGGGCCTATGCGCAGGAAAAAGAGGAGAGGGGGTGGAGTCCTAATCGGAGGAGGACTCCTCCCACGCCCACCTCCTAGTTCGAGGTAGACTCCTCCACCTCCTGGTTCGGCTGACCCTAGGGGGAAACCCTAGCGCTCCAGCCCCTCCCCCCTCCCTCCTATATATATCGGAGGGGAGAGAGGGCAGGCGCACCCCAAGCCACGATGCAGCCCTCTCTCCCCCCGTCTATACCGTTTTTCCTCTAGATTAGTTCGGCGACGCTTGGCGAAGTCCTGCCGGATTAGCTCCACCACCACCGTCACCACGCCGTCGTGCTGCCAGGGAACTCATCTACCTCTTTGCTCCCTCTTACTGGATCAAGAAGGCGGAGATCGTCATCGAGTTGTACGTGTGCTGAACGCGGAGGTGCTGTCCGTTCGGCGCTAGATCGGGACGGATCGTGATTGGATCGTGGGACGGCTTGCGATTTGGATCGCGAAGACGTTCGACTACATCAACCGCGTTTCTTAACGCTTCCCGCTTAGCGATCTACAAGGGTACGTAGATCCACTCTCCCTCTCGTAGATGCTCATCACCATGGATAGATCTTGCGTGTGCGTAGGAATTTTTTTGTTTCCCATGCAACGTTCCCCAACAGCCGCCACCCTCCCTGTTCCGTCCCTCTCCGTCCCGACCCTCCCCGCGCCACCGTCGTCCCCCGTCTCGTCCCTCCCCGTGCCACTGCCACCCCCCGACCTGGCCCTCCCCGCGCCGCCAAACTTCTCGCGCGCACCGGCAGGGCACTGTGAGCACCTTGCTCCGCCCCACCCACCGTGAGAACCTCCCTCTCGTGTGTCTTTACTTTTAGGTTTAGTATTTTATTAGATGGATTGTTAGATGGATAGATGCATGTATGCACTTTTAATTTCTTTCATTATGAAAATGCCACAAAAATGGATAGATCCAATTTTTAATAGGTTTTGTGTAGTTTATTTTGTTCTTACATAGATAAATAATATGGATAAATGAAATGAAGTATAATTTTGTAGGGAACACCTCCGAGTGGCCTATGTTTTACCGGAATGTTGATCATTTCCATTCCGACAAATTTCAGGCGTTCGATATGTCCTCTTTTAACCAAAGGTCATGCCGAAATTTCGGAATGACTTGTGCTATAAAGTATGATATATCGAGTGCCCAGTGTCGGTGTCAAAACCGGCAGATCTTGGGTAGGGGGGTCCCGAGCTATGAGACTAGAAGCGATGGTAACAGGAGACGAAGGGGACAATGTTTTACCCAGGTTTGGGTCCTCCTATGGAGGTAATACCCTACGTCCTGCTTGATTATATTGATGGTATAAGGGTTACAGAGTTGATCTACCTCGAGATCGTATGGCTAAAACCCTATATGAGTTCTGTTGTCGTACAACCTAAAACCCTCCGGCTTATATAGACGCCGAGGGTACCTAGGGTTTACACATAGTCGGTTGCACATTAAAGGGAAAAACATGCCTATCTACCATCGACAACTTGGAGGACATGCCATGGCTCGTTGAAACTTCCAACTTGGCGACGGGGCCCCTGATCGCCCAATGCTCATCCAGTGGCCCACATAGTCCGGCCCATGAGAAATAGGTCGGCTATCCGAGGACCCCTTAAACCAGGACTCCCTCAGTAGCCCCCGGACTAGCCTCCAACGCCGAGGTATATCCGGATAATCTTGTACACCGAAGTCTTCGGCTTGCGAGGCGAGTCCCTCCATCCCTTCTTGTCCGGCAACCATCCTGTCATCGGCGAAATCCCAAACGTCACGGGATTTGCTGGGTCCATAGTAATAGCGTTTCTCGATCCTCGCGCGTCATGGGGAGACGAGCGGTTCAGCAGCTTTTTACAAAACTACCCCTCCCACAAAAGAGGCACCACCCATTTAAACAAACTGAATCGAGGTCCAAGCCACATCTCCTTCTTCCCCATCGGAAAAAGCTTCCAGCAAAAGGTCTCCACCAAAAATGGCGAGCGCCCCCAGTTCCTCCTCGCATCCTTACGGATCCCGTCCCGGGGACTGGACAAGCTGTTCCGTGTCCCTCCTTCGACTACGAGACCTCGAGACCCAAGGGTACCTTCCCTCCTCGGATCTGATAGCTATCCGCACCGGTTTGTCTTCATTCAACGGCGAGGCCCTCGCGGAGAACTTACCCCATGCACAAAAGGGGGAGCGCATATGTTTCGTGCCGTTCCTCCTGCGTGCTCTCGGATTTCCCATTCATCCGTTTCTGAGAGGGTTACTGGTGTTTTATGGAATCCAGCTCCACCACCTCACCCCAGGGTCTATCCTGCACATCTCGGGCTTCGTCACCCTTTGCGAGATGTTCCTGGGCTGCGAGGCACACTTCGAACTGTGGAGGAAATACTTCTGCCTCGTTCCTCGCACTCGAGACAAGACAATTTTTGAGGTCGGCGGAGTCGAAGTATGCCGCATAGCGGGGACAGGATATCCCGTGGGGACGCCGAAGGAGTCCGAAGTATGGACTTCGGAATGGTTTTATATCGAGGCCGTCCCTCTATTCGATCCAGCTCGAAGGGGTCTGCCCGAATACTCCGACGCCCCTTTGAAGAAAAGGTACAACTGGCGCCCGAAGAGCCTGTCCCAAGAGGACAGCGTCGAGGTGCAGCGCTTAGCAGTCCGCGTGAGGGTACTAGCCCATCATAAGTTGACCATGATAGACGTCATGGCCGCCGCCATCACTCGGTGCGTCCAACCTCTTCAACAGAGGATACACCCCTTGTGGTGTTACAACGGGACAAGCGACACCACTCACTCCCGAAGACTGGGCCCTGCCGATCAAACAGCATTAGCCGCCGCACTTGCCGACCTATACAAAGGGGAGCAAGAAGATTTTATTCGGCGGTCGACAAAGGAGGGATACTCAAGCCACAATCCCATCGAATGGGTAAGCCTTTCTACCCTGTGACCACAGTTCGGTTTCTCAATTTGTCCCTTTTTTGACCGAAGCCTTCAACTTTATGCGAACAGGAATGGAGGAGCTTTATCGAGATAGTTAACTGTCCGGCCCCTCAGCCTGAGGACTATTCCCGTGACGATGATCCGGGCTTTCATGAGGATCCGGACCTGTCGATCGAGCTCAAAGACGGGGTTTTCTATCAGGAGGGCCTTGACGGCTCCAAGGTGGCTATCATAGCCGATTACCCCGGATCCTTCCCTTCCCCTGCGATAAGCAAGAAGAAGAAAAGTTCATCCCTCAAGAGGCAAGTATCCTCCAACGACCCAAACGCGGCGGCTCCTACTCCCAAGCGCCGTAGATCCACGCAACATACATCGGCAACGGCGGCAGTGCCCGGGCCGGAAAACAACAAGGATCCGACAAGTGAACCGGTCGCGGGGTCGAGCCCGCCTACAGGTTCATCCCAAAGGTATTTCGCTCGATCGCTTGATTTATTACCATAATTGATAAAGCCTCATAAGAGACCTCATGTCAAAATATTTAGGCAAAGAGTTTGGCCGTCTCCCGCCGAGGACGTCGCCAGGATGTCCGGCGATGTTCAAGATTCCAGGCCTTCCACTCATGATGAACCTGCTACGGGGGTCCCCCCCGTCGATCCAGCCCCAGCTGATTCTGGTGACGTCATATCCATCACCAAATCCAAGGTTGGGAGCGCTATGCATCATCGGTGGTGACAAGAAGCCCTGCATCATCCAGCCTTCTCCGAACAAGAGTTCGGTGCTCTGCGTACGGCGGACGCGCACCTCGGAGCTGCCCGATCAAGGTTTGGGGAGGCCATGAAGTTAATATCGCCCAGCCTGCAGGTGAGTAGTCGGTTATTAAAGTCCGAACACTCGTGTAAACCCAGTAGCCCCCGAGCCTTAAATTGGTCGGCACGACCGAATTAAGGATCCCTGTATTGTTTTAATGCTCATGCAGGCCTCGAAGCAACAAAGCGAGGAACTGGCCAAGGAACTGGAAACTAGCCGAGCACAGGTCGAATCTGTAAAGGGCGAACTGGAGCAAGTGAAGAGCTTTACTCGGGAGGCACATGGTGAGTATATCTGTTCTGCCGATCTTAGTATATTCCCATGCTTATGCGAGGGTACTATGTAGCAGCTGAATCAATAGAGCAATTACAAAGAGATTTGGATGTAGCCCGAGAATCTCAGCGATATGCCGAGTCCCAGCAGCTGGCTGGCTGTCGCGTTTTGCAATGACACCTTGAAGAGAAGAACCGCCTGAAGGAGGAGAACAAACAGCAGGCCGAAGAAAATGAGAGCTTAAAGACTCAATTGGCCCAGGCCCAAGGAGAGAACCAGAAATTACAGAGAGGCATGTTTGGTAAGTGTGATTCTAACATCAGAAGGTATTTTTTACGAATGAAGCATAATACGCATGCCCTGACTCATGTACAGGTCTCCTGACTGGGCGACCCGAAGAAGAGATCGGATCCTACCAGGGAAGCCTCTTAAAGGAGCTTTCCGCCCTTCATGAGCGGGCTCAGAAGGCCATGAAGAGCATGGCAAAAGCATTGTGGCCCGCCGAGCAGCCTCCGGAGGGGATGACCGAACTAGTCGATCGCTTCAAGGGAGCCCGAAGTAGGTTCGAGCGGTGGAAGACATCGTCTTGTCGAGAGGGAGCACGAGAGGCGTGGGCGATGATCAAGACCCGCTATACCGGACTTAACCCCGAGCGTATGGCTCACGTTGGGCCAGTAGGGTCAGATGGACAAGATGTGCCACTCCACCTGGTATACGATCAGGTGATGCCTGCCGCCCGTCTCTCACAAGAAGATTGCTCCCTAGACACCATAATCGACAATCTCGATCGGCAGACAGATGTATGATTATACGTAACTATGTACTAATAATCGTGGAATTGCTCCGTCTGTGTTGTAAACTTTGTCTTAACTGGCCATCGGCTTCGGCCTCCTGCGCTAATAGCTTGGGAGTGTTCCTTGTAAATTATCACCCTAGGGGAGTGAATTATGTTCGGGGAACCAGGCAATCTGGTCATGTGGTGCGAACAGACAGAAAGCACACAGGGAGATATGTTATATTACTGCTTAGCGTAAGAAACATCTTCCGAAGAAAATAGTACCTCTATCGATACCTTTCTTTAGGTTGTTACGTAAATCGTAGGTAGAAGGTCGTATACTGTTAGTATGCGACTAAGCGCTTTTGTAAGAGAAGAAGCCCGAGTAATGGTCATGACGACCATAGTGTTATTAGTGGATTCCGTCGTAGCCGATCAATTGTCTGCTGAAGATAGCTAGCTTTTGGCTTCACCCGTCTGAGGTACATATCCGGATAACCCGGTCGTAACAATCGCAGAGGTGCTCCCTTTACCCTCTAGCCAAACAATCGGGAACGTAGAGGGTAACCACAGGAGCGAGGCAACCCAGCTTGGCAAAGTCTTAGTTCGAATTGATGAATATGATGGCTTAAAAACGACAAGGGAAACATGCACACACAATAGATGTGAATAAGTTCTTGTAATATAAAAACATTGGCTTCGGAAAAGAAGCCCCCAGGTACAGTGTTAGGATTTAACACTTAAGGGTGTAGGCCGAAAATCTTTAGTACTAGATCGGTTGAGCCGAACATAGAGTTGGGAAGAAAAAAGAATTCAAACCTGCCAAAAATCAAGGTGGGAGGGAGAAGAAGTAACCGAGAAAAGAAAGAAAAGAAAAGGGTAAAGAGTATGACGACACCGGTCTAGCCGTAGAAGCGCCGGAGACGAGCTGCGTTCCATGGGTTTGGTTCAAGGCGGTTGTCCGGCGGGTTCCAAAGACGGTAAGCCCCTCCTGCGAGTACCTCATCAATTATGAAGGGTCCTTCCCATTTGGGCTTGAGTTTGTGCTTCTGTTTCTCCGGGAGCCATAGGACAAGTTCGCCCACGTTGTATGCTTGTGCCCTGACCTCCCTGCTTTGGTAACGTCGGGCCTGCTATTGATAAAAGGTAGAACGGGCCATCGTGAGCCGAGGGCGTTTCGTCCATTACAGAGCCGCAGATGATTTGATCGTCTGGTTCATTTAGAGGGGGAACAACCTCGTCCGCACTGGTTAGATCGGCGCCCTTTCGATCGTCCTGCCAAACCACGGATGGCTTGAAGAGCCGTTCCAGGAAAGTGTTTGGTGGGACAGGGTCGCGTTTGGCTCCCATGCGAGCCAGTATGTCGGCAACTTGGTTGTCGTCTCTAGCGACGTGGTGAAATTCCAGCCCCTCGAACCGTGCGGATATCTTGAGGACAACGTTTCTGTATGCCGCCATCTTCGGATTCTTGGCGTCGAACTCGCCGTTGATTTGAGAGATGGCCAGGTTGGAGTCTCCCCGTACCTCCAACCGCTGTATGCCCATTGAGGCTACCATCTGAAGACCGTGCAAGAGGGATTCATATTCGGCTGCATTGTTGGAGTCGGCATACATGATCTGCAACACGTATCGAACGTTGTCGCCTGTGGGGGATGTGAGAACAACTCCAGCCCCCAGTCCGGCCAAAGTTTTGGATCCATCGAAGTACATCGTCCAATGGGAGTATGTACTATATTCCCTGGGGAGCTCGGCCTCTGTCCATTCAGCGAGGAAATCTGCCAACACCTGAGATTTAATAGCTCATCGTGGTTTGTAGGTAATTTCAAAAGGAAGGAGCTCAATGGCCCATTTGGCTATGCGGCCGGTAGCATCCCTGTTATTGATTATATCATTCAGGGGTACTTCGGACGCCACCGTGACCGAACACTCTTGAAAGTAGTGTCTTAGTTTCCGTGATGCCATAAATACTGTATAGGCTATCTTCTGGTAGTGCGGGTATCTGGACTTGCATTGCATTAGGACTTCTGACACGTAATAGACCGGCTTCTGTATCTGGAATTTGTGTCCCTCCTCCTCTCGTTCGACGACGAGCACCGCGCTAACGACTTGGTTGGTGGCCGATATGTATAATAACATGGGCTCACCTGCGCCTGGTGCTGTGAGTATGGGATTGCTTGCCAGGAGTGTCTTGATTTCTTCTAACGCAGCCTTTGCTTCATTGGTCCATTCGAAATTCTTGGTCCGTTTCAGCAATTTATAGAACGGTAAAGCCTTTTCACCGAGGCGGGAGATAAAGCGACTTAACGCCGCCACGCAACCCGCCCACCTTTGGACATGCTTTAGCTCTGTGGGAACTGCAAGTTCTGATAAGGCACGGATTTTGGCCGGATTCGCTTCTATTCCTCTATGGGAAACGATGAATCCAAGCAGTTTACCAGCAGGAACTCCGAATACACACTTCTCCGAATTGAATCGTATATCGTATTCACGTAGGCTGGCAAAGGTTTGCCTTAGATCGTCGTTCAAATGGCTGACGTGTTTGGTTTTAATGACCACATCGTCAACGTATGCCTCAACTGTTTTGCCAACCTGTTTTTAGAGACAGGTCTGGATCATGTGCTGGTATGTAGCCCCAGCGTTCTTTAGCCCGAAAGGCATTGTGTTGAAGCAAAATGGCCCGTATGGGGTGATGAATGCGGTAGCAGCTTGGTCGGATTCCTTCATTTTGATCTGATGGTATCCGGAGTAAGCGTGGAGGAAACACAGTGAATCATTTCCGGCTGTGGCGTCGATGATCTGGTCTATCTGTGTTAGGGGGAAAGGGTCCTTGGGGCAGGCCTTGTTAAGGTCTTTGAAGTCGACGCATAGCCGCCAGGATTTGTCTTTCTTTGGTACCATCACCTGATTTGCCAACCATTCGGGATGCTTAATGTCCCGAAAGAATCCGGCCTCTAGCAGTTTGGCTAATTCTTCACCCATAGCTTGTCGTTTGGGCTCGGAAAAGCGGCGCAGAGTTTGCTTAACGGGCTTAAAGCCGTCGATGATATTCAGACTGTGTTCTGCTCGCCGCCGCGGGATTCCGGGCATATCAGAAGGGTGCCAGGCGAAGATATCCCAATTTTCTCGTAAGAATGTCCGTAGCGCTTCGTCCATTATGGGGTCGAGCTGAGCTCCGATGGACGCTGTCTTGTTGGGGTCCGTTGGGTGCACCTGAAATTTAACGATTTCCTTTGCCGGTCTAAAGGACGTGGGCTTGGGCCTTTTGCTAAGGATCACATCGTCCTTATCTACCGTTGACCGAAGTGCGGTCAGTTCTTCTGCAGCGAAGGTCTCAGCTAGAGCCTCGAGGGCAAGTGCTGTTGTTTTCTGTTCGGCCCGAAGGGCTATATTCGGATCGCTGGAGGTTGTGATCACCCCGTTTGGTCCTGGCATCTTAAGTTTCATATACCCGTAATGTGGTATAGCCTGGAATTTTGTGAAGGCATCACGTCCCAACAGGGCGTGGTAGCCGCTGGGGAAGGGCACGATATGGAAGAGGAGTTCTTCGGATCGGTAGTTTTCGGGTGTGCTGAACACTACGTCCAGGACGATACATCCTGAACAGCGCGCCTCTTTCCCCGGGATGATTCCCCGGAAAGTTGTGTTGCTATGCTCGATGCGAGATCGGTCGAACTGCATTTTTTCTAGGGCATCTTCGTAGATCAGGTTTAAGCCACTGTGGCCGTCCATTAGCACCTTGTGTAACCTAAAGCCATCGATGATGGGGTTCAGGACTAAGGCGGCCGGTGAATGACCGTGAAGAATGGCTGGTCGGTCAGTATCCGCGAAGGTAATGGGCAAGTCTGCCCATGCACTTGTTTCTGCCACATGATATACCTCTTCGAGTTCTTTAAGAGCTCTTTTCCTCCTGTTCCTTGAGGGGAACGTTTCGCAGATCGTCAGGACTTCGGCGGCATATTCAGGTGGCGAGGTGGAGTGCCTGTTCGGCAGTGCTGCCTCAAGAATGGCTTCACCGCTTTTTGCGACCTGCCTGACGACCCAGCAAGCTCTAAGGCTGTGAGTCGGAGCTGTGTTCAGCAATACGGAGTGTATGGGGCAAGGTTTATCCAGTAGTCCATCAAGGACGGTATTTACCCCTGGAAGGGGCCTGTTTCTCTTTTCGGCGGGTTCGAGTCTGGCTGGCCGCTTTGGAGGTATCCTCTTTTTCCGATCTCCTCTTGGGTATTCGGTAGAGGTTGGTTCCGTAAACAGCCGTTCGGCTTGCCAAGCGCTTTCCTTGGCACAATACTTCTGTACCAAAACTGACAGCTCGGTGAAGTCACGAATGTGCCGCTGCGCCAGGGCATTGAGAATCCCTTTGTCATGGCTGTTATGAATGAAGGTTGCCATTATCTCTTGATCACTGAGGCCCCGCGCTTTGTTTCGAGCGAGGAGGAGTCTGGCCCAGTAATGATAAACCGACTCTCCAGATAAATGTATAATGTCCAGTAAGTCCGAAGACTTGGGCTCTGCTGTGAGGCTTGAGTGATCGGCTTGGGAGGTGGGTGGGAAAAGATTTGACTCCACGCCATGGTGGGAGTTCGGAATCACATACTCCGAACTGTATAATGGATCAGGGACCAATGCCGGACTGTTTCCGGAGCGAACGTCAGGGTCCGTGCTGCAGGCGAGGTCTTGATGATCGGAGACTGGGATATAAACCGTTTTTAATTCCGGTCGCTGGGGGGACGAGCCCCCGGCCGGACACTCGACGGTGGCGACAAGGTGGGTGACTGTGGGGATGTGAATTTCCCTATCGTCGGGTTTAAGCCCGAGCCGATCATAGACCGGGATATGGTCATCGGCCATACGCATGGTCTCCATCCGATCAAATAACTCGTTGAGAAACGAGGAAATGGTAGGATGCGTGTCGCTGAAGCGAGTGGGTTCGGTATGTGGCGTCGCAGTTCCGGAGTCGCGCGAGAGCGGACTCGGATTCTGTTCAACCATGGTAGATCCGGTCACAACGACCGAATTGGGTTCCACGTCATCATCGGAGGCAGGGCCCGATGTATTCGGCGTCAGGATCTGCGGGCTCCTCCGTGGGAGTCAATGGTTCCATCAAGACGAGTTCTCCCCATGAATCAGTGACGAACTCTAGGGTTCCAAACCTGATTCCTTGATCGGGAGAAGAGTTTCCGATCTGGCATGGGTGGCCGATCGGATAAGCGTGCGACAAGATGTTGCCGCTCGCGAGGATCTGATCCGGGGTGAGAGCCCCCTGGGTGCAGATCTCGCTGCTTGTGATAGGGCGAGCCATCGATTCCTTCTGGCGATCACAGCAGAACTCTCAATGAAAGCATCAATGTCGGTGTCAAAACCGGCAGATCTCGGGTAGGGGGGTCCCGAGCTGTGAGACTAGAAGCGATGGTAACAGGAGACGAAGGGGACAGTGTTTTATCCAGGTTCGGGCCCTCCTATGGAGGTAATACCCTACGTCCTGCTTGATTATATTGATGGTATAAGGGTTACAGAGTTGATCTACCTTGAGATCGTATGACTAATACTCTAGATGAGTTCTGTTGTCGTACAACCTAAAACCCTCCGGCTTATATAGACGCCGAGGGTACCTAGGGTTTACACATAGTCGGTTGCACATTAAAGGGAAAAAACATGCCTATCTACTGTCGACAACTTGGAGGACACGCCATGGCTCCTTAAAACTTCCACCTTAGCGACGGGGCCCCTGATCGCCCAATGCTCATCCAGTGGCCCACATAGTCCGGCCCATGAGAAATTGGTCGGCTATCCGAGGACCCCTTAAACCAGGACTCCCTCACCCAGGACACTTGTGCTACAAATTTAGGCTGGACTTCTGCTAGAACTTTTCGTTGTCTTTTTGGAAATGTGTATTATTTTGAAGGGAACACCTCCAATTTTTTATGTCATTACTTGATATATGTAATATTATTTGACTAATGCTTAGGCTTGACTTACGGTCTGTCGGAGATCCCCCTTTTTTTCAGTGTGCTAGAGATTTTGGTAATGCACGCGGGGATGAAGGGAGGAGCGACCAACACCGACGGTCGAAATATCACAGAGGAAGAATCCTCACTGTTGTTGTGGTGTCGCTTCCTCCTTCTTTCCTGTGTGCTAGACATTTTGGTAATGCACGCATGGACGAAGGGGGGAGCGACCAGCACCGACAGTCGTAGTATCAGTGAGAGGGAGTGTCCACCATATACACCAGCATATCAATGTGAGGGAGTGCCCGCCATATACACCATGAGAGATGATAGTTTTTCAAGGAAGACTCGGCAAACCAAAAGTCAACCCGTGTTGAGTTGTGTTGAGTTCCTTGTATTTGCCGTCTGTTTTTTTCATATTGGAATTATGAACAAAGGAAATTTCTGACGATGATAGGATCCCCGAGTGTAATTAATGCTCAGAAAACGGGGGTATGTGCGATAGACCTCACCTAGAAAATGGTAGGCGCTTCACCCTTACGCTAAAGGAGTGCTTCGACTACAACATGGTATGTAACCATGGCAAATATTTAATTAAGCATATGACTTGTTGTTTTTGTTTTAATGTGTTATTTTCCTTTTTTACAATTCGACTAGTGCATCCCCTGCTATGCAAGACCTTATGTATTAGACAAGCTCGGTTTCGAAGATAGAGAGCGTATAGAGACAAAGAAAGTTAACCTCAAGAAGAAACATGGTTTCACTTTTGAGGTTAACCTCTACAATGGAGTAAATGACACCCATTTTGGTTGTTCAAATTGGAGAGCACTATGCAAGGCCTACGGATTTGAAGAGGATATGAAAATAACCTTCGATATTGGTGGTGAAGATGATCCTGAAGATAATATCAAAATTTTGGTGGATGTGGACATTATTCCAGTTCTACCTCTATGTGAGTTTATCAAAATAATTTGTTAAATATTTTATATTGTTTACTTAAAAATAATTGATATTCAGTCATACTAAAGTTGTTTATTTTTAATTGACAACTTATTTCCTTTCTCCAAAAAATACGAGGAAGGCGGTAGACAAGATGTACTACAGTTTTGACGCAGAGCTAACTTGTGAGGAGAAAAAAATATTGTCTCGTTTATTAATGATGTTGATACATTTACGATCAAATATCAAATTGGAAAAAATTATACTGGATACATGTCACTAGTCCATGTGTTGAACCAAGGTAACATCCGTGTGGATAGCATGGTAATTTTTTTTACTGTTGTGTCACTAGTTCATATTTCACACATTCTTCTTAAGCAAAACTACATTGCTAACTATGTTACTATTATATTCTTGAACAGAAGCTCCCACAAGATGTTGTGCCTGACCTGATGTTTACGAAAGGTAACATGCATATTGTTAGCTTGCCGCCAAGCGCACCGGTGTCTTTCTCTAGCGCATACACAATTTCTTCAAAAGATGGACGCGTCAACATCAAAGGATGGACCAAAATACTAAATGCGCAGATACAACCAATTAGAGACAACATGGATGTGTGCAAGCCAGAGACATGTGTCTCTTTATTCTCCATTGTGGAGATGGAGGGGTTTACATGCTTTATTCAATTTTGCCTAAGAGAGAGGAGTAGGTCCTAGAAAGTACTTGTCATGTGCCATGGTTTAACTTATCTTGTGTCATGGTTTAACTTATCATGTGTCATGATTTTCTTTCTTCTCATGTGTACACTCCTCGCTCCAGGCTATGCAAAATTGTAAATCAATCATGACGTATGAATATATTATAATTCTTATATGATGTGTATGTACATATGAACACCTTGTATTACATGACATGTACTGTGATATCACATATATGTAGTCTAGTCTGTGTATTTGTTTTTATTCCTTAAATTATTAGCAGTGGTGGGCATCAAGAACAGCTCGCCATTGAGAGTGTCCGTTAGCGCCGTTAATGGTCATAACTAGTGGCGGGACCAAGGAAAAGCCCGCCACTGCTAGGTATCTACCACTGGCGGGCGGGCGTCCGCCACTGATGCCATATTAGCAGTCGCAGGAGGTCAGTTGCGCACGCCCATGAGAACCTTGCCCTTCATTACTAGGCTTTTTGCGTCGCAACTAGTAGGCATTCCTTCAGTACTGGGCATTGGTACACCTTCTCCAAACATCCATGGCATTGGACCGCCACCTAGACGATCTCCTCTAGGTCTTTACAACCCCATACCGGCTATGGATGTGCGGGAAGAGCCCATGGTTGAAGAATCACAAAATTCTAGTTATACCACAGATGAAGAGACGCCGCCAGCCCATCCCGACACGCCACCTTGCAAAAAACCAAAGTTTACTCCAACAACACTAAAGAATGTGGTGACCCAAGAAGCGATATCCTATCCGCCTGTTTCTGTCCAACCTGTGAAAGAAAGGAACAAACATCTAGAGGGTGCGAAAATTAGTACTAAGGCAAATACTTCTACCACCACACGGGGAAATGATAGACAATCATTAAAAGGCATCGAAGAAGTCTTTGGCATATGATCAATGCGTTGACAACCCAAAAGCACCTGCCTATAACCCGGGTAAGAAGATGGTACAGAACAAAGTGCACGGGCAACTTAGAGTTGAGATGAAGATTGTACATGACAAAATTGTTGATTCAGAGGCAGCCAATAAGAATCAAGGATCCATCGTTAACCCAACACGTTCCATGGCGAAGTTGCCAACACATTACATCAAGTTTCTATATGTTCAGATTCTATAGTATTGAAACTTGCCTAATGAGGCTATGGACACTTTTTCAAACCACTTAGGTAAGACGTCAGAATTTTTTCGATGTCGCCATAGCTGACCCTCATCTCATGGACGAGGAAAACCTAAAATATGAGGAAGGTAGGTGGTGCATGAATAATTACCTTCTGGATTTCATGCGACATAAAAATCTGAAAAACTTCCTCCTCATGCCCTACCAACCAATGTACGTCCTTCTCTGACTTTATTCTTTCACTTTCATACCCTTTTTCATATATGTTTTCACGTCTCAAAACGTGTAACTTTCTCATGTTCGCGACAACAACCATTGGGTTCTCCTAGTAATAAGACCGCAAAGGTGCAATTGTTACTTGATGGATTCCAAGAAGAGCACGGGAAAAGGTTGGTCGCTTCTCAAGGACCTTCTTGATGAATGTATTGTTGATAAGAATAATACAGGAGGCCCCACAGTTGAAAACAAACTACAAAGAAAGTGCTAAGAAAATGATTACCTTCAGATGAAACAATCTATCTTGTATGCAATAACCAGCGACTAGTCAAACTTGTGACTTGTACGTTTGCATTCACATGAAAAATTTCATACGGTCTACGAAAACATTAAGGCAACATGATAAAAATCTTCAAATGGTGTCAAAAACTACAAAACAATCGGGCCGAAGTTGGCTTAGTGCTTGAAGAATTACAAGCCACGTTCATGACTATGATAAACAAGGAGGTCAACTAGTCGCCCGGTCTGTTCTATAATAACACCGAAGAAGATGTGTCAAACAAACAAAAAAGGCTAACCTAGCTAGCTTATAGATGCGCGCACTACTACTAGCGTGACTAAACATATTTGGCCTATTAATTATGTTGTTTAACTTTATCAGCAAAATATATTTGAGGAATATGTATTGTTTGTTACTCATTTATTCTAATTGCACTTCTCGTTCTTTTTCTAAGTTATTATCACTTGTTTTATTACTGATATGCTCCCATTGTTCACTTTTTGCATCAGCTAACACTGTCGTGGCAGCATAATCTAGGCTGCCATGGCATCATTTATCATTCTAGCATGGTGCAATAATCAGTGGCGGACACTACCAAGTATCCGCCACAAGTCAGTTAATCAGCAGTGGTGGGTGCACCAAGTTGTCCGCCATTGACAAGCTCGCCCGCCACTTCTATGAGATCTAAGCCCCTAACGGGCAATTTCCACTACATGTCACTGTTATAGTGTGCTACCACTGGCAGACGGTGCCCGCCATTTATGCCATGTTAGCAGTGACAGACGACCCTGAGAGTCTCGCACGTCATTGCTAGGCTCCCGTCAAAGCTAGGCATTCCCTGAATCAAAATCACATGTGGGACGACTGTGATTAATCTTTTGGAAATGATAAATCCCAAACGTTTGGGATTTAAGCATTCATCCCGAACTGGTAATTTTAGTTGACACGATGTGGCAAGTTTAATTGACAGAAGGTGGCAACTTTAGTTGGCAAACATGGCAGTTTTCTGAACTGGAACAAAGTTGCCATGTCTTACCGACTAAAGCTGCCACCTCTTGTCAATTAAACTTGTCATCAAAAAACGTTCGGGATGAAATGTTAAAATCTGGACGTTCGGGACGAAGTGTTAAAATCCAAACGTTCGAGATTTATTGGGGTCCTAATATTTTTATTAAACATAAATTATTAACCAGTAGTAGCCAACTGTCATGGACGCAGGGGCTATCAGTGTCTAACTAATGATGCCACGTCCACGACTAGTCTTAAGCGATGCACATGCATGGAGGAAGACATCACAATCGCTCCTGCGGCGACCATTCAAGTGGCGGATCTTACTTACATGCTCCAAAGAGTGAGCCACGTTAATTGTTACTCGTGGAAGAATCGAGGGTTGTTTGAGCTCGTAAGAAAGGAGTTTGCGGCGGTGGCCGAAGCACTGCCTTTACCGGTGAAATGCTACAGTGTGTTGCATGGCTGGTTAATGTGTTCTACGCCATCTACAGAGAGCTCTGAGTAAAATGGCATGCTCGGCTGCGACGGTTGCTGGTTCTAGCGACGATAATGACAAGACATGGCGACGGCGAGCTCTCACCATGGTGGAACTCTTGGATTTGGATAGTGGTTGTACGCGAGCGACAGAGAATGTTGGAAATGTAGAGTAGCTGACAGCGGTGCGAAAGGGTAGCTGGTCTAGGTTAGGGAAGCTCTGTTTGCGGTGGAATGGGTGATGGTGCACGACGGCCGTAGAAAATGAAGACGGGTCGATGGCAGCCTTGCACGGTGATCCGACTCGATTGCTTCGACATGTAGGAAGAGGAAGTTGATATGGTTCTTGGAGACACGTCGGCGGGGCAAAGGGTGTATGATGGCTGCAGAAAATGGTGATCTATGTTAGTTGGAGAGAAGGGTTTGCATGCATCGATAATCATTGATCCTGGAGCGCCAGCCGCAAAAGGCTTGACGCGTGGAACCGACAACGGAAGGAGAGGAGATAACCAAGGGAAAAAGAACCATGAGCCTCTTGCCTCCTCCCGCTCCGGGAGCGACGACCACCATACCGGGGCAGTGCACCCCGCATGCACCGGCCACCCCACCTTTCATTACCCCTCTCCAGCGTTGGGATCCGCCCAGTTCGTAGCACTCCGCTGCGGCCCACCTCGCCGCTTTGCACGCCCCCAAGGTCTTGCCCGCTGGATCTGGCTCCTCGAGCAGGTCCACCGGATCTTGCGCTGCCTCACCTGCCGCCTTGTGCCGGTGGGAGGTGTCGGAGTCAAGTCGTGTCGGGGCCCGGGCTGGGCTTTCAAGGCCTGCGCCGGCCGCGCCTGGTCGCCTCAAGTCCGTCATCTGCGTCCCCTCCAGAGCATTCACTGCCTGCGCCGGCCTCGATCCCCAGGCTCCAGTCTATCGTCTATGCCCCTCCTAGGCTCCTCATTAACGAGGAGAGAGGTGAAGAGGCCGCAAGAGAGAAGGAGGCCGTTTCTTCCCCGAAATGGACCTTGGTCTCTTAGAGGTGCCGGCGGCGTGCACCGCCCGTACCGGTCTCGGGCCGGCATGGTTATGGCGGATTACGCCACGCCCCTGCCCGTGGACAGGCCGAGCTGTATCGTGCTGCCTTCTTGAGGCACTTCCGGGGCTTCTGTTTTAGGTGCCTCGCCCCCAATCACCGAGCAGCGGAGTGCAGAGATCCGGTGAGGTATGCTGACTGCTGGCAGTTCGGCCACTGAGCTCGAGCGTCGTTCTGCAAAGCTCGCCGCGAACCTCCTCGACCCGCTTCGCCTCGCCCCCAACCACCGCCTCGCAACACGCCGGCTCCACCTGCGCTTGCACCGACCCCGTCGTGGGCCGCCACCCGCCTCCTCGCAGGGCTGCGTGTTTGCTTCTACCGCCCCGCCCGCCACCTCCCCTGGCTCGCGCCGAGATGGCCTACCGCCCTGGAGAAGCATCGCAGCGACCGGGGGCCGGGATCATGTTCACCATCAGCGCTAAGGCGATGGAGGATGTGGCTCGCACTCTACGTGCGTCCGCCATTCTGGATACCATGTCGGAGGCGCGCCACGACATCAACCCGCAGCTGGTGGCCAAGGCGTTGGAGTGCGACCTCAACATCCCATGGGACCAAATGCATGTCTCCAAGCATTACCCGGTAGACTTCCTGGTGCGTTTCGGCAACGCCCGTCACCGCGATGTTGCGGTCGATGCCGGGGTCATTACGTGCAGGGGAGTGGCGTTCATGCTCGCTTCCCTAGTCGCCAGCTGCTCGTGGCCATCAACGCGTCTCCCAATACTACTACAGGCTGGCGATCGAGGGGATCCCCATCCAGGCTTGGCGCAAGGAGGTGGTCCACGATGCGATCAACATGTCCTACTGGGTCGACCGCCTTGAGCGGTAGTCATACTCCTTCTCCAACACGTCCCTCGTCTAAGCGTGGGTCTGGGCATGGTCCCCGGATGACATCCCAACGGTGAATGGGTTCTCCATCATCGATAGGCCGGCCGACGGACGCGTGTGCCCACCGCCGCTGGAGGGTTGCCCTCGGGAGGAGGGGCCCCAAGGCCTGCAGTTCCCGCTACTGATCCACCTGGACGAGGTCCAGGCACTAGTAGAAATCAGGCCTTTCGACCGGAGCATTAGTCCCGGTCGCATTTTGGACCGGGACTAATGCCTCCATTAGTCCCGGTTCGTGAGGATAAGCATTAGTCCCGGTTCGTGAGGACCCTTTAGTCCCGGTTGGTGTCACCAACCGGGACTAAAGGGGTGGTGGCAACCGTTCGCCTGGCGCGAGCCCTTTTAGTCCCGGTTGGTGTCACCAACCGGGACTAAAGGTCCCAACCGTTCAAATCTCGCGCCTTGGAAGTTGTTCCGCGCGAGATCATATACACCGGAACGCTACAGTAACGCGACCGGCCACCATTTCTGTTCGTCTCCCTCTCCTCTCTTCTTCCCCATCCTCCACCATGAATCCACGAACTCGCTATGGCAACGTGCTCGCACATGGCACGACCAATCTCCATGTCGTCTACACGAACGACAGCGCCAAAGTCGAGGGTTTTCTTTCCATGTTCGAGGAATGGCTTCAAGAGGAAAAACACAAGTTCATGGGCCTCGATCTCGAGTACACGGCCGATGGTCGCAATGTTGCCGTCGTCCAACTTTGTTTGAAGCAACATGTCATGGTCTTCCAGTGGGCAAGTTAATACGGAACTTGTCATAGTTTTAATCGGGGCCTTTCTTTGATTCATAGGATAGGAAAATTGCATATAGGAATAGGAGGATTGGGAATGTTGAGAACATGTCATAGTTTCGTTGATTCATAGGAAAAATGCATAGGAAAATTGGGGCTTTTCTTTGATTCATAGGAAAATTGGGGCTTCTCTTTGATTCATAGGAAAATTGGGGCTTTTTCTTTGATTCATAGGAAAATTGCATAGGAATAGAAAATTGCATAGGAATAGGAGGATTAGGAAAATTGCATAGGAATAGGAATAGGAGGATAGGAATAGGATAGGAAAATTGCATAAGAATTTTCCTTGTAGTTGCATATATATATTGGCCATCGTGGGAGAACATGTCATAGTTTAGGGGCTTCTTTTGATTCATAGGATAGGAAATGCATAGGAATTTTCCTTTGTTATGATTCTTATTATACTTGTTCCGAATTATACTTGTTATGATTCTTATTATATACTTGTTCTAAATTATACTTGTTATGGTTATTCTTATTATACTTGTTATGATTCTTATTATACTTGTGCCGAAATATACTTGTTATGATTCTTATTATACTTGTGCCGAAATATACTTGTTATGATTCTTATTATAGTTGTTCTAAAATATACTTGTTATGATTCTTATTATACTTGTTCTAAAATATACTTGTTGCAGCAGTATTTAACACATTTGTTCCATTTTGTTGTTGCAGTAGTGACAAGCACTGTCCAAAACTCATGGAGTTCCTTCACAGCGGCATATATTTTGCTAGCGTTGATATAACGAATGACAAGATCAAGATGAGGCGCACCTGGGGTATTGAGATACCAGCTGAATGCCACATTGATCTTCAGGGCAGGTTCAGGCTTGAGCATGACAAGAATTCAATGGCTGATATGGCAGCCGCCCTGATCGACGAGGACTACGCTGATATGAAGACAAAATTCCCCAATTCAGGGCACCAACATTGGGAGAAGACCCCACTTGACACTATCAACATTGAGTATGCAGCAATAGATGGGTACGTTGCATACGAGTTGTACCACAGGATTGGAATCTTCAATTATGGGCAGCGTCACCTCGTACCGCTAGTATCTCCTGCTTGGGGGTATTCTGATCCGGACGACGAGTAGTGTTTGCAATGGCGAACACTTTTATCTCTATTATGTAGTGCTTGGGGGTCTCCTGATTCGGACGAGTAGGTTTGCAATCCGGAAGAGTAGGATTGGTATCTTCAATTATGCAGTACTTTCTGTAATGGATATCTGAACTATTATTTCTATTATGTCCCTGTTTAAGTACGGTTTGTGTGTAATAATATTTAGTATGATGTGAGCAAGCTTTCTGAAGCATTGTGATGTATGTGATGAAGATTGTACCGCTAGTACCACCACTAGTGCCCCATGGGTCTGCTGCTTGGGGGTATTCTGATCCAGACGACGAGTAGTGTTTGCAATGGCGAACACTTTTATCTAAAAAGAATCAACTAAAATATTAGCTAGAATATCTAGAATATCGATGCAGTTAAATATAATATTAACTAGAATATCACGAAGTGCATCCAGTTTTTGCCGTAACCATCTCAACTTTTTAGCACATGCTATGTGGGTGAAATGATGATACCATGCCAAGTTTCAACCATTTCAGAGTTCATTTGTGATGCTTTTTAATTTCAGGGTCATTTAGCTCAAAACAATTCATTAAATGCATGAAAAATAGCAAATGAAATTACATAGGGTTGAAATTTTAGGATGTGGCTTCTAATGGTTCATATTGAATGCACAAAAAGTCTGGAGTTGAAATAAGTTAAAAAAATTGAAATCCTTTTGTAACAGACGAGTTTTCGTCCGAAACCCTGATACTTCGAAATAGACTGTCCATTTTGTACACGAAGTGCATCCAGTTTTTGCCGTAACCCTCTCAACTTTTTAGCACATGGTATGTGGGTGAAATTATGATACCATGCCAAGTTTCAACCTTTTCAGAGTTCATTTGTGGTGCTTTTTAATTTTAGGGTCATTTAGCTAAAAACAATTCATTAAATGCATGAAAAATATCAAATGAAGTTAGATAGGGTTGAAATTTTAGGATGTGGCTTCTAATGGTTCATATTGAATGCACAAAAAGTCTGGAGTTGAAATAAGTTAAAAAAATTGAAATCCTTTTGTAACAGACGAGTTTTCGTCCGAAACCCTGATACTTTGAAAGAGACTGTCCATTTTGTACACGAAGTGCATCCAGTTTTTGCCGTAACCCTCTCAACTTTTTAGCACATGCTATGTGGGTGAAATTATGATACCATGCCAAGTTTCAACCATTTCAGAGTTCATTTGTAGTGATTTTGATTAAAACAAATGAAGGTATAAAACTAAAAAGAGTTAAACAGAATCTGGTTTTGATTAAAACAACTATTTCAAATATCGTAAAAATTCCAAAATTTAACATAATGATAAAAAATACTAATATTAAACAACAGCAAAAACAATCACTCAAAAATCTATTTTTAAACTAAAGTTATTCACAAACTAGTGATTGACAAAAATTTCAAAAGAATTCAAATTTAAACTGTTTAAATTTGAAAACTACTGACACTAACAGGAAGTTTGTAATTGTTTTGACCTAAAGCAAAAAGATTCATTAAAAAACTATAAATATTCTAACAGTTATTGCAAATATAAAAACAGTTATTCCAAACATAAAAACAGAAAAACAAAAAAGGAAAAATATACCTTTAGTCCCGGTTGGTGATACCAACCGGGACTAAAGGTCCCTTCCCGCGCGAATTTGGGCCACCGAAAAGGCCTCTTTAGGCCCGGTTGGTATCACCAACCGGGACTTAAGGGAGGACCTTTAGTCCCGGTTGGTGATACCAACCGGGACTAAAGGTCCTTTCTATATAACTTCTCCGTCTTCCTCCCCCAAATTCACTTCGTCTTCACTCGCTTCGACGACGCCGCCAGGCTGCCCCGCCCGCGCCCTCGATCGACGGCACCGTCCGTCCACGCACCGCCGCCGCTCTCTTCCTCCACGCCATCGCCCTCAGCTCCGCCGGCGCCGCTCCTCCCAGCCGCCGGCCGTCGCCCTCAGCCGCCGATCCTCCCTCACCTCCGCCGACTCTGCCGCCGCTCTCCTCCTCCACGCCGGCGCCCTTAGCTCCGCGGGTGCTGCTCCTCCACGCCATCGCCGTCAGCTCCGCCGGCGCCGCTCTCCTCCTCCATGCCGTAAGCACCATTTCCCTTCGACGTTTTTTCCTTGCATCAAACTCATATATATAAGCCTGTCAGTTGTGAACTCCGAAACAATCAGTCGTAATTGACACCTCAAAATACAAGTTCTGAAACTCTGGATTCCTTAGGACATCAAGCTCATAATGTCGTAATTGACACCTTAAGTTATCCCTTTCCTGTTCCGAAAAATCAGTGGGACAAAACTTTGTAGCAAGAAGACACATATTTTCAATGCTGAATGATCTGAAAGAATTCCTTGGATCAAGTGAGGTACACAAAATAAGGAGCTCCATAGTTTTTCACTGAACCTACTATTTAACTCTTGTAGCTGCTGATCAATGGCAACTGTGAAGACATCATATTGGTAATGATGTCTAGCTGAAGTCTCGTCTCTGCTTGTTTATGAGATCGAATGAAATCAACATATAAACCGTCCATATCAGGAACTGAAATACCATGCTTGTTGCAGAATAGCACTACATCATTTAAGAGATTATCCTAGCCATCATCCCTCAATTTCTGAATCAATTCTTTTGTTGTAGCTACATCATGCATGGCATTCACAACATCTTGTGACTTCTGTTGTAACTTCTTGACACCAAAGTAATGATACTGAAATCTGTGCTTGTGACCAATGATACTGAAATCTGCACTTGTGACCCTCTTCACCAGAAGGTGGATATACTTCTTTTTTGGTCTGATATGCTCCACGTTGTGTGTATGCTTTTCTGATTTCATCTTGTTTATTAGGAGGACAAGCCCAAATTTGACGGCATAATGATGGATCGCCCTTTATAAAATCCTTAATTTCACAACGAATTGATGCATCTTCAGGTTGTGCTGCATTTTCTAGATGGGTGGTAGGAATTGGATTGGCCAAGACCAATTCTAGTACATCTTGGGAATTAGGAACTGGAATCACATCATCACCAAGACCAAAAATTTCTATATTTAGTAGCTGAAGATCTAACTTGTACACAAATGAGATTGAGCGTACATAATCTATCTAGTTCAGTTCTAAAAATTTAGAAGAAAAAGTCAAGATTTGAAGCTATACCTAGAGAAGTACTGGCAGAAACAGATCTGGCAAATGATCTGTTAATTTCCAAATCGGTCAATCCAGTATTTCACGATTCACCGTCTGGATCTTGCAATGATTTGAGCGCCCTTGTGATTCTGCTTATTGAATGCATTCTAATTGTTTTATATTTGTTCTGGATTAGTTAAGCTATGGACGACCGTGATCAAGAGAATGCCATGTACGACCTGATACGCTCCGGAAACGAAGAGAATGAAGTAGATGATGGCTCACAATACCTTAACCCATCCGGCGAGGGAATTGAGCAAGAACAACCAAGAGACGAAGGCGAACCAGCTGACAATGACGATGGCGAAGAAATTTTTGTCCATTTAACAGAGTCTGGCGAGGTATTAATTTTCCCTCTGGTGATCATCAGATGTATTGATTGATTTGTATATATTAACGAATCTTTCTTCCTTTTAGCCCTCCGGATCGAGAAAATCTTCTACGAGGGTTAAACGTGGCCCGACAAAAAAATTGAAACAAGGCATAAAGTTTAACATCGATCAAATCAGAGCAGATGGCGAACCGATTGCTCCTAAAGAGAATGCGACAGATTTATACGTCAATGCGGAGTTATCGTTAGGCACCAAATCCCAATCACCGTTCAAGAATGGAATCAGCCAAAAAATACCCAAGCAGTTTCTTTTGTCTGCCAAAGAGCAAAAGATCTGCTTTGGGAGGAGCTAATGAAACATTTCACCCTATCAGAGGCTCTCACAGATCTCCAACGGGAGAAAGTCAAGAAGTGTGCTCTTAAGAAGATGGCCACACAATTCCAGTCTTGGAAGAAAAGATTATGGAAAAGTTACGTGGAAAACAAAAGGAAGACTCCAGAATTCAAAGGAGAATATGTGAAGTTAGCAGATGACTGGGACGAATTTGTGAAGTTCAAGGAATCAGAAGAAGCTAAGAAACGGTCAAGAATAAACAAGAAAAATGCCACAAAAAAACGTGGCACCATCGTCTGGGGCCAGGCGGCTACAAGTCTGGGTTGCCTAAGTGGGATGAATCTGAGTGAAACATGAGGGCTGCAGGGGTCTCTCCAGTAACAGATACTTGGCCCGAGAGGTGCAGGACTTGGTTTTATGCACATGGGGGAAAGTTGGACCCAAAGACAGGCCAGGTTCTTGAACAGGCCAGTCTTAAAGATGCCACGGACGAGATAATTAAAGCAATAGAAGAAGCTCGAGCGGGTGTGTACCAGCCTGAGAGAGAGAACGACGAGCTTTCCCGCGCCCTCAAGAATCCTGAACACCCGGGACGAACATGAGGCAAAGGCATGGTTCCATGGTTTATGGGGTTTGCGGATTGGAACGACAGCTACAGAAGTCGTGACAGAAAGAAGAAGCATGAAGTAGATCGGATCCAAGACTTGGAACGCAAATATAACATGCAGCAGGAGCAAATCAACAAACTTAGCCAGCAAAGCGCGTCTCAGCAGCAGCAGCAATCAGATCCAGCATTGGATGGTACCATTCCATCATCTATGCCGAAAAGCAGCGTTGGTTCCACGGAGGTCCCGGCTGATGATGCACTGCTGGCTCGCTACCCCGTGGACGATATCTTAGAGTCGACACCTTGTGAGCTACACGTGAACCTGAAGAACATATCCATGAAGGCGGCGGACGGCTTTGCTTTACCGAGTGGACATGAAGCAACTTTCCACGGCAATCCGATTACACCTGGCTATGCTCGTGTCGGGGTGGATCAAGTTGTGCCGGCATATGAAACACTAGATCTTGACTACCCTGGAGGTGAAGGGGAGCGGACACTGGGAGAAGCCAGGCGTTGTGTCATTTTATGGAAAAAGGAATGCATCGTGTTTCCAAACTCGGTGCCAAGGCCACGGACTCCTCCTCCAAGTCCGCCGCGTCAGCAGACTCCAACCCTCCCCGAGACGGAGCGCAGGGTGAGTCCTTCGAATCCATCTCCGCCGCGCCAGCCGAATCCATCCCACCCCGAGACGGAGCGCATGGCAAGTCCGCGATATCCAGCTCCACCACGTCAGCAGAGTCCATCCCACCCCGAGAAGGAGCCGAGCGTGAGACGTCCGCGATATCAAAAAACAGCGTCTCCAAAGCGGAAGAGAACACAATAGAAGAAACCCGAGCCTCCTGCCAAAAAGAAGTTAGCATACGATATGACTGCCGAGGAAATCGATGAACAAGAGGCTAAGGAATTGAAGGCCCATTTTGGACCGAAATCGCCCCCCGCCGCCAAAGGAGAAAATACCCGAGGAGGTCGTACAACACTTTATTGATGCAGCTAAACTGGCGGAGAAAAGACCGGTATCAGACTATGAACGCTGTATTACCAAGTCCTATGCATCATCCCAGAAAAGACAGAAGTCGAGCGGTAGCAGTAAATGCGGGAAAACTGTTCCCCAGCTCGGAGAACAGGCAGTCCAATCGATCAGCCTACTCAAGGTGAGTGCCAATAATGTGGTAATAATCGACGCTGATAGAGAGACTGCTAGAATGCTCGGTATCACCGTTGAACAATTCCTAGAGATCGAGGAATTTCCACCGTTAGATCAGAAGGAAATAGAACGGCAATATGTCCCCGGGGAACCTCTGGTCCTTCCTGACGACGAGAAGCTTCTAACAACACAAATGTACAAATTGCATGCCTGGTACATGAGAGAAATAAAGAACGGGATGGAGAGCCTCATGGTGAAAGTCGAGAAAGAGCATTACGTCCATAAAAATGCTTTTTGGATTGAAAACTCAGAATTTTTTCAGTTATTCAATCAAAAAGCACTCGACAAATCTATCGTCAGTTGCTATTGTCTGTAAGTGATTTCTTTCTGTAATTTAATTCTCTAGCTCAGCTCGTTCATTGCCTGTTATTATACTCACTATATTCTTTTCTGTGGTATTATGCAGAATGAAGATTTTTGAATTGAAAAGAGCTGGAGTCTATGGCATTGGGTTCATTGACCCAAATACCGTCAATGAAGAAGTGTTGAGAAGGGACCCTAAAGACACGGAGAAAATGCTTCTAAGGTTTTTGAAGGCCCTAAAGTACAAAGCAGAAATACTTTTACCTTGGAACTTCCAGTGAGTGTTACTTTCTTGTACTACAAATTCTATTTTTGCTTATATATATATATATACTTGATGTTAAGTGTAGTTGATGAGTTATGCATGCCCGCTTATACAAATCGTGTGCGCAGCTACAACTGGATCCTTCTAATCATTAGAGTTGACGATGGAACTGTTGAAGTACTGGACTCGCTAAGTAAAGACCCTCAAGATTACAAAAGCTTGCATTTGGTGCTCGAAAGGTAATTTCAATCATTGACGCACTATGTCGGCTTCTTCATTAGTTCATTTCCTGATATCAAGTAATTAATAACTCGTTTATTCATTTTGTTTGCCGGACAGGGTTTGGGAAAAGTTCACCAAATATGTTAGAGGTGAATGGAAAGAGGAGCTGAGATGGCGAAAGACCAGGGTAATTAAGTAGTACTAGCTACGTCCGCGCATCTCTTTAATTCTAGTTTCAATACCATTGTCATGCTTCATTATTATCTGATTGAATTCTATTCTCGTAAAGTGCATGAGGCAGGCACAGGGGACTGAACTATGTGCATATTACGTTTGCGAGAACATTCGCTTTATGACCGAATGCAACAGGAGTGCAAGAGATCTTTGGGTACGTAAACACCATTCATATTTTTTATCATGATCTAATACATATACACACAACTAACATGTTCATATTGATCACCTTCTTTAAAGATGCACGAGATGCGGGATAAGCTCCTACCAACGGACCGCATACGAGCAATTCAAGAGGAAATTGCGGGATTTTTGCTTGAGCAGGTCATATCTCCCGACGGAGAATACCATTACCCGATCCCCAAATGATCTGCAAATTGTACGAGAAATTGTATATACCAAGTTGTGTATGCATCGTACGAGAAATTCTATGATATATCATTGCTTGTACGAGAAATTTTATGATATATGATCGGTTCTACCAAGTATTCTATTATATATGCATAACGTGTACAGTATGTAGTAGCGTAAAATATGTTTGAAATGAAAAAGAATTAAATGGAAAACACAAAATGAAAAGGAAAAATAAACAATAAACACTAAACCCCTAAACACCTAAACCCCTAAACCCCTAAACCTTTAGTCCCGGTTGGTGTTACCAACCGGGACCAAAGGTCCCCATGCCCTGGCGCGCGCTGCCGACCACGTGGCCTGGGTTTAGTCCCGGTTCGTAGCCAACCGGGACTAAAGGCTTGGACCCTTTAGTCTCTATACTTTAGTCCCGGTTGGGGAACCAGGACTAAAGGCCCTTCCCAACCGGGACAAATGGCCTGTTTTCTACTAGTGAGGACTTCACGTCGGTCTTGGAGTGGCCGCCTGGTGCGGGCATAGAGTGGCCGCTGCGTGACCGTTTCCGCTGGGAGCGCAAGATCGAGGATGGCATGGCGGACACCGGACGTCGTCAGGCGCCCCGCAGTGCCAGAGGGAGCTGCGCCACTGTCCCCGCGATTGTGGGGACCCCGACTCATAAGTCGTGATCACCAAATGTACGTGCACAGTGATCCCAGAGATCAATGCTCACTGAACACACAGAAACTGAATAACAAGAGTCTTACATCCATTATGTACCGTTTTACTCAAATATGGCCTCTATGGCCAAGTCTTCATATGATTGCAGCGGAAATCTTCAACGATAACGTGAACCCATGCCTTCTGCCTTAACCCTACAGGCATTCTGACTGGGAATCGTCCTAGTTCTCATGTTCATCACCATCGAACTCTTCGCCATATTCCCGCTCTTCCATGCCTGGCCAATTAAATAACCAGTGGCAGGCCGATGAGTACTTTGAATGTACTCGCAAGCAACCCATGTTTGGAACAAGGCAATAACAATGCATGATATGGCACTAAGTAGGTAAGTTTTGCGGAAATGTAATTTTGAGTGCAATGACATGATCAAGATAACTAGTAATAACATGCATCATGAGGATACAAGTATCCGCACAAACAGGTTACCGATATCAATATAATCAAGGTCTGAACATCTCATGTTCAATCATCATGTCAAGTCATCCGGCTTGTCTCGAGTATTAAATCTTTTATAACCACACACTCACACCAAGTTTATGAAAAACCAAGGACATAGTTTAAGCAGCACCACCCAACTGTCCTTGACCGTGGACACGGCTATTCGAATAGTTCTACACTCTGCAGAGGTTGCACACTTTACCCACAAGACTCGGGAAACTTCCGTGTCAAGCCACGACTCGCGATATATTTCATACCCGAGGTAAGTACCCAAACATTGCCTTTCCCCTAGCGATGCTAAACAAAGAGTCCACTCGTTGGTGCCATCCCTCATGATATACATCACACATATCATCCATGAGGGCAGGCAACGGTGTGCCCGGTGCCTGTGAAGACAGCACATGATCGTCCTTACCGGCACGACCCCGTATCGAGAGTGACCACGTCACTCCCGCCACTAGTAATGCGGGCTCTATGCTAGTACCTACCAAAGTAGTCAACAAAGCCCCGTCCCATAAGGGTTATCGTGGTTGTGCATGTAAGGTTGGGACGGTCGACAAATCTTAAATCTAATCCGTTTTCGAAAACACACACACTCACTTGCTCCGGTATACCACTTCTTTATCAAGTGGTTACCCAGCTCAACTTCATCTCCCCTGGGCATTAGTGGCACCCGACTGAGTTTTCGAAAAGTCTTTGAAATCATTTTGTTTCCATCATCATGCATATTCCCGTCCCATTTGCGTAGCATCAACTAAGCATCCTATCTACTCCCACCCGCACAACCCTCATAAGGATGGTAGGGTCATGCACGATGCAAGTATCAACGGTAAAGTATCGGAGGCATCCCACCATAGTGGTCACCACATCAACATGATCAACATCAAGAAATAAAGTGCTATATGCCATGCAATAAAAGGGTTTCATAGTCATGGTAAAAGGGCTGCTTGCCTGGCTTAGCAACGTCTGCGAGGTCTTCACATGCTTCTTGTCCACTTCGATCACTTCGTCTATTTCGTCAACTATCGCCGGAAACAACCTTAATAAGCAACACAACAAGCAGGGAAAATAAAAGTGCTCTATAAATAGGAATTTATTTTTCTTGGACACCTCTAGTCATAAGAAAAATAACCAAGGAGGTTTCATTGGATGTGGGTCAAGGGGGAGTTTTGGATGGTGGAAATGAAGGGTTTAATGGTCTTATGAGAAGTCTACAGAAAATATTTTGACAAAAATAGGTGAATGCACCCATCATATAGGGCATGATTTTAGAAACATGTGGGAAGTGGTTTCACTGGATTTGGAGTTGATATGGATATTCTAGGGATTTGCAAAGTGGATATATATGAAGAAATGGCCCAATATTTGACATAGCAGAATAAGTGTGAGTAAAAATGTCCAGCACTTAGTGCATGAATTTAGATACACCTAGGAACTTGAATCACTCCATTTGGAGTTAATTTGAATCCCTTATAGATTTTACAATGTGGGCTCTTAATAGCTCAAATTTGAATTTGAATATGAACAGGGCAGAGACTTGTGGTGGAAAAATATGAGAGTTGCATCATTGGATAGGTGGAATTTCTAGGAGTATGTAGAAATTTGAATCATCAAGTTTGGAGCTAAAATGAATCTAATATGGAATTTATAAGTTCTAAAGAAATAAAAATGGAAAAAGGGGCTTTACCAAATGGGCCAACGCACTGAGCGAGGCATAGGGGGGGCTGGATTGGGCCGGCCCATTTGCTCGGCTGCGCGCGCGCAGGGCCATGCAGGAGGTGCATTCCACGGAATGCGCTTCCCTAGCGAGGACGCGCCGAGGGCAGAGCCTGTTTCCACTTAACCACGGGGGCCCGGGGCCTTAGCCACTGACCGGCAGGCCCCGCGGGCAGGTCCTCCCCCAACCTCCCGCCAAAGCAGGGAAGAGGCAGGGGAGCCCGACCGAGCGCCGGCCGACGCCCGCCCCGGTGGCTCCGGCCACCTCCGGCAGCGCTCCGGCCACCGGTGAGCTTGGGGCGGCCCGCCGCACCTGTCTGGGCGGTCTTTGACCCTGGGGGAGGTCGAGGCCGAGCGTGGCACCCATTTCGGCGGAGGAGGCCATCGGCCATGGTGGGCACGATGCCATAGCCGCGGGGAGGAGGGGATGAAGGGCGGGGGCGGTCTTACGGCGATGTAGGAGCACCCTGGTGGAGCTAGGAGGACAGGGGAGAGGCGGGGCAGCACGAATTCGCCGGAGGCCGAGGCGGCGCCATGGCGTTCATGGGAGAAGGAGGAGGGCACGGGAGCTCCGATAGCTCGGTCCAGGAGCTTCGTGGGAGTGAGAGGGAGCAAATGGGCACTGCAGGGGGGCTCGAGGAGGGGTATATGCATGAGGGGGGCGAGGCGGAGAGTCGGATCTGCCTCGGATGCTCTGGGCAGGACGAGCACGCGTGGTAGAGAGGTCCTGGAGGCGTCATGGCGTCGGGGATGGGCGTGGGAGAGTGAGAGGGGATCCAAGGCGCGCTGGGGTGCTTTGCCGAAGCCGGACGCAAGCTGCAAGACGACCTCAAGTGGCAGAGCACCACTTTTGCAGGTCAGTGGTGTAGTCACCATGCTACTTGGTGTCCAGGGCATCATTTTGGTAGGCCAATGATGTCTGGCATGCAAGGCATGCGTGCTAGAGTGCACTGGTTCAGTTTCAAGGTCAATGGAGCTGGGTAGATGGGGTTTTCACAGGAGGTAAGTTTACAGTAGCAAACTTAGGTCCAGATGAGGGGGTTTTACTGGAGGGTATATTGGACAAGACCTTGTCCAGTGGTCATAGGTATGGAAGGCCTATATGTCCATCAAATTTCAGATCAGGGAGATAAAAGGGCAAGGTACTTGTAGTACAAAGCTACATTTACTGCCATAATCTAGTTTTTGATGAGCTACTCACATTTTCCACATGAGCATGCCATCTTTGGACGTGTAATGATGCATTGGCATGCCAGAGGTATTGTGGTGAAACTTGGGGGCAGTTGCATGCATGGAATAATAGGAGAGAGGAAGAGAGTCATGCCAATGCTGTCCAAAAGAGGGAATCTTGGGGTTTTACCCCCCCCCCTCGATCATGGAGCTGGTGCTGGGTTTGTTAATGGAGTGGGGGAGAGGTATGATGGAGTTGTGGTAAAAATTTGGGCTCAAGGAGAGCACCTGGGGTGCCTCAATTATTGATCCCAATAATGCACCAGAAGGTGTTTGATCAGTGTTTCAGCTAGCTAATCTCCTCTACTGGAGATGAAACTTAACAAGATGAAATGGTGGGTCAAAACAAGGGTGATCACAAAGTTTGAGCTCATTTGAGAAAAGTTGCTAATGCAAACTTGGTAAACCCTACAAATCAACAGAATCAGGTTTCTGTAGATCTAGTCATGCAAAACTATTCTCCTTAATGCACCACTTGGTGTGGTGTCATTATTTGGTGATTAGAGCATTCCCACAAAGTTTGAGATCAATTGGAAATACTTGGCAATGCAAAGTTGCTCAAATTTGGTTCTAGACAGAGGGGGTTTTGGGATAGTTTTGTGAACCAAAACTATTTGGATTGAGTTGAAACTTGGCAAGATCATCACATATAGCATGTGTGGCTTGCTGAAATTTTCCTGGATTTATTTGAGAATATTTCTTATAGAAATATTTCAAAAGCTTGAAACAGACAGAAATGATTTTGGAGGGTTTTGTCCAATATTTTGCACATGACCATGTGTTGAAACTCTTAAATATTGAAAATATATGTCCACTGAGTTTCCCTAAATTTTCTCAAATATTTTGAAAGCATAAAAATAAATTTTCCCTATAAAATACTATTTCTGGCCTTAAGAAAAAGCCTTTAAATAAAATAGCAAAATAATCTTTAAAAATAATATTTTGTGGTTTTAGGGAGTTATATATATAGTAGGTTCCAAATAAATCTTTTGGGGCAAAGCAATCCACCCAATTTGAGGACTTGTAGTACAGTCCTCAATTCAGGGGTTTTGGAAAACCTAATTTGAACAAATGCTTTTTGGCCAAAATAATATTTGATAAAAATAGTTTTAGGTCCTATACACATGGTATGATCTTTGGACAAGATTTTGGATCAAGGAAAAGAGTTCTTGAGGGTAGGAGGCATTTTATGAATATAGAGCACAATCAACCAAGCAAGCAAGTAGCACACAAGCCAAGCATTCATATGCACACAAAAAGTTTTTAATTGGCCCTAATTTTTTAGCTAAGTTGACTTAGGTAAGAGAGGCAAAACACAGGGTGTGACAGCGATGACGACGATGAGCGACCTGAGGAGCGCGACCGCCGACGGGCTAGGTCTCTCCCTAGCTGGCGCGACTGGATGCTCGGCTACCGTGCAGACGGAAGGACACAGGACGCTGTCCGTCGCCTCTCGGGGGGAGCAGGGGGCCACCACAGGCGCCGCAGGAGCACGTCGCCCCGTGACACCCTGGACAACCGCATCATCAGCCCGGTGTCTATCAGGCATAGCCGGCCGCGCTCTAGGGAGAGGTTCCTGGGGTGGACCGCGAGCTGGGGCCTCGTTCGCCCGCTCCTGCCTACCCCAAGATGGCGCACTACACCAAGCCCTGTCGCTGCCCATCCTACCGAGCGTTCCTACTTGGGAAGGAGTGTCCCAGGTGGGTGCGTTACTAGGGGTGCCCATCTTCCCGGTGGAGTCCGAGATGGCTACCTTCCAAGACGAGGTGGAAGCGTCTTGGGGTGACCTCACATGCTCTGACCCGTTCTTGCTAGAGTTGGATGCCCTAGCCAGCTGGCAGCCAACGAAGGAGGCGTGCCCAACCATCATGGAGGACGACCTCGTTAGCTGGGGTCCGTTGCCCATCACCACAGTTGGTGGCTTCGATGGGTCTTGGACCAGCAGCAAGACGGGAGAGCTGGGCTTGGCGCTCGGCCCAGTCAGCCAGCTGGAGGAGGTGTCCAGTGGAGGTGAGCCACCAGCCCAGGAGGGGCTGGGCCTGCTCTGCCTTACGGACGAGCTGTCGCGCAGGTCGTGGCCCAACCAGGGCTACCTGGTGCCAGCACCACCGTAGAAGGTTGCGGTACCCCTTCGGCTGAGCTAGGTTGGCCTATGGTCAGAAGCTGCGATAGGTGTGATAGGCTCATGACGGCTGAGCAGCTGGCTATGCAGCTGCACGTTTTAGAGGTCGACGACACAACCACCTTCCTTTGCAAGGTCATCAACATGCTTCCACCCTCCATCATGGGGGCGGCTCCGAGCACCCCACTGCAGCCAGAGGATGATACCACCGAGGTTAGCTGCATGGTCCCAATGCCCACGCCACCGCGTAGGGCCAGCGCCAGAATTGCCAAGACGGCCATGGGCATGATGCAGGAGCAGAGGGCACATGCGCGGCTCGCCAAGCAACTTAGCTTCATCGATGAGACCAAGGAGTTCAACGTCCAGGTGCGGGCCCACTACATCGACCGCTTCAAGCAGCCTCTCGGCAAGCTCACGGCTACCCTGGCAAAGCCTGCTAGGATCCGGCCGAGGGCGTGCATGAACCTGCCTGACGAGGACCTCCGCGAGCTAGCTGGAGAGGAGGTCGTGGGGATGGTCTAGGCACCATCTCCGCCAGCCGGGATCCCGCTGTTGCTATGTTAGAACAACCTATGATTAGTCTATCTGTGTTGTGTACTAGCTACCGCACCGTTGTGCAACCATGTCATAAGCTTAGAGTTAGTTTATTGCGACCTCGCCGGGCGCCCGTATCATTCTACCGGCCATACCAGTTGCTTGTTTCAATTGCTGCCGCTGCTCGAGCTGCGAGTATGCTAATGAATGGGATCCCGTTATGTGTCTATCATGAGTAGCTTCTCTCTATTAAATTAGAATATGTGTGGGCTTAATGACTACGTGCGCCGTTGGGGAGTTCACAGTGTCCTTGAGCAAATGTGTTGTGCCTTCTTATGCTTACAAGAGACCAAGAGGCACGAACTACCTACGGACATGCTGTTAGAGATCACCAGACAGAGCCTCAATGGCAAGGTGATCCTACCCGCAATTGGTACCCGAGGAGGGGTATAGCTTGCCTGGGACGTGGAGAAGTTCGTGGGTAGCATGCTCGACATCTTGCCTTTCGCGATCACGATCCGGATCCAGCCAAGGACAGGTGAGCCGCTGTGGGTTCTAACCATGGTATATGGGCTAGCGGACGATGCCATGAAGCCAATGTGGGTTCTAACCACGGTATATGGGCTAGCGGACGATGCCATGAAGCCGCTGTTCCTTGCTGATTTCCGTAGAATTCATGGGCTAGTGGCGGAGCCTTGGTTGATCATAGGTCATTTCAATCTCATATATGAGGCCAGAGGCAAGAGCAACTCAAACCTCAACCTGAACCTCATGGCGCAGTTTCGGGCAGCCCTAAACTCCAGTGACCTCGTGGAGATTAAGCACTCCGGCCGGCGGTTCACATGGTCTAACAAGCAGCTCGAGCCCACGTTGGTGAGGCTGGATCGGGCGTTCTGCTTGTTGGAGTGGAACGGACAGTTTGGCTTGGCCCTCCTTCAGCCGCTCGCGACAGCGATGTCAGACCACTACCCGCTACTCTTGACTTGTAAGAAGGCCTTGCCGAGGCGGGCTCGCTTCAGTTTTGCGGCATACTGGCTGCACCTTAAAGGATTAAAGGAGGTGGTGCTCCATGCATGGTCGCAGCTTTGTAGTGCGGTCGGGGCCGTGACAAGGCTCAATGCCAAGCCGCGCCGTACGACCAAGGCGCATAGGTTATGGCATAAGCGCCATGTCGGGGACACCAAAATGCAACTGCTGAAAGCACAACATGCTCCCTTGGTGGTTTTGATAATTCATGACAACATACATTGTCTCTTGGACTAATATTTCTACCTAGTGTATTTCAGGTGAAAGTCCATGGAGAGAGATGGGTTGGCAAAAGGATTGTGAGGAGAAGACCCCTAGATGCAAGGAAATGGATTGGCAAAGCTTCAAGCAAGAGGACTCTACATTTTACTTCGTGAGAAATCACCTTGAGTCCATAGGAAAGCCAATACTATTAAAAGGGGGTAAGGTACTGTTGGTGAACAAGATGCTCCACGTGCACAAGTGATAGTCACCAAAAACACCCACAAACTCTTCCACAAAAGTCTGTCCAAGTCTATCATACAAATCGGTGCTACCAACAATTTCCACTCGGTCCCACCGATTCCCACCTCAGACAGACTCATGCCAAACCCTAGCAAATCGGTGAAACCGATCCCACTTCGGTGCCACCGAGTTCAGCTTGCCAACTTTCTGTTACCTCGATTCACAAAATCAGAATTTCCGAGTTTTTGGATCGGCGTCACCGAGATTTGGATTCTGACCGTTGGACACCTGATCGGTACTGCCGAGATTTCTATATCAGTCTCACCGAGATTCAAAAGTTGCTACCTTTGGCGCAACTCGGTACCATCGAGTTTTACACTTCGGTGTCACCGAGTTGGTCATTTTCGGTGTAACGGTTGGATTTTTGGGGATGCCTATATATACCCCTTCACCACCACCCACTCGAAGGAGAAGCACTCAAAACTATTCCATACTTGCCCCATCCAATTTTCTGAGAGAGAGCCACCTACTCATGTGTTGAGATCAAGCCATTCCATTCTATCCATATGAATCTTGATCTCTAGCCTCCCCAAATTGCTTTCCACCAAATCAATCTCTTCCACCATAGCCAAATCTGTGAGAGAGTGATTGTGTGTTGAGGAGTCTATCATCTTGAAGCACAAGAGCAAGGAGTTCATCGACATTACCGAGCCTATTACCTTTTGGAGGGTGGTTCCTCCTAGATTGGTTAGGTGTCGCTTGGGAGCCTCCTACTTCGTGTTGTGGAGTTGAACCAAGAAGTTTGTACGGGCAAGGAGATCGCCTACTTCATGAAGATCTACCCGTAGTGAGGCTAGTCCTTCGTGGACGGAAGCCATTATGGAATAGTCAAGGTTGCTACTTCGTGGACCCTTATGGGTGGAGCCCTCCGTGGACTCTCGCGACCGTTACCCTTCGTGGGTTGAAGACTCCATAAACGTGGACGTACGATAGCACCACCTATCGGAACCACGGGAAAAATCTTCGTGTCCCTCATGCGTTTGATCTCCCTATCTCAACTCCTTACTTCCATGTGCAATGTCTTTATTTTTCCGCTGCCATATTTGTTGACTTGCATGTGTAGGGTGTGCTTGACTTGCTATAATTGTTAAAATCTGCCAACCAAATTAACTTGGGAAAAGGTTAGGTTTTATATTTTGCTAATAGTCCATTCACCCCCCTCTAGACACACACTTCTAGTGATCCTACAAGTGGTATCAGATCATTGGTCTCCATTGCATCGGTTTATCACCGTGGAGGAAGATGGATGTGTCTAGTGTGGAAAGTTTGAGTTGTAGGGTGCCTATTCTTGATGGAGAGTACTATAGTCAATGGAAATATAAGATGCATGAGCTATTCAATGAATTTCATTTGAGTAAGTATGTTAAGAACCCCTATGTACCTCCCATTGATCCTTTACATCCCACACACGAAGAGGAAATTGATATGATATGCAATCTTAGAACTGTTAATCTTATCGTTAGAGGATTGCCTAGGATTGTGCTTAATCAAATGAAGAATTTTGAATGTGCTTATACTTTGTGGAATGACTTGGAGAAACGATATCCAAGTTATTCATTGAGTAATCTTGATGAAATTCTTCATAAGACTATTCTCTTTCACAAAATGATGCCTAGTGATCCCAAGTTTGATGACTATCTATTTGAGCTTAGAGACCTCATGCGTGCTAAAGGAGATGTCATAACTATCAACAACATCATTGTAGAACCCATTCGAATTCATAATCTTGAACATTGTCATGATCCCAACCCTAATGAATCTCTTGTTCCTTGTGACGAGGATTTCCAACTTGATGATGACAATGTGGAACATGGCTACTATGATGAAGATGAGTTGTTCGACATCGAGCATGAGAAGATCATGAAGAATCTAAGTCTCGTGGCAAACTTCAAGGATTACATGTCTGGAGAAAAAGAGTGGATTCTCGATAGTGGATGCACCGATCATATGACCGGAGACAGAGACATGTTTGAAGAGATCACACCAAACCATGGACCGCGAAGGTATGTAACTTTTGGAGACAACTCCAAGGGTATGGTACTTGGTCTTGGTAAGGTGGCCATATCCCATGATAGCTCTATTCGAAACGTCATGCTTGTTGAATCCGTTGGCTACAATCTTCTTTCCGTATCTAGACTTGCCGACTTTGGTTTTAATGTGCTATTCACGAAAGTAGATTGCCAAGTGTTTCATCAAGATAATCATAACATGGTCTTTACCGGTTTCCATAGAGGTGATCTATATATTGTCGATTTCACTATGAGATCCAAACCTCGTACTTGTCTTATTGAAAAATCTTCTAAAGGTTGGCTTTGGCATAGACGACTAGGACATGTTGGCATGCGTAATCTAGACAAGCTTATCAAAGGTGATCATATACTTGGTGTTAAAGATGTTATCTTTGACAAAGATAGACTTTGTAGTGCTTGTCAAGCCGGAATGCAAGTAGGTGGAAGTCATCCCGTAAAGAATATCATGACTACTAGGAGACCACTCGAGTTACTTCACATGGATCTTTTTGGTCCCAATGCTTACAAGAGCCTCGGTGGAAATTCCTATGGTCTATTTATAGTTGATGATTTTTCCAGATTTACGTGGGTATTCTTTCTTGATGATAAGTCGCAGGTACAAAAGATCTTCAAGAACTTCGTTCGCAAAGTGCAAACTCAGTTCGAAGTGAAGATCAAGAAGGTTCGGAGCGATAATGGATCGGAGTTCAAGAACACCCATGTAGATACCTTTCTTGACGCAGAAGGTGTCTCACATGAGTTCTCGGCTACGTACAGGCCTCAACAAAATGGAGTTGTTGAGAGGAAGAACCGGACTCTTATTGAGATGGAAAGAACGATGCTTGACGAATACAAGACGCCAAGACACTTTTGGGCAGAAGCCGTGGAAACAGCATGTCATGCCACAAAACGACTCTACTTGCACAAGATTCTCGGTAAAATGGCATACGAGCTACTCACCGGTAACAAACCCCAAGTTGGATACTTTTGGGTATTCGGCTCAAAGTGCTACATTCTTGATAAGCATCGTCGTACTAAATTTGCTCCCAAATCTCATGAAGGTTTCCTACTCGGTTTCGGATCGAACTCTCACACTTACCGTGTCTACAACAACTTCACTCGAAAACTTGAAGAGACGGTAGATGTGAAGTTTGATGAATCTAATGGTTCGCAAGTCGAACAATTGCCAAATGATGTAGGAGATAAGGACCGTTCGGAAGCTATCCAGACTTTTCCATCGGCAAGATTAGTCCCATGGAGGTGAAGGAAAGTACTTCGTCAACCCAAGTGGAAGCCCCTACTTCACGTCAAGGTGAACCTCAACACGACATGGAAGCATCCACAAGCGGTACACGACAAGATGAAGAGGAGGAAGTACATCAGGAAGAACCACCACAAGCTCCTTCACCACCAACTCAAGGAAACGACACCATCATGAACAACAACGAAGATGAAGGAGATGATGATGATGAAGAAGAAGCTCCACCATCCAACAAGCCGAAGCTACCCCAAGTTCGAGCAAGAGTGACCAAGAACCATCCTCTAAACCAAATCTTTGGTGACATACAAACCGGGAGAATCACTCGCTCTAAAACTCGCTTAGCTAATTTCTGTGAGCATTATTCTTTCATCTCTAGCATTGAACCCTTGAAGGTAGAACAAGCTCTTGAAGACCCGGATTGGGTGAACGCCATGCATGAAGAGCTTCACAACTTCGAGAGGATTGAAATGTGGACACTCGTGGAGAAGCCCAAGGACGAGCACAACATCATCGGAACCAAATGGGTGTTTCGGAACAAGAAAGATGAAGACGGTCAAGTTGTACGCAACAAGGCGCGTCTCGTAGCCCAAGGATATACGCAAGTCGAAGGTATGGACTACGGTGAGACCTATGCACCCTTCGCTAGACTTGAAGCTATTATCATTCTTCTCGCTTATGCTAATCACTATGATATCACGCTTTATCAAATGGACATTAAAAGTGCATTTTTAAATGGTGAGATTGAAAAAGAGGTCTATGTCAAACAACCCCCTGGTTTTGTGAATCCTAAGAAACCTAATCATGTTTACAAGCTTCGTAAAGCCCTTTATGGTCTTAAGCCAGCCGCACGCGCTTGGTATAAATGCTTAACGAAGTTTCTCATTGAAAAGGGTTTTGAAATTGGTAAAATTGACGCAACCTTATTCACTAAGAGAGTTAATGGTGAATTATTTGTGTGCCAAATCTATGTGGATGATATTATCTTTGGGTCTACTAACCCACAATTTAGTGAAAGATTTGGAAAGTTGATGTCCGAGAAGTATGAGATGTCCATGATGTGTGAGCTGAAATTCTTTCTTGGTTTGCAAATCAAGCAAACGAGAGAAGGAACTTTCATCTCTCAAACCAAGTATACCAAGGACTTGATCAAGAAGTTCAACATGCAAGAGTGTAAAGGTATGAAAACTCCTATGCCTACTAGTGGACATGTTGATCTTACCAAGGAGGACGAACCGGTTGATCAAAAGGTTTATCGATCTATGATTGGTTCATTGCTATATCTATGTGCCTCCCGTCCCGATATTATGCTTAGTGTTTGCATGTGTGCTAGATATCAAGCTGCACCTAAAGAGTGTCATCTTTTGGCCGTGAAACGTATTGTGAGATATTTGATACAAACACCAAACTTTGGCATTTGGTATCCCAAGGGATCTTCTTTTAACCTCGTTGGCTATTCCGATTCGGACTATGCCGGTGACAAGGTTGATAGAAAATCCACCTCGGGTACATGTCAATTTCTTGGTAGATATCTTGTGTCTTGGTCCTCCAAGAAACAAAACTCGGTATCTCTATCTACTGCCGAAGCTGAGTATATTGCTGCCAGATCATGTTGTGCACAATTGCTATGGATGACACAAACGCTTAAGGATTATGGAATCCATGTGAAAAATGTTCCATTACTTTGTGACAATGAAAGTGCTATTAAGATTGGTCATAATCCTGTGCAACATTCTCGAACTAAGCATATTCAGTTCGACATCATTTCATTCGTGATCATGTTGCCAAAGGAGATATTAATCTTAAGCATGTTCGCACTAACAAGCAATTGGCCGATATCTTTACTAAGCCACTTGATGAGAAAGTGTTTTGTCACTTGAGGAGTGAGTTGAACATCATTGATGCTTAAAACTTGAGTTAGACTCACTCGGGTGCATGCAAGGGCATGAGCTTACATGATACTTCCATGATACACTTGACATATTATTTTATACCATGGAAATATATGCTCCCTTGCATTGCAACTAATCTTTTGTAGGTACTTGGAAGAACTTCATTCCAAAAGATTGCCATCAACTCCAATCACAAGCAATCTTGTCATGACCAAGTATCCACAACTCCTTTTGACGATGGAAGGAAGAAGACAACTCAACCATATCCTTGACATATATTTGATGTGATCACATTTGCAAATTCTCAATTGATATCATGTCAAATGGATATATATATAGATGACATATATATTGTTCTTCCTTGCATGACTAACATATGTAGATGAAAAGAGAACCAAAACAAACAAGGATTTCTCCCAACTCAAGATGATCTTCATCAACATCGAGCATCCTCAACAAGTTCATCTACAAGCCACGTCATCAACATCACTCAAAGGTATGTACTCATATCCTTGAAAAGAGCTTTACTCCAAGTCATGAGTTAAAGCAACTCAAGTGATATGAAAACATTAAAATGCTTAATCGAAAAATGGTAACCCCATTTTGAGCTTAACGATGAGTATGACCTATGATCAAGTATTCTTGCTTGGCTCCTAAGTCAATATACTCTAATATAGGTGACATAGTCACCGCCCATCATCTAGATTAAGTATCTTGTTTGGTTCATTCATTATTTGCAAGATTTCTTGGAACCACTCAAATCTTCTCTAGTTGATATCTCTTTGTAAAGTCTTTTGCATTCCCTTTGAAGATCCTTTTGACATTTTGTTACATGTTTTCCAAACTCATTTGCAAGTTTCTGAAACATTGCCAAGTTTCTGTTATGTCCTCGGAGCCTCCGATCCAAATGACTCGGTTCTACCGATTATGCAGATAGGCTGCAAATACACATCTCGGTTCCACCGACTTATTTGCCTCGGAGCCACCGACTTTGCTATCTTTTCTATCCTTTGTTAAACTTAGCAATTCTCCAATTCTTCGATGATCCCTTATTATTAAAAAAAATAAAAAAATGGGGGAGCAACTTTATTCAAGGATCCCTAACTCAAAGGAGGAGAAGTATCACTCTAGCCTTTCCATGATCCCTACATTCTATGACCCTTGTTCTCAAGGATCCCTTCTTAATTGATGATCCCTGTATCTGACCCTGTGTATGACCTTTTTGGAAATTAATGCCAAAGGGGGAGAAATACCAAAGCTTCAATGCTAAAGGGGGAGATACATGCTTCAATGCAAAGGGGGAGATATAATCAAGGTGGATAATATCAAATCTTATGCTTATATAGACAAGGGGAGAATACCAAAGTAGGAGGAGAAGTTCTGTTATGGAGAAGTGTATTCTCTTGCCTAATCTTATTCTAATTTGATACTCTTATTTGATTTCTCATGTTAGACTTGTCTCACCCTATCCAATCCCAATATCTACATGCTAAGATTCAGAGGGAAAGGATGACCAACTATTTTCATATCTAATGGGAGAAAGGTCTAAATGATCTTGGAGACATATCAATCTTAAGGAATACTACCTTCTACATCTTCTCCACATCTTGGTACTATTGAGCTCTATTGCTTTTTGATTGGTAGAATACTCTTGTCTTTCCTAACATTGTTTTCTCAAGTGTATTCCTACTACAAGAATGCTCAAGAACTCAAGGTAAGTATATGCATCATATCTTTGATCAACATGATCTCTTGCTTCTTGCACATATTGTTTGCAAGAGTGAAGTCCTGAACAAGGATACACCTCATTCATATATATTTGATGCATATAGCCAAGATACACATGACTCATTATATCCCTTCTACTATATGTGTGTCCATGCATTCCAAAGCAACTATCCTTTACAGGGATTGCACACATTTAGGGGGAGAAAATCTAAGTCATGTGTCTCTCAAAGTCTTCATTATATCTTTGCATATCTTTATTTGAAGCTTTGATTGTATGTTGTCATCAATTACCAAAAAGGGGGAGATTGAAAGCACAACATGCTCCCTTGGTGGTTTTGATAATTCATGACAACATACATTGTCTCTTGGACTAATATTTCTACCTAGTGTATTTCAGGTGAAAGTCCATGGAGAGAGATGGGTTGGCAAAAGGATTGTGAGGAGAAGACCCCTAGATGCAAGGAAATGGATTGGCAAAGCTTCAAGCAAGAGGACTCTACATTTTACTTTGTGATAAATCACCTTGAGTCCATAGGAAAGCCAATACTATTAAAAGGGGGTAAGGTACTGTTGGTGAACAAGATGCTCCACGTGCACAAGTGACAGTCACCAAAAACACCCACAAACTCTTCCACAAAAGTCTGTCCAAGTCTATCATACAAATCGGTGCTACCAACAATTTCCACTCGGTCCCACCGATTCCCACCTCAGACAGACTCATGCCAAACCCTAGCACATCGGTGCAACCGTTCCCACTTTGGTGCCACCGAGTTCAACTTGCCAACTTTCTGTTACCTTGATTCACAAAATTGGAATTTCCGAGTTTTTGGATCGGCGTCACCAAGATTTGGATTCTGACCGTTGGACACCTGATCG
The DNA here is from genome assembly GCA_039707655.1 of Elymus sibiricus. NCBI lineage: Eukaryota > Viridiplantae > Streptophyta > Magnoliopsida > Poales > Poaceae > Elymus > Elymus sibiricus. The sequence continues at coordinate 121,422,422 of CM077671.1, read as the reverse complement.
GTACCGCCGAGATTTCTATATCGGTCTCACCGAGATTCAAAAGTTTCTACCTTTGGAGCAACTCGGTACCACCGAGTTTTACACTTCGGTGTCAGCGAGTTGGTCACTTTAGGTGTAACGGTTCGATTTTTGGGGATGCCTATATATACCCCTTCATCACCACCCACTCGAAACAGAAGCACTCAGAACTATTCCATACTTGCCCCATCCAATTTTCTGAGAGAGAGCCACCTACTCATGTGTTGAAATCAAGCCATTCCATTCCTACCATATGAATCTTGATCTCTAGCCTCCCCAAATTGCTTTCCACCAAATCAATCTCTTCCACCATAGCCAAATCTGTAAGAGAGTGATTGTGTGTTGAGGAGTCTATCATCTTGAAGCACAAGAGCAAGGAGTTCATCGACATTACCGAGCCTATTACCTTTTGGAGGGTGGTGCCTCCTAGATTGGTTAGGTGTCGCTTGGTAGTCTCCTACTTCGTGTTGTGGAGTTGAACCAAGAAGTTTGTACGGGCAAGGAGATCGCCTACTTCGTGAAGATCTACCCATAGTGAGGCTAGTCCTACGTGGACGGAAGCCGTTATGGAATAGTCAAGGTTGCTACTTCGTGGACCCTTATGGGTGGAGCCCTCCGTGGACTCTCGCGACCGTTACCATTCGTGGGTTGAAGACTCCATAAACGTGGACGTACGATAGCACCACCTATCGGAACCACGGGAAAAATCTTCGTGTCCCTCATGCGTTTGATCTCCCTATCCCAACTCCTTACTTCCATGTGCAATGTCTTTATTTTTCCGCTGCCATATTTGTTGACTTGCATGTGTAGGGTGTGCTAGACTTGCTATAATTGTTAAAATCTGCCAACCAAATTAACTTGGGAAAAGGTTAGGTTTTATATTTTGCTAATAGTCTATTCACCCCCCCTCTAGACACACACTTATAGTGATCCTACAACTGCTAATGCGCAAGACACGTTGGCGCTACTCGACAAGGCCCAAGAAGACAGGTAGCTTGAGCCCGACGAGCTGCGGTTGCGCAAAGAGCTCAAGTCGTGGATTCTGGGGCTGGTAGTCATCGAGCGGATCAGGGCTAAGCAGAGGGCAAGGATAAAATGGCTTAAGGCAGGGGACGCAAACACAAAGTTTTTTCACATTAAAGTCAATGCTAGGCGAAGGAAAAACTACATCGCGACACTCTCTACGGATGGTTGTATTGCAACGGAGCAGCGTCACAAGGAGGATCTTGCGGAGTGCATTTTCTCTGGGAGCTGCAAGGAACCACGGCAACTACCTTCTCGGTTTTTAACTGGGAGACGCTGGGTCTACCGACGGCTGACTTGCATAAGCTCGAGCTCCCCTTCACCACGGACGAGATCCTGAAGGCCACTGACGACCTCCCAGCGGACCGTGCGTCCGGTCCGGATGGCTTCTCCAGGGCATTCTACAAAGCTGCATCGGATATCATTTTGCACGATGTGTTCCTCGCATTCCAGTAGTTGCATGGCACCTGATCAACGAGCCACATATCGTGCTCCTGCCTAAGGTGGCCGCCCCAGGTTCCATGCCCGACTATCGCCCCATTAGTCTGCTACATAGCATCATGAAGCTCTTCACCAAGGTACTCACCACCAGGTTGGCCAGGCACATCGACCAGCTCGTCTCGCCGGTGCAGAGTGCCTTCATAAAAGGTCGGTGCATACAAGACAACTTTCTTTTTGTCCAAGGCATGGCACGCCACTTCCACCGCACTAAGAAGCCTATGCTACTGATCAAGTTGGACATCGACAAGCCTTTCGACACTATATCTTGGACGTAATTGCTCGACATGCTGCACGGGTTCGGGCAGCGGTGGTGTGACTGGATTGCCTTGTGCCTCGCATCAACATCCTCCCGCGTACTATTCAATGGAGTGGCCGGCAGGGCGGTGCGCCACCGATGAGGACTAAGACAAGGAAACCCGCTCTCCCCGTTCTTGTTCATTCTGGCGATGGAGTCACTGCAACAGCTGCTGGCTAAGGCGATCGAGCACGGCGCGCGCTCTCGCCTCCGTGTCCGGATCCTAGCATTCCGCACGTCCGCATACGAGGACGACGTGGTGATCTTCATCAACCCCATCAGAGTGGAGGTACATGCACTGCAACAAATCCTACATTCTTTTGGGGAGGCCACTAGTCTGAGGGTGAACTTCCGAAAGAGCACGATTCTGCCAATCCACGGCTCGCTCTTCGACGTGGAGCTTGTCACGAAGCCTGTCGGGGCCCCTTGCGCTGTGTTTCCTTGCAAGTTCCTAGGGCTTCCCCTGTCACTACACAAGATGCGCAAGGTGGACTTACAACCGCTGCTTGACAAGATCCTGGCGTGACTGGCTTGTTGGAAGTTCAAGCTATTCGCCGCGGCCGGCAGACTGGTGCTTCTCAATGCGGTGCCGACAACGTTTACCACCTACTGGCTTTTTGTGCTTGTGATGCCTGCCTGGGTCCATCGACAGATTGACAAAATTCGCAGAGCTTGGCTCTGGAGAGGCCAGGACAAATGCCTAAGGACTTGGGTGGTCTCGTCACCCTTGATCTCGAGCGCTTTGGGGGAGCGTACGGCGGTCAACATGCCATCGATAGGGCCGCTGGCACCGTGTGAATACGCGGAGGGTGCCCTATTCGTGGCAGCTTCGGAGGCGCGTATCGAAGATGACAGAACAACATCCTTCTAGTATGACAGCTGGATGAATGGCGAGGCACCGTGCTTGGCTACGCTGACGATCTTCAAGCTCGCCAGTCGGAAGAACAAGTCGGTCCACGTGGCCCTTAGAGGTAACAACTAGGTGCCGCACGTGCAGGGCCAGGTGTCTGCGCAGCTTCTACCCGAGTTCGTGACCCTAGGAGTAAGGTTACAGTAGCTGGGCAGCTTTCCGAGGCCAGGGACATGTTCACCTGGAAGCTCACTGAGTCGAGGGTTTTCACAGTGCAATCGGTGTACCAGCTACAGTTCTTAGGCTCAACGGACTCGTCGGTGGTGCTGGCGGTGTGGCTTGCATGGGCACCGAACAAGATTAAGCTCTTTGCCTAGTTGCTCTCCATCAGCTGGCTACTTACCGTAGATAGGCCGCTGGCGAGGCAGTGGCCCAACTACTACTTTGGCCCGCTATGCGTTCGCAACCTCGAGACAGATGAGCACCTCTTCCAGGAATGCACGTGGTCGCACGAGCTATGGGCGGGTGCGGACACTCGATTCCAGGTGCCATCCTTGCATCCTTGCAACTGGAGACCAGCGGTGAGCGGGGCGGATTGGCTTACGAATCTGGCCAACACACAGGCGTAGACCAAGAAAGCTTGGATGATCTGGGGAGAAAGGAACAACAAGATCTTTAGAAGTCTAGAGCGCACGGTCCTTTGTGCGCTAGATGGTATCAGTGAGGAGCTACTGCTTTGGCAGCTGGCGGGTGGGAAAGGACAGGCCAGAACAATCTCTAGTAATAGGCAAAGTGTTCTTGAGGGTACACGGGAATTTCATCTAGTCACTTTTATCATGTTGGTTTGATTCGTGTTCTCTACTTTGATTACTTGATATTTGGGTGGACCGGTGCTTGGCTGTTGTTCTTACTTGAACAACCTCCCACTTATGATTAACCCCCTCACAAGCATCCGCAACTACGAGAAAAGTATTAAGATAAAATCTAACCATAGCATTAAACGTTTGGACCCAAATCAGCCCCTTACGAAGTAGCACATAAACTAGGGTTTAACCTTCTGTCACTCTAGCAACCCATCATCTAATAACTACTCCACAATGCATTCCCTTAGACCCATGAATGGTGAAGTGTCATGTAGTCGACGTTCACATGACACCACTAAGGGAATCACAACATACATATCATCAAAATATAGAACACATATCAAATTCACATGATTACTTGCAACATGACTTCTCCCGTGACCTCAAGAACAAAGGTAACTACTCACAAATAATAATCATGCTCAAGATCAGAGGGGTATTAGATAACATAATGGATCTGAACATATAATCTTCCACCAAATAAACCATATAGTAATCAACTACGCAAGGTAATCAACACTACTAGTCACCCACATCTACCAATCTGAGGTTCCGGTACAAAGATTGAACACAAGACATGAACTAGGGTTTGAGAGGAGATGGTGCTGTTGAATATGTTGATTAAGATTTGCCTCCCAAAGATGAGAGGGGTGTTGGTGATGACGATGGCTTCGATTTCCCCCTCCGGGAGGGAAGTTCCCCCAGCGGAATCGCTCCGGCGGAGGGCAAAAGTGCTCCTGCCCAAGTTCCGCCTTAAGGCGGCGGCGCTTCATCCCGAAAGTCCTCCTATGATTTTTTTCTAGGTCAAATGAGACTATATACCAGAAGATGGGCTCCGGAGGTGGGCCGAGGTGGCCACGATACACCAGGGCGCACCTAGGGGGGTCTGGCGCGCCCTGGTGGGTTGTGCCCACCTGGCTGGCCCCCTCCGGTAGTTTTCTGCTCCAGTATTTTTTATTAAATACAAAAATAATCTCCGTAAAATTTCATCTTCATTGGAGTTGTGTAGAATAGATATCTCTGATGTGCTTTTCTTTGGTCCAGAATTCCAGCTGCCGGTATTCTCCCTCTTTGTGTAAACCTTGCATATTATGAGAGAAAAGGCATTAGAATCACTCCTAAAGCATTATTATTCAACAAAAAATAGTAAATAACAGTAGGAAATCATGATGCAAAATGGACGTATCAACTCCCCCAAGCTTAGACCTCGCTTGTCCTCAAGCGAAAGCCGATATTGAAAAGCATGTCCACATGGTTTGAGAGAGAGGTGTCGATAAAAACAAAATACGGACATAGAAGCATCATGCTTATTATTATAACAGCAACAAACTCTAACATAAAATTTATTCAACACGTTTTTATCATATAGCTTCTTATGAACAAGTAACAATTCATCACAACATAGAAGTATGAAGCCACTACTGGAATCAGGCACTTTGCCGTCTGCTATAGCAGACGGCAAAGGCATGCTTGGCGGACGGCAAAGGCTTTGCCGTCAGCCAGCAGACGGCAAACACTCCGGCTGAACGGCTGCCGGCAAAGGCCGCTTTGCCGTCTGCTGGCAGACGGCAAAGAACTTTCCTTCTTTGCCGTCTGCCAGCAGACGGCAAAGAGCATGGACGGCACAGAAAAGGTTCCATCCCCGTTAGGTGGCTAACGGCGCTCTTTGCCGTCTGCTGGCAGATGGCAAAGAGCTGTAGATGACGTCAGCTGACGTCAGGCTTCAGCTGGGCCCAGGCAGGCTCTTTGCCGTCTGCTGGCAGACGGCAAACAACTTTCCTTCTTTGCCGTCTGCCAGCAGACGGCAAAGAGCTGTAGATGACGTCAGCTGACGTCAGGCTTCAGCTGGGCCCAGGCAGGCTCTTTGCCGTCTGCTGGCAGACGGCAAACAACTTTCCTTCTTTGCCGTCTGCCAGGAGACGGCAAAGAGGCCACATAGGCCAGCCTAGGTTGCATAGGCTGCTGCCACGTGGCCTCTTTGCCGTCTGCCAGCAGACGGCAAAGAGCTTTGCCGTCTGCTAGCAGATGGCAAAGTGGCTATATAGCCCCTGTTTTTTCTGTTTTTTGTTATATCAATTCATTTTCACAGAAATTCAAACACACATATATATATTCAGAATCACATAGTTTCAAACATCAAACATCATACATCAAACGTAGTTTCAAACATCAAACATAGTTTCACCAAGTAGTGCTCCCAGGTCATTCCTAGCTCTGGAACCCGGCCCTCACCGGGCAACGTGACCCACCCCGGGAAGCTCTGGCGACAAATCACGCCAAGGACACTGTTGGGCTTGCGGCAACCAGGCCCGTGTGTCCAAGACCTGCAGTATGACAAGGCTAACGCATTAGATATTCGAAGAAACGTGAAGACAAAAGGTTAAAAAAGAGTAAATGCACTTACTTCTCCCCCTGCGGCGCAATCAACCACCTCTGGTCGGGGGTCGCCGGGGTGGGCGGGAGCTTTGTACCACCACGCTGGTAGACTTTGCGCCCCTCAACCCACTCACTCTCGCTATAGCTATCAGAACTATAGCCACCCTCAGCATGGCCACTCGACGAGCCCGCACCTGGGTTCTGCTGCGACTCCGCGTGATCCCCAGTCTCATGGGACGAAGGCTCGGCGGCCCGACGCTCGTCGGCCCCAGGCTCGTCGGCCGTAGGCGCGTCTGTCGTAGGCTCGTCGGCCTGAGGCTCGTGGACCGGAGTCCGAGACGGCTGCACCTCAGGCTGCTCCATCTCAGACGGAGCACTCCTGTGGTCGGGTGAATCAGCTGGGGGTGGCGGCAAGGAAGGCGTAGTAGTAGCCTTCCTACCTCTCCCGCCGCCACGTCCACCTCTACCAACCTTCTTCCCCCCCCCCCCCCCGACCTCTCCCGGTCGAAGAAGAAGCGCCCGCCGGTGTCTGCATACTGAGATCCAGCGCTCTCCGGAGGTGGTGGGGTGGGATGGAAGTACCCCTCCCACCACGCGCCGAGGAAGGAGCCTCGGAGAGCTCTCGACCCGCACCCACCATCTGTCAACACCTGCAATGACAAAGAGTAAACGAAGTTAGTACAACATTAAAAAAATGAATACCTGACATGAATATAATTTAAGTGTATCATCATCATGAACATAATAAAAAATTGAATACCTAACATGAACCAATTAATAATATATATGTACATAATAATAATTGAATACCTGACATGAACTATAATATTAATCTTCATCGTCATCATTAATAAATGCATCATCATCGTCTATATATGCTTCGGGGTCAATAAATGCATCATCATCATCACTATTAGTAATGACGTGCTCATCATCATCATCAATAAATGCATCAACATGTGGAAGGCCTCCTGTACGTAATCGGTCAAGCATTGACAGGTCATCCACAGCAGTAACCTCTTCTTGTTCCGGCTCTTCTTGTTCCGGTTCAGGCTCGGATTCACTGCCGCTGTCTACTTCAATGTTCTGAGGTGAAGTAGAGCGGTTCTTGAAACGTTTTTTGGAAAGACGTGTTTCTTGGAAGAATTCTCCTTCATATGTGTCTGGGTTAATGTGAGGTTCATAATCCTCTTCATTGGGGGGAGGTGGTCTAACATGTGGCGGCACTTCATAAACGACATCCCAACCTTTGAGATTTGGATCACTTTGGCATTCCCACTGTAGATAGAAAACTTGGGTTGCCTGTTGAGCCGTAATATAGACATCGAGAACATCCAAATGGGTGCTTTGTTTGATTTCGACTAGCCCTAGATGTTCATGAGTCCTTCTAGTCTCCTTCGGCTGGAACCAATAACATTTGAAGACTACGACTTTCGGTGGGTTTGCACCATAGAATAGAAGTTCATAAATTGTTTCAACTCTTCCATAATACTCGGTACCTCCTTCGCCGATAGCAGAGACACAACAATTTGTAGACTTTCGGTCGGCCATAGATAGCTCTTTGCCATAGGTACGAAAGCGATACCCGTTGATGTCGTATTTGTCAAATGAACGGACCTTATAGTCAAAACCATTAGCGACTTGTCTCAATTCGGCGTCCATAGACTCTGAACTAGCCTACAAGTTTAATACGAAAGGATTGTTGCATTAGCCGGAAATTAGACGAAGAAATGAAATGGTCTAATGGAAATTACCGTTTGTTTGAACCAAGAGATGAAACCGGGATAGCCGCCTCCATGCATTGCCAGAAGCTCATACTCTTCGACGGAATCCTTTTGGATCACCGCTCCATACAAGAATTTGGCGACGTATCGACTGTATCAAATATCCGGGAATAAGAGCAGTTCAAAGGAATTAGAGGTTGCGAAACAATGTACCGAGAACTTACTCGATGTACGGCCGCACTTCTGTTAGGTTGTTCAAGATATACAACGTAATGGTCCGCCATTCGTCGACATCCAGCGATAAGGAACTATAAGCACCGGCTGGTGCGAGCTTCCCTTTGAATAGGCTGAGGTTGGATCCATCCTTTTTAGGGTCGCCAGCATTGTACCGAGGCTTCGGATTATGCAAATGACGATTTTTGGCTTCGTAGTGTGCTGTCACGAAGTTTGCCGCCTCCTCAGTAATGAATGCCTCGGCCATCAATGCTTCAATTCGACGTTTATTTTTACATTTTTCTCGAAGCGTCTTCTGCATCCTCTCAGTTGCGTAGCACCAACGATTCTGCACGGGCCCCCCCAATCGTGCCTCGGTCGGGAGATGCAAAATCAAATGCTGCATTGGATTAAAGAAGCCCGGGGGAAAGATCTTCTCTAACTTGCAGATCAACTCCGGCGCCAACTCTTCCAGTTCTTCTAGCAAGCCAGGCGATAGTTCTTTCGCACAAAGAACACGGAAGAAATAGCTCAGCTCTGCCAGTACTAGCCATTCATCCTCAGGGATAAAGCCACGCAACATCACCGGCATTACCCGCTCAAGCCATATGTGCCAATCATGACTCTTGAGACCAAATATTTTCAATTTTTCAAGGCTCGCTCCCCTCTTTAGATTCGCTGCATACCCATCGGGGAACATGAACTCCTTTTTCACCCACAGGATAATTTCCCTCATAGCTGGCCTTCCAAGATTGAACCATGCCTTTGGCTTCGTCCAGTTCTGCTTTCCTTTCGGTTGTCGCATATTTTGTAGCGGTCTATCACATAGAGCCTCCTGATCAACTCTAGCCTTAGGATTATCCTTTGTTTTCCCCTCTATGCCGAACAATGTACCAAAGAGGGCCTCGCCGACATTCTTTTCAGTGTGCATCACGTCGATGTTGTGTGGGCAAAGGAGGTCTTTGAAGTAAGGCAGATCCCACAAGCATGTCTTGTGAGTCCAGGCGTGTTCGGAATTATACCCCTTGAAATACCCTGGACGCTCCGGATCCGGCTCGAGAGAGTTGAACTGATCCAGGGTCTGTTGGCCTGTCAACGCAGGTGGTGCAGAGTTTTTGACAACTCTACCTTTGATGAAGTTCTTCTTGTCTTTTCTGAACTTATGGAGAGGATCCAGGAACTGTCTATGCATGTCGAAGCAAGAAAACTTGCCACCCGCCTGCAGCCGACGAAACTCAAGAGCTGCCTTGCATGTGGGGCACGGGAACCTTCCATTCACACACCAGCCAACGAATAGCGCATACGCCGGCAAGTCATGCATCGAGTACATGTACCACGCACGCATTAGGAAGTTTTTTTTGTAGCGGCGTCGTATGTCTTGATCCCATTATCCCAAGCTTCTTGCAGTTCATCCTTAAGCGGCTGCATGTACACATTCATATTCTTCCCCGGATAGTTGGGCCCCGGAATTATCAACGTCAGGAAAACGTTCTTTCTTTGCATAATCTGTCCGGGGGGGAGATTGAGTGGAATGACAAATACAGGCCAACAACTGTATTGAGCTGCCATCATACCAAACACATTGAACCCATCCGTGCTTATGGCGATTCGAGGATGCCTTGGATCTGCCGCTTTAGCATGATGTATTGCATCGAAGCGCTTCCACGCAAAAGCGTCCGATGTGTGTACCAACATCGGCTCCCCATCTGCATCTAGTTCGGTTCTTTTGCCCAATTTGTGCCATGTCATCTGTCTGGCCGTCTCTTCGACCATGAAAAGACGTTGAAGTCTTGGTATGATTGGCATATACCGAAGAACATTAACTGGGATTTTTGTCTGACTCTTCTCACCCATACCGTTGTCTACCTCAACATACCTGGAAGATTGGCAAACGGGACAATACTTCAAGTCCGCATACTCAAGCCTAAATAAGGCACATCCTTTCTCACATGCATCTATCTTCTCATAGGGCATCTTAAGTGCACGGAGGATTTTGTCCGACTGGTACAGGTTTGCAGGCATTACATGGCCTTTGGGTAGAAAGCGTCCAAATAGTGTCATCATCGCGTCGTAGCATTCTCTGCCCAAGTTGAATTGAGCCTTCAGAGCCATTACTTGTGCGATGGCATCCAGCTAACAAAGCTCAGTGTGCTCGTGGAGAGGACGTTTTGAAGACTCCAACATATCATTGAAGGCCTTTGCAGATTCCTCCATCTCATCGTCCGAATCCCGAGCATCATCAAAGTATTCCACCATGTCTTCCATCCCGGTACCATGCTCGTCGGTGCGACGACGGCCCTCCTCAGCTCTGACACGTTGGGCAGACTCACCATGAAATGTCCAGACCGTATAATCAGGCGTAAAACCCAACTTCTGCAGGTGTTTGATCATTTCAAACTCGGACTTCTTATGAAAGTTGTCGCAGTCGACACAGGGGCACCAGTTTGTTTCCTGTCCATTTGCAAATGCGGCTCTCACAAACCCCTTGGTTTTTCTTAGCCATTCATGGGTCATGTCTTTCTGACTAGTGTGACCGGTGTACATCCACGCACGATCACTCATCTTGCCTAGCTACTGGACACACAAGAAATATATACATAATTTAGCAAACCATATTCATCAGTTAATAGAGTTTGTCAGTTTTATTACGTCCATGCAACCTAGACGCTAGTAGGTAAAGATAGGTCCTAATCCCACCCGAGTATGTGTAGATTGGGTTCGTTTTCCCATGCTCTGCTCGGGATCCGACGCAAAATTTCGGCAGCACCTCCCCGCTGTTCTCCTGATACACGTCTCGGCAATAAGCAGAGAGGATGTGTACCCGGAGAACAACAGGGAGGCACTGACGAAATTCTGCATCGGATCCGGAGCAGAGCATATGGGAAAACGAACCCAATCTACACATACTCGGGCTGTCCATGGATAACGTTGGACAATTCAAAAGAATCACGGTTATAAATATGCAAATGCATGCATATTTATAGATGTAACCCTTTCGAACGGGAGACGCATAGTGGTCACGCATACTGATGATTGACACCTATAGCTAGCAAGTTTCATCGGCACGAAGACCGGAACAGAGCAAATGAAGGGGGGAGGAGGAGATGTCATTTGTGCTCACCCACGAACGCAGGGGCGGAGCTCGTCGAACGCACGGGGAGGTCGTCGAACACCAGACCCTCGCAGCCCCGAAAGAACTGCACATTTAAATCCACCCGATCAACACAAATATATATGATGTTTTTCTTAACAAAATCGGGAAATATACTTCCTAAATCATAATTCACAAATATATGACCCCATCGGCCTCTGGAAGGCCGAAGAGCACCTTTTCGGTCAACAGGAGGCCGAAGAGGTGTCGGGGGTAGGGGGTGTCGTGTCTGGGTGGCATGGTGTCGGGGTGTCGTGGTGTCGGGGTGTCGGGGTGTCGTGTCGGGGTCGGGGTGTCGGGGGGTGTCGTGTCTGGGTGTCGTGGTGTCGGGGTGTCAGGGGTGTCGGGGTGTCGGGGTCGGGGTCGGGGTCGGGGTGTCGGGGGGTGTCGTGTCTGGGTGTCGTGGTGTCGCGGTGTCAGGGGTGTCGGGGTGTCGGGGTCGGGGTGCCGTGTCGGGGTCGGGGTGTCGGGTCGGGGTCGGGGTGCCGTGTCGGTGTCGGGGTGTCGGGTCGGGGTCGGGGTCGGGGTGCCGTGCCGGGGTCGGGGTCGGGGTCGGGGTGTCGGGGTCGGGGTGTCGGGTCGGGGTCGGGTTGTCGGGTCGGGGTCGGGGTGCCGTGTCGGGGTCGGGATCGAGGTCGGGGTGTCGGGGTCGGGGTGTCGGGTCGGGGTCGGGTTGTCGGGTCGGGGTCGAGGTGCCGTGTCGGGGTCGGGGTTTTTTCTCTTTTTTTTCTTTTCTTCTTCTTCCTCTTCTTTCTTTTCTTCCTTTTCTTCCTTTTTTTTCCTTCTTCTTCTGCTTCTTCCTCCTTTCCTTTTTCCTCTTCTTCTTCTCCTCCTCTCCTCTTTTTTCTTCTTCTTCTTCCTCTTCTTCTTTTTTCTTCTCCTCCTCCTCCTCTTCTTCTTCTTCCTTTCCTTTTTTCCTCTTCTTCTTCTCCTCCTCTCCTCTTTTTTTCTTCTTCTTCTTCTTCTTTTTTCTTCTCCTCCTCCTCTTCTTCTGTTTCTTCTTCTTATTATTATTTTTTGTTCTTTTTCTTTTTTATTTTTCCTTTGTTTTCATCTTCTTTTCTTCTTTTTTTTCTTCTAGGTTTTTTTTCTACCTAAATGTCTAAATATTTTTTCCTATTTACCCAAACACCTAAACAACTATTTGCAAAACATCTAAAAACAGAAAACTAAAAATCTAATTAGAAAAACAGAAAAAAATATTAAAAGGGGGGCAGGGGAAGCTCACCAGAGAGGGGCAGGGGGCAGGGCGGCCGGCGGCGAGGAGAGGAGGCCGCCGGGGAGGGGGCGGCGGCGGCAGGAGGGCCGTGAGGAGGGGGCGGCGCCGCGGTGGTGGAGGTGCGCCACGGGGAGGGGGGCAGGAGGTGGTGGAGGGCGGGGAGGGGGCAGCGGCGGCGGTGAGCGAGGGGGAGGGGGCGGCGGCGAGAGGGCGGGGAGGGGGCGGCGAGAGGGCGGGGAGGGGGCGGCGGCGGTGAGAGAGGGGAACGGGCGCGGGTGTGAGAGAGAGAGAGGTGAGAGAAAGAGAGAGGCGGGAGGCGCGGGGGGGTGGCGAAAATTAAGCCCCCTCTTTGCCGTCTGCTGGCAGACGGCAAAGTTCTTTGCCGTCTGCCAGCAGACGGCAAAGAGGGGGGCCGTTAGCCCGTCCCCGCCGTTACACTGTGGGGCCCCCTCACCTCTCTTTGCCGTCTGCTGGCAGACGGCAAAGAGTTCTTTGCCGTCTGCCAGCAGACAGCAAAGAAGTGGCCCGTGTGACCTGGCAAGTGCAGTACCAAGTGGGGCCCACTGTGTTCTTTGCCGTCTGCTGGCAGACGGCAAAGAACTCTTTGCCGTCTGCCAGCAGACAGCAAAGAAGTGCAGATGGCAAAGAGCCTCTTTGCCATCAGCATGTTCTTTGCCGTCTGCTTTATAAAAGCAGACGGCAAATATCCTCTTTGCCATCTTCTAGCAGACGGCAAAGAGCTGGCAGATGGCAAAGTCCCTGATTCCAGTAGTGAGCATAAACCTTATTGAAAACCAACAAACTATGTTCTCAGTCAACTTTGCAACTACAATTCATCATATTTTCCGGAAGGGTCTCATGTAGGAGCCTTTTGGCAAGTCCACATACTCAACCATCATTTAGTCTTCTATGATTGCTAACACTCACGGCATACCCATGAACAAAAAGTTTCAACCGGACACATAGGAAGATAGGGGCTTATTGTTTCGCCTCCCAACGTATTCACCTCAAGGGTGATGTCAACAATAATAACTCATGCCCACCCATATCCAACTGGATATATGTGCCTAGATCTTTCCTCACCACATGATGCTTGCAAAAGGAAAAAGTAAAAAGGAATAGGAAAGAATACTTTGACTCTTGCATAAAAGTGAATACATAAAAGTAAAATATAGGCCCTTCGCAGAGGGAAGCAGAGGTTGTCATGCGCTTATTGGTTTGTATGCCCAATGCCTTAATGTAAAAGGGCGTCACACTACATTGCCCCCTATGATAGCAACCTTTATTATGCAGTCCGTTGCTTTTATTACTTTGCCATCATAAGTTCGTGTAGCGCTCAATTTTCTCTTACACTAATTCATCAAACACTTTTAGAAGCAATTTTTATTGCCTTATTGCACCGATGACAACTAACTTGAAGGATCTTTCTCGATCCATAGGTGGGTATGGTGGACACTCAAAGAATGAATTTGGGTTTGGGTTTTTGGATGCTTAAGTAGTATCTCTACTTAGTGCGGAATTTTTGGCTAGCAAAGATATTGAGCAAGCACCACATGTTGAAGGATCTATGACAATATAACTTCTATGTGGATATGAACAAGCATAAATCATTACATTGTCTTCCTTGTCCAACGTCAACAATTTTGACATATAATATTTTATGGGGGCTCACAATCGTAAAAGATGTCCAAGATAGTGTATTTGCATGTGAATCTTCTCTTCTCTTATAAATTCTTTCATGAATTGCATCATTGACCAATGCTATGTTTGTCAATCTCCAATAAATTTTACTACTTATACTTTTCCTTATGTGATGTCATTACTCACCATAAGATTAGCATATGATTCTTTTCATTTCTTTTTCTTTTTCTTTATTTTGATGGTAACAAGAAAGTAGAGAGGCAAAAACTCAAACTAAACTTTATTATATAACTCTCACTCGATTACATAGATAGATAGTCCACGAAACTAACAGAAGAAAATAGATCATGCTAAACTTTTATTCAACTAAAACAAGGGAAACTAAAGATCGAACTAAAATAGGTAAAGGTGAATAAAAGTGGTGGTGATACGATACCGGGGCACCTCCCCCAAGCTTGTCTCAAGCCAAGGGGAGTGCCCATACCCGTGTGCTCAAGTCTCCTTTGGTGGTGGTGATGAAGAAGATGGCGGTCTTGACGAAGCCTTCTTCTTCATCTTATATTTAAGCATAAAGTTTCCCCCCCGTAGATCATCGTTCTCCAACTCAAGCATTAATATCCTTTTGCACAATGCCGCCTTGCTCTCCTGCAGAAAATGAGATGGGATAAATTGGACCTTAGGTTTGTATCTTCTAGGGAGGCCTGATTTCTTAAACTCTACATGCATGTCTCCCGGTTGAGGTAATGGATCATCCTCTTCCTCAGAGCTATCATCTTTTGTTTCCTTCATGGTAGCATCTTCTTCCTCCTCCGAGTCTTGAGACGACATATTTTCAGATCTGTTAGGGAAACAACACGAAACAAGAACAGAGGATTTTTCTGCAATGCGGTCGTCAAAACAGTCGGGGGTATATATAGAGAATTTTTATTCTTGGGAAACAAGCATATGGAAGGAAAACGGAGTCGGGAAGGCATCCGAGGTGGGCACAACCCACCAGGGTGCGCCCAGAGGTGCCTGGCGCGCCTTGGCGTATCGTGCTCACCTCGATCACCTTCCGGTTTATTTTTTTTTATTTCCAAAATTTTCTAATATTCCAAAACTGAAAAAAAATACTTTTGCGGATTTTTCGGAGTCCGTTTACTTACCGTATCACGTACCTCCTAATTTTTAGAATTCTGGAGTGTTCCGAAAGGTTTCTTTTATGTGTTCCTTCGGTGTCATGGTTTGGATAACATTGTTTTCAACGTTAATAGGCGTACCTGAGATATAATGCTTAATTCTTTGTCCATTGACCACCTTTGGGTTAGTACCTTTGGCGTTATTAATCTTGATAGCTCCAGATCGATAAACCTCTTCGATAATATATGGTCCTTCCCATTTGGAGAGAAGCTTTCCTGCAAAAAATCTTAAATGAGAGTTGAACAAAAGAACATAGTCTCCTATTTTAAATTCCCGCTTTTGAATTCTTTTGTCATGCCATCTTTTTACTTTTTCTTTGAATAGCTTGGCATTTTCATAGGCTTGGGTTCTCCATTCATCGAGTGAGCTAATATCAAATAGCCTCTTCTGACCGGCAAGTTTGAAATCATAGTTAAGTTCTTTAATTGCCCAAAATGCTTTGTGTTCTAATTCTAGAGGAAAATGACAAGCTTTCCCATATACCATTTTGTATGGAGACATACCCATAGGATTTTTATAAGCTGTTCTATAGGCCCAAAGTGCATCTTCTAATTTCTTAGACCAATTCTTACGAGACCTATTGACAGTTTTTTCTAATATTAATTTTATTTATCTATTGCTAAGTTCTACTTGACCACTAGATTGAGGATGATAGGGTGATGCAATTCTATGGTTAACATCATATTTAGCAAGCATCTTACGGAAAGCACCATGGATAAAGTATGAACCACCATCGGTCATTAAATATCTAGGGACTCCAAACCTCGGGAAGATAACCTCTTTAAGCATTTTAATGGAGGTGTGGTGATCAACACTACTAGTTGGAATGGCTTCTACCCACTTAGTGACATAATCAACAGCAACCAAAATATGTGTGTACCCATTGGAGGAAGGAAAAGGCCCCATATAATCAAAACCCCAAACGTCAAATGGTTCAACAACAAGTAAATAATTCATAGGCATTTCCTGACGCTTGCCGATATTAGCAATTCTTTGACATTCATCACAAGACAAGACAAACTTACGGGCATCCATGAAGAGAGTAGGCCAATAAAAACCAGATTGCTATACCTTGTGAGCAGTTCTATCTCCCGCATGATGTCCTCCATAAGCTTCGGAATGACACTTCGGTAGGATTTGTTCCTGTTCATGCTCAGGTACACAACGTCTAATAATACCATCTACTCCTTCTTTACAAAGATGTGGGTCATCCCAAAAGTAATGTCTTAAGTCATAGAATTTTTTTCTCTTTTGTTGGTATGTGAAGCTAGGTGGTATATACTTAGTGACAATGTAGTTAGCATAATCAGCATACCAAGGTGTGTTTTGAGAAACATTTATTGTAGCTAACTGTTCGTCAGGGAAACTATCATCAATAGCTAGTGGGTCATCAAGAATATTTTCTAACCTAGACAGGTTATCAACTACTGGGTTCTCAGCTCCCTTCCTATCAACGATGTGTAAGTCAAATTCTTGAAGCAAGAGAACCCGCCTAATGAGTCTAGGTTTAGCATCTTTCTTTTCCATAAGGTATTTTATAGCAGCATGATCAGTGTGAACAATAACTTTGGAATCAACAATGTAGGATCTAAATTTATCACAAGCAAACACAACTACTAAAAATTCCTTTTCGGTGGTAGCATAATTTCGTTGGGCACTGTCTAGATTTTTACTAGCATAATGGATAACATTCAATTTCTTATCAACTCTTTGTCCTAGAACAGCACCAACAAAATAATCACTAGCATCACACATAATTTCAAAAGGCAAGTTCCAATCAGGTGGTTTAATGATAGGTGCAGAGGTTAAGACTTTCTTGAGTGTTTCAAAGGCTTCCAGGCAATCATCATTAAAAACAAAAGGAATATCCTTTTGCAAAAGATTAGTAAGAGGCCTAGAAATTTTAGAGAAGTCTTTAATGAACCTCCTATAAAAACCAGCATGACCAAGGAAACTTCGAATACATTTAATATCTTTGGGACATGGCATTTTCTCAATTGCATCAACTTTAGCTTTATCCACCTCAATACCTCGTTCAGATATTTTATGCCCCAAGACAATGCCTTCATTAACCATAAAGTGGCACTTCTCCCAATTCAAGACGAGATTAGTTTGTTCACATCTCTGCAAAACTTGATCAAGGTTGCTTAAGCAATCATCAAAAGAAGTTCCATAAATGGAAAAATCATCCATGAAAACCTCCACAATCTTTTCACAAAAATCAGGGAGTATAGCTGTTATACATCTTTGAAAGGTAGCAGGTGCATTGCATAAAACAAAAGGCATACGTCTATAAGCATAGGTTCCAAAAGGGCAAGTGGTGGTTTTCTCTTGATCGGATTGTGACACAGGTATTTGAGAGAAACCAGAATATCCATCTAGGAAACAAAAGTGTGTGTGCTTAGATAATCTTTCTAGCATTTGATCAATGAAAGGCAGAGGGTAATGATCTTTTCTAGTAGATTTATTTAATTTTCTAAAATCAATTACCATTCTATAGCCAGTGACAATTCTTTGTGGAATAAGTTCATTCTTATCATTAGGAACAACGGTAATACCTCCTTTCTTAGGGACACAATGAACGGGGCTTACCCATCTACTATCAACAATGGGATAGATTATACCTGCTTCCAGAAGCTTTAATATTTCAGTTCTTACCACTTCCTTCATCTTAGGATTCAAACGCCGTTGGTGATTAACAACGGGTTTAGCATCAGGTTCCATATTAATCTTGTGCCGACATAGAGTGGGACTAGTGCCCTTAAGATCATCAAGAGTATATCCAATAGCAGCCCTGTGCTTCTTCAGAACTTTCAATAATCTCTCTTCTTCATGTTCTGAAAGGTTAGCACTAATAATAACAGGATATATCTTTTTCTCATCAAGATAAGCATACTTCAGAGTGTCAGGCAATTGTTTCAATTCAAACACAGGATCACCTTTAGGTGGAGGAGGACCTCCAAGAGTTTCAATAGGAAAATTGTGTTTCAGGAGAGGTTGTTGTTCGAAGAAATTTTTATCTATTTCATTTCTTTCACGCAAATGCATATGATTTTCATGGTCAAGCAAATATTGTTCTAACGGATCAGTGGGAGGCACAACAATAGAAGCAAGGCCAATTATTTCATCCTTACTAGATAACGCTTTATCACGAGGTCATCTACTAAACTTAGAAAAATTAAACTCATGAGACACATTACCGAAACTAACACCGATGGTTTTTTTCACAATCTATTTTAGCATTGACGGTGCTCAAGAAAGGTCTACCAAAGATAATGGGACAAAAGTCATCTTGTGGGGAACCAAGGACTAGAAAATCAGTAGGGTATTTCACTTTCCCACACAAGACTTCAACATCTCTAGCAATCCCAAGTGGTGTGATAGTGTCTCTATTAGCAAGTTTAATAGTAACATCAATGTCTTCCATTTCAGCAGGTGCTATTTCGTCCATAATTTCTTGGTATATAGTAAAAGGGATAGCACTCACACTAGCACCCAAATCACATAAACCATGATAGAAATGATCTCCTATTTTGACTGAGACAACAGGCATGCATTCTATGGGTCTATGTTTATCCTTTTCATTGGGTTTAGCAATTCTAGCAGCTTCATCACAGAAGTAGATAACATGCCCATCAATATTTTCTACCAAGAGATCTTTAACCATAGCAACACTAGGTTCTACTTTAATTTGTTCAGGGGGTTTAGGTGCTCTTGTATTACTCTTACGAACGACAGTTGATACCTTGGCATGTTCCTTTATCCTAACAGGGAAAGGTGGTTTTTCAATATAAGCAGTAGGCACAACTGGATCAACATTGTACAAGATGGTTTGTTCTTTAGCTATGACCGGTTCTTTAATTTCTTCTTTAATAGGGGGATGACATTTAAACCACTTCTCCTTAGGGAGGTCAACATGAGTAGAAAATGCTTCGTAGAAAGAGGCTACTATCTCAGAGTCAAGTCCATATTTAGTGCTAAACTTATGAAAAGTATCGGTATTCATAAAAGATTTAACACAACCAAATTCAAGCTTTATACCTGACTCATTACCTTCGTCAAGTTCCCAATCTTCAGAGTTGCATTTGATTCTTTCTAAGAGATCCCACCTGAATTCAATAGTCTTCTTCATATAAGAACCAGCACAAGAAGTATCGAGCATGGATTGATCATTATGAGAAAGCCGAGCATAAAAATTCTGAATGATAACTTCTCTCGGAATGTCATGATTGGGGCATGAATATAACATTGACTTAAGCCTCCCCCCAAGCTAGAGCGATGCTTTCTCCTTCACGAGGACAAAAATTATAGATATAATTCCGATCATGATGAACTAGATGCATGGGATAAAACTTTTGGTGGAATTCCAATGGCAAACGATTCTAGTTCCACGATCCAAGATCATCACATAACCTATACCATGTCAATGCTTTTCCCTCCAAAGATAAAGGGAAAACCTTCTTCTTAACTTCATCTCCGGGTAAACCTGCAAGCTTAAATAATCCACAAATTTCGTTCACATATAAGAGGTGCATATCAGGATATTCAGTTCCATCCCCTGCATAAGGTTTAGCAAGCAGTTGTTCTAATATACCCGGAGTAATTTCATAGCCAATATTTTCAGTAGGTGCTGTAGGTTGAGCGGCAACTAATTGTGGTTCCGGTGGAGGTGAAGATACCCCGAACAAACCCCTCAAAGGATTGTTTTCCATAGTAGCAAGTAGCAATAAATTTTAGCACGTAGTATAAGTTTTTCCTTACCGATTTCCACTTACCAAGAGCGCTTCACTCCCCGGCAATGGCGCCAGAAAAGAGTCTTGATGACACACAAGTATAGGAGATCAATCGTAGTCCTTTCGATAAGTAAGAGTGTCGAACCCAACGAGGAGCAGAAGGAAATGACAAGCGGTTTTCAGCAAGGTAATTTCTGCAAGCACTGAAATTGTAGGTAACAGATAGTTTGATAGCGAGATAATTGGTAACAAGCAAGTGACGGTAATGGTAAACAAGGTGCAGCAAGGTAGCCCAATCCTTTTGTGGCAAAGGACAGGCCAGAACATTCTCTAGTAATAGGCAAAGTGTTCTTGAGGGTACACGGTAATTTCATCTAGTCACTTTTATCATGTTGGTTTGATTCGTGTTCGCTACTTTGATAACTTGATATCTGGGTGGACCGGTGCTTGGGTGTTGTTCTTACTTGAACAACCTCCCACTTATGATTAACCCCCTCGCAAGCATCCGCAACTACGAGAAAAGTATTAAGATAAAATCTAACCATAGCATTAAATGTTTGGATCCAAATCAGCCCCTTAGGAAGTAGCGCATAAACTAGGGTTTAAGCTTCTGTCACTCTAGCAACCCATCATCTAATAACTACTCCACAATGCATTCCCTTAGGCCCATGAATGGTGAAGTGTCATGTAGTCGACGTTCACATGACACCACTAAGGGAATCACAACATACATATCATCAAAATATCAAACACATATCAAATACACATGATTACTTGCAACATGACTTCTCCCGTGACCTCAAGAACAAAGTTAACTACTCACAAATAATAATCATGCTCAAGATCAGAGGGGTATTAGATAACATAATGGATCTGAACATATAATCTTCCACCAAATAAACCATATAGTAATCAACTACGCAAGGTAATCAACACTACTAGTCACCCACAGGTACCAATCTGAGGTTCCGGTACAAGGATTGAACACAAGAGATGAACTAGGGTTTGAGAGGAGATGGTGCTGTTGAAGATGTTGATGAAGATTGGCCTCCCAAAGATGAGAGGGGTGTTGGTGATGACGATGCCTTCGATTTCCCCCTCCGGGAGGAAAGTTCCCCCGACGGAATCGCTCCGCCGGAGGGCAAAAGTGCTCCTGCCCAAGTTCCGCCTTGAGGCAGCGGTGCTTCGTCCCGAAAGTCCTCCTCTGATTTTTTCTAGGTCAAATGTGACTATATACCAGAAGATGGGCTCCGGAGGTGGGCCGAGGTGGCCACGATACACCAGGGCGCGCCCTGGTGGGTTGTGCCAACCTGGATGGACCCTCCGGTAGTTTTCTACTCCAGTATTTATTATTAAATACAAAAATAATCTCCGTAAAATTTCAGCTTCATTGGAGTTGTGCAGAATAGATATCTGAAAGCACATTTGCTACCTTCGTGGTTTTGGTAATTAATAACAACATATATGTCATTGAACTAATGTTTCCACTAAGCATATTTTAGGAAAAGTTCAATGATAGGGATGGCAAAAGGATTGTCGAGATACCCCTAGATTCAAGGAAATGGATTGGCAAAGCTTCAAGCAAAAGGACTCTACATTTCACTTTGTGAGAAATCACTTTGATTCCATAGGAAAGCCAATACTATTAAAAGGGGGGTAAGGTACTGTCGGTGAACAAGATGCTCCACGTGCACAAGTGATAGTCACCAAAAACACGCACAAACTCTTCCACAAAATTCTGTCCAAAGCCAAATATCTAAAATCGGTGCAACCAACAATTCCCACTCGGTCCAACCGATTCCCAAATTCAGACAGACCCATGCCAAACCCTAGCCCTTCGGTGCAACCGATTCTGCATCGGTGCCACCGAGTTCAGTTGCCAACTTTCTGTTTAGCTATTTTCAAGCTTCTGTACCACCAAGTTTTGCTAGTCGGTCTCACCGAGATTTGGACCAACTTCCTGGTTAGCTATTCACAAGAATCGGTACCATCGAGAATTGTGAATCGGTGTCACCGAGTTTTTGGACCAACTCTCTGGTTACCCATGGTCAAGAATTGGTACCACCGAGACTTGAGAATCGGCGTCACCGAGTTGTGCAATCAGACCGTTGGTCACCTAATCGGTACCACCGAGAGTTATGTATCGGTCTCACCGAGATTCAAAAGTTACCACCTTTTGATCACTTCGGTACCACTGAGTTTTACACTTCGGTGTCACCGAGTTGGTCACTTTAGGTGTAACGGTTGGATTTTTGGGGATGCCTATGTATACCCCTTCATCACCACCCACTCGAAACAGAAGCACTCAAAACTATTCCATACTTGCCCCATCCTATTTTCTGAGAGAGAGCCGCCTACTCATGTGTTGAGATCAAGCTATTCCATTCCTACCATATGAATCTTGATCTCTGGCCTCCCCAAGTTGCTTTCCACCAAATCAATCTCTTCCACCATAGCCAAATCTGTGAGAGAGTGATTGTGTGTTGAGGAGTCTATCATCTTGAAGCACAAGAGCAAGGAGTTCATCGACATTACCGAGCCTATTACCTTTTGGAGGGTGGTGCCTCCTAGATTGGTTAGGTGTCGCTTGGGAGCCTCCTACTTCGTGTTGTGGAGTTGAACCAAGAAGTTTGTACGGGCAAGGAGATCGCCTACTTCGTGAAGATCTACCCATAGTGAGGCTAGTCCTTCGTGGACGGAAGACGTTATGGAATAGTCAAGGTTGCTACTTCATGGACCCTTATGGGTGGAGCCCTCCGTGGACTCTCGCGACCGTTACCCTCCGTGGTTTGAAGACTCCATAAACGTGGACGTACGATAGCACCACCTATCGGAACCACGGGAAAAATCTTCGTGTCTACAGATTGCGTTTGATCTTCCTTCCTACCCTCTACTACATATGCTTGTTGTTACTTTCCGCTGCTATACTCTTAGACATGCATGTGTAGGGTGTACTTGACTTGTTATCATTGCTAAAATCTGCCAACACGTAAAATTGGGAAAAGGTAGAATTTTTATTTGGTCAAGTAGTCTAATCACCCCCCCTCTAGACATACTTTCGATCCTACAAGTGGTATCAGAGCTTTGGTCTCCATTGCATTGGTCTCGCAACCTAGGAGAGTATGGCGTCTAGTGAGGGAAAATATCACCGTAGAGGTCCGTACTTTGATGGCACGAATTTTGCTAGTTGTAAGCACAAAATGAAAATGCATATTCTTGGTCATAACCCCGCCGTTTGGGCTGTTGTTCGTGTTGGCTTGCAAGGTGAATTCTTTGGTGATGGAAAGGAATCGGATCGAGAAGCGACCGCGGATGAATTGAAGATGTTGCAATACAACGCTCAAGCATGTGACATTCTTTTCAACTGCCTATTGCCCGAACAATTCAACAAAATCTGCCATCTTGAGAATGAAAAAGAGATTTGGGATACTTTGGTTGATATGCATGAAGGTACTGAATCCGTGAGAGAATCCAAGTTGGATGTTCTTCAAAGTCAGCTTGACAAGTTCAAGATGAAGGATGGTGAAGGAGTCGCAGAGATGTACTCTAGGCTAGCTCTCATCACAAATGAGATTGCCGGCTTAGGAAGCGAAGAAATGACCAACAAATTCATCATCAAAAAGATACTTCGAGCTTTGGATGAGAGATACGACACCGTGTGCACATTGATCCAAATGATGCCCAACTACAAAGATCTCAAGCCTACGGAAGTCATTGGAAGGATTGTTGCTCATGAGATGACACTCAAGGACAAAGAAGAGCTTCACAACAAGTCTAGCGGTGCTTACAAAGCCACAAGTGATGCTCCCGGAACTTCAAGCGACAACCTTGTCACCAATGAAGAGATAAGCCTCATGGTCAAGAAATTCAACAAGTTCTACAAGAATAGAGGCAAAGAACGAAGCTCCAACTCAAGATATGAAGAGAAGCGTTCGTCAAGTCATGACCGAAACTGCTACAATTGTGGGAAGCCCGGACACTACTCCAATGAGTGCACGGCTACCTACAAACGAAGAGAAGAGTCACCTAGAAGACGAAGCTCAAGGAATGAATCACCTCAAAGAGAGAGGAGTAGTGATGACCGTTATGAACGAAGACCCTCAAGGAGAAGTAGGGACTCGGAGAAGAAGGACAAGTACACCAAGAGCTACACAAGAAGAAGATATCAAGCTCATGATGGTGAATGGGTTTCCGGCTCCGAATCCGACAACAACTCCGAGAGAAGCTATCACTCCAACTCCGACTATAGTCAAGATGAAGGTGTTGCCGGACTTGCACTAGTGACTACCAACTCCTATGATCTATTTGATTCACCAAATGAAGGGAGTGGAAGTTGCTTCATGGATAAAGGCCCCAAGGTATCGCACCCCGAGTATCTTGATTTCAATAGAGATGAAGATGATTTACTTGGTGATGATGACTTGCTCTTTGATAAAACTAGTGATGTTAGTCAAAATGAACTTGATAATTTTCATGCTAGTCAAGATAAGTCGGTTGATGATGATAAGATGAAAATAGAACAACTAACTAAAGAATTAAACACTCTTAAGTTAGCTCATGAATCTACTCTAGAAGATCATAGAGAGCTTGTAAGGACTCATGAGAAGCTACGCTTCGAGAAGCTCACCTTGGAGCAAGAACATGAGTTTCTTAAAGCTATCAATAACGATCTCCGAAAGAAGACTTCATCTTATCTAGCCAAACGATTACTCTTGTCTACATTCATGCCACAAGTTAAATCTAGACAAACTAGTAACAAAGGCAAGAAAGGTTCTTCATCTAGTAGCAACAATAAA
Source organism: Elymus sibiricus (assembly GCA_039707655.1). NCBI lineage: Eukaryota > Viridiplantae > Streptophyta > Magnoliopsida > Poales > Poaceae > Elymus > Elymus sibiricus. Next base: position 121,397,840 of record CM077671.1, on the reverse strand, counting down.
AATGCTAAATCTAATGATGTTGCTTCTAGTAGTTCTATTGATTCCACTAATGATGATTCCCTTAGCCAAGTTACACTTGAGCAAGAAAACGAATTATTGAAAGGAATTATAGAGAAAGGTATCTACATGAGTCTTGCCGGGTGTAAGCAATTTGAGGAGATTGTACGCAAGCACGGAGGATACCGGAAGAACCATGGCATTGGCTACTTCAACGCTAATGGAGTTGAATGGGAAAAATGTCAATACCCCAAGCCCAAGTTTGTTCCTCAAAAGGAGAAGTATGAAAATACTCTTCCCAACGGAACAAACACTCAAAATGACCTTCCACCACAAGACCACAAGCTCAAGGGCAAGAACAAGCTTCAAGAGGACATTGACTCATATGAAGATGAATCCCAAGCTTTGGTGGAGTGGGTTCCCAAGGCTACTTCAAGCTCAACTTCTACAAGTGCCACTTCAACACCAAGGATCCCCATCAAGTTGATGTGGGTCCCCCAGAAGAAGAACTAGAGAAGTTCTTGAGGGGTGACTCCGCCAATGAAATTCACTCACATTCATTATTGGCAAGAACTAGTTGCAATCCACGTCAACATCATGCAATAGTTCAAGGAGTCACACAATCCCTCAGAGGTAAGCAAGGGACAAGGTAATCAACAAATCCATGGACATCATCATGTATGCTTTAAACTCCATGTCCATAGATATCCTTGTATTTGTCTCTTGTGTGTTGGGACTAACCCATGTAGGTGAGAAGAGTAAGGAAACAACAAGGATGCTCCCAACTCTTGGTGATCTTCATCAACCTTGAGCATCCACCACTACCTCACCAACATGAAGTCTTCACCGACAAAACCCAAGGTTAGTTTATCCCTCCTATGGGGGGATGTCACATCAAGGGGGAGCTTTACTCTAAGACTTGAGTTAAAGCATCTCTTAGAATGTGACAACATTAAATGCTTTATATAAAATTGGTAACCCCACTTGTGCTTAAACGATGAGTATGACCTATGATCAAGTATTCTTACTTGGCTCCTAAGTCAATATACTCATATATAGATGACTCCGTCATCGCCAAAATGCTTGATAGATGCTAGTATGTATGTGCATGTTTTCCATGATTTCATTTGACATCTTATTGTGTGAGCATGTTGGTCTGCATTTATTTATCCATTCGAGGACATCCAATTGTTGATATTTGGCTTTTGATTTTTCTTTTGCCAATTGGATGGACAAGAATGCCTAGGACCACTCTCTAGCTATCTATGCTTTCTTGTCTCATATTCTATTCTTGCTGCATCACAAAATTTGAACAAGTGCTTTTCGATCCCTCTGTGTGAGGAGCACTCGGAGTTCCGTATGGACAAAGGACTGACCATTAAAACCTCCCAAGTGCATCTCGGTGGAACCAACACCAAAAACTCGGTCTCACTGAATGCCCAGGGTTGATCTAGATTTCCATCTCGGTAACACCGATTCCTCATTCTCGGTTACACCGAGTTTCCCTGTCAGCTGACAGTTGAGAAACTCAGTGGCACCGATAATTTCGAACCGGTGTCACCGACAGCAAAGGGTATATATCATGGTGGACACGACTTTTTGAAATTCAATCTCAAGAGTCCGTTTCCTCCAACCCTAAGCTGCCGCTCTAGACCCCTTGGCCGTCGCCCTTGCCTCCCCGTGTGCCTTCGCCGTTGGCAATCGCCGCCGCCGACGGGATCTTCACCGCCGTCGTTGCCTTAGCGGGTCCTTCACCGAATTAGGGTATGGATCCGACCCTCCTTGTGCTCCCCGTCCGATTCACGCGCATTGGAGTTACTTTTATCGATAATCCACCGATTGCAAACCTCCCTATCCTGTAGAAATCTCATTAGATTAGCGAACGACGGATTTTTAGGTTCAGTCGTCCGCAAAACCAAATCTCGGTGACACCGAGTCAGAAAAATCGGTTCTACCGATTTTGTTTTTGTGCTACTAAGGACAGTCTCGGTGAAACCGAGTGGCAATTCTCGGTATGACTGAAATTGCTGCCAAGTTTCTGTAAAGAGCTCTGTGTGTCTCGATGGTATCGAAACTTTTGACCCGGTGACACCGACATCCCTTTTTGCTGACAACTATATCTAAGGATTTCTCTGATCAAACCTTTGAAAAATGTCTGCATTTTGTGATGACTCAACCCTTCCACACTTCTATACTCTATTTCACAGGGTCAGACATGTCAGGCTCAGATGACAGTGAGAACAATTTCAGAGAGCAGAGTGTTGACATGAGCTCACGCACAAGTCCTGAGGGGAGCTATGATGATGTTCCTAGCTCTCCTGATCTTCCCAAAGCTGCAACCAGGACAGGAAGGAAGCTCAACTCAGATGAGGAGGATGAAGATTTCATACCTGAGGAGCTATCCAAGAAAGATGATACTGCCAAGAACACTGTTGCTGCCTCTTCATCCAAGAAGAAGAAGGCCATCAGGAAAGAGTTTGCTAGCTCAGGATCAGCCAGAGCACCAGAGAGTGCTAGGGCAATAATGACTCTTCACCTTGAGTCACCCCCAAAGAAGTCTATGCCTAAGAAGGCTGGGAGAAGAAGAGAGAAAGGACAAGATTTGTCAAAGCTAAAGTTATTCCATCTACTCCAGAGTATCTAGATGAGGAAGAAGAGGAGTAAGAGCCAGCTGCTAAGGCTCCTCCTAAGAAGAAGAAGAAGCTCATGGCAGATGCTATGCCTAAGACTACCACATCCAAGAGCACCAAGACTGCACCCAAGAAAGTTGTTGTTGTTCCTAAACCTAAGAGGTTCTCCAGAGACATCCCAGCTGCTTCCAAGAACAAGACTTCTACTTTTAGGGAAGCTGAGGATGATGATATGACATCTTTGATGAAGCTAAGACCACACCTTCCAGAGCACAATGCCAGCCACTTGCTTGCTGAGGACATGAAGAAGAGGAAGGACTCTGGTTTGAGAGAGTGGAGAGCCATTGATCCGTATTCCCAGAGGAGGAAGACTGCTGTTGACTACAGGTTCTACACTAAGGAGCAATAAGATTTCTATGAAACTATCTTGCTTGATAATTCCCTGCTGTGAGTGACATGAGATATGTAGACTGGAAATACATCAAGGAGAATGAAGATTACTTCCCAAGTGTGCAAGACAATTTTCATTGCACTGGTCTGGATGAATTTGTTGGTAAGGAATTTACTGCATGGAACGATGAGATGATCATGCAATTCTACTCCACTGCTCACTTCTATGGAGATGGTAGAATTGTGTGGATGACTGAAGGAGCAAGATATGAATCCACAGTTGAGGAGTGGGCAGCCATCTTAGGAGTCCCACAGGAAGAAGATGGTGACATCAATGTCTACAATGAGCCCAAGGCTAGCCACAATGCCATGAAGAACATGTACAATGAGATCCCTGCTGCACATCTGAAGTCTCACAAGCTTGGATCCATTTACTTCCTCCAGGCTGGCCTACGGACTATCAACACCATCTTGAGGCATACCTTAATGCCTAAGTCTGGAAATGAGAAGATGATCAGAGGCTATTCCATCAACATGCTGCTCCACCTAGATCAACATACGAGATTTAGAGTGATGGATTTGATCGTAGAGACTGTGAAGAGGGTTGCTGCTGATCAGAAGCGCTCTTGCTGCTATGCACCCTACATCTAGATGCTTATTAACTCCAAGCTGGAGAAGCACATCTTTGCTCTTGACAGACCACATTTGCCACTATTACCAGATCTAGAAGATAATGTTGTGGTGATGGACCCAGATCATCCCACTTCAGCTACAGCACAGGCACATGCAGAGGCTGCCAGAGACTCTAGTTCTCAGATGCCCAGGTCTAGGAGTGAGCAGATGGATCTCCTACTTAGCTCTGTGCTCAGCATGCAGAAGGACATCAGCGAGATATTGAAGAACCAGGAAAGTCTCTCGAGGATTGTTGACAACAAGTTTCACACGCTCAACAACAAGGTGGATGGGCTAACACAGATAGTTGATGAGCTCAAGAAGGAAGTTGATGCAGTGCCTAGCCCTCATTCCACTGATGATGATGAGGAGGATCGTGCAGCACTCAGGCCCAACACTCAGTTCACTACTCAGGCTAGATCAGCTACAGTGCCAGCTCCAGAGTTGCGGCCTTCTTCATCAGCACATGCTACAGCCTCTTCAGCTCCATCAGCCCCTCCAGTTCCTCCAGTAGCTACACCGACTCCGTCCATGACGTCTGCCGACATCTTCGCTGATGCCGTTCTCTCGACTCCTTCATCAGGCACCGGAGGAGATCAGCCCCAGAAGAACGATTAGCTATATACCTTTGAACTTTTTGGTAACTTGTTGCCAAAGGGGGAGAAGATGTATATAGATCTTTAGGCTTCGAGAGAGAGAGAGCATTGGTTTTTATCGCTTTTCAAAACATTTGATATCTTTTGGTTTGATTGTGTTAAACTTTGTTGGTGTTTGATCATACACTTGATGTGTATTTGCTACTATTTCCTATCATTATTATGCTTATGAGATGATCATTAACCTTTACTTGATTGTGTTGTGCTATGATATTCATTCTTATTATTCTCGCACACCACCAAGTTGTATGTGACATGAAAGAGTGCCCCATGTACCTAATCGATTGTGCATTTGCATTCAAACGCAAATTCAAAATAATGCACAAATTTAGGGGGAGCTCTTTCTTATCACATACTTCTCAAAGCGAGGATTATATTCATTGATTATATCATATGTCGAAGCTTTGATCTATATGTTGTCATCAATAAACAAAAAGGGGGAGATTGAAAGCACATTTGCTCCCTTGGTGGTTTTGGTAATTAATAACAACATATATGTCATTGAACTAATGTTTCCACTAAGCATATTTCAGGAAAAGTTCAATGATAGGGATGGCAAAAGGATTGTGGAGATACCCCTAGATGCAAGGAAATGGATTGGCAAAGCTTCAAGCAAGAGGACTCTACATTTCACTTTGTGAGAAATCACTTTGAGTCCATAGGAAAGCCAATACTATTAAAAGGGGGTAAGGTACTATCGGTGAACAAGATGCTCCACGTGCACAAGTGATAGTCACCAAAAACACCCACAAACTCTTCCACAAAAGTCTGTCCAAAGTCAAATATCCAAAATCGGTGCAACCAACAATTCCCAGTCGGTCCCACCGATTCCCAAATTCAGACAGACCCATGCCAAACCCTAGCCCTTCGGTGCAACCAATTCTGCATCGGTGCCACCGAGTTCAGTTGCCAACTTTCTGTTTAGCTATTTTCAAGCTTCGGTACCACCGAGTTTTACCAGTCGGTCTCACCGACATTTGGACCAACTTCCTGGTTAGCTATTCACAAGAATCGGAACCATCGAGAATTGTGAATCGGCGTCACCGAGTTTTTGGACCAACTCTCTGGTTAGCCATGGTCAAGAATTGGTACCACCGAGACTTGAGAATCGGTGTCACCGAGTTGTGCAATCTGACCGTTGGTCACCTAATCGGTACCACCGAGAGTTATGTATCGGTCTCACCGAGATTCAAAAGTTAGCACCTTTTGATCACTTCGGTACCACCGAGTTTTACACTTCGGTGTCACCGAGTTGGTCACTTTAGGTGTAACGGTTGGATTTTTGGGGATGCGTATATATACCCCTTCACCACCACCCACTCGAAACAGAATCACTCAGAACTATTCCATACTTGCCGCATCCTATTTTCTGAGAGAGAGCCAACTACTCATGTGTTGAGATCAACCTATTCCATTCCTACCATATGAATCTTGATCTTTAGCCTCCCCAAGTTTCTTTCCACCAAATCAATCTCTTCCACCATAGCCAAATCTGTGAGAGAGTGATTGTGTGTTGAGGAGTCTATCATCTTGAAGCACAAGAGCAAGGAGTTCATCGACATTATCGAGCCTATTACCTTTTAGATGGTGGTGCCTCCTAGATTGGTTAGGTGTCGCTTGGGAGCCTCCTACTTCGTGTTGTGGAGTTGAACCAAGAAGTTTGTACGGGCAAGGAGATCGCCTACTTCGTGAAGATCTACCCATAGTGAGGCTAGTCCTTCGTGGACGGAAGCCGTTATGGAATAGTCAAGGTTGCTACTTCATGGACCCTTATGGGTGGAGCCCTCCGTGGACTCTCGCGACCGTTACCCTCCATGGGTTGAGGACTCCATAAACGTGGACGTACGATAGCACCACCTATCGGAACCACGGGAAAAATCTTCGTGTCTACAAATTGCGTTTGATCTTCCTTCCTACCCTCTACTACATATGCTTGTTGTTACTTTCCGCTGCTATACTCTTAGACATGCATGTGTAGGGTGTACTTGACTTGTTATCATTGCTAAAATCTGCCAACACTTAAAATTAGGAAAAGGTAGAATTTTTATTTGGTCAAGTAGTCTAATCACCCCCCTCTACACATACTTTCGATCCTACAATATCTCTGATGTGCTTTTCTTAGGTTCAGAATTCCTACTGACGGTATTCTCCCTCTTTGTGTAAACCTTGCATATTATGAGAGAAAAGGCATTAGAATCACTCCCTAAAGCATTATTATTCAACAAAACATAGTAAATAACAGTACGAAATAATGATGCAAAATGGAAGTATCAACGGTGGGTATGTGAAGATCCCGAACACGTCCAAGCGCCACCTGTTCACGCATGAAGTGAATGTCGAGCTCAATGTGCTTCGTTCGGAGATGATGAACATGATTAGCGGAGAGGTAGACGGCGGAGACCTTATCATAGTAGATGATTGTGGCCTTGTGAATCTCACAAAGAAACTCGTGGAGCAACTGGCGAAGCCAAGAGCACTCAACCACAACGTTAGCCACGACGCGATACTCTGCCTCAGCACTTGAGCGAGAGACCGTGGGTTGTCGCTTGGATGACACGAAATCAGCGAGGGCCCGAGGTAGACACCGTAGCCAAATGTAGAGCGACGCGTGTCTGGGCAGCCAGCCCAGTCGGCATCGGAGTAGGCAACAATGTTGATGGAGGCGGAGGCGGTCAGAGTGAGTCCCAAGGTCATGGTGCCACGTATGTATCGGAGAATACGCTTCACCAGACTCCAGTGGGAATCACGCGGGGAGTGTATGTGGAGGCACACCAGCTGAAAAGCATACTGGAGATCCGGGCAGGTGAGCGTCAAGTACTCCAAGGCACCGACGATGGAGTGATAGAACGCGGCATCAAATGCGGGACACCTTCTCCTTGGTGTTAACAGGTGTGGTGGCAGGCTTGCAATTAAGCATGTCGGCTCACTCGAGTAACTCATGAGCGTACCTCTATTGATGCAGAAAGAACCCATCAGCGCGCCGAACGACCTCGATGCCAGGGAAGTAGTGCAGAGCGCCCAAGTCCTTGAGGGAAAACTCATCACGGAGACGAGCCGTAAGCTGCTGAAGGAGCTCAGTAGAGGATGCCGTCAGGATGATGTCGTCGACATAGAGCAGCAGGAATGCATTGGAGGTGCCCTGGCGAGAGACGAAAAGGGAGGCGACAGAGGGAGTGGTATGAAAACCAAGCTATTGTAGGAATGCCGCAATCCGCTGGTACCACACTTGGGGAACCTGCTTCAGCCCGTAGAGAGCACGGGAGAGCAGACACACATGATCTGGATGCTCGGCGTCAACAAATCAAGGGGGCTGCTTACAGAACACCTGCTCAGCAAGATGGCCATGCATAAACGAGTTGGAGACATCCAACTGATGAACAGGCATGCGCAAGAGACCGCCAACTGCAGCACTATATGAATCGTCCCCGGTTTGACAACCGAAGCGAAGGTGTCGGTGAAGTCCACTCCAGCACGCTATCGAAAACCCCGAACCACCCAGCAAGACTTGTAGCGCTCGAGAGAACCATGGGGACGTGTCTTGTGGCGGAACACCCGCTTGCCACTGATGACGTTGGCGTGGGAAGGCACGAAACAAGATGCCACGTGCGGTTACGCTACAACGCGTCAAACTCCTCATGCATTGCGGCGAGCAAGTGAGGTTCACGAAGGGCTGCACAAGCGGAGGAGGGAATGGGTGACGGCGTCGAAGTCGACACGGCACACACATACTCGTCAAATGTGTACCTTGTGCTGGGACAGTGGATGCCGGCACGAGCCCGGGTCACCATACCGGGAGCCAACACAGGCGCAGTTGGTGGAGTAGATGCACCAGGCGAGGATGATGTCGAGCCCGACGCCGAGGAGCCAGTAGCCGCGTCGACGACTGAGACAGTCGGAGAGGACGCGACAGCCTCGGGTCGGCTGCATCGGAGGAAGCCGCGGGCGTGGCTGCATCAGAGGCGTCGCGTCAAGAGGCGGTCATGGTGGTCGTGCCAGTAGTGGCGTCTGCAGCCGAGGGCGAGGGGGGGGTTGCCAGCCTGTCGCGGGCTGTAGTAGAGGCAAGCCGTGCTCAGGACGAAAAAGTGGAAATAATTGTAGATGCACTAAACGGACGACGAACGTGCTTCCCAAGACGGCAAGCATGACAAGTATGATCGTCGATCTTATTACATGAGAATGAAAAAAATCCTAAGAATCTGACGAAGAACGGTGGATTTGGGATGACCCAAACGAGAGTGCCAAAGGTCTACACCGGCATAGAGGGCGATTGGAGCGACGGTGGTGGTGGTGGTGGAGGAGGAGTGCACCGGGTAGAGATCTTTGGGGCTGCCACATCGGTGAAGAACCATCCGGGTACGGGCTTCCTTCATAGAAAAAACCGATTTTGTCAAATTCAACGGTAAGAGGATTCTCACGAGTAAGACAAACAAATGAACATGAGATTTTTGATAAGATCAGGTGAAACAAGAACATTAGACATGTTAATTGGCATGGATGAAGAAGGAAGGCGAGTATGACCAATATGTGTAATGGGTAAGGAGGAACCATCAGAGACGGTGATGTGAGTGAAGGTGTTAATCGGAGAGGAGGACATGAGGTTACCAGGATGAGAACTCATGTGTGCCATAGTCCCTGTGTCCATGTACCAATCACCACCTCCACCGTAGGTGTTCGTGACGGGGTGGAGTGAAGCGCGGCCAGAAGGGCGGGGTCCCAGGCCGCCGGTGGTAGGGCGGCAACGCCATAGGGTGGAGCCGGGGAGGATGGGAACCCGCCGGCAAACGGTGCCGCGGGAAGCATTGGGTACCTGCCCGCGCGCGGCTGGAGGAGCGCCGCGAAGTGTGCCTGATGACCCGTGGGAGCCGGGCCCAGGATGCCCGGAAAAGTTGGCCGCGAGACGGGCATGTGGTAGGTGGATACCACGCCTGTCCATGGGTTGGTGCCGACGGCCCAGGGCTAGGAGGGACGAGGGTGACGCGCTCACCCCCCCGGTACCCGGGCTGCTGTTGTTGCTACCGAGGGAGGCCACCGCTGCCATGTTTCCCTCCGCCATGCCGGCCTCTGCTGTTTTGTTGCTATTGCACGGGGGGCACGGGCGGAGCAGGCGGTAGCGGATAGTAACCCGACGGAGCCTGGGGCCGTGGGGGAGGCGGGACCGACGATGGCGTGGCGGGCGTGCTGCGGGAGGTGCCAACGGCAGGGGCGGTGTGCTGCACCCGCGCCTTCACCTTCTTCATCCGGCATTCCTCCAAACGCAGGTAAGCGACGGTGGTGTGGAAGGTGGGATTCGGTAGAAGGGTGAGGTTGGAGGCCGCGTTGCTGAAATCCTCGTTGAGGCCGGCCATGAAGGTGCTAAGCATGGTGTCGCCGGACACCTTGGCTCCAATGTTGTGCAGTTCGTCGGCAAGCATCCTGAGGCGCATGTTGTATTCGTCAATGGAGGAGGCATCCCGGTTGCACCCAAAAAATTCTTGCTGCAAAAAATGAGACGTTGGATTTTGTTATCCGTGAAGAGGGCGTTGATCTTGGTCCAGACGGTGTAGGCGTCATCATCATCGGTGACGACCGTGTGGAAGATGTCCCGCGAGATGGTGAGGTAGAGCCATCGGATGACCGCGTCGTCGACGGAGCCGTCGATGAGCTCAGTGAGGTAGTACTCGTGGAGGACGAGGTTGAAGTAGGTCTTCCATGCGAAGTAGAAGGAACTAGATTTATCTAGCTGGATGGGGACGCGGTCATGGATGTTGAGATCACGGATGTCGGCGGCGGTTGGAGTATTCGGCCAGCCAAAAGGATTGGAGCCACCGGAGATGGAGGACAAGGGAGAGTCCATGGCGGTGCGTAGGGTTTAGGTAGCCGCTACGATTTTGGCGAGGGCAATGGCGGCAAGACGCGGGTGGCGGCTGCGGGGTGGGAGAGGAGCACTGCGGCAGGCTACGGCGACGGCGGTGCGAGAGGGATGGTTGTGGCTGTAGGGTGCTGCGGCGCCGACTTTAGGGAAGAAGCGAGGAGAGGATGGACGTGCTAAACTGAAACCATCTTTGGTGGAGAGAAGGGTTTGCATGCATCGATAATCATTGATCGTGTGCATGATGCACATATATAGTTACAGGGTGGACTTGCCTCTACTTGTCTCCCAAGACATACAAATATACAGAGGGGAGATAGGAGGTACAATGGTATAATTACAAGACCCAAGTCCTATATACGTATAGAGAATAACGTACGTTCAACAATCGACGGTGAAGAATTCTCTTGGCCGAACCGTGAGGCCAACTCCGACTGTAGACCCTAAACTGACGTCCGATTTGTCCGTATTTATCAGTATGGGTCGTGAAAACGGACATTCGTGTCCGATTTTGACCCGGACGAAGTTTGTGTACCCAACGCGACCTACCCAAACCAAGCAGACATTTCTGTTTTTCAAATAAAAAAATACATCAAACAGATTAAATCAGCAGCCGCGCTCGTCGCCTGCATGCCACCCGTGCCCTGCCACCCGCCGTGCTCGCCGTCGGCGCACCATCCGCGCCCTGCCGCCTGCCTCGCTCGTCGCCCGCGAGCCTGCCGCGCTCGCCTCCCCCACATCGTGCCACCCGCCCGCCGCGCCCCGTTGTGCGCCTCGCTCGTCGCCCGCGTGTCCTGCCCATGTGTCCTGCTCATTGCCCGCTCCCCAGCTGCATGCCAGCCCCGCTCGCGGTCCGCCTGCCGCGCTCGCCGCCTGCCGCGCCATGCCGCACGTCTTTCTCGTCGCCTGCATGCCAGTCGTGCTCGTTGCCTGTCATGCCGCTCGTCAGCCATGCCCTGCCACGTGCTGCGTTCGCCGTAGGTGTTTGCTCCGGCACGCCTTGCCACTCCGGCGGCGCTCCTGCTCCAGCGTGCGCCCTGCCGATGCGCCCATCGCCCACCGGTCGCCGCTGCTCAAGCTGCGCATCGGAGCAGACGCCTCTGCACCTGCCTGTGCCGTGCTTGCCCACTCGTGCCTTGCTGGGGCCGCGCTTGCCAGGGTTCGAGCTACAGTACATAGCCGTCAAGCGCCGCGCTCGAGCCCTGATGCGAGATGATGAGATGGAGGCCATGGCACGAGGATGAGGAGGATCATTGCTGCTCGCCGGCAAGGCCTCTGTTGCTGTTGGTGGTTCACGCCGCTCACGCTGCTGCTCACCGGCAAGTTCCCAGGCACTGCACCGGTGGATAGCACGCCGGAGGCGCTGTCCTAGCTCTGCCCCGGCGGCTACCTCGTCTTCCGTGGCGTTGTGCACACGTGGGGGACTAGGGAGAAGACAGTGGATGGATGGGTGGGTGTATGGAAGCTGGCCCAGCCCGGGCAAGCAGCGGACAAAGCCGGACGAAGGGACACTGCATTGTGTTCACTTTTGAACCAAATCACGACCTCATTTTCTCTGAAAATGGGCTCGAATGAACACAAAACAGACAGAATAATGGGATGGGTCGCTGCGTTGGGTTATTGCATCTCTCTGTTTACCCCCAAACAGACACCCCCGAACGATTTTGGATCTTTCGTTGGAGTTGGCCTGAGAGAGAGCGGTGGAGAAAGGAAAAGAGACCAGGGAGAGGTCTTCAATCTCGGGTAGTGGCTACCTTATCCCTACGCTGGTGGGCTCCATATGCAAGTTGAGGTGGTGGTGGAGCGACACGTGAACGGGGAGCATGCTCTCTCGTTCTTCTAGTTTTTTGTGTGGTGAACTAGGGTTTTTATTGAAACTCAACCATGTCTAGGATACAAATGATATCAGGACCAAATTCTAGCCATATGTGGCGATCAACTAATAAAGGAACAACTGCCTTAACTAAAGAATGTGCCTCAAAGTTGCACACTCTAGACTCAAAGCAAAAAAAATAACTTTAAGAAACTCTCTACTCCTATGCTTGATTTCATCTAGAACGAGGCATACACAGGTGATGAACCCTTCCTTATACTCGTTACTACCTCCAAACAGTCCGAGGAAACAGTCAAACGATGGATGTGAAGATCTTTGTCTAAAGCCAGTGCTTCATTACATGCATGGTCTTCCAATGATGCAGGATCAACTAGCCCCTCAAACACAATAGCGGATGCGCCAAGGTAGCAACATTTGTCATCTCTGCAACTACATCCACATCACCACGATCCCCTTGGAGAGACAGTCCCCAACACACATTAAACTTTGTTCTCTTAGGTGCCGGCGGGATATGATACGTCTCCAACGTATCTATAATTTTTTATTTTTCCATGCTATTATATTATCAATCTAGGATACTTTATATGAAACTATATTCTATTTTATATCATTCTTGGGAACTAACCTATTAACCCAGTGCCATGTGCCAGTTGTTGTTTTCTGCTTGTTTTTGGTTTCCCAGGAAATCTGTACCAAACGAAGTCCAAACGCTATGAAAAATTTTGACGATTTTTTTCTGGACAAAAGAGACCCAGCAAGCTTCTGGAGGAGTCAGGAAGACGCACGACGAGACAACAAGGCAATAGGGGGCGCCCAGGGGGTAGGCGCACCCTAATGCCTTGTGGACCGCCTAGCCTCGTTTGACCTAATTCCACTTCTATAAATACTCAAATATTGGAAAACCATCAGAGAGGAACCCAAAAAACTTATTACCGCCGCCGCAAGCCTCTGTTGCGATGGGAGGCCATCTGGAGACCTTTTTCGATACGGCGACGGAAAAAGGGTTTCGGGACTGCTTTCAGGGTTTTTAAGATTTTAGAGAATTTATAGGCCGAAGAGGGACGTCGGGAGACGCCCGAGGGGGCCACCGCATAGCAGGCTGCACCCCCCAGGGCGTGTCTTGATGTGTGGTGGGGCCCTCGTGCACCTCTTGGCTTCCTTCCAAAGCTTCTAGGTCTTCATATATTCCAGAAAAAATAATCAAAAAGTTTCGTGAAATTGGACTTTGTTTGGTATGGTAAACCTGAAAAGCAAAAAACACGCAGAAAATAGCAACTGGCACTGGGCACTGGGACAATAGGTTAGTGCTCAAAAATATTATAAATTGGGAAATAATGACCCAAAAAGTATCCTAGAATGATAATATATCAGCATGGAACAATCAAAAGTTATAGTTAAGTTGGAGACATATCATGGGTTATCACTGAGCCCCCTACAGATCCTTGATATCATCTCAGTCTATGGTATCCTCCACTACGCTTCCTGGCTTCATACTGAAGGAGCATCGTCTTGTTGATATCCACGAGTTACTCATCAATCGCAAGCTGCCTCACCATGGGGTCGAAGAGCTGCACCTCAGCCTGGAGGTTCTCCTTGTCCTTAGCCTTGGTGCATATCTTCATGTCTTCCGGCACGATGAACTCCGCATACTCATGATACTCCGGGAAGTTCAGAAGCGTTGCTTCCTTCAAGAACACAATAACCTTGGCATCGTAGGAGCACGCAGCTAACTCTGGGGTGTCCGAGAGGCTAAGCTCGTGGACCACATTGTCCTTCCCAATGGTCGCATACGACTTGTTCTCCTTCTGTCGAACACCATAAAACTTTGGATCCATTTTTGATGGTGCTTATATACCTAACAAGTTAGGAAATAAATTAAAATCTATATATAATTACCAAAAAAATTCACCATGACCTTGCTTGTAAATTGGTCACATTGACGACATGTATACATGCAAAACCTACAATCTACAATGTATAACTGCTAAACTGTACAACTACACTAAAATTCTGTAGCTACACTAAAATTCTACATCTGCAACTACACTAAAAATTATACAACTACAACTAATATTCTACAACTAGAATCTAGAACTACACTTACACTAAAATCTACAACTACAACTACAAACTACTCTAAAATTCTACAACTACACTAAAATTCTACAATTACAACTAAAATCTATATGGTGGGCTCAATTGGCCTCCCCCATTTTCTCCCTTTTTATTGTGTGCGCTCAAATGGCCTCCCCCATTTTTATTTCATTTTTCGTCCAGACTCTCATCCCGACTTGTGCGGGAATCATAGTCTCCATCATCCTTTCCTCATTGAGACAATGCTCTAATAATGATGATCATCACACTTTTATTTACTTACAACTTAACATGAAGATTTGATAGGACAATATGACTCTGTATGAATGCCTCTGGCAGTGTACCGGGATGTGCAATGATCTAGTGTGACATGTATCAAAAATATGATGACGGTGGCTTTGCCACAAATACTATGACAGCCCTATATGATCATGCAAAGCATTATGATGATGAACGAACTAGTCATGTGAAGTGACGACGGAATTTGCATGGCAATATACCTCGGAATGGCTATGGAAATGCCATAATAGGTAGGTATGGTGGCTGTTTTTAGGAATATATAATAAGGCTTATGTGCAACAGAGCGTTTCATGTCACGGGGTTTGGATGCACTGGCGAATATTTGCCCCGATCCTCGAGGTGAGAATGGGCTATGCACGGTACCGAAGAGGCTAGCAAATATGAGAAGGTGAAAATATGTATGTCCATGGTGTCACATTAGTCATAAAGAACTCACATACTTATTGCAAAGTTTTATTAGTTTTATCACAAATCAAAGTACTCCTCGCATGCCCCGAGGGAGGAGGTTGGTAGGAGTTAACCATCGCGCGCGCCAGACTCAAAACAACACTAGGATTTCAACGAGGAATATAAATGCTCACACATCATCACCATGCCTCTTTAATTTTTATATGAATAACAATTTAACACCTCTTAATCTTGACACTTCTACGAATCAACAATTTTTGACTCACACCTTTTTCATATTACTACATCAATGTCATTAACCCACAACTTCTCTATATGTGCTACACGATGGTTTTGATTATCATTCATTGAATACCTAATATTCTTGGACTAGTTTTATGACCCATGCAAATTACCATCACTATTAATCAGCTCTCAAACAAATATAAGTGAAGAACAAGATCATATCATTTCTATAAAATCTATACGCCACCGTGCTCAAAAAGATATAAGTGAAGTACTAGAGCAACTGCCTAGCTCAAAAGATATAAGTGAAGCACATAGAGTATTCTAGCAAATTATCATGAAGGTGTGTCTCTCTCAAATAGGTGTGTCCACCAAATGATGATTGTGACAAACTGAATGTACAAGGAAACAAAAGCAAATGACGCTCCAAGCAAAACACATATCATGTGATGAATAAAAATATAGCTCTAAGTGACATACCGATGGTTTGAGACGAAAGAGGGGATGCCTTCCGGGTCATCCCCAAGATTAGACACTTGAGTCTCCTTAGAATTATACTTGGGGTGCCTTGGGCATCCCCAAGCTTGGGCTCTTGCTACTCCTTATTCTGTAGTCCATCGTGATCACACCCAAAACTTCAAAACTTCAATCACACATAACTCAACAAAACTTTGTGAGATCCGTTAGTATAAGAAACATATTGCATACTTGAGGTACTGTGATAAATTGATTCAAATTAATTTTTTCATAATAGGTAATGTATTATAACTTCTCCATGGCTTACACCCCACGATATAGTCAATGACATAATCAAAACAAGCAAACTATGCAAACAAAACAGAACTATTTAAAACAGAACAGTCTGTAGAAATCTGTAAAGAGCCTGTACTTCTGTAACTCTAAAAATTCTGAAAAGTTAGGAAAACGTAAATATTTTGTATAGAAATACTGTGTTAAAATTTCAGATCATTATCACGCTCCAGTAAAAAATGAAAATTCCTGCACTGGAGTCAAAGTTTCTGTTTCAGATTCAGCATCGTTTCTACTCATCTTGTGAGTTATCCCAAAGGCTTAACTTGGATCAAACACTAATTAAAACATAAAAACACAATTATTACAGAGGCAAAAATCATGTTATCACACAAAAACAGAAAGTAAAAACAAAAATAAAGATACATATTGGGTTGCCTCCCAACAAGCGCTATTGTTTTATGCCCCTAGCTAGGCATATTGCAAAGTTTTTCAAGTGTTGTCATCTTTGACACTCAACCCGTAGGTAGCACTCATGATTGACTCATAAGGTGGTTTAATTCTCTTCCTAGGGAAGTGTTCCATCCCCTTCTTTAATGGGAATTGCAATCTTATGTTTCCCTCTTTCATATCAAATATTGCACCTATAGTTCGTAAAAATGGCCTTCCAAGTATTATGGGACAAGAAGGATTGCAATCAATATCAAGCACAATCAAATCTACAGGAACATATTTTTTGTTTGCAATAATAAGCAAATCATTAATTCTACCTAAAGGTTTCTTGATGGTAGAATCTGCAAGATGCAAGTTTAGGGAACACTCTTCAATATTAGTGAGACCAAGCACATCACATAAAGTTTTTGGTATGGTTGAAACACTAGCACCAAGGTCACACAAAGCATTGCATTCATATTTATTTATCTTTATTTTGATAGTAGGTCCCCACTCATCATGCAATTTTCTAGGAATAGAAATTTCAAGCTCAAGTTTCTCATCATAAGCTTTTATCATAGCTTCTACTATATGTTCGGTAAAAGCTTTGTTTTGTTCATAAGAATTGGGTGAGCTAATGATGGATTGCATCAAGGAAATACATTCTACTAAAGAGCATTTATCATAATTAAAGTCCTTGGATTCCAAGATAGTGGGCACATCACTAGTTAAAGTTTTGACCTCTCCAAACCCACTTTTTTCAGTTTTAGCATTAGAATTATCACCCTCCAAGCAAACGGGACACTCCTTAACTAAAGTTGACTCATCTCTAGTCTTTATCATTTATATTCAGAGATGTAAACAAAGATTAAATTGGAGAAACACCAATGATTTTAAGATCTTTATCATGATTCCAGTAAAAACCGGGTGGAAGAGCCTTTTCTAAGAATTCTCGCTTAGCTCTCAACTTAGCGGTCCTCTCCTTACTTTAATTAATAGATAATTGGATAGATTTAATGATCTCATTAAAATCATGCTTGGGTGGCAAAGACTTATTTTTAAGAGTTTCAACATCAAGAGCAATTCTATCCATGTTTTTAGCCAAAGTATCAATCATAAGCAACTTTTCTTCTACCGTAGTGTTGAAAACCTTTTGAGAATTAATAAATTATTTAATTTTGTTCTCAAGATCAGAAGGTATCCTATTATAATTTGTAGAAGCATTGCCATATGAATTACCATAAGAATTTCCATAGTTGTTAGAGGAATTACCGGGATACGGTTTAGCATTGAAATTTCCTCTATAAGCATTGTTGTTGAAATTATTTCGCGAGATAAAGTTCACATGAATAGCATCATTATTTTGCTCAATCTATGTAGACAAAGGCATATCACTGGGATCAACATTAGCATTTTTATTAGCAACCATATTCATAAGAGCATCCATTTTTCACTCAAAGTAGCGATTTCTTCAACAGAATTTACCTTCTTACCAGTTGGAGCTCTTTCGGTATGCCATTGAGAATAATTTGTCATAATGTTGTCCAGAAGCTTTGTGGCCTCTCCTCAGGTCACATCCATGAAGGTACCATCTGCGGCAGAATCTAGAAGATTTCTAGACACAAAGTTTAGTCCAACATAGAAATTTTGGATAATCATCCACAAGATTAAGCCATGAGTTGGACAATTTCTTATCACCAGTTTCATTCTCTCCCAAGCTTGAGCGACATGTTCTTGATCTTGCTGTTTAAAATTCATTATTTGATTTCTAAGGGAGATAATCTTAGCAAGAGTAAAATAGTTGGCAATAAAAGCATCTTTACACTTATCCCACGTTCCAATACTATTACGAGGTAAAGATGAAAACCAAGCTTTAGCTTTGTCTCTTAGTGAAAAAAGAAATAATTTTAATTTCACAATATCATTATCCATATCCTTTTTGTTTTGGATATCACATAATTCAACAAAGGTATTAAGATGTGATGCGGGATCCTCATTAGGACTTCCCGAAAATTGATCTTTCATGACAAGATTGAGCAATGCAGCATTAATATCAAATGCCTCCGCACTAGTGGCGGGTGGTATAGGAGTACTAATAAAATCAATATTATTAGTATTTGAGAAATCACACAACTTAGTAGTATCTTGAGACATGGTGACCGGACTAGCAAAACAAGCAAGACAAGTAAACTAGCAAGTAAAGCAAACTAGAAGCAAACTAGTAACTAGCAAAGATAAATATTTTTGCAATTTTTATTTTTATGAGACAAACTAAATATAACAGCAAATAAAAAGAATAACAAGTGAATGAAATTTTGTGCGAAGTTACTTGATAGTTGGTGATGGTATTCCCCGGCAACGGCGCTAGAAATCCTTCCTGATACTCGTGATCTGCGTTGGGTTTTCCGTGAAGAGGAACGGGTAATCGCAGCACAAAGTGGGTAAGTATTTCCCCCAGTTATGAAACCAAGGTTTATCGAACCAATAGGACTACCAATCCTCAACCATCTTCAGTGGCTGCACACAAAAGAACAAACAACTTGCACCCAACGCCGGCAAGAGGGTTGTCAATCCCCTTGATCTCGTTATTTGCAAGCAAGTGAGTTGTGTAGATATTTGTAGATAATAGTAAAGTGAAAAATAAAATAAAAGGTAATAAATAATATCAAGGTAATGATAGCGTTTGTGAATTTATAAGTGCATAGACCCGGGGGTCGTAGAGTTCTCTAGTGGCATCTCTAATAAGCAAAGCATACGGTGGGTAAACAAATTACTATTGGACAATTGATAGAAAAGCAGATAATTATGCGATGTTCACGACAATGATCATGTGTATATAAGCATCATGTCCATAAGAAAATAGGCTAACTCTTGCCTGCACCTACTACTATTACTCCACTTCAAGAGCGCTTCTATGCTTGCCTCTCTATGTATTAAGTTCATGAAAAACGGAGTAATGCTTGGAGAACGATGACATGATGAAGACAAAGTAAACTCAACTAATATGAATAAACCCCATCGTTTTATCCTTAGTAGCAACAACACAAAGACGCAACTTGTCCCCTTCTGTCACTGGGATATAGAAACTCGCCAGGTTGAACCTACTACAACGCACCACTCCCACCGAAGAAATATCAATCTAGTTGGCCAAACTATCTCAATAGATCAGAGAGCATTACGAAGCTATAATGATCATGCAAATAAGAATCATAGCAATCAGGTTTGACTCAAATACTTTTCATGAATAATCTGAATATAAACTCACAATTCATCGGATCCCAACAAAAACACCATACAAAGGGATTACATCGGATAGATCAAGGCAAAGATGCGATGAACAGTGTATTGAAGATCAACAGAGATAGATATTGCCATCTAGGTACTACCTACGGACCCGTAGGTCTGTGGTGAACTAGTCACACAGCATGGTGAGGGCAGCAAGGCTGATGAACAGGCCCTCCGTGATCGATCTCCCCTCCGGCAGGGTGCCGGAACGGAGGTGTAGATGGCCTCCCGTCGGAACAGAGACTTGTGGCGGCAGAAAAAGTGTTTCGGGAGCGCTTCTGGTGTTTTTAGGATAGATGTGAATTTATAGGCCAGAGAACAACGTCGGGAGGCGCTTCAGGGGGCCACAACATATCTTGCCGCGCCCCCCTGGGGGCGTGGCCAGATGTCTTGTGGGCCCCTGGTGCATCTCCTCGCCCTCCTCCGAAGCTTCTAGGTTTTGTATTTGTCCAGAAAAAATCACCAAAAAGTTTCATGACAATTGGACTCTGTTTAGTATTGTAACTTTAAAAAGGCAAAAACACGTAGAAAACAGGAACTGGCACTGGCCCCTGGGTCAATAGTTTAGTGCTCAAAAATATTAGAAATTGGTAAATAAATACCCAAAAAGTATCCTAGAATGATAATATATCAGCATGGAACAATAAAAAATTATCGATACATTGGAGACGAATCACCTCACCATGGGGTCAAAGTACTGTAGCTCAGCCTGGAGGTCCTCCTTCTCTTCATCCTTGGTGCATATCTTCATGTCTTCCGGCATGAGGAACTCCGCATACTCACGATACTCCGGGAAGTTCAGAAGCGTTGCTTCCTTCAAGAACGCAATCACCTTAGCATCGTAGGAGCATGCATCTAAATCCGGGGTGTCCTAGAGGCTAAGCTCGTGGTCCACATTCTCCTTCCCAATGGTCACATACCACTTGTTCTCCTTCTGTCACACACCACAAAACTTTGGAGCCATTTTTGATGGTGCTTATATTCCTAAGAAGTTAGCAAATAAATTGAACTCTATATATAGTTACAAAAAAATTCACCATGACCTTAACTGTAAATTGGTCACATTGACGACATGTATACATGCAAAACCTACAATCTACAATGTATAACTACTAAACTATACAACTACACTAAAATTCTGCAACTACATTAAAAATTCTACAACTACAACTAATATTCTACAACTAGAATCTAGAACTACACTTACACTAAAATCTACAACTACAACTACAAACTACTCTAAAATTCTACAAATACACTAAAATTCTACAACTACAACTAAAATTCTACAACTAAGATCTACAACTACAACTACACTAAAAATGATAAAACTGCAACTACGCTAAAATCTACAACTAAAACTACAATTACAAACTATACTAAAATATCACAACTACACTACAAATTTACAACAACATGATAACCCACAAGTGTAGGTGATCGTTTGTAGCCATTTTCGATAAGTAAGAGTCTCGAACCCAATGAGAAGATAAAGGTAGAATTAATATTCTCTCAAGTTCTATCAACCACCGATACAACTCTACGCACGCTAATGCTTACTTTACCTAGAACAAGTATGAAACTACTTTGCAGGGATAAAACTAGAAGTACTTATTAGGTGTAGATATAGTTTTGCAAGGTAATAAAGAACGTGGAAACAAAATTTAGGTGTTGTTTTAATAAATATTAATTAAGTTAGTTGTTTAGTAGAAAGCTTTTTGTATCACAAAATTGTCCATAGGCAATTTGAATATAACATGATAGATAATCGTCATACGCAATGAGGGAGAGGCATATGCTAACACACTTTCCGGACTTGGATCATATGCAGTTATGATTGGACCTCTAGCAAGCATCCGCGACTACTAGAAATAATTAAGGTAAACCCAACTATAGCATTAAACAGCAGGTCCTCTTTACTCCCATATGCAAACAATCCCCTTACTTGGGTGTAAGCTTCTGTCACTCTAGCCACCCACTATAAGCGAATCATGAACATATTGCAAACCCTCCAGCGGGATCCCCTCACGTGTGCATGGCACGGAGGGCACCTGTGACGCCCCCATTTTGATCGTACGTTAATCATACACGCAAATGCGTATGACCAAGATTAGGGACTCACTGGAAGATATCACAACACAACTCTAGACACAATTAAAGTCATACAAGCTTCATATTACAAGCCAGGGGCCTCGAGGGCTCGAATACATAAGCTCAAATTCAACAAGTCAGCGGAAGCAAAGAATATCTGAGTACAGACATAAGTAAACAAGTTTTTCCTTAAGAAGGCTAGCACAAACATAACAACGGATCGAAAGAGTCGAGGCCTCCTGCCTGGGAACCTCCTATCCTACTGCTGGTCGGGGGAAGCCTCCACGCAGTAGTAGGCTCCGGCGGTGTTGTAGTAGTCGTCTCCAGCGTACTCCATCTCCTGGGCTCCATCGTCTGAACGTAGTAATCGTATCGAGGGGAAAAGAGAAAGCAAAGCAGCAGTGAGTACACATCCGAAGTACTCGCAAGACTGACATCAGAACTATGCTAACTATGCATCATCATCAAAGCGAAGGGGGGGTGTTATATCTGGACTAACTTCAGAAAGCAAGAATAAGAAAGGGAAGGCCTAGTCCTATTGAAGACTAGCATCTTCAACATCTTGCAGCATTAGAAGAGAGTAGACTGGTAACTCATATGTAACAATATTATTGTAGCAATTTTATTAAGTAACCACGCCCAGAGATCCTTCCTCGACTCCCTGCGAGAAAGCAATCTCGGAGCCAACATTTTATTTCAAGTCATCACTTTAGTTATATTAGCTCGGGATACAACTCCAAGTCGTCCTGTTACCGTGGACACGGCTATTCGAATAGTTAATTTCATCCCTGCAGGGGTGCACCACATTTTCCAACACGCTTGATAACCCTTGGCCGGACACACTTTCATTTGTCATGCTCGGCCTCGAGACATCAACACGTCATCGCCCTACCTAGGCTCAACAGAGAGGCCAGCCTGCCGTTCTAAATCCTAAGCGCGCAGGGGTCATGGGCCCACTCACCCTTTGCACTCCAGCACAATGCGAGGGCGGCCGAGGTCAGTCCTAGCACACTCTAATACAAGATCAGTGCCATCGCGGACCAGTCGGGCGCGCGCCGCTCCATTGCTGACGTACGAAGAGCTTCGGCTGATACAACAACGCCGAGTACCCATAACTTCTCCCACGTGAAGGTTAGTGCGAAAAGGTCAAATGACCAACTCAGATCAAATACCCAAACCATTAGCATTTTGTTCATTGCGGTGACGAGCACGATACACGATATGTGGTCCCGTCGCCCCGTCTCGAGGTCTTGTGGCAAGGGCCAAGAATGCCCGGCCACGCCCCGTCGTATTACACCAACACCCTCCGGTCTTCCAAACCTCATCATGTATCAACAGTAAAATAAAGATAACAGTGTGTATATAACACCAAGGGGGAAACCCAAGGGATTAACCTCGAAGGATCCCACCTGATGTAACCGTCAAGGTGACCAGAGAGGATTGACCCTCGATGGTCTACGCTTGAGGGGTTGCACGACAGAGTCATCATCGGGAGTGGTGAAGTAGGAATCACCATCGATAACCATGACCGACTAGCTACACTACAGAGTTAGCATCATGTGTACTTCATGAGGTGTCACCCTCTGTACTCGATAGTAGCTATGCAGAGTCGTACAAGTAAGGGGTGTGCGGTGAATGTGACGGGCATGGCTTGTCGGTCGGTTGACCGAGTCTTCGAGTCGTCGATGAAGAAGAAGGGGCAACTAGGACTACGGGGTCACAGGGGATCACTAATCAACCTATACTAAGCAGGTGATATGATAACGGTATAGTAGCAGTTTAACAAAAACACGCTATGCATCAGAATAGGAGCTATCTATAACAGTAGAAAAAACTAATGCAAGCAAGAGAGGGAGAGAGATGGGCGATATCGGAATGATCAAGGGGGTTGCTTGCCTTGCTGCTCTACTGCAAAGGCCTGATCGTCAGTCGTGTAGTCGTACCCGGCAGCAGCGGCAGTCTCGGGGTATCCAGAGCTAGGCATGCACTAACGCAGTACTACACGTCGCAGACGGATCGGAAGAATATCTGACGATATTTTCCGGGTCTCGGGCTACTACCGGACAGATGAAACGGACGGAAAAGTTCCATGTTCGTTATGATAGGAGCACGTGACAGACGAACGGACTGCGTAATTGGATTCGTGGGATTTTTCTGATCAAGTTTCATGTATAATTTTTTTTCATCTCACTTACATATTAATTTATATTAATTTTTAAAGTTTTATTAATATTGAGAAATTAAATAGATTAAATTTAGTTCAATAATAAATTATGACATCAGCATGAGGTCATGCTGACATCAGCAGTCAACAGAGGGGTTGACTGGTCAAACTGACCAGTGGGCCACACATGTCATTGACACAGTTTTAATTAAATCTTAATCTAATTAATCAGATTAATTAGGTGGGACGGGACCCACCTGTCATTCAATGTTAAGTTAACAGATTATCTAATCAATCTAATTAATCTCAATTAACTAATTAATTAATTAATTACTTTAATTAGGTTAATTAACTAATTAATTATTTACCTAATTAAGTATTTACTAATTAATTATTTTTATTAATATTATTTATTTTTCATTTCTATTTTTTAAAGAAAACTGTTCTGGGGGTGGGCCCCCATGTCATTCTCAGGGGGGAGGGTTAGTGGGGGGGGGCCTAAATCTCCACTAACCCGAATCGGGCGGGGGCAAGGACCTGGCCAGGGGCGCCGGCGGCGGGGGCTGGCCGCGGGCAGGGCGAGCGCACGACGACGGTGGACGACGCAGGGAACGTGGACAGGCGGGGTCGCAGCGGTGACCGGAGCGGGGGGGGTATGCGCGGCGACGGGCGGCTCAGAGGGGAGCGGGGAACGACGCGGGTGGCCAACAGGCGCGGCAGCGCGCGCGGCCAAGGGCGATACAGCGGGGCGGGGGCGCGGTGACCGCGGCGGCCAGAGGGGGAGGCCGCGGGGGCGAGGTGTGCATGGCGGCGGGGCGGTGAGCACGCCCCCCCTAATTGTGCCTCCCTCAGAATATGCAAGATCATATGTTGCATCGGATTAAATAAGCTTGCTGGAAAGATCTTCTCTAGCTTGCACACCAACTCTGGAGCCTACTCCTCCAACTTATCAATAACTGCAAAGTCAAGCTCTCTAGCACATGTGTAATGTTTCCCTATCGCATAGTTTCTCTTGATCAAGTCTGGCCTTGATGTTGTCCTTCGTCTTCCCAGTGTAGAAGATTGTGCCAAAAAGGGCATCGGCGTTATTCTTCTTAGTGTGCATTACATCAATGCTGTGTGGAAGTTGGAGATCCTTAAAGTAAGGGAGCCTCCACACACTTGGAGTATGAGTCCAGTTGTGTGTGTCTCCATATCCCTCAAAACTAGTCCAATCCGGATTCTCAACGAGACCATCTAACTGAGCCTTGATCATGTCACCGGTCACACAAGTGGGGGTGGAGAATCGATAGCACTACCTTTCTTGAACTTCCTTTTGTCTTGCCTGAATGAATGGTCGAGACGAAGAAATTGGAGATGCTTGCCAAAGCAGCTATACTTCCCACATTTCTTCAGCCAAAAGAAAGTTAGGTTCTGCATACACACCGGAAATGGCCACTTCCCATGTACATACACTACTAGGGAAAAGCTTATAGGTAGAATGTTACTAATAACGCTGGTTATGGTCCAGGCGCTACTACTAGGTACCAGTAGCACGCATGAAATAAGGCGCTACTGGTAGAATTTAGTAGTAGCGCCGGGTTAGTCAACGCACGCTACTACTAAGTGGGCCAAAGGGTGCCCCAGGGTCGGCATAAATTAGCAGGGCTGGCCCAAAAACAAGTGCTACAGCTAATAACATATCTGTAGCACATTTCTTTTACACAACGCTATAGTTATGTTTCTATGGGTAAGCCAATGGGCCCCATGTAGCAGCAGCGCGTGGCTGCAAAAAGCGCTACTGCTAATTGAGGTAGCAGTTGCGCGTTGCGATAAAAGGCCGCTACTGCTAATTTCCAACGGTTATGCTGGTGGGCCCCAGTTAACAGCAGCGCACGGTAAGAAATGGCGCTACTGCTAGTTTAGCAAGTAGTAGTGCGTTTATCCTACCGGTGCTACTGCTATGGTCGCCAGCCACTAAATATCTTCCACCTTTTCCCCACCTCCTCTTCTTCTCCCTTCCTTCTTCCCCACATCCTCTTCTTGTTCTTTCAATGCCCCCCTCCTCCCTCTGTCTCTTCTTTGCCCCTCCATCACCTCCATTAATGCCCTCCCTCCCCCTCTCTCTTTCTTTGCCCTCCACCACCACCTCCATTAATTAACTACCTAACCACTCTCTTTAATATTTTAGCCCTCCCCTAGCTAGCTTGTTATCTCTCTTCCTAGTTACCTCACTATCTAGATCTACTAGCTAATTAAGAAAGAGACATGAATATATATCTTCGTACCGGGCTTGATCTCTCTCGACATAGGTGAGGAAAAAGAAGGGATAACGTGCAATAATGGAAATATGTGTATGTGTTTGTGTGTGCGTGCGATAGGACCGAGCTATCTGATTGTGTCTGTGATATGTGTGAGTTGCTTATATTGTGTATTTTTGCAAATGTGCGAGACATGAGTTGCCTATGTTTTGCCGACATGTTGATTCATTTCCATTTCGGCAAATTTCGGGCGAACTCGACATGTCCTATGTTTAGGAAAAGTCATGTCAAATTTTTGTATGAATTTGGTGCATGCATGTATGTGGTTATAATTATTTGGCATCGCACAGGCAATAATGAAGGTCACTGGAAGGAAGGTGGAAACATACTGGCAATCCGCGGTGGACGACATGTATGAAAACAAACGGAAGGAGGTTTTATGTCTGTGTCGTAGATGCAAAGGAAGAGTATGGCTCGACCCCTTTAATGCTGGCAAATTCAAGGTGCACCTGCTCATGTATGGTTTCATGGATGGCCATACACGTTGGATAAGTGAAGACGATGATGATGAGGACATCGACGGGGCGGGCAATAACGACATGGGCCGAGACGAAGAGATGATCGAAAATGTGCCCGAAGAAAAGGGCGTGGGAAATGGCGCCGTACATGGCGCAGAAGAGGTCGGACCTGGCGGAGAAGAGGCCGAACATGATGGAGAAGAAGCGGACACGCCGCAGTTTTCGTCCCTACTAAGTTCATCCATGGGGGACCCACATGTTCGAGAACTGCTTCGCAAGAGGACGACTAGTGACAGAGCTGCTTCTAGAGAGGAGGCCAAGTTGGCACAACTGGATCTAGACTCGAAGACTCCATTGTATGATGGTTGCGATCCCGAGGTGACTTACTTGAGCTTCACACTAGAACTGTTCAAGACGAAGGCAAAAAAGAAATGGACGGACACAAGCCTGGATGAATTTTTGAAGTATCTAACGAAGGTTCTTCCCGCGGGAAGCCTGTGTCCCAGTAGTGTCAAGGAGGCCAAAAAATCGCGTGCCCTCTTGATCTGCCGCACATTAGATACCACACATGCATCGCCGATTGCATCACATATCGGAACGAGCACGCGGAAAAAACCATCTGCCCAAAGTGCAATGCTTCGCGATAGAAGAAGGTCGGAAAGAAAGATCCACAGAAAGTCATACGGTACTTTCCCATCACTCCCCATCGACAGTTGTATTTCGTAGATCCTAAGGAAGCAAAGATCATGCGATGGAAAGCGGATAGGGTGAAGCCAGACGATGGAGATGATACGAAGCCGAGACACATCGCAGATGCTAGTCAGTGGAGAGCATTAAACGCTGAATATAAATATTTCGCAGATGATCCAAGGAACATCGTGCTTGGCGCTAGTACTGATGGCATGAATCTGTTTGGCAAGTAGAACACCAACCATAGCACACACTACTAGGAGAATGCTTATAGATAGGATTTTAGCAGTAGCGTCTGTTAAGCGGACGACGCTACTGCTAATTAGTAGTAGCGCGGTCAGCGAAAGGCGCTACATGTATTCCTTTAGCAATAGCGCTGGACTTTGAACCGGCGCTACTGCTAATCGGTCCCATCCCGACCGACGAGGGCGACCGGTAGTAGTAGTGGCTGTCAGAGGGCAACGCTACTGCTAAAGGCATAGCAGTAGCACTCTTCCCGTCCCCGCACTACTGCTAAGTATCGGTCCCCTCGCCTTATCATCTTCCCCCGTGCGCCCCTCACTCCTCACTCTCAGATCTATCGCGCCGCCGCTCCCACATCCCCACGCCGGCGCTCCGACGCGCCGACCCTCCCCATGCGGCGGCTCCTACGCGGCGGCCCTCCCCGTCCCGGCCGTCCCCATGCGGTGGCTCCCCGTCCTGGTCATCCCCATGCGGCGGCTCCCCATCCCGGTCATCCCCACGTGGCGGCCGCCCGTCTCGGCTCTCCCCACGCGGCGGCTCCCCGTCCCGGCCATCCACGCAGCGGTATCTCTCCCTTTCCCTCCTCTCTCCCATGGATGGATGAAATTTAGATGGTTAGATGAATGGATGGATGAAATTTAGATGGTTAGATGGATGGATGATGTAAATTGATGCATTTAGATGGTTGTGAATGGATGCATTTAGATGGTTAGATGGATGGATGGATGCATTTAGATGGATGGATGGATGCATTTAGATGAATGAATGCATTTAGATGAATGGATGCATTTAAATGAATGGATGCATGCATTTAGATGGATGGATGGATGCATTTAGAAGGATGAATGGTTGCATATAGATGAATGGATGCATTTAGATGAATGGATGCATGCATTTAGATGGATGGATGGATGCATTTAAATTGTGTTACAAAGGTGCTTCGTGTCGTAAACGTAAAAAAATGTTTAAACATGCACACTTTCGTGGATTGCATCTAAACCATTGCTCCTACGGATCTGATTTCTTTATGAGATTTGTTCTATGTGATGTCTACTTGATATGTCCATTGTTAAGCAAATGTCATGCCAAATTTACAGGGATTCCCATGTCTCCTAAATGTTCTCGTGAACAGGAGTTGGAGTGGCGGAGACAGTTACTGGCGCGGGGAAAAAGGATTGACGATGCAGTGTTCGGATGGAGAGATTGTATGCGGGAGCTGAAAGAGGCAGAGAATAAGTTCCGGGAGACTCAGTATGGTTTCTGGGAGCACGAAGTCAATGCATCCAAGTCTGATGCCGTAACACAACTAAAAGTTGCGGCAGACGTCATCTTCGCGGAGGCCAATGCTGCAGAGCATGCTCGGATGCCGCCTCAGAGTAGTCCCCTCTTGGTTATGGAATGGGTGCTACAACAAGTGACATCTTCGTGTCCGGCTCAAAGAGCCCGATGGGGAAGTTTGGTCAGGATACTTCCGCCGAGAATGCCCCCACCACCACCAGATTCTGCTCATTAATAGTATTGTAGTAAGATTAATAGTATTGTAGTAAGATTAATAGTATTGTAGTAAGATTAGTGGTTTCGATCTAAGAGTTCGGTCTGGACTTGTAAGGTTTTTGAAGTCTAGTTATCTGTTTGAACTCAAGTTGTCATCAATTATATATAAACCCATCAACTTCTGCTTACTAATGACACCGCTGTTACATGGGACCCACCAGCGATACTGGTAGTTACGTCAGTGATTTCATTATCAGTTAGAAGTAGCGCTGGTTAAGAGGCGCTACTGCTAATATTTAGCTGTAGCATTGGGCAAACGGCGCTACTGCTAAGAGTTAGCTGTAGCGCCATACTAGTAGGGCAGGAGCCAGTGCTACTAGTAGCCCTATTTCCAGCGCTACTACTAGCCTTTCTCCTAGTAGTGACATGGCACATGTTTGTATGGATGTACAATCTCCCCCCTAGAAGTGCATGAAGGCAAAATACATACAAATGACTATGCTTATTCAAGGGCCAAAACAACTGGGAAATGATATTAATCTATATCTCGAGTTATTGACAGAGTATCTAGACACGTTATGGACAACGCCGGCCAAGACATGGGATGCTAGCATAGGAGAGTATTTCGACATGAGAGTCGCGTTGATCACGACGGTGCATGACTATCTCGGTTACATATATGTCGTGGGCCAGGTATGCCACGGATATTACGGATGCACCAGGTGCATGGATGATACAACGTCTCAGCAGCTATCGAAAGATGGCGGGTCTTCGAAAATCGTGTACATGGGGTATCGAAGATGGCTCGAGAAGGATGACCCGTGGAGAAAGCGTGGAGATCTATTCAATGGTAAGGTCGAGCATCGAGGACCTCCACGTAAGTAGAGCGGCATCGAAATAAATGATTGTTGAAGAACTGGGAACAGTGCCCCTCGCTGGGAAAGACGAATAAAAAGGCGCCGGAGCTGCTGCTGAAGGTATGGAAAATGAGGTCTGTTTTCTGGGACTTGAAGTACTGGCCCAAACTAGACATGCCTCATAGCCTTCATCAAATGCATATCACGAAGAATATCCTTGAGAGTTTGCGTGGAACATTGATGAACATGCCGGAGAAGACCAAGGATGGGCCGAAGGCCAGAAAATATTTGGAATTTTTGGATATCAGGAAAGATCTCCACATGCCCGGTAAAAAGTCATCGGAAGAGACTGAGACAGAAGATAGGGGCAAAACAGCAAAAAAGAAGGGAGAAGAGTATTTTCCATCCTCTTGCTTCACCTTAGATCCGAAGGAGGTCGATCAATTCTTCAAGTGCCTTGCTGGAATCAAAGTTAGTTCCGGATACTGTGGGAAGATAAGCAGATATCTGGACACCAAGAAAAAATGTTCAGCGGGATGAAGTCTCACGACTGTCACGTGATGATGACGCAGTTACTCCCGGTTGCACTTAGAGGGATTTTGGACACACACGTCCATGATAGACTTACTGATCTATGCCACTTTTTCGACACTATCTCTCGAAAGTCGATCAGTGTGAAGCAACTGAAAAGGCTACATGAAGAGATCGTTGTCATACTAAATGAGCAAGAGATGTACTTTCCGCCCACGTTCTTCGATGTCATGGTGCATCTGTGTGTCCACATCGTGGACGACATCATAGACCTAGGGCCGACATTCCTACACAGCATGATGTCGTTGGAGAGGATGAATGGGGTCATCAAAGGATTCGTTCGTAACATGTCCCGTCTGGATGGAAGCATCGCGCAGGGCTATCTGACCCAAGAGTGCATCTCCTTCTGCGAGAATTATCTAGGCGTCGGAGAACCAGTTGTTGGTTTGCCCGTCAACAAGTACTATGGAAGGCTGAAAGGAGAAGGTCACATCAACGGCTGGAGGGAATTGAATGTGTACCACTCGTGCCGACAGGACGATTTTGACATAGCTAACTTAGTAGTGCTACAAAACCTAAACATGGTAGATCCTTTCGTGGCACTGCACAAAGAGACCATCGCAAAGAACTACCGTGACTGTGGACTGCACAGGACAGACGCTGAAGTTATTAGAGAGCACAACTCTACTTTCTTGCGTTGGTTCAATGAGCGAGTTGTGGCTAATCCCCCAGAAGAGGGATGTCCAGACGGAAAGTTGATATACGCCTTAGCACATGGCCCGGCGGTCAACCTCGCGACCTATCACGCATACGATATCAACAGATACACATTCTAAACGGAGGCCAAAGATATGAACAGTGAATACCAGAACTCAGGGGTGACGATGGAAGCCATGACCGGCGATGTAACTGAAAGATACTACGGAAGGGTCGAAGAGATCTAGAGCTTGAATACTGTGGATTGCATAGCGCGATGATGTTCCGTGTCAGATGGGTTAAAAACGTACAAAGAGAAAACCGACTTTTCACTACCATGTGTATACCCGATGCCAATATCCGTATCGTGAGCGCCACCGCCAAAAATGAGCCATGGGTACACGCTAAGCACGTGACACAATGCTTATTCATAGAAGACCCTCTCAATCCCAACCGTGCTGTCGTGAGGAGAGGCAAAAGGAGCATCGTCGGAATAGATGGAGTCGCCAACGAGGAAGACTACGATCAGTACGGTGACCCGATGAGGGAAGATGATGATGACGATGAACCGTAAATCAAAAGAAGAAGCGGGACAACATTACCTAAGAAAGATCGTACTCCCTAGAAAAAGAAAAGTCACCACGAGGGGATCAATTATTCGACAACGAACAAAAAAGGAAAGAAGAAGATCAGTCTCAAGCGTCGTCGACCACACGCTAATTAACAAACGATCATAATTTGTGTGTACCTATTTTGTATAAGTACTTAACACCGTTATCGGTCAAATGATATATATGAGAATAACTATTTTGACAACACTTTTGAACTGCAGGATTAACGTTGGTGCACTGCATTCCTATCAAATGAACACTGCAATGTCAGCAGAAAAAACTGCACGCATTTGTTCGGCACCGTTTTCGCTCCAGTTTCTAAACCGTTTATCGGAATGATACATATAATATACCGTTGGATAGCTACGGCAAATGCGCAACTTTTCCATGTTGACCACTTTTCGCGATTCCCCACGGTTTAAGAGCAGTTTCGAAAACGGTGGCCGCCCGACGAGTGGCAGCGAGCGTATTTTCGCGTTTTTTCCTAAACCGCTTGTCGGAATGAGTCAAACAAGACGGCGTTGGAAAGATATCGTCGAGGCGCAACTTTTTCATGTAGATCACTCTCTCTAATTCCTTACGGTTTGAGAGTAATTTAAAATTTACTAAAAACGGAAATCTGCTTTTCAAAATTTTCAACTTTTTCGGTACGGTTTTTTGCTTCAGTTTTTAACCGTTCGTCGGAATGAGACGTGTGATACGGCGTTGGAAAGCTGTGTAATAGGCGCAACTTTCATATGTTGGTCATTTGTTGAGATTCCTCGCGGTTTTAAAGGAATTTCAAAAACGGTGCGGCTGCCTACAAGTGGCATCGAGCGTATTTTCGTGAATTTTTCCAAACCGCTCATCGGAACGACGCAAATGATACGGCGTTGGAAAGATATCGACGAGGCGCGACTTTTTCATGTAGAACACTCTCTCTAATTCCTTACGGTTTAAGAGCAGTTTTGATTTTACTAAAATGCGGACACTCTGTTTTCCGTGAACAAATCGACGAAAGAACTACATTAGACAGAAGAACGCACTGCTTCAGATGGAAAACCGCACTGCATCCTACTGGCAATCGAGCTGCGTGTTTTCTGTGAGACGTGAATTTTTTCAAGACGAGGAAGTGGAGTGAACTTCACATTGGGCGTAAGTGAACCGCGACACCATCGAGAAGTGAACCGCATCACTTTTTTTTCGTTTTCGTAATATTTTTCTACACTTCACAGTGGGTATAAGTTAACTACAACACTATCGAAAGTGAACCGTGAGGCTACCAAAAGTGAACTTCATGAATTTTTGTTGTCGTTTTTCATACTTGTTATTTTTTACATGCGTAGAACGGTCATGTGTGCCGCATGGATTGAGCGAGTGAGCTGCATAATTTTACATTTGTGCTTTTTTCTTATTGCATGCGCAAAAATTTCACATTTGTTTTTCTTTCTTACTGCATGCCGAAAGACAATGAGCTGCTCGAAGAGGTTTGTTTACAGGCACGAAGAAAACGAACCACATGGTCAGGAAAAATGAACCACAACACAGTGCTGGATGGACAGTATGACCATATACACATGCCTGGAAAACAACACAAATCATCCCCACAAAATAAATAACATGTGGCCTTAAACTACATGCATGAGCTGACCGAATCGTATACCATGCACTGTTGAACCGTATGCCATCGACTGCCTCATCGAAACTGAATTACATGCCAATGCACAACGAATTGCACTATGTTTCACAAATTTTCAGTAGGTCACTGCCTTGTCCAGAAAAATCATCACAAAAAAATGCATCGACATTTGCATGGAGAGGAGATGGATCCGGTTGTGATGTGCTCGCCGGAGGCCTCGCCAAGGCAGAGGAGGGCCCAGCGAACTGCAACGTGGAGGGAGACCCGATGGTGATGTACTTGCATGACTACCTCAATGACCGCACGGCCACCATGCGCAACCACATCAACGACGCACCCCAACTCTCTGTCTCCATGTTACTGCTCAAGGTCGAGGTCGTGGGGAGATGACGGAGGGTGGGGACTGTCGATGAGATGGCGCGGGGGACCGACGATGCTGAGATCCGTCGCCTGGGTGACTCGGTGGCGGCGGATTTGTTGCCTGGGTGGATCCGGTGGCTGGAAGGTGGTTGGGGCGCCTGGAAGGAGTACGGTATTCGGCGCGGGTTAGAGGCGAGGCGGCGCACGACGGGGCCGACGGCGCGGGGAAGGCTCCAGCGAGGTGGGGGAAGAGGGGGAGGGAGGTAGCCGCCATCGGAAGAGGAAGGTGGAGGCCGGGGGCAGGCAGATCAGGCGCCTCGCGGCGGCAGGGGCGGGCAGATGCGGCCCCCCACGGCGGCTGGGAGCGGGCACAATGGCCTGGGCCATGTGGGAGGCGAAGGAAGGGGGTAGGTAGGGGCAGCCGGCCGGATGGGTTGGCCAGCGCGGCCGGTCGCTAGAAAGGGGGTGGGAGCTGTGGGGGCGCCCTGGCCGCTCTGCCCGGCGCCGGGTGCGGGTGGGGAAGCTCTATGGCCGCTCGGGGGAGGGTGCCATGGCCGAGGTGGAAGAAGGTGGAGCGGGGATCATGAGGATTCGTGCGGTCATGCGTGTGGTGTGCAGTTGGGTCGGGGCGTGGTGGACTGGTGGAGTGGGAGTGCGGGGTGGGGTGGCGGGCTCTTTTATTTTTGTCCGCAGTTCGCTGTATTAGACTAGTTGGTTCTGTTTTGATGTTAGAATAAGAGATTTTGATGTCAAAATAAGGTCTTAAGGGGTGATGTCAGAATAGACCCACCCTATATATATATATATATATATATATATATATATATATATATATATATATATATATAATTATGCACTAATTATTAGTCCGAGGTGCTCATTGTGGGAGGAGGCGTTGTCCGGAGGTGCTCGATCATATATATATACACGGGCCGGGGGGAGGGTGTTATTACTACATAAACAACCCTAATTAGCAATTAGGAAAATTAAAGAGAAAAAGGAAAAAGAAAAAAATGTAAAAGAAAGAGAAAAGGGGAAAACAAAAAGAAAAAGGAAAAACAGTAACATATCTACAAAATTTACAAAATAAACAAAACAGTTAGCAGTAGCGCGTTTGGGCAACACTAGCGCTATAGCTAACTTAGCTATAGCGTGTTTTAGAAACGCACTATAGCTAACTTTGCTATAGCCCGTCCGTTCTTCCCTATCTCATCCCCAATCCCCCACTCGATCTCTCTCTCTATGTCTCTCACTTTACTGCCCCGACGACGCCGCACGACCACTCTGCTGCCCCCGGCGACTCTCTGCTACCTCGACAAACCCAACCACTCTGCTGCCCGAGGACCCCGACCCCGACCCCGACCCACTCTGCTGCCCCGGTGACCTCGACCCCGGCCCCTACCCCGACCCCGACCCCGGCCTCTTCTTCTCCGGCCGTCTCCTCCGCGCACCCGTCTCCTTCTCTGGTGAGACATCCCCATGCCTCCTCCGCCCGTCTCGCTCCTTATCTGGTGAGACATCCCCACGCCTAGCTCCTCCGCCCGCTTGCTTGCTATGTTTCGACGGATTGGGGAGGGTTAAGAAAAAATTTGGGTTCTTGTAAAAATTAGGGTTCTTGCTAGGGCTGCTTGCTAGGACATTGCTAGGGTTCTTGTAAAAATTAGGATACTTTCTAGGGTTGCTTCGTAGGACATTGTTTCTGAAATAGTTTCTGAAATTAGATAGTTAATAAGAAAACTGAGTCAAAAACGAATCAAAACTGAGTCAAAAATGAGTTTTAGAAATTAAGCATTTCTGAAATAGCAAAACTGAGTCAAAAATGAGTCAGAAAAATGGTTTTGATGCCCAAATTCAAATGAGATGCTTGCTGTCCAAATGAAAATTAGCCAAAACTAGCTCCGTCTCCGTCTGAAAAGAATAGTTAATAGTTTATGTTCCTGAAAAATTCAGTTAATAGTTAATAGTTTATGTTTTTGAAAATGAAATTCTTGCTATCCATTTGAAGTTGCTGTCCAAATGCAATGAAAATGAAATTGAAATGCTTGCTGTCCATTTGAAGTTTTGATGATTTGTTGTCCATTGATGAGTTGTTGTCCAAACACTCAAATTGGACCAGATACAGTGTTATGTGGGCCTGAGGCCGTTCTTGTTTGCACAGAAACTGATTCTGAGTGGCCTATGTTCTGCTGGAATGTTGATTCATTTCTGTTCCGGCAAATTTCAGGCGCTCGATATGTGCCATTTTTAGCATAGGTCATGCCGAAATTTTCCGTGAATTTCGACATTACGTGTGCTTCAAAGTAGACATATCGAGTGCCCGAGATTTGCCAGGACGGAAATGAAATGACAGCCAGGCAAAACATAGGCTATTTTTCCAAGAGTCATTATTCATTTTATTATATAAAGCTCGAGAAATTAAACGACTAGATTGAACCCTACAAAACATGGCCGGAGGTTCTCGCACCCAAGAAGGAGAAGCACACGCTTTCCTCAACTATCTGGCTACACAGGAGATGGGGACGGCCACTAATCCCAACGCCGATGGCGCCGACGCCGCCAACACTGATGCCACCAACACTGGCACTGAGGCGGAGACGGCCACTGATGGTACCTCCCAAGCCAGTGAAGGAAAGAAGGGAAAGAGGACACGACTGATACGTCTCCAACGTATCTATAATTTTTGCTTGTTCCATGCTGTTATATTATCATTCTTGGATGTTTTACAATCATTTATAACAACTTTATATCATTTTTTGGGACTAACCTATTGACATAGTGCCAAAGTGCCAGTTGTTGTTTTTGCTTGTTTTTTACTTCGCAGAAAATCAATACCAAACGGAGTCCAATCGCGACAAAACTTTTTGGTGATTTTTTGTGGACTAGAAGACACCCATTGGGCCAAAGAAGTACCGGAGAAGTGGACCGAGGAGACCACAACCCACCAGGGTGCGCTATGGGGGCCCCGGCGCGCCGTGATGGGTTGTTCCCAAATATTCCAAAAACCTTAGGGGAGTCAACAAAACACAAATCCAGCCGTCACCAATTCCAGAACCGCGAGATCCAATCTAAACACCATCACGGAGGGGTTCATCTTCTTCATAGGTGCCTCTTCGATGATGCGTGAGTAGTCCACCATAGACCTACGGGTCCGTAGGTAGTAGCTAGATGGCTTCCTCTCTCTCTCTCTCTCTTATGACTCTCAATACAATGGTCTCTTGGAGATCTATTTGATGTAAACTTTTGCGGCGTGTTTGTTGGGATCCAATTAATTTTTAGTTCATGATCAGTTTCTATCCATGAATATTATTTGAGTCTTCTTTGATCTCTTATATGCATGATTGCTTATAGCATCGTATTTCTTCTTCGAATCTTTGGTTTAGGTAGGCCGACTAGATCGATTTTTCTAGCCATGGGAAGAGGTGCTTTGTGATGGGTTCGATCTTGCGGTGTTCTTTCGCAGTGACAGAAGGGGCAGCAAGACACGCATGTATCGTTGCTATTAAGGATAACAAGATGGGTTATATTCCTACATGAATAGATCTTGTCTACATCATGTCATCGTTCTTATTGCATTACTCCATTTTTCCATGAACTTAATACACTAGATGCATGCTGGATAGCGGTCGATGTGTGGAGTAATAGTGGTAGATGCAGGCAGGAGTCGGTCTACTTATGTTGGACGTGATGCCTATATAATGATCATCGCCTTGGATATCGTCATGACTATTCGATTTTCTATCAATTGCCCAACAGTAATTTGTTCACCCACCGTGTGCTATACTCATGAGAGAAGCCACTAGTGAACCCTACGGCCCCCGGGTCTACTTTTCCAACATATTGCTTTCAGATCTATCTTTTTGCATCTTCGTTTTCAGATCTACCAAACTAAAAACCTCAAAACATATTGCTACATATTTCATTTGACTTTTCTATTTTGTGTTCTTGAGAGATCTATTTCTCCTATCTATCACTACCTAATCTATCTTTTTAGCGTAGAGAGATTGACAACCTCTCTTTCACGTCGGGTTGCAAGTATTTGTTGTTTGTGCGCAGGTGCTGCTTATTGGGTGGTGGTGATCCTCCTACTGGTTCGATAACCTTGGTTTCATAACTAAGGGAAATACTTACCGTCGCTGTGCTGCATCATCCCTTCCTCTTTGGGGAAATAGCAACGCAGTCTCAAGCCACGTCAAAGGAATTTCTGGCGTCTTTGCCGGGGAGGAAGCGGTCCCTTCTACGTTCCTATCGTAGGCACCGAGGAGACTCCATCATCATCTACCAGGTTCCTAATCACAAATATCATCTCCTGGCAATTACATTATTTGCCATTTGCCTCTCGCTTTCCTCTCCCCCACTTCACCAAATTTGCCGTTTTATTCGCCCTCTTTTTCGTTTGCCTTTTTTGCTTGTTTACTATCTTTGCTTGTGTTACCATGTGCCTTCTATTTGCTTGCATCTCTGCTTGCTAAAAATCTATTGATATGGATCCTCATTGACTTGCTAATCTTTTCAAAAAGCCAAATTATGATGAACAAGTTTCTAGTGAGTTGGGTGCACTTGATTATCTCTATGAATTTTTGTTTCAAAATCATGAATCTGAAAATTTTGATGAAGTGTTGAAAGAAGAAATTTATAAGGTGATTCATGATAGTTCCTTGAATGATGAGCATGATTGCAATGTTGCTAGTATGAATTCTCTAAATATCCATGATGCTAATGATATGCAAAGCCACAATCTTGGGGATGCTATGTTTGATGAAGATGATAGTTTTAGTCCCCCAAGTTTTGATGAGCAAATTTATTATGATGATTGCATGCCTCCTATTTATGATGATGGTGATGACACGTATGCTATAATGAGTAATGATAACCATGAAACTTATCATCATGGTTTTAATTTGGAATGTGGTTATGTCAATCAAGTGTCTCATGATAGTTATTTTGTTGAGTTTGCTCCCACTACCATGGATGATAAGGAATTTGCTTATGTGGAGAGTAATGAAAATTCTATGCTTGTGCATCATGAAAAGAATGATTTATGTGATATTTATATTGTTGAATTCCTTCTTGATGCTACTGAAATTTATTATGAGGTAGGAACATATGCTTGTAGGAATCGCAATAATATCAAGTTTCCTCTCTATGTGTTCAAAGTTTTGAAATTATGCTTGTTTTGCCTTCCTACGCTAGTTGATTCTTGTTCCCATAAATTATTTGATCAAAAAATCCCTATCCATAGGAATTGGGTTAGACTTAAATGTGTTTGTCATGCTATTAATGATGCTCTTTTTCATATTTCAAATACTACTTTTTCTGTGAGCATCATTGAAATCATCATGCCTTGCTAGGGGCGTAAAACGATAGCGCTTGTTGGGAGGCAACCCAATGAATAAATAAAATTTTGCTTTTTCCTTTCTGTTTTTTGAGTGTTGACACAATTATGCCTTTTTTATGATTGTGTTTTTACTGTTTATTTAGTGTTTGTGCCAAGTAAAGCCTTTAGGATGATTCATAGGATGAGTAGAAGTGATGCTGAATCTGAAACAGAAACTTTACGTCCAGTATATGAATTTTCATTTTTTTCTGGAACGTGATCTTCAGCTGAAATTTTAACAAATTGTTTCTATACAAATTCCTTACGTTGTCCTAATTTTTCAGAATTTTTACAGTTACAGAAGTATGGTTAGAGTACATATTACTACAGACTGTTCTGTTTAAAACAGATTCTGTTTTCGTTGCATTGTGTGCTTGTTTTGATGAATATATGGTTTGTATCGGGGGGTATAAGCCATGGAAAAGTTAAAATACAGTAGGTATAATGCAATAACAAAATATGAATGGGTTTGCCACAGTACCTAAAGTAGTGATTTGCTTTATTATACTAACAGATCTCACGAAGATTTTGTTGAGTTTTGTGTGATTGAAGTTTTCAAGTTTTGGGTGAGATCACGATGGATGAACGAATAAGGAGTGACAAGAGCCTAAGATTGGGGATGGTACCGCACCCCCAAGATATATCCAAAGAGTAACAAGCAACTAAGCTTGGGGATGCCCCCCGAGTGGCATCCCCTCTTTCTTCCAAAAACCATCGGTATTTTACTTGGAGCTATATTTTTATTCGTCACATATCATGAGTTTTGCTTGGACCGTCCTATATCTTTGCTTGCTTTGCTTGTTTGTTTTTCCTTTGTATCCTTGATGTACACACCTATTTGGGAGAGCCAAAATTATGCCATGATTTGTTAGAATTGCTCTCTATGCTTCACTTAAACTTTCTGAGCTATAGAATTGCTCTAGTGCTTCACTTATATCTTTATCAGCAAGGTGTGCTTGGAAATTTTTATAGAAATACTCTCATTCTTCACTTAGATTAATTTGAGAGTTATTAAATTTTGAAGAAATTCTCTCATGCTTCACTTATACTATTTTGAGAGATGAAATCTTTATGCTCATGTGCTTCACTTAGATTTGTTTGAGCTTGTCAAAAAGCAATGGCAATATATGAAACTAGTCCCAAAGTGATAGATATCCAAGGAGGATATAATAAAAACTTTCATGAAGAGCATTGGGCAAATTAAACTTGATTCCTTGTAATAGTTTTGAAACATGATGATAGTAATATGTGAGTCATGTTAGTGAGTAATTATGCTTGAGTATGAATATTGGTGTTAAGGTTTGTGATTCCCTATGCAAGTACGAAAGTCAATAGTTATGCAATGAAATTACATCCTACTTGTGGTGCATTATTCGGTGTTAGTTATGCTCAATGCTCACATATGTGAATTTTCGTTTTTTGGTTTGGTTGCTTCTCAATCTATTTGCAAGCCTCCATTTGTACTAAGTAGAAATACTACTTGTGCATCCAAAATCCTTAAACCAAGTTTTGCTTTATGAGTCCACCATACCTACCTATATGCGGTATTTCCATGCCGTTCCAAGCAAATTTGTATGTGCCATCTCTAAATTTTCAAAATAATTTTTCTCTTTTGTGTGCTCTCACCGCTCATGATACGGTGGGGAGTTTCCAATATTTTTCCATGCTAGATGTGTTATTCTCAAGATGAGTGTTTATTCACTTTTCATTGCCCGAGAGTGTGGCGGTAATAGGGATGCCCATTCCCGAAATGAATAAGAAAAAATTATATTTACTTTATGTTGTCAAATAATAAATTCCTTGGAAAGTGTTGGTATGGAAGGCAACCGTGGATACGGCCCGCCATGGAAAGTGAAAGTTTAGTGGAAAAAGGAATAAACTTTATTTTCTGTTTGGGAACCGCCTATGATATATCTAGCATGGAAAGTATTGTGAGGTACTTTGTCATTTTAGTTGACAGGAAAGGCATGCCACCCAAAATATTTTTCTCTCTCAATTTAAACCTTGAGCTATGGCACCTCTACAAATCCTACGTCCCTCTGCAAAGGGCCTATCTATTTACTTTATGCAATTTTTATTTTTACTTTGAGTCTCCATCTTCTCTTATAAGCACCAACTAGGGGGCACTATGATCGTACTTGAGCATTGGGTATAGCTAATATTTGAGTGTGTTTCATTAATGGATGAATGATTGAGCATGATGGGCTAGGGATAACTTTCTTTAGTGTTGATATTTTGAAAGACTTGGTTGCTTGTTGACATGCTTGAGTATTGAAGTCATTATGTTAAAACTAGACTATTGCTTTGAATCTTCTATAAGTCCAAATGTCCATGCTATATAAAAGAAAAGAATATGATGAACATGTTAGGCAACATTCCACATAAAAAATTCTGTTTTTATCATTTACCTACTCGAGGACGAGTAGGAATTAAGCTTGGGGATGCTGATACGTCTCCAACGTATCTATAATTTTTGCTTGTTCCATGCTGTTATATTATCATTCTTGGATGTTTTACAATCATTTTATAACAACTTTATATCTTTTTTTGGGACTAACCTATTGACATAGTGCCAAAGTGCCAGTTGCTGTTTTTGCTTGTTTTTTACTTCGCAGAAAATCAATACCAAACGGAGTCCAATCGTGACGAAACTTTTTGGAGATTTTTTCTGGACCAGAAGACACCCAGTGGGCCAAAGAAGTACCGGAGAAGCGGGCCGAGGAGACCACAACCCACCAGGGCGCGCCAGGGGGGCCCCGACGCGCCCTGATGGGTTGTGCCCTCCTCGGGACCCCTCTCCACCGCCTCTGAGGCCTATAAATTCCCAAATATTCCCAAAACCCTAGGGGAGTCGACAAAACACAATTCCAGCCGCCGCAAGTTCCAGAACCGAGGGGTTCATCTTCTTCATAGGTGCCTCTCCGATGATGCGTGAGTAGTCCACCATAGACCTACGGGTCCGTAGGCAGTAGCTAGATGGCTTCCTCTCTCTCTCTTATGATTCTCAATACAATAGTCTCTTGGAGATCTATTTGATGTAAACTTTTGCGGTGTGTTTGTTGGGATCCGATGAATTATGAGTTCATGATCAATTTCCATCCATGAATATTATTTGAGTCTTCTTGGATCTCTTATATGCATGATTGCTTATAGCATCGTATTTCTTCTTCGAATCTTTGGTTTAGTTAGGCCGGCTAGATCGATTTTTCTTGCCATGGGAAGAGGTGCTTTGTGATGGGTTCGATCTTGCGGTGTTCTTTCCTAGTGAGAGAAGGGGCAGCAAGACACGCATTTATCGTTGCTATTAAGGATAACAAGATGGGGTCTATTCCTACATGAATAAATCTTGTCTACATCATGTCATCGTTCTTATTGCATTACTGCGTTTTTCCATGAACTTAATACACTAGATGCATGCTGGATAGCGGTCGATGTGTGGAGTAATAGTGGTAGATGCAGGCAGGAGTCGGTCTACTTATCTTGCACGTGATGCCTATACAATGATCATCGCCTTGGATATCGTCATGACTATTTGATTTTCTATCAATTACCCAATAGTAATTTGTTCACCCACCATGCGCTATACTCATGAGAGAAGCCACTAGTGAACCCTACGGCCCCCGGGTCTACTTTTCCAACATATTGCTTTCAGATCTATCTTTTTGCATCTTCGTTTTCAGATCTACAAAACCAAAAACCCACACACATATTGCAGCATATTTTATTTGCCTTTTCTATTTTGTGTTCTTGAGAGATCTGTCTCTCCTATCTATCACTACCTAATCTATCTTTTTTCCGTAGAGAGATTGACAACCTCTCTTTCGCGTCGGGTTGCAAGTATTTGTTGTTTGTGTGCAGGTGCTGCTTATTGGGTGGTGGTGATCCTCCTACTGGTTCGATAACCTTGGTTTCATAACTGAGGGAAATACTTACCGTCGCTATGCTGCATCATCCCTTCCTCTTTGGGGAAATACCGACGCTGTCTCAAGCCACGTCAACGACGCCCAAATCTGCTTGGCACCGGAAAACTAGTGATCATGGAGGTGGCAAAAGGCGAGTTCGAGCCAATCGAGCTGCGGGACGTGGCATCGAAGTATGACAACCAATTAGCATGCATCCTACGGGATACCGCTAACATCAATGACACAAAAATACGGCAGAATGAACCTTTGCAACACCTGCTCCTAACTAGGTTGCACGCAAGATTCTTGTTCCTCGGTCGGGATGAAAATATCAATGACCCGTGGGATTATCCTGCCATGAAGAAAATAAATAACAAATCCCTAGGAAAGTTCAGCAACACAATGAGTGCCTGGAAAACAAGGGCGAAAAGGGCAATTGAAGTAGAGCATCAAACCTACGCCCAGATAAAAGAAGACAATCCGACAATTTCAGAAGAGGACTTTGAAAAGTTTAAGGCGACTTGCGCTGAAGAAGCTACCAAGGCCAGATCGGAGAAAGGCAAGGAGCTTCAGGCAAGGAACATGGGGAACCACCACCTCAGAAGTCGTGGTTACACCGGCAAGAGGTTCGTGTGGGCTAAGGAGGATGCGGAACATGAACGTCTGGGGCTCCCAGACCCCTTGGCTGAGTTCACCAACCAACAGGAGCATGATTCATCAGGGCCCGGTTCAAGTGGAACCCTATAAGAAAGGAATTTTACACGGATGGGCCTACGAGGGAATTCATGAGAATATTGGTAATTATCATTTTACCACCTTATATTAGCTTCTGATCAAGTCAACGACGTTCTAGTCAACATTCATAATTGATTCACGCTAATTTTGCAGAGAGATCAACACAAGCTTGCACCCGAAAGCGACTCGTCGACTCAGTCGTTGGACAAGTACAAGTGGGACACCCCTTTCAACCGGGCAATCAATGTAATGTACGGAAAACAGCTGGATAGGCCGCCTTCGTATGGACGTGTCCACGCCGTCGGAGATGGCGCCACGTGGAAGTACTACTATAGGGAGGACCCTGAGGCCAAAAAGCAGAGAAAGAAGTTAAGTCAAGTGACTATCGACAAGAAGGTGGCGCTGGCGCTGGAGAAAAACAAAGCTGAAACCGTAGCTGGGGCAAGAAGGGCAGCGGTAGATGCCTGCAGAAATGATGTGACAGCTGCATTGACAAGCTCGATTCCAACTTTCCATGTATGGTCAGTTGGTTGCAACAAAATCCACACCGCC
Organism: Elymus sibiricus; assembly: GCA_039707655.1. NCBI lineage: Eukaryota > Viridiplantae > Streptophyta > Magnoliopsida > Poales > Poaceae > Elymus > Elymus sibiricus. The sequence goes on along the minus strand of CM077671.1, from coordinate 121,353,643 downwards.
CCCATACTGAATTTCCCATGCCCAGCTTCACCGGGAGCAACTCGTTGAACTTCCCACCCGCACCCTTACCTGCTATGGCGACCGCACCCGCACCGAATCTAGCAGCACCTGCTCCAGCACCTGCTCCCACACCTGCACCCTCTGATAGCAGCCCGTGCTCCGTCTCTGGCTTAAATCTCGGGCCTTTGACATTGGCCGAGCTCGATGCCCTCATGGTAAATACGCGTCGCACGATCATCAACATAACTAACTAATCTTCAGTTCTCGTTGCCTTTCAGATCTCTGACGCCGCACACATGGCTTTGCAGGCTGACTCCACTCCGTGCACCCTCCTCTACCACATGAACGGCGGGTTGATGGATGTGGGGAAGGGTACTATAATCAAGCCTAAGGAACGCTTGTTCCACCGCTGACAGATGCTTGATAACGCCTTAAGGGTGTCCTTGGCGAGTGTAAAACGGGGCTATGAGGGTTTATGTCTTCCCATAAAAATCGGTGGAGAGGACGATGAGACACCGACGCAGCTTGGCAAATGCAAAAATTGGGCGATCCTGTGGCCGAAGAATCTTATTCATTTGGAGGTGGTCGGGAGTACACCAATGGGACCTGAGCAAGGTATGACCACAACCCCACCTACACAATTACGAGCACCGTCTGTGCTGCCGGGTGTGGGCGAGCGACACGAGGAAGGGGGTCCAACCGTTCCGGCGCCGACTGATGATGTCACCCACATGGATGAGAATATGGATCATGACATGGAGGACGACGACCCTCTCAAGTGGCTCAATACCGGCGCCTATGAGGACGTAGTGATGAGTCAGCCATATGAGCAACAGCCGAAGCCAGAACATCCTCGGGAGTGCAAGAAGTCTTTGTTCATGCAAGCCTCACAGGACACCCCTCTAGATGTCGCCTCAACCCAAGCTCAACTAACCCAAGGTCGTGCAATGCTGAGCCCGACGACACTAGGGGCGGTGGTCAGACAGGTTCAGACAAACCCACGCAACTGGGTACACCAAGAAGAAGGAGAGGAAGAGACCGGCGAAGAAACTCCCATTTGCCGCCAAAGCTGCCAAAGTGGCTTCTAGCAGCCAGCCGCCTCCGCAGACCCAGGTTGCAGACAGTGTACCGATCAAAGGTGCGCCGTCTATCCATATCGCGGGAGAGCCAATGTTACCGGAGTATGCGCTAGCCACCATAACAGGGGATCACAGGAGACTGCATGACCATGTGATGTCGACGGAGAGAAGCCTTCTCTCCTCGAATGATCCAGGATACCCGCTTTATACGGTCCATGTGTTGTGTCATGACAAGTAGTATGTCCGCGGCTACCCTGCGGACCTGTTCTTCCTGCGATTTGACTACATCCTCGAGATGTTACTAATGAGGCGGCTCGATTTGACGTTTGTCTGTCATATGAACTACATCATTGGGAGAGAGCAAATCAGTGGTCTTGCGGTTGCGGACCCGTACTACATGCGTGAGGGCTTCTTGTCAGTCGACGAAGCCAACCGTAAATATGCGATGCAGTACATCAAAGAGTTCATGGGCAACAATAAGGACAAGGAAGCGATTCTCGTACCTTATCATCCCAGGTAAGTCATTCGTGGATAGCCACTATAGCACATACATCCTTTCGTGCATTTCAATCGTTATTTTGCACGCATGAACACTAAGTTGATCTTGTATTTATTTTGCGCAGCCACGACAACGCCATTCTCATCGTTCTTTACCCACGTTGCTCCCGCGCTCTGTATTTGGACCCGTCCATGACCATATAGAAGAAAGATTACGCACACATCAAGTATTTTCTGGACAGAGCTCTTCTGGGCTTCAGCATGAAGGGTGGCAGCATCCAATTCAAGAAGAAATTTAGGGGTACGGTGTGTTTCGGCCATAAGACTGACTTCTGTTGCGTCCAGCGACTGACAACAAGTAGTAGTAAGGATGGATTCTACGTCATCCATCTAATGTTGGAGTACAGAAGGGATCAACAGTTACTTTGCATGACATCTTCATCTGATGCCCATATATAGAGATGGGCCGACGCCTTAGAAACCGTACTGGATCATCAACTACGAAATGACTTCTACCGCATCCAGCAGGAAATTGCGTCGGTCATCATGAAAGACGCCATTGAAGAGAATGGGATGTTCCACACCGGTCCAATATCGCGGCATGACGTCCGCACCCGCATAGCCCTACTACGTCAGGACACCACGCCTTTCACCAAGCTTGGGTGCATCCTCCCGGATATGGACGGATGGCACGAGTGCACTGCTGAAATTAACGACGACACTGTGTGTAATTAGTTGTTACTTTCTGTACAACCAAAACTTGGAATTTATCTATACGACGTAACTATTAGATGTAAACGCTACCACACTCTAGTTAGTTAGTTTCGGTACAATGAATTTCATTAGATATGTTTATGTTGCTTCTATTTGCTAACTCTTTCTCTCCGCAGGCGGACGTCGTATATTATGTTGCATATTAATGTTGAATTCACTTGATGATATATGCATCTCTGATAGGTATATAGATCATCGACGCTGAGGTGGTATGCCGTGTACATAGGGAGGGTTCCGGGAGTGTACGAGGAGTGGCCAGAGTGTCATGCCCAAGTGTATCGCTTCCCGGGCGGTAGCCAGAAAGGGTTTGATAGCAGAAACGAGGCAGAAGCTAGTTACTTGAGGTGGACGCTAGCGCGCAAGAGAAATCAGAACCGACGCCTCAAGAACTGCTACATAATCCCGCTAGTGCTCATTGTGATCGTCCTTCTCTTGTATGCGATCAGATCATAGCTAGGTTACATAGATGATGAAACATGAGTGTGATCATGGGTAGTTGCATGTATTCGAGACTTCTAATAATTTGTATCGCTATATCTTCGAGACATGAACGTGTTCGACTATTAGTGATGATGATGATCTGAGATGAAAGACCTTCTTTTATTCATATCAGTTTCAATGAATATGCATGTTGTTATCGTATAGAAGCTGTATCTGTATAAATAGAGCAAAAAACGCAAAAAAACATATAAATATTAGTAGTAGCGCTGGGACAAAAATTACCAGCAGCGTGTTTATAACTGTAGCGCTCCTACACAACACGCGCTGTAGATAATTAGCAATAGCGCTTGGCAGAGGAGCGCTACTGATATAGGATATTACCAGTAGCGCTGGGCAAAACACGTGCTACTGCTAAAAAATAGCTGTAGTGACGTAGCTATAGCGCGCCTACCAGCGCTACTGGCAGCTAAAAATTCAGCGTTACTGGTAGGGTTTTCCCTAGTAGTGATACCAGCCACAGAATATCGATGTGCCGGTAGGTCATGCAGTGATGTGAAGTACCAGACATACATATCGAAGTGCTGCTTTGTTAGGGCATTCTACGTTCATACCCCTTTCTCTCAGGAGACTACCAAGTCATCCACAAGCGGCTCGATGTACAAACTCATTTTCTTCCCCTGGTATGAAGAGCTTGGAATAATCAACGACGGGAACAAGTGGTGTCGTTGCATGCATACACCAAGGGGGGGGAGATTCATTGGAATACATACACGAGCCAACAGGTGTATGTACAGTTAGTGAAACTAAATGGATTGAACCCATCGGTTGTTATCGCAATGGCTACACTGTCTTATTTGCCAACTTTATCTGGGTACAGCTCAACGAAGTCCTTCCATGCTTTACCATCCGACAGATGTATATATGGACTTCTGAGGACGATACCCAATCCCTTTCATCTCATCTATTTGGCAGTCACCACGGACATCAAGAGTTGTTGTATCCTTGGTATGGGATCAAGATACTGAAGGACCTTATGGGGTACTTTCAGCTACTTTTTTAGACCATCACCATCTTCGATGTTGATATACCTAGAGGCTTTGCACTCTAGACAGTAATTTAAACCGACATATTCATTCCTAAATAAGATGCAGGTGTTTGGACAAACATGTATCTTCTCATACGGTAGCTCAAGGACACGGAATATTCTGTCCATCTCGTACATGTTCTTTGGCAAAAATGTGCTCTTTCGGTAGCAGAGTGCCAATGACGTTCAAAAGTAATTCAAATGAGGCTTTAGTCTAGTCGAACCGAGACTGCATGGCTAGCGGGCGTGTGATGTCATCCAGTTTAGTAACATCGTATGCCCGTAAGGGGTTTTTGTGTTGCATTCAAAGATTGATAGAACTTGTCCGTCCTTTTCTTATCATCATCCTCCCATGACTCTTCACATGTGCTTTGATTTTTAGGCGCATGTGCATTTTCTAGGTCTTCTAACAAGGCTACAACATGAGTATCATATTCGCCTATGCATTGTCGGATCACCTCCTCTCTCACATGCTCGTGCTCGGACTCATCATACGGACGAACCACTGGTGATAGTTTGACTTAAACCCATTCTTGAGAAGGTGTTTCCCCATAACCTCCTTTGTTCTTTCATGCTTGTTTTCACAAACGGTACATAGGCACCACATTGAACCACGTCCCATGTGTCTGGTAAATGCCACTTCCAAGAACTCAAACGTCTTTTCAATCCATTTCGGACTCACACCCCCACCAATCACTCTACCACTGTACATCCACTCACGGTCCTCCATCTGATGTGTTTACATTGACAATGTAGTTCATCCAGTATTAGTTCAATTAATTGCAATTACTCAGGTTTTACGACGTTGCCATAAACTATCTAATATGTAAGGATAGGTCCTAATCCCACCTGAGGATGTGTAAGCTGGCTTCGTTTTCATGCCCTACTCTGATACAAGATAGAATTTCGGCAGCACCAGCCCGCTATTCTCGAAATACACATCTCTGCAACAAGCTTATAGAATGTGCATCTGGAGAACAATAGGGAGACGCTACCGAAATTATATCTCGGATCGGGGTAGAGCATGAAAACAAAGCCAGCCTACACATCCTCGGGTTGTCCATGCAAAACATGGATACTTCGGAAGAGTTACAGTTATAAATGTGCAACCCTTTCGAACGAGAGACACATAGGTAACACGACTACCTAGGTACATTATCTGGAATTGCATAAGCCCTAGGAGAGTCATCGATAACGCGTTTCTTACCCTCGAAACGTGAAAAGCCTCCCTCCGGCACGCAACCCGACGATGACAATCTCCATGCCAATCCGACGTGTGTCCTGCACAAAAGGACAAATTTGTTTATGTCGGCTTAATTCACGCGCATGACCCAACACCGTTCACCCTAAACTCGTAACCAAGAAGACACACACATGACTCTTTCAATCAACTACCCTTAATTAATGTTGTTGTTGGCAAGATATCCCTAAAACCCTAACCCCTAAACTTTGACAAAAATATAGAATTAACAAAATTAGCAAGAACTTTAGATACAATTTTAATACTATCATATATAGAACCTGTAAATCTAACCTACCTAATTAGCATACAAAATACTTCGCAACAACAATATATCATACTAGTTTTTCTAAAAAAATGCAGCAAGCAGCAACAACAACAACAACAACCAAGCAGCAGCAAGCATCAGCAGCAAACACATAATTAGCAAGTAGAGGCAGGCATAAGCAACAAACAAGCACCAGCAAGCAGCAACAACAAGAAAGCAAGTAGCAGAAGCAGCAGGAACCGGCATCACTCAACAACAACAGCAAGATCTGGCCTTCAGTATAACATAAGAGAGGCCGGAGCTCACCTTGCACAGGAGAGGAGGCGGACGGCCGGCCTAGAGGGGCTGCTAGCGGGAGGAATACGGTTGGTCTGGTGGAGACCAATCGACAGTGGAGGGTGACGGCGGCGGAGGTGCTGTGTGGAGGAGCGCGGCCGGAGAGACTCGTGGGCGGCGACGATGGAGGAGGAGCTGCGCAGGTGGATCTCCGACGTGGTGGAGCTGGGTGGATCTCCTCCTTGAGGTGGAGCTAGTGATGATGATCGACGTCCTTGGCCGATATGGCAAGGAGGGAGCACCAGAGGGTCTCGAGGCAACGGGGAGCTCAGTTGGAGGGGGAACGTGAGCGGGGTGCGCCCTGGGTGGAGGGTGTTGACCGGTGGGTGTGTATCTGGCCGGTGGCGACTGATACGTCCATTTTGCATCATGATTTACTACTGTTATTTATTATGTTTTGTTGAATAATAATGCTTTAGGGAGTGATTCTAATGCCTTTTCTCTGATAATATGCAAGGTTTACACAAAGAGGGAGAATACAAGTTACGTGGCTTGAGACTGCGTCGGTATTTCCCCAAAGAGGAAGGGATGACGCAACACAACGACGGTAAGTATTTCCCTCAATTATGAAACCAAGGTTATCGAACTAGTAGCAGGATCACCACCACCCAATAAGCAACACCTGCACACAGACAACAAATAGTTGCAACCCGACGCGAAAGAGAGGTTGTCAATCTCTCTATGGTAAAAAGATAGATTAGGTAGTGATAGATAGGAGAGATAGATCTCTCAAGAACACAAAATAGAAAAGGCAAATAAAATATGCAGCAATATGTTTTGTGGGTTTTTGGTTTTGTAGATCTGAAAACGAAGATGCAAAAAGATAGATCTGAAAGCAATATGTTGGAAAAGTAGACCCGGGGGCTGTAGGGTTCACTAGTGGCTTCTCTCATGAGTATAGCGCACGGTGGGTGAACAAATTACTGTTGGGCAATTGATAGAAAATAGAACAGTCATGACGTTATCCAAGGCGATGATCATTATATAGGCATCACGTCCAAGATAAGTAGACCGACTCCTGCCTGCATCTACCACTATTACTCCACACATCGACCGCTATCCAGCATGCATCTAGTGTATTAAGTTCATGGAAAAACACAGTAATGCAATAAGAACGATGACATGATGTAGACAAGATCTATTCATGTAGGAATAGAGCCCATCTTGTTATCCTTAATAGCAACGATACATGCGTGTCTTGCTGCCCCTTCTGTCACTGGAAAAGAACACCGCAAGATCAAACCTGGTAGATGATGATGGAGTCTCCTCGGCGCCTACGATAGGCACGTAGAAGGGACCGCTTCCTCCCCGGCAAAGACGCCAGAAATTCCTTTGACGTGGCTTGAGACTGCGTTGGTATTTCCCCAAAGAGGAAGGGATGATGCAGCACAGCGACGGTAAGTATTTCCCTTAGTTATGAAACCAAGGTTATCGAACCAGTAGGAGGATCACCACCACCCAATAAGCAGCACCTGCGCACAAACAACAAATACTTGCAACCCGACGTGAAAGAGAGGTTGTCAATCTCTCTACGCTAAAAAGATAGATTAGGTAGTGATAGATAGGAGAAATAGATCTCTCAAGAACACAAAATAGAAAAGGCAAATAAAATATGTAGCAATATGTTTTTAGGTTTTTAGTTTGGTAGATCTGAAAACGAAGATGCAAAAAGATATATCTGAAAGCAATATGTTGGAAAAGTAGACACGGGGGCCGTAGGGTTCACTAGTGGCTTCTCTCATGAGTATAGCACACGGTGGGTGAACAAATTACTGTTGGGCAATTGATAGAAAATCGAATAGTCATGACGATATCCAAGGCGATGATCATTATATAGGCATCACGTCCAACATAAGTAGACCGACTCCTGCCTGCATCTACCACTATTACTCCACACATCGACCGCTATCCAGCATGCATCTAGTGTATTAAGTTCATGGAAAAATGGAGTAATGCAATAAGAACGATGCCATGATGTAGACAAGATCTATTCATGTAGGAATAGAGCCCATCTTGTTATCCTTAATAGCAACGATACATGCGTGTCTTGCTGCCCCTTCTGTCACTGGGAAAGAACACCGCAAGATCGAACCCATCACAAAGCACCTCTTCCCATGGCAAGAAAAATCGATCTAGTCGGCCTAACTAAACCAAAGATTCGAAGAAGAAATACGAGGCTATAAGTAATCATGCATATAAGAGATCAAAGAAGGCTCAAATAATATTCATGGATAGAAACTGATCATGAACTCAAAATTAATCGGATCCCAACAAACACACCACGAAAGTTTACATCAAATAGATCTCCAAAAGACCATTATATTGAGAATCATAAGAGAGAGAGAGAGACGAAGCCATCTAGCTACTGCCTACGGACCCGTAGGTCTATGGTGGACTACTCATGCATCATCGGGGAGGCACCTATGAGGACGATGAACCCCTCCGTGATGGTGTTTAGATTGGACCTCGCGGTTCTGGAACTTGCGGCGGCTGGAATTGTGTTTCGTCGACTCCCCAGGGTTTTTGGAATATTTCGGAATTTATAGGCATTAGAGGCGGTGGAGAGGGGGCCCGAGGAGGGCACAACCCATCAGGGCGTGCCGGGGCCCCCCTGGCGCGCCCTGGTGTGTTGTGGTCTCCTCAGCCCACTCCCCCGGCACTTCTTTGGCCCACTGGGTGTCTTCTGGTCAAGAAAAAATCTCCAAAAAGTTTCGTCGCGATTGGACTCCATTTGGTATTGATTTTCTGCGAAGTAAAAAACAAGCAAAAATAGCAGCTGGCACTTTGGCACTATGTCAATAGGTTAGTCCCAAAAAAATGATAAAAAGTTGTAATAAAATGATTGTAAAACATCCAAGAATGATAATATAACAGCATGGAACAAGGAAAAATTATAGATACGTTGGAGACGTATCAGCATCCCCAAGCTTAATTCCTACTCGTCCTCGAGTAGGTAAATGATAAAAACAGAATTTTTGACGTGAAATGCTGCCTAACATGTTCATCCCATATTCTTTTCTTTTGTATAGCATGGACATTTGGACTTGTAAATGATTCAAAGCAATAGTCTAGTTTTAACATAATGACTTCAATACTCAAGCATGTCAACAAGCAACTATGTCTTTCAAAATATCAACACTAAAGAAAGTTATCCCTAGCCCATCATGCTCAATCATTGATCCATTCATGAAACACACTCAAATATTAGCTATGCCCAATGCTCAAGTACGATCATAGTGCCCCCTAGTTGGTGCTTTATAAGAGAAGATGGAGACTCAAAGTAAAAACAAAAATTGCATAAAGTAAATAGATAGGCCCATCGCAGAGGGAAGTAGGGATTTGTAGAGGTGCCAGAGCTCAAAGTTTTAAATTGAGAGAGAAAAATATTTTGAGTGACATGCTTTTCCTGTCAACGAAAACGACAAAGTAGCTCACATTACTTTCCATGCTAGATATATCATAGGCGGTTCCCAAACAGAAAATAAAGTTTATTCCTTTTTCCACCAAACTTTCACTTTCCATGGCGGGCCGTATCCACAGTTGCCTTCCATACCAACACTTTCCAAGGAATTTATTATTTGATAACATAAAGTCAATATTTTTTTCTTTTTCATTTCGGGAATGGGCATCCCTATTACTGCCGCATTCTCGTGCAATGACAAGTGAATAAACACTCATCTTGAGAATAACACATCTAGCATGGAAAAATATTGGACACTCCCCACCGTTTCATGAGCGGTACGAGCACACAAAAGAGAAAATTTATTTTGAAAATTTAGAGATGGCACATACAAATTTGCTTGGAACGGCATGGAAATACCCCATATAGGTAGGTATAGTGGACTCATAAGGCAAAACTTGGTTTTAGGATTTTGGATGCACAAGTAGTATTTTTACTTAGTACAAATGGAGGCTAGCAAATAGATTGGGAAGCAACCAAAACAAGAAAAAAAAATTCACATAAATGAGCATTGAGCATAACTAACACCGAATAATGCACCATAAGTAGGATGTAACTTCATTGCATAACTATTGACTTTCGTGCATGTATAGGGAATCACAAACCTTAACACCAATATTCCTACTAAGCATAATTACTCACTAACATGACTCACATATTACTATCATCATGTTTCAAAACTATTACAAGGAATCAAAATTAATTTTCCCAATGATCTTCATGAAAGTTTTTATTATATCCTCCTTGGATATCTATCACTTTGGGACTAGTTTCATATATTGCCATTGCTTTTTCGCAAGCTCAAACAAATTTAAGTGAAGCCCATGAGCATAAAGATTTCATCTCTCAAAAAGGTATAAGTGAAGCATGAGAGGATTTATTCAAAATTTACTAGCTCTCAAATTAATCTAAGTGAAGCATGAGAGTATTTCTACAAAAAATTCCAAGCACACCGTGCTCAAAAAGATATAAGTGAAGCACTAGAGCAATTCTATAGCTCAAAGAGTTTAAGTGAAGCACATAGAGCAATTCTAACAAATCATAGCATGATTTTGGATTTCTAAAATAGGTGTGTACAGAAAGGATACAAAGGAAAAACTAAAAAACAAATCAAGCAAAGATACAAGACGCTCCAAGCAAAACTCATGATATGTGACGAATAAAAATATAGCTCCAAGTAAAATACCGATGGTCGTTAGAAGAAAGAGGGGATGCCACTCGGGGGCATCCCCAAGCTTAGTTGCTTGTTACTCTTTGTATATATCTTGGGGGTGCGGTAGCATCCCCAAGCTTAGGCTTTTTATCACTCCTTATTCCTTCATCCATCGTGATCTCACCCAAAACTTAAAAACTTCAATCACACAAAACTCAACAAAATCTTCGTGAGATCCGTTAGTATAATAAAGCAAATCACTACTTTAAGTAGTATTGCAAACCCATTCATATTTTATTATTGCATTATACCTACTGTATTTTAACTTTACCATGGCTCATACCCTTCAATATAACCCATAGATTCATCAAAACAAGCACACAATGCAACGAAAACAGAATCTGTCTTAAACAGAATAGTCTGTAGTAAACTGTACTCTAACCATACTTTTGTAACTCTAAAAATTGTGAACAATTAGAAAACATAAGGAATTTGTATAGAAACACTGTGTTAAAATTTCAGCTCAAGATGACGTACCAGAGAAAAATGAAAATTCAAATACTGGACGCAGAGTTTCTGTTTCAGATTCAGCATCGCTTCTACTCATCCTACTAATCATCCTAAAGGCTTTACTTGGCACAAACACTAAATAAACCATAAAAACGCAATCATAACAGAGGCATAATTGTGTCAACACTCAAAAACAGAAAGGAAAAAGCAAAAAATTATTTATTCATTGGGTTGCCTCCCAACAAGCGCTATCGTTTTACGCCCCTAGCTAGGCATAACACATAGATTCAAGTATTGTCATCTTTGGTTTTCGATCCATAGGATGCCATCATGATTGATTCATATGGTGGCTTAATTATTGTTCTAGGGAAGTGCTCCATACCCTTTCTCAAGGGAAATTGAAAACGAATATTGCCTTCTTTCATATCAATCACGGCACCTATAGTGCGTAAAAACGGTCTACCAAGTATAATGGGACAAGACGGATTGCAATCAATATCAAGCACAATAAAATCAATAGGCACATAGTTCCTATTTGCAAGAATAAGAACATCATTAATTCTTCCCAAAGGCTTTTTAATAGTAGAATCCGCCAAGTGCAAGTCAAGAGAACATTCTTCAATATTGGTAAGACCAAGCACATCACATAGAGATTTCGGAATCGTGGAAACACTAGCACCCAAATCACACAAAGCAAAACACTCATAATTTTTAATATTGACCTTAATGGTAGGTTCCCACTCATCATGTAATTTTCTATTAATAGAAATCTTCAACTCCAACTTTTCTTCAAAAGATTTCATCATGGCATCAACGATATGTTTAGTACAAGCTTTTTTTTGCTCATAAGCATGGGGTGAATTCAGCATGGATTACAGCAAAGAAATGAATTCAATCAAAGAGCAACTATCATAATTAAAGTCTTTGCAATCCAAGATAGTGGGCATATCACTAGTTAAAGTTTTGACCTCTTCAAACCCACTTTTATCAAAAATTTCATCAAGATTTTCACCCTCCAAATGATTGGGACGCCTTCTAGCTAAAGTTGACTCTACTTCAGTCCCTTCATTATCAATTTTAATATTACTAAACAATGAATCAATAGAAGAAACACCAATCACTTTAAGATCTTCATCTTTTTTATGAAGGCAATCACTACAAAACGATTTTTCTAGGATTTCTCTTTTAGCTCTAAGCATAGCGGTTCTTTTCTTACTTTCATCCATGGAGACATATAAAGCTTTAATAGATTAATCAATCTTAGGCACAAAAGCTTTCAACTTGAGATTTTCAACATCATGAGAAATTCTATCAATGCTTCTAGACATATCATCAATCTTATTCAACTTTTCTTCTATCGTAGTATTGAAAGCCTTTTGCGCATTGATAAATTCTTTAATATTACTCTCAAGATCAGAGGTGTTCCTATTATTATTGTAATAAGAATTACCATAGGAATTACCATAATTATTAGAGGTATTTCCAGGAAAAGGCCTAGGATTAAAATTACCTCTATAAGCATTCTTATTGAAATTGTTTCGCGAGAAAAAATTCACATCTATGGAATCACTATTTTGCTCAATCAAGGTAGACAAAGGCACATCATTAAGATCAATATGAGCATTTTTACTAGCAACCAATTTCATCAAAGCATCAACTTTATCACTCAAAGTGCTAATTTCCTCTACTGAATTAACTTTTTTACTAGTAAGTGCTCTTTCGGTATGCCATTGAGAATAATTAGCCATGATATTATCTAGCAATTTAGTAGCTTCACCCAAAGTAATCTACATAAAAGTACCACCCGCGGCGGAATCTATAAGATTTCTAAAGACAAAATTCAATCCCACATAAAAAATTTGTATGATCATCCAAAGATTTAAACCATGAGTAGGACAATTTCCTAGCATCAACTTCATTCCTTCCCAAGATTGTGCAACATGTTCATGTTGAAGTTGCTTAAAATTCATGATTTGCGTCCCAAGGGAAATAATTTTCGCGGGCAGAAAATACTTAGTGATAAAAGCATCCTTGCACTTATTCCAAGAATCGATACGATCGCGAGGCAAAGAGGCAAAGAGGAAACCTATCTTTACCTATTAGCGTGTAGGTTGCATGGACGTAATAAAACTGACAAACTTGATTAACTGATGAATATATATGCTGAATTATATATATATTTCTTGTGTGTCTAGTAGCTAGGCAAGATGAGTGATCGGGCGTGGATGTACACCGGTCACACTAGTCAGGCAGACATGACCAAAGAATGGTTACCAAATACCAAGGGGTTTGTGAGAGCTGCATTTGCAAATGGCCAGGAAAAACATGGTGCCCCTGTCCCCGGTGCGACAACTTCAAAAAGCAGATAGAGGGTGAAATGGGTAAACACCTGCAGAAGTGGGGTTTTACGCCTAATTATACGGTGTGGACTTTTCATGGTGAGTCTGCCCAACGTGCCAGAGCTGAGGTGGTTCGTCATCGCACCGACGAGCATGGTACCGGGATCGAAGACATGGTGCAAGACTCTGATGATGCTCGGGATTCGGATGATGAGATGGAAGAATCTGCAAAGGCATTCTATGAAATGTTGGAGTCTTCAAAATGTCCTCTCCACGAGCACACTAAGCTTTGTCAGCTGGATGCCATCGCGCAAGTAATGGCTCTGAAGGCTCAATTCAACCTGGGCAGAGAATGCTACGACGCGATGATGACAATATTTGGACGCTTTCTACCCAAAGGACATGTACTGCCTGCAAACCTGTACCAGTCGGACAAAATCCTCCGTGTACTTCAGATGCCCTATGAGAAGATAGTGACCTGTGAGAATGGATGTGCCTTATTTAGGCTTGAGTATGCGGACTTGAACTATTGTCCCATTTGCAAGTCATCCAGGTATGTTGTGGTAGACAACGGTATGGGTGAGAAGATTCAGACCAAAATCCCCGTTAATGTTCTTCGCTATATGCCAATCGTACCAAGACTTCAACATCTTTTCATGGTCGAAGAGACGGCCAGACAGATGACATGGCACAAATTGGTCAAAAGAACCGAACTAGATGCAGATGGGAATCAGATGTTGATACACACTTCAGACGCTTTTGCCTGGAAGCACTTCGATGCATTGCATAAGGATAAAGCGGTAGATCCAAGGCATCCTCGAGTCGCCATCAGCACGGATGGGTTCAATGTGTTTGGTATGACGGCAACCCAATACAGTTGTTGGCCTGTATTTGTCATTCCACTCAATCTCTCCCACGGAGAGATTATAAAAAGAAAGAACATTTTCCTGATGTTGATAATTCCAGGGCCCAACTATCCGGGGAAGAATATGAATGTGTACATGCAGCCGCTTAAGGATGAATTGCAAGAAGCTTGGGATAATGGGATCAAGACATACGATGCCGCTACAAAACAAAACTTCATGATGCATGTGTGGTACATGTACTCGATGCATGACTTGCCGGCGTATGCGCTATTCATTGGCTGGAGTGTGCATGGAAGGTTCCCGTGCCCCCACATGCAAGGCAGCTCTTCAGTTTCGTTGGCTGCAGGCGGGTCGCAAGTTTTCTTGCTTTGACTTGCATAGACAGTTCCTGGATCCTCTCCATAAGTTCAGAAAAGACAAGAAGAATTTCATCAAAGGTAGAGTTGTCAAAAACTCTGCACCACCTGCGTTGACAGGCCAACAGACCCTGGATCAGTTAAATGCTCTCGAGCCTGATCCAGAGCGTCCAGGGTATTTCAAAGTGTATAATTCGCAACACGCCTAGACTCACAAGACATGCTTATGGGATGTGCCTTACTTCAAAGACCTCCTTTGCCCACACAACATCGACGTCATGCACACTGAAAAGAATATCGCAGAGGCCCTTTTTGGTACATTGTTCGACATAGAGGGGAAGTCAAAGGATAATCCTAAGGCTAGAGTCGATTAGGAGGCTCTATGTGATAGACCGTTACAAAACATGCGACAACCGAAAGGAAAGCAGAACTGGACAAAGCCAAAGGCATGGTTCAATCTTGGAAGGCCAGCTATGAGGGAAATGATCTTGTGGGTGAAAATGCAGTTGAAGTTCCCCGATGGGTATGCATCGAATCTAAAGAGGGGAGCGAGTCTTGACAAACTGAAAATATTTGGTCTCAAGAGTCATGATTGGCACATATGGCTTGAGCGGGTAATGTCGGTGATGTTGCGTGGCTTTATCCCTGAGGATGAATGGCTAGTACTGGCAGAGCTGAGCTATTTCTTCCATTCTCTTTGTGCAAAAGAACTATCACCTAGCGTGCTAGATGAAATGGAAGAATTGGCGCTGGAGTTGATATGCAAGTTAGAGAAGATCTTTCCACCGGGCTTCTTTAATCCAATGCAGCATTTGATTTTGCATATCCTGACCGAGGCAAGATTGGGGGGGCCCGTGCAAAATCATTGGTGCTACGCAACTGAGAGGATGCAGAAGACGCTTCGAGCAAAATGTAAAAATAAACGTCAAATTGAAGCATCGATGGCCGAGGCATTCATTACTGAGGAGGCAGCAAACTTCGTGACAGACACTACGAAGCCAAAAATCGTCATTTGCATAATCTGAAGCCTCGGTACAATGATGGCGACCCTAAAAACCATTCTTCGTCGACGTCGTTGCCCACCGGGAGAGGAGGTTGGGGGGAGAAGAGAGGTACTAGAGGTACACGTGCCCGTGGTGGGAGAGGTAGGAAGGCTGCTACGCCTTCCTCGCTGCCACCCCCAGCTGATTCACCCGAGCACAGGACTGCTAGGGTGGACCCGTCTGAGGAGGAGGCTACGCGGACTCCGCTCCACGAGCCTAGGGTCGACGAGCCTTCATCCCACGAGACTCCTGTCCCACAGGCTTCGTCCCACGAGACTCCGGGGCAGAGCAGGGGTCAGGGTATGTCCCAGCAGACCCAATGGGATAGCTGGCCGGAGCCGAGTGGCCATGCTGATTGAGGCGGGGATGGGTTTCCTGATAACGAAGACGAGGTGGTTGAGGGGGCCACCGTCTACCAGCGTGGTAGTACACGGCTCCCGCCCGTGTCGGCGACCCGCGAGCAGAGGTGGTCGATTAGGCCTAATGGGGAGAAATAACTGCATTTACTCTTTTTTAACCTTTTGCCTTCACGTTTCTTCAAATATCTAATTCGTTGGCTTTGTCATACTGCAGGGGTTGGACTCATGCCAAGGATGCCCGCAGGCCCAACTCCGTCCTTGGTGTGATTTGCCGGGAAAACTTTCCGGGGTTTGTCACGTTGCCCGGTGAGGGCCGGGTTCGAGAGCTAGGATTGACCTGGGAGCACTACTTGGCTGCCCCGGCCCCGCCGGAGATGAGGATCGACGGTGTCTTGTGCCACACGAGGGCCGACATGGTGATCAAACAGTTTTGGGTAATTTCTCCATTACACAAATAAAAATCAACAATAACTATTTATTGTACTAATCCGTGTTGTCTCGTTTGATTGCAGACCTTCTACAGGTGTGAGGAGGGGTACGAGGAGGCCGCGGCAAAGGTTATCGATGTCGAGTGCAGGCGCCTACTACAGAACTTACGACACGAGGCTCGACCGTAGGCTGTTCGAGACTACTACACCTCGCGGAAAGTTAAGAAGGAAAAGACGACGTGCCGCGGAAAGTTTCTGGAGAAGGAGCAGTACATGAAGGTAATTACCTTTTCTTAAGGCCTTGTACTTAGTTTCCTTGATTTGATTCGTAGGCATAGCGCTCAAATTATTCTTTACTCACTTAGGTGCCCCCGAGATGGTGTGCGGATAAGATGGATTGTTGGGAGGCGTTGGTGGATGAGTGGTGCTCAGAGCAATGGCTAGCTGTCCACAACAACGCCAAGGACCGGCGTTCCAAAATGGCTGGTGTGCCACACCATGAAGGCAGCGCCAACCTATATCAGTTTGGGCAGAACTGGGTATGTGGTTTGCTTCATGATTCATGCAATTCATTCTTGATGCTAGCTTGAGCCCTTTACTAATACTTTGTTCCTCTCTCTCTCTTTTAGGCGCATCACAATAACACGAAGGTGCCAGAGATGTACGACCTCTATGCCATGGCCCATACTCCCTCGTACAAGAAGGCAAAGGCATTCTCTGAGTCTGACCTCGATCATCCCGAGAACTTCACCAACATCTCCTCCCACCACAAGCTCGTGAGGTACAGAGATGTGGGGAAGGCGGTGAACAGGGAGGACTTCAACCCGAGCCAGCATCCTATTGATCCAGAGCTGGTGATGATAGCTGGCGGCAGGAGGCCCCATGGCTCGATAGCCATTGGAGATGGACTTATACGGTCTTCTCGCACTCTCCGAGAGATCAATGCGCGCCAAACGAGCTCCTGTCCTGAGATAAGGCCTCGTCCACGGCCAGTCGAGCTCGCCATCGAGGTTAGTCATATGGACTCAGATAGCTTTCCTCCATTACATTGTGTGTGCAAACAAAGATGATTACAATGCTAACGAGGAGTTGTATTGCAGGCTGCTCTTCAGAAAGAGAGAGAGGCAACCCAGGCACTTCTGGAGGAACGGGCCCGGCAGGCGGCGGAGAAGGAGAAGGATTTGGAGGAGAGGACGGCTAGGTTGTTGGAGGAGGAGAGGGCACGGAACGATGCATCTAACCGGGCCATGTACGAGCTCATCGCGGTAAGTTTCTTCTTCATATTAGCCAAATCATGCACTACAGGTTCGTTTCATTAATAACCAATATGATTGACTTGTCAAAACCAAATGTGCATTCTTTGTGCGAGAAGAACGGCCAAACCCCTACGCCGATGCCAGTCATTACCACGGCGGGAACGGTGAGTTTCATTTGAATGGTCATTAGTTACTAGTCTTAACATTTCAGTGTCATCATGCTAACGAGACTATGCAAATGATCTTTGGTGCAGCATAACTACCGAGCTGCATCGCACGACCTTTCTCCAGCGCATCCTTCTCCAGGTGACACCACCCCGAGCAACCCCGGTGCTTCACCTTCGTGATGACGAGGACGGTAAGTTTTCTCTAGTGTTTTGCTTAACAAATGCATAATGAACTATACTTAGCTTATTTAGTTCATTTATGACATAATTAGCTTACTTAGGTCAAAAATGGCATAATAACCTTGGTTAGCTCATAAATTTCATATGCTTAGCTTATTTTCCTCCAAAGGGCATAATAATCTTACTTAGCTCCAAAATGACCTAGTTTACCGTGGTTAGCTCATAAATGACCTATACTAAGCTTATTTTGCTCCAAAGGGACATAATAATCTTACTTAGCACCAAAATGACCTAGTTTACCTTGGTTAGCTCATAAATGACCTATACTTAGCTTTGTTTCCTCCAAAATGACATAGTAAGCTTACTTACCTCCAAAATGACATATTTTATCTAAGTTAGCTCTAAAATGACCTATACTTAGCATTGCTTTCTCCAAAATGACATAGTAAGCTTACATAGCTCCGAAATGACCTATTTTACCTAAGTTAGCTCTAAAATGACCTATACTTAGCTTTACTTCCTACAAAATGAGATATTAAGCTCACTTAGCTCCAGAATGACCTATTTTACCTAGGTTGGCTCTAAAATGACCTATACTTAGTTTTGTTTCCTCCACAATGACATAATAAGCTTAGTTAACTCAAAAATGGCATAATAGACTTGGTAACCTCATAAATGCCATATACTTTGCTTATTTTCTTGCAAAATGACACAATAAGCTTAGTTAGGTCAAAAATGGGATAATTACCTAGGTTAGTTGTAACATTCCAAATTTTGGACTGCTATAATAAATAAATAAATAAATGAATGATTGTTTGAAATTGAGTGAAATTTGAAAACTTTTTGAAACTTTTGAATGAGAGGGAATAAAATGACTTTCCCCTTTTTTCTTGAATTCAAATTCCCCCCAATGCAAAACAATGAGAGAAGATGACATGACTCTTCAAGTGAAGGAATTGAAATCTTGGATTTTGAAAACTACTGAAAATTTTCCTACTTGGTATTCATTTTCATTGTGGTCCGATTGCTATTTCAAAGTTTGAAAAAAATTCAAACCCACATGCCCAAATTCAAAAATCTTGAGAGGAGCAACATGATACTCCAAACTAGGGGCATTTTTGTGAAATTTTTGAACCATAAAACCCAGGGGGTTATTTGAAAATTATTTGCAAACGAAATAAAATCAATGTAGGCATTTCCTGAAAAATATTTTTTTAGTATTTATTTTGGCCGTGGAAAAATGTTCATCTTATTGCAATTATTTGTCTGATCATTTTGGTATATAAAACTTCTATATTTGAGTTTGTTTTCATTTTCCAAAACTAGAGTTTATTTCCTGTTTTTAATAGAAAAGGAAAAATCTTCTTTAATAGGAAACCCCGAGCCGGCCCAGCTATGGATCAGGCCCAGGATCCCCTCGCCCGCACCCGAATCTCCTCCCGATCAGCCACCGATGCTTTTCCTTTTCTCTTTCTCTCTCTGCACGCGGGCCCCACCCCAACCGACAGAATCTCCCGTCGCCCTTCTTCCTCCTCCTTCCTTTCCCCTCTGCTCTCTTTCCATCGTCGGAGATTCGCCGGATCTCCTCGAATCCGAGCGCAGAAGCTACCCCCTACTCCAAGTCGAGCCCCCTATAAAAGGAGGAGCACCGCACCCCGTTCCGCCCGACTCCCCCTCGATCGACCCTCTCCCGTCGCTGAAAACGCTCGCCGGAGCAGAGCCTCCGCCGCTGCGCTTTTGCCCTCCTACCGCACCACCATGACCACCTAGCCACCTCCCGAGGCCACCTATGAGTTTGCCTCGCTCGCCCGCATCTCCTCGTCCACTTCCCTGAGCCCCAGAGCCCCTGGAGCACCGCCGTCGACAACCACCCGAATGCCTCGCCGCGCCCGAGCTCGCCGCCGCCGTCTTCGTCATCCCTAGCTCTCCCCGAGGCCATCATCGGAGTCATCGCCGTCCGCCGCATCTCCTGGTGGTCTCGTCGTCGCCAGGGGACCACAGGAACGTCGTCCCCGTCAACCATCTCCGCCTCGGACATCGTCGGAACCTCGCCGGAGATCTCCTCCACCGCGGTAAGTCCCCGGAGCTCCCCCTCACCGTTATATCTAGGGTCAACCGCCACGATTAGATCTAGCATAACGGTTCGATTAGATCGGTTTATTTTTAAGTGAACCGGTCGGTTTTTCTTTTTGTTATTTTTTTAGCCGAAGCGTTTTTTTTAAGTTTCGGCCGTCCGCTCGTTTAGCCCCCGCGCGCACACCTCTTGGCCAATCACGTGCCGCCACGTAGCACACTGTCCGTTAGATAGGGTTTTTTTTTTCAGTTTCTGTTTTAAAAACAGAATAGTTTCTGTTTTATAAATTGAATAACTATTAGGATTTTTAGTGTTTTAATTTGATTCTTTTTGCATTGTGTCACAAATTTATTCTAGATTCTGTAGATATCAAGTTTGACCAGATTTGAAAATTTTAAATTTGAATTCAAACAGATTTGTTTCAAACATTGTTTTGTCAATATCTTGAGTTTAAAAATAGATTTTGAGTTGATTCTTTTTGCTACTAGTCACTTGTGACTTTATTTATCAGTAGGTAGAATTTGCGAATTTTTAGAATATTGTAAATTAGGGTTTCAAGCAAAACAGATTCCCTTTTAGTTCTTTTTAGGTTTAATTATATTTCTTTTGTTTCAATTGTTTTCAATTTGTTTTATTTTATATTATTTGACAAGTTTTACTTTGTTTTCTGTTAGTTAGCAGTAGTATTTCAATAAAGATTATTTTTATTTTTATTTATTATTTTTTGATTGCATGAAATCAATTCTAGTTCAATTATAACTTGCAAACTGATTTCATTACTAGTCTGATCCCCTATTTGAAAGCATTTTTATAAATTGTTTTATAAGTTTTACTTTCTGTTAACTTAGTTGTTTTATATTTTGTTTTCGCTTATTTTAGTATTTTATTGTTTTTCTTGTTTTAAATTTATTAGACAAAAACTTATGTTGTTTAGTGTGTTGTTTTCATAGTTCTTAGTTGTTCTTCAAAAGTAATTCTTTTGCTAGTAAAATATTTACTAAAATACTTTTGTTAGATTTTGCTTTGTTATTGTTTTGTTGCCTTTTGAAAATAGGCTATTTGTAGGGAAAACTACCATTGGTTGTTGTGATGAAGTTTTGTTGTTCTAACATTTGTCTTAAGTATTTCCTTCATCACAACCCTTTTGTGTTTGGTATTTGGTGTTGCTTTTTTATTGATAGAATTGATTGCTAGAAGTGTTTACTTATGAGTGCAATGTTTTATTATATAGATTTTCATCGGAGAGTGACAAATAGTTCTATCAAGTTCTTTCTGAGAGCGATATTTATCTTCATCAATAGTACATGCAAGTTCACTTTGATCATCTTACATTACCTATGTTTTATTTGCATTAGAATAAATCTCTCCATCATACATCCAGTAGGATATTGAGCTTGAACTTGTGGTAGTATCATGAGGTAGGAGAAACCCAACACCCTATTACCATTGCCCGGGAAGGGACGTTACTTCACAATTGCTACGCTTTAGTAGACGGGGTTTGGTTGTGAGATTCAGGACTGTTGTGAGGTTAATTAATTATTTCAAGACCTACATGATGATCAAGACTTCAAGACTTCAAGGACTCAATATACCTCTGGGTGGATTGGACATGCATCTGCCAGCCTGATATCTATCATGGTTATGCCCGGGAATCATGGTATCTACTTGTGATCATCCCGATGGAATGCCACCCAGGTCCAAAGAGATGGATGGATACTTCAAGGCCGGAAAGCTTACGTGTGCAACCGCAAGTCATTATGGGCTCTGGCTTGGTTGACCTTAGTGGTGACTCTGGTAGGTTAGATTGCTACGAGATGTAGAAGAATGGTAGGATTGGATGGGCACTGACTTTCTACCGGAGGATCACTTTGGAAGACCATGTTTCGATCGTCTCGTTCTCAAACACCATGTAGTGCGAGGACACAATGAGAGGGATCGATTCTTGCGAGTAAAGTGTACAAACGTCTGCAGAGTGTCAAACTAATCGAGTCCCCGTTTACGGACAACATGAGCACCAGAGATGATACTATCAGCCAGTCTCAACACAATTAATAAATTATGATGAGTGGGACTATTAATTATTTTGGGACATGAGAATTGGTTGGTGGAACCATCTCATTAACAACCAACGTTTGTAGTGATTTTCCGCTTGACTCCTTTGTTGTAGGGAAAATAAAACCAGCTTTTCTGCAAAAACTCAGACACAGAGCCACAAAGCCTTTTGCATATAGAATAGTCTTATCATTTTATTCTATGGTGATCTTGCCGGTACATTCAATGTACTGAGCTACACGGCTGCAACGTCTTATGTTGCAGATATTTTTCTACGACGAGTAAAAGTACGATTCAGGGTTACAGTCTACAGTCAACCTGCTGTTGGTGTTTATTGGGACTCCACTCCCGTTGACTGTTTCCGCTGAGATTTACGAGGTATATATTAGTTTTACGTTATTTACATGTGGTTGCACTTTGATATATACATTGATGTACTGTGTGTGCCAGCATACTGATCCAGGGATGGCACTGACACACAGAGGCTTGACTCGTTTTGAGTCGTGACGCTACAGAAATGGTATCAGAGCACATGTTGACTGTAGGACGTGACCCTAGGAAATGGCTTAGAATAGGAAGACCTTGATAGGAACAAATTTTATTCTCCACTACTTTCGTAAATTTCTTAATTCTTTTATTGAACCCTCCTTATTTCAAACTATAGATGGAGAGCTACATTCTGAAGAAAAGAGAGGACTACGAGGATGTTCTCAAAGGTCCATTCCTCATGGAGCTGGTACAGATGATGAAGTTGCCGATACCTGAGATCAAGGTGAACAAGAGAAAGTCTGGATTCTGGGGCGTCTGAACTAAAGTTTTTGGACATAAAGAAGACCCCAAGATGGAAGACATCAACTATGGCACATTGAACCATGAATGTGAGATGGGAATGAACACTGCCGTCCATGATGCTATCGCACGTTTGAGCTATCATCATCGTGTTGAGTTAGGTACCCACTACTTTGGAAGGCTCGGATGGCAAAAGCCTGATGGAGCACACATCATCCTGACAGACGAACAGAAGAGGAAGTGTTCACCTATACTGGCGTATAATCAAGAACTGGAACATTATATCAAGAACCTTCAAATGGACCTTCTCTCAGAGTTATTTGAGAACAAAGCACTTCGTGAGAAACTCAAGGCCGAGAAGCTGAAGGTAGCCAATCTGAAGAAACACGATCCCGAGATTCAGAAGCTTCGTCAAGACTTAAAGAACAGTCAGGCCATGGCACATGCTGGTGATGTTGAAATCAAGAAGCTCAAGAACCAACTCCTGGAACTACAGGGACGACATCAGAAACTCCGCATCAACAGGGATAATTTGGCAGAAGAACTTGAGAAGATCAAGCATGACCAGAAGAAGCCCACTGACGATGAAGACATGATGTAAGCTAGCTTAGTAGTAGCCCCACCATGAGAGAATAAAGATAAATGTTTTTGCGATTTGTGTGATCGACCATACCAACCTTATGTGGGTGGCGATACTATAGAGTTGATTGAACTTTATGAATGTGTGGACTTGAGTTTGATTGTTTGTGCCTTTGAGATGCTGCTATAGTATGCATCCATTCCCTCTCCCTCTCTCTCTCTCTCTCTCTTACCCATCTCATCCCCAAAACCTTGGGCCCAATAGATGATGAATGAAGATGGACTCGTGTTTTCTGGATCAATGACTCACTTGGCGATGGAAAAATGGATTCAAAACATGGAGGATCACCTAAGGAAGGACTTTGTTACAAGGAAAGAGATGGTCCAGTACGCTCTTCGATACTTTGCAGAAGGTGCTGCAACTTGGTGGAAGATGCATGAAGCTATCCATGGAAGGCAAGCATCAATCACTTGGGAAGAATTCAAGATGACGCTGCAAAAATCTCATGTTGTCACCAACACCCAGAAGCCCCGTCACAAAGATGTAAAGAAGATTTGTGCATGCAAGATATGTGGAGAGATAGGACACACCCAGGAAGAACACAAGGATGGATGCCCTCATTGTGAGGAGAATCACAAAGCTGAGGAATGCCCAATTGGGCAGGTGACATGTTTCTTGTGTGAAGGAACCACTCACTATCCGGCACAATGTTAACTCTACCACAAGGTACAAGAAGTCATGAAGCGGCAGAAGGAAGCAATGAAAGAAGCCCTCAGGAAAAATTTAGAAGAACCCATGATGATGAGAGATATACCAGACCCAATCATAGATACCAAGTCATGTTATTCATGTGGAGAAGAAGGACATATCTCTCAAGATTGTCCGAATGAGTATCTGGGAGACTTCCCCACAGAAGAAGTGCAATAGAATCCTAAGGAGATAGAAGTGATGATCAACCTAGACAAGAAGAAAGCCCAAGTGAGTGGCGGCATCAGATGTTTGCATTGTAGCCTAGAGAGTCCCCATTGTTTTTGCAAGAAGTATGAGCCAAGCATCAGGAAAGGAACTCAACCCAAGAAGAAGAAAATGACTCCATGGTTTTCTACACGGAAGGATCTGAGCCACATCACTTGTCATCGGTGCAACAAGACCGGACACTACTCCTATACCTGCCCGGAGAAGAAGGTTAAACATAAGTAGTTTGAGTTTTGGATTTTGGAAGTAATAGGAAGCACACTTATTTTTCTTGAGGTTATGAAGTTGGATTATGTAACGGAAGTCCCAGAGATTGTAATGACTTCATGAATCAATAGAATTTATTGTCATGAATTTCTATGTTGAATTGTATGAGTTGTTACTCTATGAACAAAGATCTCCGAACATTTTTGAGGATATGAGAAAATATGGTCTATGCAGGCATATGTACATTTCATTTTAAGTGTGGTAGTAACCGGTAAAACCACATGATCCAAGGAATAAGAATGTACCGTTCCTGCCAAGGAGTCTGGATCAAATGGATATAGTTGAAGGTAATGTTGGACCATATCAAACTATGTGGATGACAGCATATGTAATAATGTGCTTTTGAAATTGGAGTTTTGAGAATAAAATAAGGATGAAATGAAGGAATGATTATGACAAACCAATACCTTATTGGTAAACAGACCAATGGAAACGAAAAGGAATTCCACAAGTGGAGTCTGTATCAAGAATAACTCTCAGAATTATTCTATTTGAACGTTACCCCAAGATCATGAAGGAAGAGGTTGTGATTTGATCGACAGATGTTTCTTAGGAGCATACGTAAACCTGAGAGTTGTGAAGAAACGATAGATGTATCGCCCAGCTTGCAGAATCAATGGATTTGTCCGAACTTCGTTCGTGGACAAGAGAAATTGAGTAACGCTTGTGAGGAAGCCCAAGTGTTAGACTACGAGATTCACTAAACCTTATACAAAGTAATGATCTGGGTGCGGAATGGATTGGCCACCATGACGACTTACTCTTATCATTTCTCTTGCTATTCGGAATGGTAAATCTGAGTGACTCTCCCATAGTAAAGAGACGACATTCTTTGAAGCTTTTGTTTAAGCCTTAGAAAGGTAGGGTGAAACCCCTTGTACTTGGCAGTTGTTGCCAAACGTAGGAATTTTACGGTGAGGAATGGAGCCCAGACCCATTTCACTACAAGATAACCACAAATGGTAGACCACCATGAGATCATCGATAAGTTATTTAGAATGATCACGAGACGTGTCAGTTAAGAAGACACAGTATCGGAAGAAATCCACTCTGATATGAGAACACGAGATTTTTGAATGAAACTTTATGACTATAACGGAAGAGCATCACCGAAGGAGTTACTATGGAGAATGTGAAGAGACACATATTGCCAAGCACCCCAGAGGATTGCCATGATATTGAGGGACCAGTAACTCTCATTTTAAGTGTGGTATCCCCACACCTTCAGGTCTATGGATTTGTTAGAAGACCCCCAAACCCTAACCTTTTCATTCTAGCCTCTTCGAATCTCGAGGACGAGATTCATTTTAAGTGTGGTAGGTTTGTAACATTCCAAATTTTGGAATGTTATAATAAATAAATGAATGAATGATTGTTTAAAATTGAGTGAAATTTGAATTTTTTTTGAAACTTTTGAATGAGAGGGAATAAAATGACTTTCCCCTTTTTTCTTGAATTCAAATTCCCTCCAATGCAAAACAATGAGAGAAGATGACATGACTCTTCAAGTGAAGGAATTGAAATTTTGGATTCTGAAAACTACTGAAAATTTTCCTACTTGGTATTCATTTTCATTTTGGTCCTATTGTTATTTCAAAGTTTGAAAAAAATTCAAACCCACATGCCCAAATTCAAAAATCTTGAGAGGAGCAACATGATACTCCAAACCAGGGGCATTTTTGTGAAATTTTTGAACAATAAAACCCAGGAGGTTATTTGAAAATTATTTGCAAAAAACTAAAATCAATTTAGGAATTTTCTGAAAAATATTTTTTTAGTATTTATTTTGGCCGTGGAAAAATGTTCATCTTATTGCAATTATTTTTCTAATCATTTTGGTATATAAAACTTCTATATTTGAGTTGGTTTTCATTTTCCAAAACTAGAGTTTATTTCCTGTTTTTAATAAAAAAGGAAAAATCTTCTTTAATAGGAAACCCCGAGCCGACCCAGCTACGGATCAGGCCCAGGATCCCCTCGCCCGCGCCCGAATCTCCTCCCGATCGGCCACCGATGCCTTTCCTTTTCTCTTTCTCTCTCTGGACGCGGGCCCCACCCCAACCGACTGAATATCCCGTCGCCCTTCTTCCTCCTCCTTCCTTTCCCTTCTGCTCTCTTTCCATCGCCGTAGATTCGCCGGATCTCCTCGAATCCGAGCGCAAAGGCTGCCCCCTACTCCAAGTCGAGCCCCCTATAAAAGGAGGAGCCCCGCACCCCGTTCCGCCCGACTCCCCCTCGATCGACCCTCTCCCATCGCTGAAAACGCTCACCGGAGCAGAGCCTCCACCGCCGCGCTTTCGCCCTCCTACCGCACCACCATGACCACCTAGCCACCTCCCGAGGCCACCTACAAGTTGCCTCGCTCGCCCGCATCTCCCCGTCCACTTCCCTGAGCCCCAGAGCCCCTGGAGCACCGCCGTAGACAACCACCCGAACGCCTCGCTGCGCCCAAGCTCGCCGCCGTCGTCTTCGTCATCCCTAGCTCTCCCCGAGGACATCATCGGAGTCGCCGCCGTCCGCCGCATCTCCTGGTGGTCTCGCCGTCGCCAGGGGACCACCGGAACGTCGTCCCTGTCAACCATCTCCACCTCAAACATCGTCGGAACCTCGCCGGAGATCTCCTCCACCGCGGTAAGTCCCCGGAGCTCCCCCTCACCGTTAGATCTAGGGTCAACCGCCACGATTAGATCTAGCATAACGGTTCGTTTAGATCGGTTTATTTTTAAGTGAACCGGTCGGTTTTTCTTTTTGTTATTTTTTTAGCCGAAGCGTTTTTTTAAAGTTTCAGCCGTCCGCTCGTTTAGCCCCCGCGCGCACACCTCTCGGCCAATCACGAGCCGCCACGTAGCACACTGTCCGTTAGATAGTTTTTTTTTTCAGGTTCAGTTTTAAAAACAGAATAGTTTCTGTTTTATAAATTGAATAACTATTAGGATTTTTAGTGTTTTAATTTGATTCTTTTTGCATTGTGTCACAAATTTATTCTAGTTTCTGTAGACATCAAGTTTGACCATATTTAAAAATTTAAAATTTGAATTCAAACAGATTTCTTTCAAACATTGTTTAGTGAATATCTTGAGTTTAAAAATAGATTTTGAGTTGATTATTTTTGCTACTAGTCACTAGTGACTTTATTTTAGTAGGTAGAATTTGGGAATTTTTAGAATATTTCAAATTAGGGTTTCAAGCAAAACAGATTCTGTTTTAGTTCTTTTTAGGTTTAATTCTATATCTTTTGTTTCAATTGTTTTCAATTTGTTTTCTTTTATATTATTTGACAAGTTTTACTTTGTTTTCTGTTAGTTAGCAGTAGTATTTCAATAAAGATTATTTTTATTTTTATTTATTATTTTTTGATTGCATGAAATCAATTCTAGTTCAATTATAACTTGCAAACTGATTTCATTACTAGTCTGATCCCCTATTTGAAAGCATTTTTATAAATTGTTTTATAAGTTTTACTTTCTGTTAACTTAGTTGTTTTATATTTTGTTTTCGCTTATTTTAGTATTTTATTGTTTTTCTTGTTTTAAATTTGTTAGACAAAAACTTATGTTGTTTAGTGTGTTGTTTTCATAGTTCTTAGTTGTTCTTCAAAAGTAATTCTTTTGCTAGTAAAATATTTACTAAAATACTTTTGTTAGATTTTGCTTTGTTATTGTTTTGTAGCCTTTTGAAAATAGGCTATTTGTAGGGAAATCTACCTTTGGTTGTTGTGATGAAGTTTTGTTGTTCTAACATTTGTCTTAAGTATTTCATTCATCACAACCCTTTTGTGTTTTGTTTTTGGTGTTGCTTTTTGATTGATAGAATTGATTGCTAGAAGTGTTTACTTATGAGTGCAATGTTTGATTATATAGATTTTCATCGGAGAGTGACGAATAGTTCTATCAAGTTATTTCTGAGAGCGATATTTATCTTCATCAACAGTACAGGCAAGTTCACTTTGATCATCTTACATTACCTATGTTTTATTTGCATTAGAATAAATCTCTCCATCATACATCCAGTAGGATATTGAGCTTGAACTTGTGGTAGTATCATGAGGTAGGAGAAACCCAACACCCTGTTACCATTGCCCGGGAAGGGACGTTACTTCACAATTGCTACGCTTTAGTAGACGGGGTTTGGTTGTGAGATTCAGGAGTGTTGTGAGGTTAATTAATTATTTCAAGACCTACATGATGATCAAGACTTCAAGACTTCAAGGACTCAATATACCTCTGGGTGGACTGAACATGCATCTGGCAGCCTGATATCTATCATGGTTATGCCCGGGAATCCTGGTATCTAGTTGTGATCATCTCGACGGAATGCCACCCAGGTCCAAAGAGATGGATGGATACTTCAAGGCCGGAAAGCTTACGTGTGCAACCGCTAGTCATTATGGGCTCTGGCTTGGTTGATCTTAGTGGTGACTCTGGTAGGTCAGATAGCTACGAGATGTAGAAGAACGGTAGGATTGGATGGGCACTGACTTTCTACCGGAGGATCACTTTGGAAGACCATGTTTCGATCGTCTCATTCTCAAACACCATGTAGTGCGAGGACACAACGAGAGGGATCGATTGTTGTGGGTAAAGTGTACAAACCTTTGCAGAGTGTCAAACTAATCGATTAGCCGTGTCCCCGGTTACGGACAACATGAGCACCGGAGATGATACTATCAGCCAGTCTCAACACAATTAATAAATTATGATGAGTGGGACTATTAATTATTTTGGGACATGAGAATTGGTTGGTGGAACCATCTCATTAACAACCAACTTTTATTGTGATTTTCCGCTTGACTCCTTTGTTGTAGGGAAAATAAAACCAGCTTTTCTGCAAAAACTCAGACACAGAGCCACAAAGCCTTTTGCATATAGAATAGTCTTATCATTTTATTCTATGGTGATCTTGCCGGTACATTCAATGTACTGACCTACACGGCTGCAACGTCTTATGTTGCAGATATTTTTCTACGACGAGTAAGAGTACGATTCAGGGTTACGGTCTACACTCAACCTGCCGTTGGTGTTTATTGGGACTCCACTCCCGTTGACTGTTTCCGCTGACATTTAAGAGCTATATATCAGTTTTACATTATTTACATGTGGTTGCACTTTGATATATTAATTGATGTACTGTGTGTGCTAGCATACTGATCCATGGATGGCACTGACACGCAGAGGCTTGACTCGTTTTGAGTCGGGACGCTACATTAGCTCTAAAATGACACAAATAAGCAATAAGAAGAAGAAAAATAAGAGGAGAAAGAGAAAGAGAAGAAAAATGCTTCTTCATCTTCTTCTTCTTCTTCTTCTTATAGATCTTCTTCTACTTCTTCTAGTATTCTTATTCTAACTTTCTTATTTCCAATTTTGCAGATTTGATTCACTTCACGGAAGCTTGCTTTGATGTAGTGCTAGTGTTTACTTTCTGTTTTCATTTTGTATCGATGAACTTATGTGAAACTTTCTACCTATGGATGAGACTATGTATGTATGGATGAAACTATTGTAATATGGTGAACAATGTGACATTTGATACTTTCAATTTGGTATAATTGTTGGTTGATCATATCCATATGGCAGGGATATTGTTTCTGTGAAATATATATATACATATAATATATTTGCCTGTGAAAATTCTTGAATATAACAGAAACAGGGAAAAAGGAGGCAATACTGGCTCTTTGCCGTCTGCCACCGTCAGCAAAGGCCTCTTTGCCGTCCGCCACCGACGGCAAAGGTGGCACGTGGCAGCCGCCTATACAACCTGGGAACTCCAAGCCTGGGACTATTTGGCATCTTTGCCGTCCGGGGGCAGACGACAAAGGGGCTTGTGCCTTGGCCGTCCGGGGCGGACGGCAAAGACCTTGTGACGTGGCCGTCCAGGGGCTGACGGCAAAGAATGCCATTACAACCTAACGGGGCTAATGTCAATAGTACACCATCCACCCTCTTTGCCGTCCGCCGGCTGACGACAAAAAAACTTTGCCGTCTGCTGAGCATAGGCAAACGGCAAAGAATCCCTTTACCAGAGTTTACAGTGCCGAAACTATGGCCGTCTGCTGGCGGACGGCAAAGGATTTTGCCGTCCGCGGGCCTATCCTTTGCCATCTGCTATGGCAGACGGCAAAGTGCCTGATTACAGTAGTGTATCTACTTTTGTGATGAAGCTGCTAGAATCGCCAAACCTGATGAAAAAGATAAACATAGACCCATGGAAGGCATGCCTGTTGTCTCAGTTAAAATAGGAGATCATTGCTATCATGGTTTATGTGATTTGGGTGCTAGTGTGAGTGCTATCCCTTTTACCTTATACCAAGAAATTATGGATGAAATAGCACCTGCTGAAATAGAATACATTGATGTTACTATTAAACCTGCTAATAGAGACACCATCACACCACTTGGGATTGTTAGAGATGTTAAAGTCTTGTGTTGGAAAGTAAAATACCGTACCGATTTTCTAGTTCTTGGTTCCGCACAAGATGACTTTTGTCCCATTATCTTTGGTAGACCATTTTTGAGCACCGTCAATGCTAAAATAGATTGTGAAAAACAAACTGTCTGTGTCAGTTTTGGTGGTGTGTCTCATGAGTTTAATTTTTCCAAGTTTAGTAGACAACCTCGTGATAGAGCATTATCTAGTAAGGATGAAATAATTGGTCTTGCTTCTATTGCAGTGCCTCCTACTGATCAATTAGAGCAATATTTGCTTGACCATGAAAATGACATGCACTTGCGTGAAAGAAATGAAATAGATCAAATTTTCTTTGAACAACAACCTCTCCTGAAACACAATTTGCCAATTGAAACTCTTGGAGGTCCTCCTCCACCTAAAGGTGATCCCGTGTTTGAATTAAAGCAATTGCCTGACACTTTGAAGTATGCTTATCTTGATGAGAAAAAGATATATCCTGTTATTATTAGTGCTAACCTTTCAGAACATGAAGAAGCAAGATTATTAAAAGTTCTAAGGAAGCACCGGGCTGCTATTGGATATACTCTTGATGATCTTAAGGGCATTAGTCCCACTCTATGTAAGCACAAGATTAATATGGAACCTGATGCTAAACCCGTTGTTGATCATCAACGGCGATTAAATCCTAAGATGAAAGAAGTGGTAAGAACTGAAATATTAAAGCTTCTGGAAGCAGGTATAATCTATCACATAGCTGATAGTAGATGGGTAAGTCTCGTTCATTGTGTCCCTAAGAAAGGAGGTATTACCGTTGTTCCTAATGATAAAAATGAACTCATTCCACAATGAATTGTCACTGCTATAGAATGGTAATTGATTTTAGAAAGTTAAATAAAGCTACTAGAAAAGATCATTACCCTCTGCCTTTTATTGATCCAATGCTAGAAAGATTATCTAAGCACACACACTTTTTTTTTCTGGATGGATATTCTGGTTTCTCTCAAATACCCGTGTCACAATCCGATCAAGAGAAAACCACCTTTACTTGCCCTTTTGCAACCTATGCTTATATACGTATGCCTTTTGGTTTATGCAATGCACCTGCTAGCTTTCAAAGATGTATGACTGCTATATTCTCTGACTTTTGTGAAAATATTGTGGAGGTTTTAATGGATGATTTTTCCGTTCACGGGACTTCTTTTGATGATTGCTTAAGCAACCTTGATCGAGTTTTGCAGAGATGTGAACAAACTAATCTCGTCTTGAATTGGGAGAAGTGACACTTTATTGTTAATGAAGGTATTGTCTTGGGGCATAAAATATCCGAACGAGGTATTGAGGTGGATAAAGCTAAAGTTGATGCAATTGAGAAAATGCCATGTCCTAAAGATATTAAAGGTATTCGAAGTTTCCTTGGTCATGCTGGTTTCTATAGGAGGTTCATTAAAGACTTTTCTAAAATTTCTAGGCCTCTTACTAATCTTTTGCAAAAGGATATCCCTTTTGTTTTTTATGATGATTGTGTGGAAGCCATTGAAACACTCAAGAAAGCCTTAACCTCTGCACCTATCGTTCAACCACCAGATTGGAACTTGACTTTTGAAATTATGTGTGATGCTAGTGATTATGCTATTGGCGTTGTTCTAGGACAAAGAGTTGACAAGAAATTGAATGTTATACATTATGCTAGTAAAACTCTAGACAGTGCCCAACGAAATTATGCTACTACTGGAAAAGAATTTTTAGCAGTTGTGTTTGCCTGTGATAAATTTAGATCCTATATTGTTGACTCCAAAGTTATTGTTCACACCGATCATGCTGCTATAAAATATCTTATGGAAAAGAAAGATGCTAAACCTAGACTCATTAGGTGGGTTCTCTTGCTTCAAGAATTTGACTTACATATCGTGGATAGGAAGGGAGCTGAGAACCCCGTAGCTGGTAACTTGTCTAGGTTAGAAAATATTCTTGATGACCCACTACCTATTGATGATAGTTTTCCCGACGAACAGTTAGCTGCAATAAGTGTTTCTCAAAACACTCCCTGGTATGCTGATTATGCTAACTACATTGTTGCTAAATATATACCACCTAGCTTCATATACTAACAAAAGAAAAAATTCTTCTATGACTTAAGACATTACTTTTGGGATGACCCACATCTTTATAACGAAGGAGTAGATGGTATTATTAGACGTTGTGTACCTGAGCATGATCAGGAACAAATCCTACAGAAATGTCATTCCGAAGCTTATGGAGGACATCATGCGGGAGATAAAACTGCTCACAAGGTATTGCAATCTGGTTTTTATTGGCCTACTCTCTTCAAGGATGCCCATAAGTTTGTCTTGTCTTTTGATGAATGTCAAAGAATTGGTAAAATCGGTAAGCATTAGGAAATGCCTATGAATTATTCACTTGTTGTCGAACCATTTGACGTTTGGGGCTTCGATTATATGGGACCTTTTCCTTCCTCTAACGGGTACACTCATATTTTGGTTGCTGTTGCTTATGTAACAAAGTGGGTAGAAGCTATTCCAACTAGTAGTGTTGATCACCACAACTCCATTAAAATGCTTAAAGAAGTTATCTTTCTGAGGTTTGGAGTCCCTAGATATTTGATGACCGATGGTGGTTCACACTTTATTCATGGTGCTTTCCGTAAGATGCTTGCTAAATATGATGTTAACCATAGAATTGCATCACCCTATCATCCTCAATCTAGTGGTCAAGTTGAACTTAGAAATAAAGAAATAAAATTGATATTACAAAAAACTATCAATAGGTCTCGAAAGAATTGGTCTAAGAAATTAGATGATGCACTTTGGGCCTATAGAACAGCTTATAAAAATCCTATGGGTATGTCTCCATACAAAATGGTATATGGAAAAGCTTGTCATTTGCCTCTAGAATTAGAACATAAAGCATTTTGGGCAATTAAAGAACTCAACTATGATTTCAAACATAAAGCATAGGAAGATAGGTTATTTGATATTAGCTCACTAGATGAATGGAGAACCCAAGCCTATGAAAATGCCAAACTATTAAAAGAAAAAGTAAAAAGATGGCATGACAAAAGAATCCAAAAGCGGGAATTCAAAATAGGAGACTATGTTCTTTTGTTCAACTCTCGTTTAAGATTTTTTGCAGGTAAGCTTCTCTCCAAATGGGAAGGACCATATATTATCGAAGAGGTTTATCATTCTAGAGATATCAAGATTAATAATGCCAAAGGTACTAACCTGAAGGTAGTCAATGGACAAAGAATTAAGCACTATATCTCAGGTACGCCTATTAACGTTGAAAGCAATGTTATCCAAACCATGAAACCGGAGGAACACATAAAAGAAACCTTCCAGAACACCCCAGAATTCTGAAAATTAGGAGGTATGTAATACAGTAAGTAAACGGACTCCGAAAAATCCGCAAAAATATTTTTTGCCAGTTTTGGAATATTAGAAAATTTTGGGAATTAAGAAATAAACTGGAAGGTGATCGAGGTGAGCACGATACACCAGGGCGTGCCAGGCTCCCCTGGGCGCGCCCTGGTGGGTTGTGCCCACCTCGGACACCTTCCCGACCCCGTTTTCCTTCCATATGCTTGTTTCCCAAGAATTAAAATTCTGTAAATATACCCCCCGACTGTTTTGACGACCGCATCGCAGAAAAATCATTTGTTCTTGTTTCGTGCTGTTTTCTTGTCAGATCTAGATCTCCATGGCTCCACCAAGCTCTTCCAAGGACAAGTTCTTTGAGAAGGTCATCAACCCGTACTTGCCGGAGGTGATGAAGCACCCTCAAGCCATTGAGATGCGTGAGGGGGTGCTCCACATCCACGATGTTCAGGGACCCTAGAAGACCGGAAGCATGGAGGCTAGGCTTGAGGCGATGGAACAAGAAATCTTCAAGTGCCAAAAGATGGTGGAGTGTGGACTTAGTGCCAATCACTCCATGATCACGGAGTTCACCCGTGATCAGATGGTGGATGGTCGGTCTGTGAAGGACATCATCTCCACCCTCAACGAGCAAATTAATTTTCTCCAAAGCCAAGTTTATGATCTTCAAAACCAAGTTTTTGAATATGAAGCAAGATTTAAAGGTATGAGTTTAGCTGCCAGTTGCAGGACTCAAGGGACTCTTGCATCAACTTTTGATGGGGAACCCTTGCCCTAGAAGCTGGAGGACAAGCCTACCCCATCATCACCACCACCTTCTTCATCACCACCACCAAAGGAGACTTGAGCACACGGGTATGGGCACTCCCCTTGGCTTGAGGCAAGCTTGGGGGAGGTGCCCCGGTATCGTATCACCATCACTTTTATTCACCTTTACCTATTTTAGTTTGATCTTTAGTTTTCCTTTGCTTTAGTTGAATATAAAAGTTTAGCATGATCTATTTTCATGTGTTAGTTTCGTGGCCTATCTATCTATGTAATCGAGTGAGAGTTATATAATAAAGTTTAGTTTGAGTTTTTGCCTCTCTACTTTCTTGTTGCAATCAAAATAAAGGAAAAGGAAATAAA
Organism: Elymus sibiricus; assembly: GCA_039707655.1. Lineage (NCBI taxonomy): Eukaryota > Viridiplantae > Streptophyta > Magnoliopsida > Poales > Poaceae > Elymus > Elymus sibiricus. The sequence continues at coordinate 121,318,135 of CM077671.1, read as the reverse complement.
TGAAAAGAATCATATGCTAATCTTATGGTGAGTAATCACATCACATAAGGAAAAGTATAAGTAGTAAAATTTGTTGGAGATTGACAAACATAACATTGGTCAATGATGCAATTCATGAAAGAATTAATAAGGGAAGAGAAGATTCACATGCAAATACACTATCTTGGACATCTTTTATGATTGTGAGCCCCCATTAAATATTATATGTCAAAATTGTTGATGTTGGACAAGGAAGACAACGTAATGATTTATGCTTGTTCGTATCCACATCGAAGTTATATTGTCATAGATCGTTCAACATGTGGTGCTTGCTCAATATCTTTGCTAGCCAAAAATTCCGCACTAAGTAGAGATACTACTTGTGCATCCAAAAACCCAAAGCCAAATTCATTCTTTGAGAGTCCACCATACCTACCTACGGATCGAGTAAGATCCTTCAAGTAAGTTCTCATCGGTGCAATAAGGCAATAAAAATTGCTTCTAAAAGTGTTTTGATCAATTAGTGTAAGAGAAAATTGAGCACTATATGAACTTATGATGGCAAAGTAATAAAATCGACGGACTGCATAATAAAGGTTGCTATCATAGGGGGCAATATAGCGTGACGTTGTTTTACATTAAGTGATTGGGCATACAAACAAAAAAGCGCATGACAACCTCTGCTTCCTTCTACGAAGGGACTATCTTTTACATTTATGTATTTACTTTTATGCAAGAGTCAAAGTATTCTTCCCTATTCCTTTTTACTTTTTTCTTTTGCAAGTATCATGTGGTGAGGAAAGATATAGGCACATATATCCAGTTGGATGTGAGTGGGCATGAGTTATTATTGTTGATATCACCCTTGAGGTGAATACGTTGGGAGGCAAAACTATAAGCCCCTATCTTCCTATGTGTCCGGTTGAAACTTTTTGCTCATGGGTATGCTGTGAGTGTTAGCAATCATAGAAGACTAAATGATGGTTGAGTATGTGGACTTGCCAAAAGGCTCCGACATGAGACCCTTCCTGAAAATATGATGAATTGTAGTTGCAAATTTGACTGAGAACATAGTTTGTTGGTTTTCAATAAGGTTTATGCTTTATACTTCTATGTTGTGATGAATTGTTACTTGTGCATGAGAAGTTATATGATGAAAGTATATGAATAAGTTTTATGATAGAGTTTGTTGCTGTTATGATAATAAGCATGATGCTTCTATCTGTATTTTGTTTTTATCGACACATCTCTCTCAAACCATGTGGACATGCTTTTCAATTTCGCCTTATTGCTTGAGTACAAGCGAGGTCTAAGCTTGGGGGAGTTGATACGTCCATTTTGCATCATGATTTACTACTGTTATTTCTTATGTTTTGTTGAATAATAGTGCTTTAGGGAGTGATTCTAATGCCTTTTCTCTCATAATATGCAAGGGTTTACACAAAGAGGGAGAATACCGGCAGCTAGAATTCTGGACCTGAATAAGCATATCAGAGATACCAATTCTGCACATCTTCAATGGAGCTGAAACTTTACGGAGATTATTTTTGGAATTAATAAAAAATACTGGAACAAAGAACTACCAGAGGGGGCCACCCTGGTGGGCACAAGACACCAGGGCGCGCCAGGCCCCCCTGGGCGCGCCCTGGTGGGTTGTGCCCTCCTCGTCCCACCTCCGGTGCCCATCTTTTGGTATATAATCACTTTTGACCTAGAAAAAATAAGAGGAGGACTTTCGGGATGGAGCACCGCCGTCACGAGGCGGAACTTGGGCAGGAGCACTTTTGCCCTCCGGCGGAGCGATTCCGCCGGGGGAACTTCCCTCCCGGAGGGGGAAATCGAAGCCATCGTCATCACCAACACCCCTCTCATCCTTGGGAGGACAATATTCATCAACATCTTCAACAACACCATCTCCTCTCAAACCCTAGTTCATTTGTTGTGCTCAATCTTTGTACCGGAACCTCAGATTGGTACATGTGGGTGACTAGTAGTGTTGATTACCTTGCGTAGTTGATTACTATATGGTTTATTTGGTGGAAGATTATATGTTCAGATCCATTATGCTATTCAATACCCCTCTGATCTTGAGCATGACTATTATTTGTGAGTAGTTACCTTTGTTCTTGAGGTCACGGGAGAAGTCATGTTGCAAGTAATCATGTGAATTTGATATGTGTTCAATATTTTGATGATATGTATGTTGTGATTCCCTTAGTGGTGTCATGTGAACGTCGACTACATGACGCTTCACCATTCATGGGCCTAAGGGAATGCATTGTGGAGTAGTTATTAGATGGTGGGTTGCTAGAGTGACAGAAGCATAAACCCTAGTTTATGCGCTACTTTGTAAGGGACTGATTTGGATCCAAACGTTTAATGCTATGGTTAGATTTTATCTTAATACTTTTCTTGTAGTTGCGGATGCTTGTGAAGGGGTTAATCATAAGTGGAAGGTTGTTCAAGTAAGAAAAACACCCAAGCACCGGTCCACCCACATATCAAATTATCAAAGTAGCGAACACGAATCAAACCAACATGATAAAAGTGACTAGATGAAATTCCCGTGTACCCTCAAGAACACTTTGCCTATTAATAGAGATTGTTTTGGCCTGTCCTTTGCCACAAAAGGATTGGGCTACCTTGCTGCACCTTATTTACCGTTACCGTTACTTGCTCGTTACCAATTACCTTGCTATCAAACTATCTGTTACCTACAATTTCAGTGCTAGCAGAAATTACCTTACTGAAAACCGCTTGTCATTTCCTTCTGCTCCTCGTTGGGTTCGACACTCTTACTTATAGAAAGGACTACGATTGATCCCCTATACTTGTGGGTCATCAGCGACGACGGACTATTGGAGTTGTCGTTTGGAGGCATCGGTGGTGGAGGAGGAAGGGATAGAGGCCGGCATGGAAGAGGGGACATTTGGGGGAGAAGAGAGGAAGGGGGGAGTAACAGAGAGAAAAAGTGCAAGAAGGGAAATTTTCACTATGTCCCCGCGCTAGTTATAATCTGACTATGTGATAAAAGACACTCGGCTTATAAGGCACACGGTTTCTATTTTTGGTGGGGGTGAACTTTATTACAATATATATCTGTTTTCGATAGATGTGAATACACTATTTTTAGAAACATGAGTAAACACAACACAAGAGGCACACTATACTCACACTATGACACATCGAGAGCGATTTTTGACGTCGCGTTCATCCGCGGGCTCGGGCATGACCTCCCCGCATGACTATCCGGTTTGTGAGTGAGGTGGCACATCGATATTTTGCATAGGATATTTAAACACGAGGACTCCCTTTTGTTGATATATTCGGGCCCCATGCAGGCCGGTCCGGTCTCTCGACCCCCCTTGGGGCGGTTTTCGATGCCGTGGCCATCAGTGGGCCTGCGCGGTCTACGGCGTTGACCGGATGCCAGATGGGTTTGACCGGGGGATATTCCTCCTGTTCTGTGTCCCGTCAGGTCATGCCGATGTGCCATACCAGGTTGGAATGCATAAGATAACATGACTCCCTCCCGTCTGCTCGATGTGGGAGGGGCTGCCACCCTACGTTGTGAACCTTCCTGCGTGACTGTCCGGTTTGTGCCAAATCAATGTTGTGCACTTGGTATTTAAACATCAGGTCAGTCTTTCCTTAATATATACGGGCCCCACGCAGGCCGATGCGGTCTCCGGGCTCTCCCTGGAACGATTTTCGACGACACCACCATCCGTGGGTTTTTGCGGTCTACGATGTTGACCGGATGCCGGAGGGCTTTGACCGGGGGATATTCCTCTTGTTATGTGTCACAGAAGGTCATGCCGACATGCCAGACCAGGTTGGAGAGCATGCACTCACATGAATCCCTCCCATCAGCTCGATGTTGGGGACTGCCACCCTACGTCCTGGATCTTCTTGCATGACTGTCTGGTTTGTGAGGGTGGTGTCACATCGATGTAGTGCACTAGGTATTTAAACACCAGGCCGACCTTTCATTGAAATACGTGGGCTCCACGCAGACCGGTGCGGTCTCCGGGCCCTCCCTGGGGCGGTTTTCAATATCGAGGGGGCCCGTGCGGTCTATGATGTTGACCAGATGTCGGAGGAGTTTAACCGGGGGATAATCCTCTTGTTTCGTATTACGGCAGGTCATGCCGACATGCCAGACAATGTTGGAACGCATGCAATCATGCGAATTTCTCTTGTCTACTCGATGATGGGGGGGGCTGCCACCCTACATCCTGAACCTTTCTTGGTGACTGTCTCGTTTGACAGGGAGGTGCCACATCGATGTTGTGCAATAGGTATTTAAACATTAGGCCGACCTTTCATTCATATATCCAGGCCCCAGTCAGCCCAGTGCGTTCTTCGGGCCCTCCCTTGGGCGGTTTTCGACGTCGCGACCATCCGTGGGCCTGCGCGGTGTATGACGTTCACCAGATGCTGGAGGAGTTTGATCGGGGAATATTCCTCTCGTTCTGTGTCACAGCAGGTCATGCTGACATTCTAGACCAGGTTGGAATGCATGCAATTACATGAATCCCTCTCGTCTGCTTGATGTGGGGGGGAGGGCTACAACCCTACATCCTAAACTTTCTTGGGTGACTATCCGGTTTTTGGGAGGTGCCACATAGATGTTGTGCATTTGGTATTTAAGAACCAAGCGACCTTTCGTTCTTATATCTGGGCCCCACATAGGCCGGTGCAGTGTTTGGGCCCTCCTTACGGCAATTTTCAACGCCGCGGACATCTGTGGGCCCGCGTGGTCCACGGCGTTGACCGGTTGCCGAAGTGGTTTGACCAGGAGATATTCCTCTTGTTCTTTGTCATGGCAGGTCATGCCGACATGCCAGACCAAGTTGGAGCCCATGCGATCACATGACTCCCTCCCATGTGCTCGATGTGCGGGAACTACCACCCTACGTCACGAACCTTCCTGCGTGACTGTCCGGTTTGTGAGGGAGGTGCTACATCGATGCTATGCACTATGTATTTAAACACTTGGTTGGCCTTTCATTGATATATCCGGGGCCCATGCAGACTGGTGCGGTCTCCGGGCCCTCCCTGGGGCGGTTTTGGATGTCGTGTCCATCCATGGGTCCGTGCGTTCTACGGTGTTGACCAGATGTGAGAGAGGTTTGACCAGAGGATATTCCTCTTGTTTTGTATCACGGCAGGTCATGCCGACATGCCAGACCAGGTTGGAGCACATGTGATCACATGACCCCCACCCGCCTGCTCGATGTGGGGGGGGGGACTAACACCCTATATCCTGAACTTTCGTGCGTGACTGTCCGGTTTGTGAGAGAGGTGCCACATCAATGTTGTGCAATGGCAATTTAAAGATCAGGCCGCTCTTTCGTTGATATATTCGAGCCTCACGCAAGACGGTTCGGTCTTTGTACCCTCCCTGGGGCGGTTTTCAACGCTATGGGCATCCGTGAGTCCGGACGGTCTATGGCGTTGACCGGATGCCAAATGGGTTTGATCGGGAGGCATTCCTCTTGTTCTCTGTGACGGCAGGTCATGCCGACATGCCAGGCCAGGTTCGAGTGCATGCGATCACAGGACTCCCTCCCTTCTGCTCGATGTGGGGGGACTGCCACCCTACGCCGTGAACCTTCCTGCGTGACTGTCCAGTTTGTGAGGGAGGTGCCACATCAATGTTCTGCACTGGGTATTTAAACATCAGGCCGCCCTTTCGTTGATATATTCCGGCCTCATATAGGCTTGTTCAGTCTCCTCGCCCTCCTTGGGGTGGTTTTCGATGTCGCGGCCATCCATGGGCCCATCTATGGCATTGACCGGATGCGAGTGTGTTTTGACCGGGGGATATTCCTCTTATTCTTTGTGACGGCAGGTCATACCCACATGACAGACCAGGTTGGAGCGCATGCGATCACATGACTCCCTCCCGTCTGCTCGATGTGGGTGGACTAGCACCCAACGTCCAGAACCATCATGCGTGACTGTCCGGTTTGCGAGGGAGGTGCCACATCAATGTTGTGCACTGGGTATTTTAACATCAGGCTGCCCTTTCGGTTATATATTCCGGCCTCCCGTAGGCTTGTTCGGTCTCCGTGCCCTCCCTGGGTGTTTTTTCACACCACGGCCATCCGTGGGCCCAGGCGGTCTATGACGTTGATCGGATGCCAGACAGGTTTGACCGGGGATATTCCTCTTGTTGTGTGTCATGACAGGTCATGCCCAGTGACCAGATGCCAAAGTTGGAGCGCATGCGATCACATGACTCCCTCCCGTCTGCTTGATGTGAGGGCACTAGCACCCTACATCCTGAACCTTCCTGCATGACAGTCTAGTTTGCGAGGGAGCTGCCACATCAATGTTGTGCACTGGGTATTTTAACATCAGGCCACCGTTTTGTTAATATATCCGGGCCTCACACATGCCAGTGTGGTCTTTGTGCCCTCCTGGGCCGGTATGCGAGAGAGTGCCACATGAATGTTGTGCACTTAGTATTTAAACATCATGTCGCCGCTTATTTGATATATCTCGGCTCCATGCAGGACGATACGGTCTCCGGGCCTTCCCTGGGACGTCGCGACCATCCGTTGGCCCGGGCGGTTTCCGACACTGGTATCATAGTCCTCTTAGATATATGTGGGGATAGACACCCGATGTAACATATGCCAACATAACATCAAAGGCACGCAGGGGAGCCGACGGTGTGTGTCGGCACTCGGTTGGACAGTGTGCGTTATTGTGACGGTGTCATGTGGAGGAGCACATGTGGTCAGGCCCCGACGATGTATCCTAATCAGTGAATCTCATTAACAAATCTCGTGTCGTTTTCATGTGATTACTTTTAATCCTGGGTAGATCGAGTACGCATCTCAAATTTTTCTAACAGCGATGAAATAGGATCGAAACTACGATGACAACTAGCCTAGACATAATGTGTGAGAAATAAGGGGAAGGAAAAGTAATGCAACAAGTAATTAAAATCCAACTCACCATTCTAATCATTTTTTGCACTACATATATTTTGTGCACCGTAAGCTGAGTGCATTTTATCGAGGACTCGACCTACATCCATCATCGTCACAGAGCCGTTACTGGACGGAGCACGGGCCACACGACAGTACCGTTTGCCATGTACTATCTCGTAAGCCGAGTGCGTTTTCGCCTCACCTTTGGCTTACCTGGAGGTACGCCGGGTAATGTTAGTAAGCCGAGTGCCCACCCACTGGATCCACGGCGTAAGTAGAAGTAAGACGAGTACTTCTTTTTCGTCGTGTGTCCTTTAGGACATACTCGGCTTACGTGAAAATAAGCCATGACTCCGTGTTTTAACACTCGGCTTACTGCATGATACAAGAAAACGTGTGTTTTTCTGTAGTGGGATATGGGCGACGCCTGCGATATTTTGTTCAATACCAGCATCTTGGGATATTTCGTCAACGCCGGACAATAGCTACTAACATTAGCACTGTTTATATTCCCATATTCCTAGACTCCACATGTATTTTCAGAAATTACAGCCGGTGTCTAGGAATCGTGTTGCACCGGTACTACTCCCTCCATTTCCATATACAAGACCACTCAAACTTTGACTTACAGTTTTGGTCAACAAAATATGGATTATACGTTATAAAAAAAATATCATCGGAAAGTTCTTTGAAATGTGCATCAAATGGCATACTTTTTGTGACATATAACTCATTTTTTATTGGTTAAATTAATGATCAAAGTTAGACATTAAAATATGAAGTGGCCTTGTATAAGGAAATGGAGGGAGTATCTATTTTAATAAGGATTTTTCTATCATCATTGTAACAAGGTGTGTGTGCATATGGATCAATGTTGAAACAACAATTTATGTATTTCATGTAACCTGATGATCCGATCGAGATGCAATATACTGCAATAGCATTAATTCGATCTAGATTAGTACTAGTTGCGGGCATAAATAAGACTAGCCATTGCTACACCAAAATTTTGTGACGGGAAACTCATCATCCACCATTGATACATCATAAAGTTGTGGCGGGTCCTGACTGGTGCCTGCCACCATTGGTATGGTAGCAGTGACAGGCGAGCACCCGTCACTGATGTCATGTTAGTAGTGACGGGTGCTCCTGAGAGCCTCGCCCTTCATTCCTGGGCTTTTGGCGCCCGCCACTGTTATGCATTTTCTAGTAGTGAAGTCTCTCCCATCACGGCGACGTGAGGCCTTATCTGGCAGCGGCCTCGGAGGGGGAGAGAGAGAGATAGCTAGGGTCGCGGGAGGAGGAGGGCTGCGATGTAGCAGTGTTAATTCAGTGGTGTGATAAACATGTTAGAAAATCGTAAGAATAACAAAGTACTGATGTAATAGTGTACCTCCGGTAGCCTACCAACGCTGCGGATCGGACGTCGCCTAGCATTGCAGACTCAGCCCAGCGGCCTGTCGACAGCAAGGCCGCGCCAGCTGGTGACCCACTACTGGAGGAGCTCCTGCATGGGCCCCCTAAGCGCCTGTGCCCATCGTCTCCTAGCGGGCAGCTGGTCACGCATGCCAGGGCCACGCTCACTCCCAACGCATGCTTGTCTCCGAATTCGGAGACCTCTTCGAACCCCTCCTCGTCCTTTGCCAGCATGGTGCCAGACTCTCAGCCTATGAGGAGCGAGGATTCAACCGATGATGATCCATTGTCAGGGTTTGCTGCTGGCCCGCGCTCGTCAGCGCCTGGCGCAGACTTGGACGGGCGCAAGACCGGGTCAGCGACCGCACAAACGTTAGTGCCTACCATTGCTAAAGATGGGCCCGCGACTGGGTCAGCGACCATGCATGCCGCGTCACGTGCTGGGGACACGATTCGAACCGACCGCAACGACGTGCGTGCTCCATAGGAGGAGGCAACTCTTTGGCTGAGCCTGCCAGATCCTACAGCCCAAGTTGACACCCCCGCCGGGCCCTGCAACGACATGATCTAGGCGAGCGAACCAGCGCATGCGATGCGCAACCCTATGCCTACCGTGACTCCGCTGCGATCAGACGCTCAGCGCTTCGCGTCGTCGCCCATCACCCTGCGTCGCTCCCTGCCGAGAGGCGCTACTTGGACCCTTGGCGAGTTCCTCACCGTGGCCACCAAGAACCTGAGCTCGATCCTCCCCGTGCCTGGGAAATGGCAACGACGGCTGCCCCTCAACTTCTCCCCGCCAAAAGGTCACTCTTCATCGTCCTCGTCTTGCAGAGCCGTTGCCCCCCACCCCCAACCCAACGACGGAGCGCCGCGCTCAGGTCCAGGTGTTGCGCACCATTAGGATCCTCGAGCTAAACTAGAAGATCACTGCCACTGAGATGAAGGCATATGATGACGTCTTCGCAGTGCCTATCCCTATGGCCGTCCTCACCGCCATTGCGGCCCTCGTCGACCGCGAGCTGCCCATCGACCCGCATGCTCCGTCACCACCCGCGGCTGACGCGATCACGGTCTAGCGCCGTCCATTGCCACCGCTATCGACCCTGTTTCCATGGATCACGACCTTAAAATTGTGATTTGCAACGTGCGAGGTCTCAACGCTCATGCGCGTCGCACCGCCATTCGCTCGCTGATCATCACTTCTGGCGCCGCCATTGTATGTTTGCAAGAAACTAAGATGACTTTGATCTGCTCGTCGGTTGTCCTTGAGGCACTTGGCTCTGAGTTTGCTGAGTATGTCTACCTGCCGGCGATCGACACCCGCGGTGTTATATTGCTGGTGTCGTGGGAATGACCCTGACAATAGTACTAGGGGGTACGAATGGAGGGGCGAAGTCTAGCTACGGCTCAGTTGTTTCACTCGGATGTGTACGAGTTCAGGCCCCACTCGGAAGTGGTAAAAGCCCTACGTCTCGAGCCCGGAGGCTGGTGTGTTTTGCTTATCGGGGAGTATGAGAATACAAGTTTCGGAACCTTGCTACGGCGTCCGGTGGTGGCTTATATAGAGTGTGCCACCACCAGCCGAGCGCCGCAATAAATGCTAGTTAAAGCTACGTTACAGGAACGGCTGCTTTAACTAGAGCGTTACCGGTAACGCATGATTGATTAATCCTAGCAGACACCTCTTCATAACACTCAACGTTACGTCTCCTGAACTGTTGAGTTTCCGTTGTCCGAGTGCGGCTGTGGCCATCCGAGTGTATCTTCAGGCGCGTTCGAGTGACTCTTCAGGTCTGACCGAGTGCACTTCCACCTCTGGAGCTTCGATGTCGATGAGGGTCCCTAGGTGGGCCATGAAGTCAGCCTTGTGACCCTACCCATGGTAGACGACCTCATCAGTAGCCCCCGAATCCGTGAGGTTTGAATGGTCGGGTGATTGACATTCGGGAATGTCAACGACACCTAGAAGGTGCTTCAAAAAATGACATGGATCATTTCTCACCCGGCTCCAAATCTTGACGGATTCAGGATTATCATTCCTTGACTAAATGACTTAATTTGCATATTCGATCTTATCTTTGTAATTGAAGTGTTTCTCTGGAGAAACGATCCGAATGCTCGGTTATTCCGTCCGAGTGACTCGTTATAGATTGCCTGGTCATTCGGTTTATAAATGGATTGTCAGGCGATCCGGAGCACGGAGCTCTCCTCTTATAAGGCATGAAGAGGTCTTCATGCGTTCGAAATCGCGGAGACCGTGCGCGTACGTGCGATGAAACGGTTACTCCGCGGGATTTGGGGGTAGTGGACACGACGCCTCGATAACCGCGCCGCGATTTTCGCCACGTGTCTCTGAGAGTCTGGACAGTAGAACCGCGGATCTCTCTCCGTTTGTGGATTGACGGCCACAAATTCCGCCCAATTTTTAATATAAGAAGCAAGGGCACCGTGCGGGGGGGAACAGATCTCACTTCTTCTTCCTCCCTTCGGCTTCTCCGACGCCTGCCACCACACTCCATAGAGAAATCCGCCGCGAGCCGATCCCAGTATTGCCGGAGATGAGTCACGCGGCGACCGCGAAGGCCAAGCGGGCGAAGAGAGGCTCGCGCGGTTCTTCCTCGAGCGCCGGAGCGCCGGCGGGATGGACTCAAGGCGACTGGATGGTGTCGCGGATCACCGAGGCCCGGTTGCTCGAGATGAAGGACCAGGGTCTCTTGTCCAAAGGGAGTTGGCGATTGCCGAAGGCGGGCGAAGATGATCCTTCGCCGCAGGGGAACGAGCGCGTTCTCTTAGTGACTCATCTGGAACGAGGTTTTTCACTTCCTCCCCATCCGTTCTTCCGTCGCTTCTTGGATTTCTTTGGTGTTCAGCTTCACCACATTCCACCCAATGCCATGGTGTACCTAGCTGCTTTCGTTTCTTTGTGTGAGAATTTCCTGGGCTGCCGCCCTCATTGGGGCTTGTTTAAGCATCTGTTCACTTGTCGGGTGATGACCGTGAAGAAACCCACTCGGTCAGAGGATAAGGCCAACGTGGTCCAACTGTGCGGTGGATTGGGTATCCAGCTGCGGGGCAAGGTCTGCTTCCCAGCGATCAACTTTCCCGACTCGGTGAAGGGCTGGCAGGAGAACTGGTTCTACTGCCAGGATATTCCAGTCGGAGAAAATCAACCAGGACTTCCTCTGTATACGTCGGAACGCATTCAATCACTTCCCAGGCTGACTGTAACCAAGGAAGGGAAAGTAGATGTAGACATCCTGGTGATTGCTCTGGTAGCCTTAGTGCAAAAGGGCGTCAACGGACTGGACTTGCTCGAGGTTTTCTTTCAGAGGAGAATCCAGCCATTGCAAGCTAGAGTCCACCCCATGTGGGAATATACCGGGGCAGATGACATCACTCGGACGCACCCTGAAGAACTTGACGCAGAGACGGTTGAAGCCAAGATCAAAACAGTCACTCTAGCACGAGATAACCCCAGGGGGAGCATGCTGGTGCTTCCACTTGTTAACCGAGTGATATTGTTGTTCTTGTCGAATATCAGCTTGATTGATTTATTTTCCATCCGACAGGCTTTCATGGGCTTGATTAGTGAGATTCCAGTCATTAATCGAGGTTCGATTGATGTGGCGAGTGATACAGACCTCGCGGGGGATTCGACCGGAGTGGAAGAAGAGGAAGAAGGTGGCGACGATGAAGATGATGACGACGAAGAGGGCTCGGACGAGAGCTACGAGCTGGAGTCCTCGCGTTCGGAAGACCGTGTGCCCGAATCCCGCTCCAAGTCACGCCATGACTCGGGGGTTGCTGGCGGCGGCCCGAAGGCGTCGAATGTTGTCAAGCCGACTGCCAATGCTCTCTCGACCCGTAAATTGAAGCGTGGACATGCGGAACTGGCTTCGTCGCCTGAGAAGATCGCGAAGCAGGCCAAAGTTGTTGCAACAAAACCCCGGAAGGCAGTACCCATTCCGAGGATCAAGATGACCATCCCAGTTGCTTCAGCGTAAGAACTTTCACTCGAAGATTATTGTCGACATCTATCCGAGTGAGTTTAAAAATCCGAATGTTTCTTTTGTATTGCTGATACTTCAACTACTTCGCCTGAACCCCAAACTCTGGAGAAGGAGCGAGCCGAAGTAGACGCAGCGTCTTCGAAGGGTAAACTTCGAGACTTTTCTTGTATATGTTGCGATTTTGCATCTGCTCATTTCCAAATGATTTTTGTACACTTGTAGCTCAGACTGAAGTGATCGACCTCGATGTGGTTGACAAAGCTGATCTACCAAATCCTACTGCAAGCATAGAAGGTGTAATGCAGGAGCCATCACTTGCCGGTGCCTTGGCATCATCACAGGGAACCAGCTCAGGTGCTGGAGTCGCACTCGGAACCGGCACGTCGACTCTTATGCCGACTCCTCGTGAGACCACCATCTTCTCGCTACATCATGTCCCAGAGGACCAGACGGGAGCGACCAAAGAGGCGTTGATCCAGCTGGAGCTGATGTGCGATAAACTGAAGACGGCGTACGATGCGAGTGCGGCGCTGTAGAAGAATGTCCGAGTAAGTACTCTCGTAAGTACCTTCCTCATTCGGCACCTTGGTCCATTTGTCCATGGTTTAAGACCCGACTGGGTTTGCATCTGGGCACACCCACTGGGTGTTGACTTTCCAGTGGGGGCGCGCTGAGCGCACCCACAGGGTGTAGTCCCCGAGACTGCCGTCGACTGAAACAGTCGGCGGTAGTCTAATAGCGTAGAAATGTGTCTTGAACTTAAATTTTCCAGTGGGGGCGCGCTGAGCGCACCCACTGGGTGTAGTCCCCGAGGCTACCGTCAACTGAAGCAGTCGGCGGGAGTCTTAGAGTTTTGGAATCTGACCGAATGATTTGTACACAGTATCCGATTGACGAATCATATGTCTTTGTCTGATCATAATTTTTCTTCCATTTTTCGTTTGTAGTCTATTTGTGAGCTCGAAAGCCACTACAATGCTCTGAAGGAGGTGTTGACCCTGCATCTCGACCTTGAAGCTGAGAAGGCCAAGAGCACCCGACTGGAGCAAGAGAAGAATGCGTTGGAAGGTATTATTCTCCCTGACCGACTGTTACCGCCTCTGATCTTTCTCCCTGTCCGACTGAGTCTACTTCATCAGATCTTCATGGATAAAATCGTAAGCTTGTCGAGAGACTGAAGAATTCTGTTTCTTTAGTGACTGTGAAGACAGCCCTCGAGAAGAAGGACACAGAACTGGTAGTAGCTCAGAAGGAAGCCAGTCGGAAGGCCAAGGAGGCCGAGGAGAACCTGAAGTCAGTCGGGAAGCTAGAAGAGGAGAAGAAAACCCTCGAGGTCGCCGTGAAGAAGTCCAAGGAGGAACTCGTCGAATGGAAGACCAAACTTGAACATATCATTGCCAAGAAGGCTGAGCTGGAGCAATTCGTCGAGGACTTCGGCGATACCGTGAGTGAAAAACTCAAAGGTAAACTCTCCCGAATGACTCATGTGTAATTCTGAACCACCGAATGAAATTTGCTTGACTTTGATTCCTTTTTTGTTCAGCTGGACCCAGAATTCTGCTTCGACATTGGCAAGGAGACCGACAAGATCGAGAAAGAGCTAGATCCATCCCGCGAACTGCTCAAGGACAGTGCTGACATGGCCTTTCTCCGTCTGGAATAACGCGTCGACGAAGCGGTTTCGTTCATCAAGAGGCTCCGTACCGGCATCGTGGACATTGAAAAGGAACTCTTCTCTAACGAAGAACCCTCCAAGGACCTGGAATCCACTCTTATCTGAGTGAGAGACGTCCTGAACCGAGTGAAGATCTGGAAGAAGTCAGCGGCCCGAGACGGAGCTGACATTGCTCTCTCACTAGTTCGGGTCCACTGCAAGGGAGTGGATGAGAAGAAACTGAAGTCCTTGGAGGTCGCCAATCGGAAGCACGCGAGAATTCAAGACTTCATGGAGATGTTCATGGAAGCGGCCACCCGAATTGCAGAGAGCCTTGACCTGGACACGTTCGTTGAAGCAGTGCCTAACCCCGAGTGATCGCGGGGCTAAGAACTTCTTTAAACATTTGCCTCGGAATGCCGAGTAGTATCTGTATCCATAAGACCTTTAAATGAGCCTGAGGCTCCTATCGTCCATACTTCTGCTTTGAACGATGCAGTTTTCGTTTGCCTTATCTTGACTTGATCTTTGATCTTAGAGTGTTTTATATTCGCACTTGGCATGAATTTTAACTTAGGCGACGCGGGGCCGCGGCTAAGTCCTCGAGTGTGGGCAAGACCTGCACTCGGAACAGTTTTGGTGAACAATGATGGTCCTGTCCATCTTGTCATTCGAGTGAGAAGGATATCTCACCCTAGACATTTTTAACTTAAGCGATGCGGAGACACGACGAAGCCTCTGAGTGTGGGCAAGACCCTCACTCGGAGTAGTTTGTCTTTAGACGAACAATGATGGTCCCGTTCATCTCGACAACCGAGTGTGGAGGATGTCCCACTCGAAAGGTTTTCTAACTTAGGCGACGCGGAGCCGCGGCTAAGCCCCCGAGCGCGGGCGAGACCCTCACTCGGAGTAGTTTGTCCTTAGATGAACAATGATAGTCCTGTTCATCTTGACAACCGAGTGTGGAGGATGTCCCACTCGAAAGGTTTTCTAATTTAGGTGACGCGGAGCCGCGGCTAAGCCCCCAAGCGTGGGCGAGACCCTCACTCTGAGTAGTTTGTCCTTAGACGAACAATGATGGTCCTGCTCATCTTGACAACCGAGTGTGGAGGATGTCCCACTCGAAAGGTTTTCTAACTTAGGCGACGCGGAGCCGCGGCTAAGCCCCCGAGCACGGGCGAGACCCTCACTCGGAGTGGTTTGTCCTTAGACAAACAATGATGGTCATGTTTATCTTGACAACCGAGTGTGGAGGATGTCCCACTCGAAAGGTTTTCTAACTTAGGCGACGCGGAGCCACGGCTAAGCTCCTGAGCGCGGGCGAGACCCTCACTTGGAGTAGTTTATCCTTAGACGAACAATGATGGTCCTGTTCATCTTGACAACCGAGTGTGGAGGATGTCCCACTCGAAAGGTTTTCTAACTTAGGCGACGCGGAGACGCGGCTAAGCCCCCGAGCGCGGGCGAGACCCTCACTCGGAGTAGTTTGTCCTTAGACGAACAATGATGATCCTGTTCATCTTGACAACCGAGTGTCGAGGATGTCCCACTCGAAAGGTTTTCTAACTTAGGCGACGCGGAGTCGCGGCTAAGCCCCCGAGCGTGGGCAAGACCCTCACTCGGAGTAGTTTATAGTTAGGCAAAATCAGGTTTGCGGCTAAGTGTTTTGTGTTTTACACCCACTGGGGGTGGTAGTCAAATTTCAACAAGATATAATGAAACAAAACTTTATTCATCGAGATCACTCGGATGCATTACTGGAATGACAAGCTAAAGTAGTTATGTTCTAGGTGTAGAACTTGCGAAGCAGGTCCGCGTTCCAAGTCCGAGGCTCTTCTACTCCATCTTCGATATTGTAAAGCCGGTAGGCTCCATTGTGCAAGACTTTGGAGATTGCATACGGCCCCTGCCACGGAGGCGCTAGCTTGTGGGGTTTCTGTTGATCCAGTCGGAGGACAAGGTCTCCTTCCTGAAAAGCTCGGCCTTGGACGTGTCTATCATGGTAACGCCTCAAATCTTGCTGATAGAGCGTCGATCTGATGAGGGCTAGCTCCCTCTCTTCCTCTAGAAGGTAGAGGCCGTCTTGCCGTGCGGCTTCGGCTTCAGCTTCATCATATAGTTCCACTCGGGGGGAATTGTGCTGAAGATCGCTCGGCAGCACAACTTCTGATCCGTACACCATGAAGAAGGGCGTGCGCTTCCTCCAGGGCTATCTCTTCGGGGGTGTTCCCCGCAATGGGCGTCTGAAGGACTTGGTCGTTCATGCGCCTGATTTCTTCCCGCTGCTCCCGAGTGAGCGGTCGGGGAACGTAGCCGTCGGAGCTGGCGTTGCGGCGGTCGCCTTCCCGATCATGAGTGTTTCCCGCCGAGTGTCCTGGGGGCAGCGTCTCGGGCCGGGCCGGCCATCAAGACCTCCGCCACTTCTCCGCTGCTCTCGAAACTAGCAGCATCGGAGGAGTCGTCATCCGAAGACGAGAAAAGACAGTGGACCAACTCGTCAGCTTCGAGCGCAGCCACTTGCCGTCCTGCGGCCTGCGCTGCCGCAGCGTGCTTGATCCAGCGCTGCAGCCGAGTGCGCCCGGAGCACCGGCGAGAAGCCGCAAGACGAGTCGGAGAAGTCGGTCGATAGGGTGAAGATGGTTGCCGGAGGAGAACTCGGAACGTCATCGCGCTAAAGTGCACTGCGCCGCGGCGGGTAGTGCCTCAGCGTCCAGCGGCACCTCCTGCAGCCACACCGAATCGTCGACGGCGAAGCTGAGGGACCCAAAGAGGACCTCGCCGCCGAAAGCGTTCATGATGAATGAGAAAATGGAAATTCTACCTGCGCCGGAATTCGCTAGATGCGCAGCCCCACGGTGGGTGCCAACTGTCGTGGGAATGACCCTGACAATAGTACTAGGGGGTACGAATGGAGGGGCGAAGTCTAGCTACGGCTCAGGTGTTTCACTCGGATGTGTACGAGTTCAGGCCCCACTCGGAAGTGATAAAAGCCCTACGTCTCGAGCCCAGAGGCTGGTGTGTTTAGCTTATGGGGGAGTGTGAGAATACAAGTGTCGGAACCTTGCTACGGCGTCCGGTGGTGGCTTATATAGAGTGCGCCACCACCAGCCGAGCGCCGCAATAAATGCTAGTTAAAGCTACGTTACAGGAATGGCTGCTTTAACTAGAGCGTTACCGGTAACACATGATTGATTAATCCTAGCAGACGCCTCTTCATAACACTCAACGTTACGTCTCCTGAACCGTTGAGTTTCCGTTGTCCGAGTGTGGCTGTGGCCATCCGAGTGTATCTTCAGGTGCGTCTGAGTGACTCTTCAGGTCTAACCGAGTGCACTTCCACCTCTCGAGCTTCGATGTCGATGAGGGTCCCTAGGTGGGCCATGAAGTCAGCCCTGTGACCCTACCCATGGTAGACGACCTCATCAGCTGGCATGGAAGAGCCGGGATGTGACAATCACAAACCCCGCATTCACCACCAACACGCTGTCCACCCATGTCACCGCCCCTTCAGGCCCTCTAGCGCCTTGGTGGCTGTCTATCATCTATGGCCCGCAATCGGACGCCGAGAAAATTGAGTTCTCGCAAGAAATACACGACCTGCGTGCCACCTGCCCGGGCCTGATACGTCTCCAACGTATCTATAATTTATGAAGTATTCATGCCATGTTTACTATAATTTTATATGATTTTGGTATGATTTTATTAGAACTAACCCGGACTGACGCTGTTTTCGGCAGAGCTACCGTGGTGTTGTTTTTGTGCAGAAATAAAAGTTCTCGGAATGGGTTGAAAATTTACGAAGAATATTTTTGGAAAATATAAAAAATACCGGAGCAAAAATATACCGGAGAGGAGTCCCGAGGAGGCCACAAGCCTAGGGGGCGCCCCCCCCCCCTAGGGTGCGCCCCCCTGGCTTGTGGGCCCCTCGAGCACCCCCCTGACGTGATTCCAATGCCAAATATTCCTATAAATACCAAAACCCCCAGAAAGAAACCTAGATCGGGAGTTCCGCCGCCGCAAGCCTCTGTAGCCACGAAAAACCAATCGGTAGCCCGTTCCGGCACCCTGCCGGAGGGGGAAACCATCACCGGAGGCCATCTTCATCATCCCGGCGGTGTCCATGACGAGGAGGGAGTAGTTCACCCTCGGGGCTGAGGGTATGTACCAGTAGCTATGTGTTTGATCTCTCTCTCTCTCGTGTTCTTGAGATGACACAATCTTGATGTACCGCGAGCTTTATTAATATAGATGAATCATATGGAGGTTTCCCCTCTCTATCTTCTTGTGATGCATTGAGTTTTCCCTTTGAAGTTTTCTTATCGGATTGAATCTTTAAGGATTTGAGAACACTTGATGTATGTCTTGCGATGGGATATCCGTGGTGACAATGGGATCTATTGATCTACTTGATGTATGTTTTGGTGATCAACTTGCGGGTTCCGTGACCTTGGGAATCTAAGCATAGGGGTTGGCACATGTTTTCGTCTTGACTCTCCGGTAGAAACTTTGGGGCACTCTTTGAAGTTCTTTGTGTTGGATTGAACATGATGAATCTGAAATTGTGTGATGCATATCGTATAATCGATCCCATGGGTACTCGTGGTGACATTGGAGTATCTAGGTGACATTAGGGTTTTGGTAGATGTGTATCTTAAGGTGTTATTTCAGTACGAACTCTAGGGCTGTTCGTGACACTTATAGGGATAGCTCATATGATTGATCGGAAAATATAACTTTGTGGTGGTTTCGTACCCTACAATAATTTCTTCGTTTGTTCTCCGCTATTTGTGACTTTGGAGTGAACTTTTTGTCGCACGTGAGGGATTTACATATGATTCAACTATGTTAGTATTGTTGAGAGAACTTGCACTAGTGAAAGTATGAACCCTAGGCCTTGTTTTCAAGCATTGCAATACCGTTTGTGCTCACTTTTATCATTAGTTACCTTGCTGGTTTTATATTTTCAGATTACAAAAACCTATATCTACCATCCATATTACACTTGTATCACCATCTCTTCGCCGAACTAGTGCACCTATACAATTTACCATTGTATTGGGTGTGTTGGGGACACAAGAGACTCTTTGTTATTTGGTTGCAGGGTTGTTTGAGAGAGACCATCTTCATCCTACGCCTCCCATGGATTGATAAACCTTAGGTCATCCACTTGAGGGAAATTTGCTACTGTCCTACAAAACTCTGCGCTTGGAGGCCCAACACGAGTCTACAAGAAGAAGGTTGCGTAGTAGACATCAAGCTCTTTTCTGGCGCCGTTGCCGGGGCGGAGAGTGCTTGAAGGTATATCTTTAGATCTTGCAATTGAATCTTTTAGTTTCTTGTTTTATCACTAGCTTAGTCTATAAAAGAAAACTACAAAAAAATGGAATTGAGGTTGCCTCATATAATTCATCTTTTTAATGTCTTTCGTGAAAATGATGGAAAGGAAAATTGTGCCAAAGTGTTAGAAGAAGAAGTCAATAAAATGTTTGGCACTAAATCTTTGTATGATGAGCATGATTGCAATGTTGTTAGTATGAATTCCTTGAATATTCATGATGCTAATGATATGCAAAGCTACAAGCTTGGGGATGCTATGTTTGATGAAGATGATATGTTTAGTCCCCCAAGTTTTGATGAGCAAATTTATTATGATGAAAGCATGCCTCCTATTTATGATGATTATTGTGATGACATGTATGCTATAAAGAATAATGATAACCATGAAACTTGACATCATGATTTTAATATTCAAAGTGGTTATGTCAATCAAGTATCTCATGATAGTTATTTTGTTGAGTTTGCTCCCACTATTATGAATGAGAAGAAAATTGCTTATGTGGAGAGTGAAAAAATTTCTATGCTTGTGGATCATGAAGATAATGCTTTATGTGCTGGTTATATTGTGAAATTCCTTCATGATGCTACTGAAAATTATTATGAGGGAGGAACATATGCTTGTAGGAATTGCAACAATATCAAGTTTCCTCTCTATGTGTTCAAAGTTTTGAAGTTATGCTTCTTTTGCCTTCCTATGCTAGTTGATTCTTGCTCCCATAAATTGTTTGTTAATAAAATCCCTATGCATAGGAAGTGGGTTAGGCTTAAATGTGCTAGTCATATGCTTCATGATGCTCTTTTGCATGTTTCAACTACAATTCTTATGTGAGCATCATTGAAATCATCATGCCTAGCTAAAAGGCTTTAAAGAAAAGCGCTTGTTGGGAGACAACCCAACATTTTTACCTTCTGTTTTTGTGTGTTCACATGATTAAGCTACTGTAGTAATCATGTTTTTGTCTTTTATTTCAATAAAGTGCCAAGTAAAGCCTTTGGGATGACTCACAAGATGAGTAGAATCGATGCTGAACCAAAACAGAAACTTTTGACCCCAGTACAGGAATTTTCATTTTTTACTGGACCTTGATAATAAACTAAAAATTTTACACAGTCTTGATATACAAATTCTTCAGGTTGTCCTAATTTTTCAGAATTTTTAGAGACAGGTAAGTATGGTTACACTACAGATCTTCACAGACTGTTCAGTTTTTGACAGATTCTGTTTTGCATGCATAGTTTGCTTGTTTTAGTGTTCCCATCGCTTATATTCAGTGATATAAATTATGGGAATAGTAGAATACAGTAGGTATTATGTGAGAACAATTATGAATCTTGTCTTGACAGTACCTAAGTGAATGATCTTTATTTATTTATTGCACTAACCCTTCTCACGAAGTTCCGTTAAGTTTTGTGTGATTGAAGTTTTCAAGTTTGGGGTGAGACACCGATATGAGGAGAACAAGGAGTGACAAGAACCTAAGCTTGGGGATGCCCAAGGCACCCCAAGGTAATATCCAAGGAAGACTCAAGTGCCTAAGCTTGGGGATGCCCCGGAAGGCATCCCCTCTTTCGTCTTCAACACTATCGGTATATCTTACTTGGAGCTATATTTTTATTCGTCACATAATATGAGTTTTGCTTGGAGCATCATTTTATTTTGTTTTTCTATGTTAGGTGTTATTTATAATCTTGTTTTTCAATAAAAAGTTCCAAGAATTGCATTAGGATGCTTGCATTGCATGTTTTGATATGTGCTGTGTAAAAACAGAAACTTTTTCTGTAGTGTTTGAATTTTCATATTTTACTGGAACGTGGAAAGTTCCTGAAATTTTTAAAAAGTGTTTTCATATAAATTATTTAGCATGTCCTAAATTTTCATAATTTTTTGAGTTACATAAGTACACTGTTTTCATAAATTTCTACAGACTGTTCTGTTTGGACAGATTGCTGTCATAGTTTCGTTATCTACTTATCCTATAGTTTCCATAGCCTATATTGGTAGATATAAATTGTGAAAATGATAGTATACAGTACCTAATGTTTGGAAATTATTATGCAACTTGTCTTGGCAGTACATGAAGTGTTGATTTATTATTATGTGTACTAACCTATCTCACGAGTTCTTTTCGAGTTTTGTGTGGATGAAGTTTTTGAGAATAGGTGAAACCGGGATATGAGAGGATTGAACAAGATTCAAAAGTTCAAGCTTGGGGATGCCCAAGGCACCCCAAGTAAATATTTCAAGAAGTCTCAATCATCTAAGCTTGGGGATGCTGCGCATCCCACCTCTCTTCATCAACAATTATCGGTTAGCCTATGTTGAGCCTAAAATTTTATTCGTTCACATGATGCGTGCTATTCTTGGAGTGCTATTTTTCTTTTGTTTGCTGTTTGAATAAATTACTCAGATCTGAAAATATTTATTGAGAGAGAGAGAGTCCTCACATAGCTACTTAATTGTTTGACTACTCATTGATCTTCACTTATATCTTTTGAGAGTAGCTTGTCATTTCCTCTCATGCTTCACTTATACCTTTTTGAGGGATGAAATCTTTATGATCATGTGCTTCATTTAAAATTGTTTGAGCTTGTAAAAAAAAGCAATGGCAATATATGAAACTAGTCCCAAAGTGATAGATATCCAAGGAGGATATAATAAAAACTTTCATGAAGATCATGGGACAAATTAAACTTGATTCTTTGTAATAGTTTTGAAACATGATGATAGTAATATGTGAGTCATGTTAGTGAGTAATTATGCTTTAGTAGGAATATTGGTGTTAAGGTTTGTGATTCCCTATGCAAGTACGAAAGTCAATAGTTATGCAATGAAGTTACATCCTACTTGTGGTGCATTATTCGGTGTTAGTTATGTTCAATGCTCACTTATGTGAATTTTCGTTTCTTGGTTTGGTTGCTTCCCAACCTATTTGCTAGCCTCCATTTGTACTAAGTAGAAATACTACTTGTGCATCCAAAATCCTTAAACCAAGTTTTGCCTTATGAGTCCACCATACCTACCTATATGCGGTATTTCCATGCCGTTCCAAGCAAATTTGTATGTGCCATCTCTAAATTTTCAAAATAAATTTTCTCTTTTGTGTGCCCGTACCGCTCATGAAACGGTGGGGAGTATCCAATATTTTTCCATGCTAGGTGTGTTATTCTCACGATATGTGTTGATTCACTATCATTCACGAGAAAGTGGCTGGTATTCGGGATGCCCAGTTCCATGCTCAAAATATAATGAAACAAAACTCCCCCAGGATTGTTCTTTGTATGGACGGTACCCGTGGATTTGGCTTGCCGTGGAGTGTGATTGATTGGTGGAGGGGGAGTAAAAACTTTACCATTCTGTTTGGGAACCGCCTATAATGTATCTAGCATGGAAAGTATTGTGAGCTACTTTGTTGTTTTCGTTGACAGGAAAAGCATGCCACTCAAAATATTTTTCTCTCTCAATTTAAACCTTGAGCTCTGGCACCTCTACAAATCCCTACTTCCCTCTGCGAAGGGCCTATCTATTTACTTTATGCAATTTTTATTTTTGCTTTGAGTCTCCATCTTCTCTTATAAGCACCAACTAGGGGGCACTATGATCGTACTTGAGCATTGGGCATAGCTAATATATGAGTGTGTTTCATGAATGGATCAATGATTGAGCATGATGGGCTAGGGATAACTTTCTTTAGTGTTGATATTTTGAAAGAAATGGTTGCTTGTGGACATGCTTGAGTACTGAAGTCATTATGTTAAAACTAGACTATTGCTTTGAATCATTTACAAGTCCAAATGTCCATGCTATACAAAGAAGAAAAGAATATGATGAACATGTTAGGTAGCATTCACACTTCATAAATTATCTCTTTTATCATTTACCTACTCGAGGACGAGCAGGAATTAAGCTTGGGGATGCTGATACGTCTCCAACGTATCTATAATTTATGAAGTATTCATGCCATGATTAAAATAATTTTATATGATTTTGGTATGATTTTATTAGAACTAACCCGGACTGACGCTGTTTTCAGCAAAGCTACCGTGGTGTTGTTTTTGTGTAGAAATAAAAGTTCTCGGAATGGGTTGAAAATTTACGGAGAATATTTTTGGAAACTATAAAAAATACCGGAGCAAAAAGATACCGGAGAGAAGTCCCGAGGAGGCCACAAGCCTAGGGGGCACCCCCCCCTAGGGCGTGCCTTCCTGGCTTGTGGGCCCCTCGAGCACCCCCCTGACGTGATTCCAATGCCAAATATTCCTATAAATACCAAAACCCACAGAAAGAAACCTAGATCGGGAGTTCCGCCGCCGCAAGCCTCTGCAGCCACGAAAAACCAATCGGGAGCCCGTTCCGGCACCCTGCCGGAGGGGGAAACCATCACCGGAGGCCATCTTCATCATCCCGGCGGTCTCCATGACGAGGAGGGAGTAGTTCACCCTCGGGGCTGAGGGTATGTACCAGTAGCTATGTGTTTGATCTCTCTCTCTCTCGTGTTCTTGAGATGACACGATCTTGATGTACCGCGAGCTTTATTAATATAGATGAATCATATGGAATTTTCCCCTCTCTATCTTCTTGTGATGAATTGAGTTTTCCCTTTGAAGTTTTCTTATCGGATTGAATCTTTAAGGATTTGAGAACACTTGATGTATGTCTTGCAATGGGATATCCGTGGTGACAATGGGATGTTCTATTGATCTACTTGATGTATGTTTTGGTGATCAACTTGCGGGTTCCGTGACCTTGGGAATCTATGCATAGGGGTTGACACATGTTTTCGTCTTGACTCTCCGGTAGAAACTTTGGGGCACTCTTTGAAGTTCTTTGTGTTGGATTGAACATGATGAATCTGAAATTGTGTGATGCATATCGTATAATCGAGCCCATGGGTACTCGTGGTGACATTGGAGTATCTAGGTGACATTAGGGTTTTGGTTGATGTGTATCTTAAGGTGTTATTTTAATACGAACTCTAGGGCTGTTCGTGACACTTATAGGGATAGCTCATACGATTGATCGGAAAAGATAACTTTGAGGTGGTTTCACACCCTACAATAATTTCTTCGTTTGTTCTCCGTTATTTGTGACTTTGGAGTGAACTCTTTGTCGCACGTGAGGGATTTACATATGATTCAACTATGTTAGTATTGTTGAGAGAACTTGCACTAGTGAAAGTATGAACCCTAGGCCTTGTTTTCAAGCATTGCAATACCGTTTGTGCTCACTTTTATCATTAGTTACCTTGCTGTTTTTATATTTTCAGATTACAAAAACCTATATCTACCCTCCATATTACACTTGTATCACCATCTCTTCGCCGAACTAGTGCACCTATACAATTTACCATTGTATTGGGTGTGTTGGGGACACAAGAGACTCTTTGTTATTTGGTTGCAGGGTTGTTTGAGAGAGACCATCTTCATCCTACGCCTCCCACGGATTGATAAACCTTAGGTCATCCACTTGAGGGAAATTTGCTATTGTCCTACAAAACTCTGCGTTTGGAGGCCCAACATGAGTCTACAAGAAGAAGGTTGCGTAGTAGACGTCATGGCCCATGGATGCTTTGCGGTGACTTCAACCTGATCTACTGCGACGAGGACAAGAATAATAGCAACCTGGACTGGCGCATGATGGCGAGGTTTAGACGGGTGCTCAATGACCTCGCGCTCAAAGAGGTCTACCTCAATGGGCGGCGTTACACATGGTCCAACGAGCGCTCCTCCCCCCCCCCCCCCGATGCTTGTCCACCTCGACAGGGTCCTCTGCACGACGGATTGGGAGGAGCGCCACGCCGATTGTCACTTACGGTGCCTCGCCTTGGTGGTTTCTGACCATAGTCTACTGCTCTTGGACTTCTCCTCGCAGCCACCTGCCCACCGAAGATTTCACTTCGAGGATTATTGGGTGCGCCTCGAGGGATTTTAGGATGTCATCGCGGAGGCCTGGCGCTCCGTGGATGATGCGGACCCGTTCCAATGGCTCACGCGCCGGCACCAAGCCACCGCATGCAAGCTGACCAGCTACAGCGTGCTCACGGTGGGGAACGTCCGGCACACGCTCAC
This sequence comes from Elymus sibiricus, assembly GCA_039707655.1. Classification (NCBI taxonomy): domain Eukaryota; kingdom Viridiplantae; phylum Streptophyta; class Magnoliopsida; order Poales; family Poaceae; genus Elymus; species Elymus sibiricus. The sequence continues at coordinate 121,292,726 of CM077671.1, read as the reverse complement.
CATCTCCCGTGAACTACTTCTGAGATTTGACAAGGCGTCGGACGATAGTGTGCTCACCACTCACGAGGAGTGGTGGCGCAAACAAATAAAGGGCTCCTACCTGGGGCTTGCGTCGCTCTCTCAAGGACGGGGACACAAACACCTCTTTCTTTCATCGGCAATGCTCTTATCGCCGCAGGAAGAATCGGGTGCACTACCTAAATATCGCTAGCAACACGCTCACAGATCATGCCGACATGGCCTCCGAAGGCTTTGCACACTTCGACGAGCTCCTGGGCGCCGGGATCGACCGTGACTGCACCTTGGACCTCTAGCAGTTGACCAATCCCTCCCGGAATCACCTCGAGCTAGATGCGCCCTTTGATGACGAGGAGATCTGCTGCGCGGTCAAGTGATTGCCGGCGCGCAAGGCTCCGGGCCAGACGGTTTCACCGCCGAGTTTCTGCGCGCATGCTGGCCCACGATCAAGGCCGACTTTAATGTCGTCTTCCGGCGGCTCTACGACAAGCGCGGACGTGGGTTCTCTCGTCTGAAGTGTTGCTCTCGCTGCTTCCCAAACGCTCCGACGCGGGCTGATTACGCGACTATCGGCCGATCAGCCTCATAAACCTTGTTGCCAAGATCTTCGCCAAGGTGATTTCGCTCCGCCTCGCGCCCCGGTTCGACGCCCTTGTCAGCAACAACCAGAACGCCTTCATCCACGGGCGAAGCCTGCATGACAACTTCATGCTAGTCCGCCAATCTACTCGCTCGCTTCATCAGCTGGGCGCGCCGTGCGTATTGTTAAAGCTCGATCTCGCGCAGGCATTCGACTCGTTGTCCGAGCCCTTCCTCTTTGAGGTGCTGAAGCAGTATGGTTTCGGGGACAGATTCCTAGAGTGGGTGGTGATCCTGCTGTCCTCGGCCAGCACCAAGGTGCCGCTAAATGGGAGCTCTGGACCCCTAATTTGGCATCGCCAGGGCCTGCGCCAAGGAGACTCCATGTCGCCATAGTTGTTCGTCCTCGCCGTAGACACCCTCAGCCGCCTGTTCAAGCGCGCCACCGAGCTCGGCGTCATCTGACGGCTGCACCCCTCAAGGTTGATCCCCCCATCTCGCTATATGCGGATGACGTGGTCCTATTCTGCCATCCTCAGCCGGACGATATCGAGGCCGTGAGGGCAATCCTGCAGCTCTTTGGCCGGGCATCTGGGCTACGCGTCAATTTCGCCAAGAGCACTACCATGCTCATCAGATGCGATGACGACACCATGCGGCCCACCGTCGAGAGCCTGGGCTGCCCAATTGTTGATCTCCCCATCACATACTTGGGCATGCCGCTCACCATCAAGCGCCCAACCACCGCTCAGCTCCTCCCTCTCGTCGACAAAGTTCTAGGGAGATTGCCCACCTGGAAAGCCTGGCTCATGAATAGAGCGGGCCTCCTTGCTTTGGTGAAATCGGTGCTTGGAGCGATCCCGCTACACCAGCTGCTCGTGATGGCGCCACCTAAGAAGATTCTCAAGATGCTTGAGAGCATCCAGCAAGGGTTCCTTTGGGTTGGCCGCGCTGAAGCCATCGGTGGCCACTGGCACGTTAACTGGAGCTAGGTTGCACGCCTAAGATGCCTCGGTGGGCTGGGAGTGACCGACTTGGAGCGCACCGGCATGGCGCCGAGGACTCGTTCAATATGGTTCAGCAAAACCGACGACCGGCGTGCTTGGGCTGGACTCGACCTACAGTTCTTTGCCAAGGAGCAAGCCTTCTTCTTCGCGAGCACCCACATGATCATTGGGAACGGCGAGAGCACCAGATTCTGGGAGGACCGGTGGATCAATGGGCGCTCAGTCTGCGAGATCGCGCCCTAGCTCCATGCTTGCATCCCCAAGCGATGCAGGAAGAACAGGACAGTCGCCGAGGGCTTGCAGGCCCACCTTTGGACATGCGACATTCACTGCGTCCTGGGAGTCCATGAAATCGGGCAGTATTTGCTGCTCTGGCGTCTCGTCGAGAGCATGTCACTCTCCAATGAGCCAGACAAGAAGGTTTGGAAGTGGAACGAGGTCGGCACCTACACCGCTAGATCTGCCTACCACGCATCTTTCCATGGATCGATCGCCTCCGACGACTGGAAGCTCACCTGGAAGAGCTGGGCGCCGCCGAAAATGAAATTCTTCCACTGGCTTGCAAGCCTTGATCGCTGCTGGACGGCGGATTGTCTCGCTCGACATGGAATCCAGCACCATGCGGCATGCCCCTTGTGCGACCAAGCCCCGGAGACGATACACCACCTTCTGCTATCTTGATCCTTCTTCCAGCAGGTATGGCATGAGATCCTTGCCTGGATACGCGTGTCCTGCAGACCGCCCGACAACGAAAGCTCACTGCTCGACTAGTGGCGCCATGCTAGGCAGGACACCCCTCAATTGATGCGCAAGGGACTTGCAGCCGTCCGTCCACACACTCGTGGGTAGGATCAAAGACGAGGCCAGGCTTTGGGCCACTGCTGGTGCCGAAGGGCTTAGGGTTGTGCTCCCAGCTGACGGTGTCCTGGACTAGGGGGTACTCACCACGCCGTCTCCTGACCAGTGGGTCGGGCCGAGGACCCGAGGGCGGTTCATTAATGGGCCAGTTCGGACAACCCATGATGCATACGAGGAAGATTCCACAAGACTTGGTGATCAAGACAAGGACTCCTCTCCACCAACGTAGCCGACTAAGACTCTTGTTATCCTAGGCCTCTGGTGTATTATATAAGCCGAGGCCAGGCTAGTCATTAGGGACAATCAGATCATCATAGATCATATCATCATACGGGCATAGCTCTTAGGGTTTAGACCACTACATACGATCTCGTGGTAGATCAACTCTGTATTCGATACACCATCATCGAGTTGTGTCTTTGGTCTATAGCTGGATTGCCCGGCTCCTGTGCTTACCCCTTACGTTTCCGCTTTGTTCGGCTAAGGGGTAAAGGTAGAACCACTGCGATTGTCACTTCTGGTTTAACTGGTTAAGTGATTCAGTTGGAGAAAGCCGAAAGCTGACTGTCACAACAAACTTAAATCGGTCAGCGAACCGCAGGTGGTGTTCAACCAAATATAGCCGATCGAGGTTATCCGAGTAAAACGAAGGGCCTTTCTTTCTTGAAAAGGCCAAGTTGTGGGTGGTTCGACCTCGAATAATCCGAGGAGTCGACGTATACCGGGGGCTATTAAGTTGCCCCCAAACATATGCTCCTATGACTAAGTGAAAGTTATAAAGCCTAAATATCTGATTGCCTCGTTTCCACTAACACAACCGCCTCCGGACACTGAGACGTCGGCTAAGGTTTGTCTTGTTTGTACGGAAACACCCTACGTAACATCTACAAAGGGGTGGAAGCCGACGATAGGCCACTTTCAGATTATAAACAGTCACGACGGAGTCAAAATAAACCATACCGAGGGTTCCTTGTGGCACCTCGGCATAGATACATTGGGATTCCTGGAGAGCCCAACATATCATCATCGTTTGTATTTAATATACAAATGCTGCCTTCCATAGTGATCGTTATAACGCCATAAATATGCATCAGTTTGACTTAAGATTTTGACCAAGCTGGGTTGCCTAGCTCCTGTGCTTACCCCCTACATTCCCGATTGTTCGACTAGGGGGTAAAGGGAGCATCTCTGTGATTGTTACTTCTGGGTCATCCGAGTTAGTACCTCAGACTGGGTGAAGCCGAAAGCTAGTCATCTTAAGAATATAATTGGTCGGCAACGACGGAAGTGAAAATTTTGGTTCATTAAAGATTACAGAGTTCGGGAACATTCACCGAACTAAATCCTCAATATTTTCCTCCCACATTGATCGTAGTTGAGGTTTCACGATCATGGTCAGCATAATATCCTGGGAAAAGGAACTTATAAATGAACTATTTTTCCCAGAAGATGTTTCTTATAACATATCTCTCCGCGTACCTTTGTTTATAAAACCGCATGGTCGGATTGCCTTGTTTGCCGTAAATCTTTGCCCTTATAAAGGCTTTATAAATTAGGGCAAACACTCCTCGGCTACTAACCAAGGAGGTTGAAGCCGATGGTCGGTCAACAAAGTCTTGTACAATGCGGATCCGAGTATTAATGATGTAAAGTACTTGGATACATAGAATCATTACACATAAATTGTGTCAAACATAGCAAAGTTTGTGTCAAACAAATATCGATCCTTAATTCGACCACCCGTGCCCAAATTAAGGCTCGGGGGCTACTGCATTGCTTATTCAATGCAGCAAATTCAAAGTGCAGTACGGTTTCTGAGGAGATTAGATCCTTAGGTTGGTCGGCCAGACCCAACCCGAGTCCCGGAAACTACCGCGTACCGTGTTTACATCCCTAACGAATGCCGCCGAGCAAGAACTTGATCCTCAGGCCGATTTTGCAAATCGACCTAAGTCTCAGGGGCTACTGGGATTAGTGGTTTTATTTTGATTATTATTTTTTCCTTCAGGGGCATCTCAGGTTTTAGACCGACACGCACCTTGAGGGCTACTGGCTATATATCTCGGCAGAGAATAAATTGCACCAATCGAAAATATCCACAAAAAATCAGCCCACGGTCGGGGTGGTGCACCACCTCGGAAGCAATCCAGCATAAAGCTCGGGCGCAAGTGGCTGGCTCCATAGAGGGCATTTCCGGCATTAAGCTCGGCTGAATTCGTTCAATCTTTTAAAGACCGAGGTAGTTTATAACACCTCGGATGCTGATCATCGTTGGAGCTCAGATACGGTCCGGCGTTGGAGCTCGGAAGCATTCCGGCATAAAGCTCAAGATCGAAGACACTTCGGAAGCAGTCCGGCATAAAGCTCGAATGCGAACGGCTGGCTCCATAAAAGACTATCCCCATATTTAAGCTCGGATGAACTACTTCAAATATTCAGAGACCGAGGTATCCTATGACACCTCGGATGCCGACCAGCGTTGGAGCTCGGGCTCAGAAAGACACCTCGGATACAGTTCGGCGTTGGAGCTCGGACACAAGAGGATGCCGCCACACGGGAAACACTTCGGACCCGAGTTGTGGCGTAAAAATAATGAGCCATTAATACAGGCCGATAACTTACAGGGGCTCCTCGGATGCCCGACTTGTGAACTCTTCGGATTCACCTCGGCGATCCTCAAGATCAGTGATGGCAAGATTTATTGAACTAGTTTTCAAGATCGACGGTCGAAGACGAAGAACTGTTCGGAAGAACCGAGGAGCGTCCCTAACTTGAAGACAGGTTCAGGGGGCTACTGACGGTGTCCTGGAATAGGGGGTACTCACCACGTCGTCTCCCGACCAGTGGGTCGGGCCGAGGACCCCCAGGGCGGTTTATTAATGGGCCAGTTCGGACAGCCCATGATGCATACGAGGAAGATTCCACAAGACTTGGTGATCAAGACAAGGACTCCTCTCCACCGACGTAGACGACTAGGACTCTTGTTATCCTAGGCCTCTGGTGTATTATATAAGCCGAGGCCAGGCTAGTCATTAGGGACAATCAGATCATCATAGATCATATCATGATACAGGCATAGCTCTTAGGGTTTAGACCACTACATACAATCTCGTGGTAGATCAACTCTGTATTCGATACACCATCATCAATACAAACAAAGCAGGACATAGGGTTTTATCTCCATCAAGAGGGCCCGAACCTGGGTAAATACCGTCTCCCTTGTCTCCTGTTACCCATCGATCCAAGATCCACAGTTCGGGACCCCCTACACGAGATCCGCCGGTTTTGACACCGACATTGGTGCTTTCATTGAGAGTTCTGCTGTGGGATCGCTAGATGGATCGATGGCTCGTCTGCATATTGCAGTTTTTTCTGGACAGCGAATTTGTGTTCGTCGTCCCCGTTTCCTCGAGCGTCGTTTTGACGATTAATTCAGAGGAATTGTGCGGAATTTTATCTACAACAACCCTGCAAAATTTCATCGCGTTCCGATGGAGGAATCTCCGGCAATCTCCAATATACCGGAGCCCTATCGAATCTGGACGGGAATCTGGATGAGTTTAGGATGAGGTGTCCAGTATCTAGCTCGGATATCCGTTGGAAAACCCCACCGTTCATCGGCTGCGGAATTCCTATACCGATCACCCCTCAAAAGTTCAGCTCGATCTGACCGTCCAAACTCCGGGAAACGTCCGATGAGTACAACGAATTTTGGATCTATTTTCTGCACGAAAACGAATCCGACCCGAGTTCATCTTTTTCATGAACGGGTTGTCGGACGTCCTTTTTGAAGGAAATTTTCTCATCCTCTCGATCATCCGACCAAGAGTTCGGCATCGCGAGGGCCGAATAATCATCAAGCGAACCTCGTCATCCGCGGGTTGTACGGGTCGGGCGCTCCGTTGCTTCATCAAGCCAGCATTGACCTCGTCAAAAATTCCGACCTGCGTCGGCATCGCCGCGCCGTTACTTTTTCAAGCTGACGTCCACCACGCCGACCTGCTTTGACACGTCGGCTGGCATGGGGCTCTAGCGTCACCTTACCGATCTGCTCCGTCACCTCGGCTAGACTGGGGGCTTCGTCATCTCCTCATCAACCCGCTCCGGAGACTTTGGCATCCCGCGTGAGACTTCGGCGTCACCAGTCAACCTGTTTCGACACCTCGGCTGGCCTGAGACTTTGGCGTCACCTCGGCTAGACCGGGGCTTTGGCATCCCTTCATCAACCTGCTCCGGGGACTTCGGCGTCACCAGCCGACCTGCTTCAACACCTCGGCTGGCATGAGACTTCGGCGTCACGAGCCGACCTGCATGAGACTTCGGCGTCCGCCGATCACAGCTTCGCCATGTTAACTGGACCGAGGACTTCATCTCGCCACATCGACCGTGCAGCGTCGCCACTTCGTCAAGGCGAACTCTTCGTTCAGGCACCTCGGCGCCCAGGCCATATTCCTTTACTTATTTGCTTCACTTAAATTAACTAAGTAGAAGATTTTTTTTTAAATATATTATTACCTTTATTTGTTATTACTCTTGGCTTGCACTATATTGTGTGCACAGGTAATCGACTTCAGCTGTGTCATGCGGTCACCTTGGCGTGCGTACATCGTTGTCCCGCCTCCATCAACCAAATTGTGTCGTCGACATGGCCGACGGACGTGGGGGGTTCGCCGTCACGCTGCCGAACTACTCCGTCTGCTCGACTGGACCGGGGGTTTCTCCTTGGCCTTCGGAAGTGTTGTGTTGTCACTTCATCAAGTCGAGCTCTTCTTCGGCTACCTCGTGACCGGCTTGGGGGCTGGGACCTTGACCCACTACAAGCTCGACACACCTCACAAGCACATTATCCAGCTAAGTCGATTTCATGCTCAACTTTTTTCAATTTTTAACTTTTGTTCCGTTCGACCAAGCATTATATTTATGTTAAATAAAAAAGTTTGTTTGTTAAACACACTTTCTTTTCCCATGATAACTGGGGGCTTCGCCGTCACGCTGCCAAACTACTCTCCTCGGCTGGACCGAGGGCTTCGCCTCGTCGCAGCAGCCGTGTTGCATCGCCACTTCTCGACCCGAGCTCTTCGCTCGATTACCTTGGGCTGGTGGGCTGAGACCTCGGTCAGGCCGAGGACTACGTCTCCGTCCCACCACAACCTCGGACCGCACCAAGAACATTAACCAGCTAAGTCGTTTTCGTGCTCAGCTCTCTTTGAAATTTTATTTTTTGTTTGGTTCAACCAAACATTATATTTTTTGTTAAACAACAAAAAATTGTTTGTTAAAAAGTTTCTTTGTTAAAAAATTCTTTACCCGATTTAACCGGGGGCTCTTTAATTTCTATGAGCTGTTTTATAATAAATGTGTTTTCTTCTTGGTCGTTGCAAAGTCTTTTTCTACTACTCCTTTTTCCGACACAAGTGTGTGGTCAATAGCCGGGTAGCCTGGTTTCTTTCTAAAGCCTCTCAAGTTTAGTTCGCTAAACAGGTCTCGGAGAAACACTCCGCCTTCGGGATATGGAGGTTGAAGCCAAAGGTTGGCCCGCTTGGAGTCCGGAGATCGGATGTATCATGTTAAAGCACGACCGAAGGACATATTAATTTCAAGACCAGTTTCGGATTGGCACAATTTTCTTTTATCTAAACATAAAGTTTTTTGCGCAAGTTTTTTGGTATTTCCGAGCATAACTCTTGCAGTACAATGCCAGATGCATTTCACGCATCGGCAGTATTAAAGGGGGTCTACGGTTAACACCGAACCCACCAAACACCGAGGTACTCCATGCAGTCCTTGGCAAAATGTCCTCGGTATTTCGCATTTATATGCATTGATTTCGAGTTGTGTCTTTGGTCTATAGCTGGATTGCCCGGCTCCTGTGCTTACCCCTTACGTTTCCGCTTTGTTCGGCTAAGGGGTAAAGGTAGAACCACTGCGATTGTCACTTCTGGTTTAACTGGTTAAGTGATTCAGTTGGAGAAAGCCGAAAGCTGACTGTCACAACAAACTTAAATCGGTCAGCGAACCGCAGGTGGTGTTCAACCAAATATAGCCGATCGAGGTTATCCGAGTAAAACGAAGGGCCTTTCTTTCTTGAAAAGGCCAAGTTATGGGTGGTTCGACCTCGAATAATCCGAGGAGTCGACGTATACCGGGGGCTATTAAGTTGCCCCCAAACATATGCTCCTATGACTAAGTGAAAGTTATAAAGCCTAAATATCTGATTGCCTCGTTTCCACTAACACAACCGCCTCCGGACACTGAGACGTCGGCTAAGGTTTGTCTTGTTTGTACGGAAACACCCTACGTAACATCTACAAAGGGGTGGAAGCCGACGATAGGCCACTTTCAGATTATAAACAGTCACGACGGAGTCAAAATAAACCATACCGAGGGTTCCTTGTGGCACCTCGGCATAGATACATTGGGATTCCTGGAGAGCCCAACATATCATCATCGTTTGTATTTAATATACAAACGCTGCCTTCCATAGTGATCGTTATAACGCCATAAATATGCATCAGTTTGACTTAAGATTTTGACCAAGCTGGGTTGCCTAGCTCCTGTGCTTACCCCCTACATTCCCGATTGTTCGACTAGGGGGTAAAGGGAGCATCTCTGTGATTGTTACTTCTGGGTCATCCGAGTTAGTACCTCAGACTGGGTGAAGCCGAAAGCTAGTCATCTTAAGAATATAATTGGTCAGCAACGACGGAAGTGAAAATTTTGGTTCATTAAAGATTACAGAGTTCGGGAACATTCACCGAACTAAATCCTCAATATTTTCCTCCCACATTGATCGTAGTTGAGGTTTCACGATCATGGTCAGCATAATATCCTGGGAAAAGGAACTTATAAATGAACTATTTTTCCCAGAAGATGTTTCTTATAACATATCTCTCCGCGTACCTTTGTTTATAAAACCGCATGGTCGGATTGCCTTGTTTGCCGTAAATCTTTGCCCTTATAAAGGCTTTATAAATTAGGGCAAACACTCCTCGGCTACTAACCAAGGAGGTTGAAGCCGATGGTCGGTCAACAAAGTCTTGTACAATGCGGATCCGAGTATTAATGATGTAAAGTACTTGGATACATAGAATCATTACACATAAATTGTGTCAAACATAGCAAAGTTTGTGTCAAACAAATATCGATCCTTAATTCGACCACCCTTGCCCAAATTAATGCTCGGGGGCTACTGCATTGCTTATTCAATGCATCAAATTCAAAGTGCAGTACGGTTTCTGAGGAGATTAGATCCTTAGGTTGGTCGGCCAGACCCAACCCGAGTCCCGGAAACTACCGCGTACCGTGTTTACATCCCTAACGAATGCCGCCGAGCAAGAACTTGATCCTCAGGCCGATTTTGCAAATCGACCTAAGTCTCAGGGGCTACTGGGATTAGTGGTTTTATTTTGATTATTATTTTTTCCTTCAGGGGCATCTCAGGTTTTAGACCGACACGCACCTTGAGGGCTACTGGCTATATATCTCGGCAGAGAATAAATTGCACCAATCGAAAATATCCACAAAAAATCAGCCCACGGTCGGGGTGGTGCACCACCTCGGAAGCAATCCAGCATAAAGCTCGGGCGCAAGTGGCTGGCTCCATAGAGGGCATTTCCGGCATTAAGCTCGGCTGAATTCGTTCAATCTTTTAAAGACCGGGGTAGTTTATAACACCTCGGATGCTGATCATCGTTGGAGCTCAGATACGGTCCGGCGTTGGAGCTCGGAAGCATTCCGGCATAAAGCTCAAGATCGAAGACACTTCGGAAGCAGTCCGGCATAAAGCTCGAATGCGAACGGCTGGCTCCATAAAAGACTATCCCCATATTTAAGCTCGGATGAACTACTTCAAATATTCAGAGACCGAGGTATCCTATGACACCTCGGATGCCGACCAGCGTTGGAGCTCGGGCTCAGAAAGACACCTCGGATACAGTTCGGCGTTGGAGCTCGGACACAAGAGGATGCCGCCACACGGGAAACACTTCGGACCCGAGTTGTGGCGTAAAAATAATGAGCCATTAATACAGGCCGATAACTTACAGGGGCTCCTCGGATGCCCGACTTGTGAACTCTTCGGATTCACCTCGGCGATCCTCAAGATCAGTGATGGCAAGATTTATTGAACTAGTTTTCAAGATCGACGGTCGAAGACGAAGAACTGTTCGGAAGAACCGAGGAGCGTCCCTAACTTGAAGACAGGTTCAGGGGGCTACTGACGGTGTCCTGGAATAGGGGGTACTCACCACGTCGTCTCCCGACCAGTGGGTCGGGCCGAGGACCCCCAGGGCGGTTTATTAATGGGCCAGTTCGGACAGCCCATGATGCATACGAGGAAGATTCCACAAGACTTGGTGATCAAGACAAGGACTCCTCTCCACCGACGTAGACGACTAGGACTCTTGTTATCCTAGGCCTCTGGTGTATTATATAAGCCGAGGCCAGGCTAGTCATTAGGGACAATCAGATCATCATAGATCATATCATGATACAGGCATAGCTCTTAGGGTTTAGACCACTACATACAATCTCGTGGTAGATCAACTCTGTATTCGATACACCATCATCAATACAAACAAAGCAGGACGTAGGGTTTTACCTCCATCAAGAGGACCCGAACCTGGGTAAATACCGTCTCCCTTGTCTCATGTTACCCATCGATCCAAGAACCACAGTTTGGGACCCCCTACCCGAGATCCGCCGGTTTTGACACCTACACCAGCCACATGGGATGTGCACTAGTGACTGTCCGATACGTGTAAACCACCTCCTAGGAGGGTTGTAATTTCAAAACTCTCTCTCTTTTCAATGAAATTAAACGCAAAGGTCCATTGCATTTTACCGAAAAAATAGTGTACCTCCGGTGGCCTTAAGATCCGAGTTGAGGAATGTCGTGGGAATGAACCTGACAATAGTACTAGGGGTACGAAAGGAGGGGCGAAGTCTAGCTACGGCGCAAGTGTGCACTCGGATGTGTACGAGTTTGGGCCTCACTCGGGAGTGATAAAAGCCCTACGTCTCGAGCCCGGAGGCTTGGTGTTTGCTTATGAGTAGTAGAAGATTACACAGGGTCGGAACCCTTGCTCTGGCGCCTGGGGTGGCTTATATAGAGTGCGCCGTCACCGGCCGAGCGTCATCATTAGGGCTATAAATGCTAATCAATGAAATGTTACAGGAACGGCTGGTTACGTGTTGCGTTATTGGTAATGCAGAATCAATAACGCAATGTGCGTCGCTTCAAGTCCCACGGGCGCTACGTCTCCTGAGTTGCCTGAGCTTCCATATGACCGAATGGCCGTGGACGACCGAGTGACTTGAAGCGTCCGAGTGGATCTTCACATGCATCCGAATGCATCCTTGGCACAGAGGCTTTAATGATAATGAGGGACCATAGGTGGGCCCTAGATGTCAGGCTGGTGACCCTACCCATGGTAGGCAACCTCATCAATAGCCCCGAATCCGTGAGATTTTAATGTTCGAGTGATTGACATTCAGAAATGTCAACGGTGCCTCGGAGGTGCCTAAGAAACAGTCGGGGTCGTTTCTCACTCGGCTTCAAACCATGACGGATTCAGGATTAACTTTCTCTGACCGAACTGTTCAGCTTGATTATGTGATGCTGCCATATGAAATCGAAGCATTCTTCAGAGGAAACGATCTGAACATCTGGTTATTTCATCTGAGTGTTTAACTGGAAACAAGTCATCCACTCGGTTTGCAGGAGCGAATCGACGGATCTTTCGGAGTGCGGAGCTTGTCCCACTTAAGGCACGGAGAAATTTCCATGCGTTCGAAATCGCGAAGGATGCGCGCGGGCGCGCGATAGAACAATCACGTCGCGGAAATTTGGGTAGTGGGCACGACGCCTCGATGCCCGCGCCGAGATTTTTGCCACGTGTTCCCGAAGCTCTGAAGAGTAGATCCGCCACTAGTGCAGAAAAGCCTAGCTATGGCGTGGCGAAAATGGCCTTGCTGGCGTAGACACCCGACGCCACCAATATGGCGCCACTGTTAGAATTTAGTGGTGGCATTGGAGACGACGCCACCACTATTTTGAATACCTATGGCGTTGGACATATTTGCACGCCGGCATTGTCATATTTCGCTAATAAAAAAATATTACTAGCTTCACAAACTAAAAGTTTCAGCAATTAACAAAAGATGCTAAACGTTTCAGCAATTCACAAAAGATGCTACCAGCTTCACAAACTAAATGTTTCACGAAATTCACAAAAGAAAAGTACCAAATTACTTCTCACAATGTATTCACCTCTCGACACTACCTAGTTTTTTCGAAGGACTAACTTAAGCTCACGAAGCTTATTCCTATTCACCTGCCCCTCCATTTTGTAATGGGCTTTCTCCATCTTCAATTGAGTTATATCGGACTTCAGGACTTGTATGTCCTTCTTGTAATGACTTATGCCATTGTTCAGAAATGCGATCTAACATTCGAGACTGCAAATCTTATGAATGACAATAGCATTGTCATCGATAATCTTATCCCTCTCCTTCTTCAGGGAAGCATTAACCTCCTCCAGGGTTTTGACGGTACGCTCATGTGACACGATTAGCTCTTGACTGAGCACGTCGACGTCACATGTCTTCTGCTCATCAGGTGATGTAGAAGGCGGAGGTCGTACGTATGCCTGGCAAGGGTTTCAAAACATAAACAATTAACTAATGGTTAGATATATTGATATTTGCAATGCTGATCATATGCATGTTTTTTGTAACCAGCCTAATTACCTGGTTGGTGCTCACTTCGCCTTTCTCTTCGGCAAAATCCGACTAGTGCTCAGAGGAGCCTTCAAAGATGCTAGAGTGGGCCATGCTGTAGCATCAGACAGAAAACACTTGAAAGCTCTACCACCACTATGTAATGTTTACACACTACTCCTACATGGCCACCCTTCCATATGTAATGCAAAAGTTTTTTAACATTTTAAGGCATTGTAGTTCCTTATATGGATGAACATGTTGTATACCAAGATATTGTGTCATTTTTGAAGTTTTGGCGGAATACCATGGTTTTCTAAAAAGCCATGGTTTTAAAGACTTTGATGTGTTTGCCATTAACAAATACTTTAGTTTACAAAACCCTAGTATCTCCAAAACTTTAGTTAGGTTCACAGAAATTAAACATCTAAAATTTTGTCTAGGAGCCATACATGCATAACTAGTTAAGATGAACAACAACAACAATACAATATAGCAGTTACAAAATGAACTAGATGGAGAAATATAGCAGTTACAAAATGAACTAGATGGAGAAACATAGCAATACAACATGGCAGTTTAATTTGAAGATATATGGAACTAGCAAACATTGCAACAGACCAACAAGTAAACAATACAACATAGCGGCAACATACAATTAAGGCTGCGTTTGCCACCAATGTATTTTTGAAGTTTTGGGGGAATACCATGGTTTTCTAAAAAAGCCATGGTTTTAAAGACTTTGATGTGTTTGCCATTAACAAATACTTTAGTTTAGAAAACCATAGCTATCTCTAGGATCCAATAATATATAGGTCAAACTAGAGGAAACTAAGAAAGAAAAGATTGTGCTTGGGGTGAGGTGAATATATACCTCGGGCGCGTGGTCGGCCGGCGGGGCGGCGACGGGATGCGTCAGGCGCGTGGTCGAGCGGGGCGTCGGGCGGGGCGGCGTCGGACGGGGCGGCGATGCGTGGCGTCGGGCGGGGCTACGACGGGCGGCGGCGGGGGCGGCGGCGGGGATCAAGAGGAGGATGAAGGAGTTGGGGGTTCGAGAGAGTGGGGAGTAGGGCGGGCGCGAGAGGTGGGGATTAGATAGATTAGTGCTGGCGTGGGCCTGTTGGGCCTAATTTGCAATGCCGGGGCTAATATGCAACGCCAGCACTAAAAGAATAGCTATGGCGTTTCAATTTGGCCAGCGACAACACTATTTGAAAATATTAGTGCTGGCGTTTGTAATAAATGGCGCGCCACGAACAAGAGTTGTGGCTAGCCATTTCTGCACTAGTGCGCGGATCTCGCTCCGTTTGCGGATTGACGGCCAGAGATCTCACTGGATTTCTGATATAAAGAAGAAGGCATTGTTGGGGGCGAGACAGATCTCACTTCCGTCCTCTCCTTCGTCTTCTCCGATGCCCGCGCGCGTTCTCTCCACCTTTCTCTTGCCGTAGACCAGTTTCAAGCTCGCCGGGAAGAATGCGCGCGGCAACCGCGAAGGCCGAGCGGGAGAAAAAGAGCTCGCGCGCCTCCTCCTCAAGCGCCGGGGCGCCGGCCGGATGGACCCAAGGCGAATGGCTGCCGTCGCGGGTCACCAAGGCCCGGATGCTCGAGCTGGAAGGCCAGGGACTCCTGCTTGAGGGGAGTTGGAGGTTGCCGGGAGTGGGCGAGGACGAGCCTTCACCGAAGGGGGACGAGCGCGTGCTCTTGGTGACCCACCTCGAGCAAGGTTTCTCCCTTCTGCCTCATCCGTTCTTCCGCAGATTTCTGGATTTCTTTGGTGCTCAGCTCCATCACATCCCTCCCAATGTTGTCGTTTACTTAGCTGCATTCATTTCTCTCTGCGAAAATGTAACAGCCCGAAACCGACACTCCAGAAGATTCCCGTTTTATTCCATTGTCGTCGTGTGATTCTTTTGTTTGTCGCATTCATCATCGCATCATTCAAATCATCTGCATAGCATCATCGCTCGTTTTTGAAAACTTGCATCCGTTCGTAGTCGCCGGTTCTCTCCGTTCGCGTCGTCGTCCGTTTCGAGACCAACCACACACGCACGTGCCCGCGGCATCGTTAAAATATTGTTTTTAAAAGTGCGTGGAAACTATTCTCAGATTGGGTAGAAAGTTGGCATGCGGTCTTGTTATATTGTAGGTGGACCGCCTGCCAAATTTCGTCGCAATCAGAGGCCGTTTGATACCCGAACGGTCGACCGTAGCGGCACCGTCATCGGTCGAATTAGCGGACGTTTTTGGTTTTCTAAAACTCGTTGCCGGGCCGCAAACCTCCTCTCTTCTCTTAGCCCAACCAACCTACACAGCCCACTAGCCCACCTAACACCTACCCCTCTAACCGGACAGTCCGATCGCGATCGGAGGGTCGAAAAACCACCCCTAGACCCAAACCCTAGCCAAAACTACTATATATGGACACCCCCCACGTCCAAAAATGGTCTCCCCTAGCCCCTGCCTCGTAATCCGCGCCGCCATAGCCTTCTCCCACCTCCCAGCAGCCGCCGCTCATCGTGTTCCGCACCAAGCCAGCCCACCGCCGCCACTTGTCGCGCCGCCGTTCGCCGCGCCGCCACCAGCAGCCCCTCTATCCAATCCCCACCTGCCACGTCGCCCGCCAACCTCCCTCCAGCCACCGAGGCCCGCTGTGGCCCGGATCTAGCCCTCCCGGGCCTGGAGCGCCGCCGCCACAGCCTACGAGGCCCACGCGAGCCGCTCAGCTGCCGAGCCATGGGCTCGCCCGAGTGCTTCCTCCGCCTCCCAATGGTCGTCGCTCCGGTCGGAGCTCGCCACAGCCCGCGCGCCTGCACCGCCCCTCGCCGGAGGACCCCGTCGCCGGCATCCTCCAGGCCAGGCCCCCTCGCCGCCCCTCTCCTTTCTTCCCTGTGGCTCCTCACCTCACCCCGCCGGCCTCTCTTTCCTCGCAGGAGCCGCCATGGATGAGCGCCCCGTCGGGACCTTGCTGCAGCCGCCGGATCAGGAGGCCACCGGCCAGATCTGCCAGTTCCTGGTCTCGCCGGACCTCGCTGTGCCTCCCTGCCAGCTCCTGGCGTCTGCCTCACCTCGCCGTTGACCAACTGCCATGGTAGCCTCCCTCCTGTACATGCGAGAGCACGAGGAGGGCGAAGCCTCCCGCTCGCAAGTGACCACGTGGGCCAGCTGCAGCCACGCGCGGCCCAGCCGCAGCCACCCCGGCCCACCAGATCCGCTGGCCTATTAGGCCCGCGAGGTGAGCACAAGTCAGCCCTCCCTATTCCCTATTTGACGCTCAAGGCGCTAGATAGTTGTTGGACGCTCAGTTTGTTTTAGAAAAAAACTAAGTTTTGCATAATTAGTGTAACTAGTTTTTGTACAGCAACATATACATATTATATATGATTTTGGGGTAGAAAAATCCATTGAATCCATCTGTGCACTTAGTTTTATCATTTGAGTAAGTTTGTGTGCATGTTATTTTTGCGGTGGTGCCCTTTTGTTATTTTCGCGTGATTTAATCCTTGCATCATATGAATAATTTTGAACATGAGATATGCCCTTGGACATGTGTGTTAGGTCCTGGTATTTTTGGTTGCTATAGAAATGCATGTTTAGGTGTTATTTTCTTGTTGCCATCATGCTATAAAATACTGTTGTTTTGAGGGTCCAAAATATTTCTAAGTCTGAAAACTGTTATTTTGTTGCCATGTGATTTTGTTGCCAAGTTTCATGCCAATATATGACCTGTAGCATATAGTTTTACTGCTGCCAATATGCCTCCATGAAAATCTGCTATGCTAAAAACTGTTATTTTCACTAAGTCCTAATCTGCTATATTTGGTTGCCATGTTGTGAGTTTACTACCATGTGATCCATTATTCTTTTGAGTATTATATGTGAAGATGAAATGAAGTGTGTGTTATATGCTACTGCCCCATGCTTAGTTTGTGCATTTTAGAATCTTGTAGGTTGTTGTTTTCATGCGTGCAATATGCCATGATGCTGTTTTGGACAGATTTGAAGTAAAACTTGTGTTGCTTGCTATTGTTGAACCGTAGCTCCGTTTTGAACATGTTCCACGTGAAACTTGACTAGAATCTCATGTAGTTTCACAATATCTTGTTGCATCCATGATTTGACATGTTTATGGTTGATGTTTGCATGCATTTTGCATTCATGTCATATTATCTTGTTATGGTCATATCTTTTAGGCCGTAGCTCCGTTTTATATGATCTATATATGTAAATCGACTAGAATGACGTGTAGAATTGCATGGTATACTTTATTTTACTGTTTAATAAATATAAAACATGATTAGATCAGATCTGGACCAATTTAGAAATAAACATATGGGGTTGTTTCGGAAATGCTATATGTGGTTTCCGGCCTCATTTAAACTTGCCTAGATGTGTAGTTTACTTATGCTTCACCTCTTGCCATGTTTAACAACATTTAATATTGTCATGTACCTAAACGAGAGTGAACTAAATATTTGAATGTGGAGTTTCGTCAATATGCAACTCGTTGCATATTGAGCTTCACTTAATATGCAACTTGTTGTGCTTGCCATGTCATGCATAACATGCATCATATTTGAAGTGCATCATGTCATGCATATGTTGTGGTGTGTATCGTGTGTTGATTGTTTGTTCCGGATTGCTTCTTCTCGATAGAGTTCCGAAAGCGTTCGGAGTGTGAGGATTCGCTCGACTACGCCCCGTTCGTCTGCTTCACGGATCGCCTACTTCATGGATTCGTTCTTCTTCCAAGCGGGATCTCAGGCAAGATGATCATTTCCCTGGATACCATTACTATCATTGCCATGCTAGATGTCTCGTTTCTATCGCTGTCTCGCTACCTACCACTTGTATGTCAAGCCTCCCAAATTGCCATGAAAAGCCTCTAACCCCTCCACATCCCAGCAAAACATTGTTTGGCTATGTTACCGCTTGCTCAGCCCTTCTTATAGCATTGCTAGTTGCAGGTGCAAGATGTTTCCCATGTGAAACATGGATGTTTTTTGATATATCACAATATTATTGCTATTTAATTTAATGCACATATATACTTGGTAAAGGGTGGAAGGCTTGGCCTTTTGCTCAGTGTTTTGTTCCACTCTTGCCGCCCTAGTTACTTGTGTACCGGTGTTATGTTCCATAATTGAGCGCTCCTAACATGCTCGGGGTTGTTATGGGGACCCCCTTGATTTTTGTTTTAGGATAAAACTTGTCTGGCAAGGCCCAACATTGGTACTACATTTGCCTAATAACTAATAAACCTGCATAGGGAGTAATTAACCCAAGGATCTTTAATCAACAACCCGGGCTAGTGCTCCTCATGAGTGTTGGTCCAAAATAGAGCACTATGCGGGGCCACCCCGGGGCAACTCGGGTGATGTCTATCAGGCCCTGTACACTAGCTTATCCGGTCGTGTCCTGAGAACGAGATACGCAGCTCCTATCGGGTTTGTCGACACGTCGGGCGGTCTTGCTGGATTTGTTTTACCTTTCTCGAACGTCTTGTGCGAGGAATTCCGATACTTTGGGCTATCTCGAGGTTGCGGTTTTCAAGTGGAATTGCCTAGGAAGATCACGAGATTCGTGGTTGAGGTTATTCCCGCGGCGTGTGGTTAGTTTGTGATGGATGAGTTGGAGCACCCCTGCAGGGTTAAATCTTTCGGAAAGCCGTGCCCGCGGTTACGTGGCAACTTGGAAACTTTGTTTAACACCCGGTCATAGCAAACTTGAAGTAAACTCAAATAAAATACACCAACCGTGTGCGTAACCGTGACTGTCTCTTCTCGTGATTTCTGAATCGAGAGAGAACACGGTGGGGTTATGTTTGCTCGTAAGTAGGTGTTCAGGATCTCTTAGAGATCATTACTAGATCACGTCCATTTATGCGACAATCATCCCCTTTATTCTTGTACTCATAAGTTAGCCACTCAAATAAATGCTTAGTGCTTGTTGCAGCCTCACCACTTAACCATACCTCACCCATTAAGCTTTAATAGTCTTGATACCCTTGGAAATGAGATTGCTTAGTCCCCGTGGCTCACAGATTACTACAACAATAGTTGCAGGTACAGGTAATGCGATGAATTGACGTGAGCGCGATGCTCGTTTCTTTTGGAGTTCTTCTTCTTCTTCTTCATCGATCATAGGATGGGTTTCAGGCGGCAGCCTGGGATAGTAAGGATGGATGTCATTTTATAGTTTGATTTCGTCCATAGTCGGACCCTGCTCTTCTGTATGATGATTGTATATGTTGTTGTATTGATGTGATCTTGATTTAGCTTTTGGCGAGTGTAAGCCAATTCCATATACTCATCTCCTCTTTACACGTGCTTGTAATGATATCCATTCTTGCGAAACGACGAGATGCGCTTCTATCCTTATCGAGGCCCTCGTGCCAAAATAAGGATAGGATCGCATCTTGGGCGTTACAAGTTGGTATCAGAGCCTGTACCGACCTAGGAGCCCCCTTGATTGATCGAACTTTGGCCGAGTCGAGTCTAGTGAAAAACTATTTTGAGTCTAGTTATATATCGAAGAGTAGGTTTCTTTTACTCCTCTTCTATGCTCTGGTGAGGTATTCGACTTAGGAATTTTGATTCTACTCCTCTTCTCGCTCAAATTTTTTTTAGGATCACGCGGGTATTTTGTAAACTATATGATGCCGATGTGAAGGAATTCTGTCTTGGTGCCTCCTGTTATCGAGGAGTAGAGCTCCGAGGGATTTTTGCACATCGTTATCATTCAGTTTCCTCAGTATCTCAGGACGGAGGATGTTCGAAATTGCTTCAATACTAGTAGTGGCGAGAGGAGTCCGGCATCCCCAGTACTGGTGGAGAGAGTTCGGATGTACTACCATACTTAGTATCGTGGTGATTACGAGTGTCTGAGGTAGATGAGTTTGCGGAGTTTCTTGGATTATGGTGTGGAAGGTTGCGGGTGCAGTTGTAGCTGATTACCTTGGGTACGTTCCTGGGTTCGCAACCTGAATCGCATAAACAAGAAAGACTTCGGAAATTCTCAGGTGGGAATTCAAGTAGTTACCAAGGATTATCCTTCCAACAAATGCAAATGGGTCATGTATTTGTTTCCGGCTTAATCCTCAAGCCCCATCTTTTGTTTTGTTGTAGTATGGTAATTCGAGTTGCTTCGATGTCAAGTGGTGATTTCATATCTTTCCTAACCGGTGTGTTTCTCATCAAGATAATTCAATCATTTCCAATATTGCAAGATCAATCCTCATATTCCTTTCCGGAGTTCGTCTCATCCGTCCCAAGTGTTCCTTGTTTTTCCCCGCCCTCCCGCCCTTTTTCTTCAACAATTAAATTATCATTCGAGTGCCTTTTCTATTCATGTGATGCTTCCGCTATCTTCTCTTCTGTGATGTATCTAGTGATTCGTTGTGAAGATCCCAAGTGCTCAAGTTCATCATTTCTTAGTCTTCATCTTTGTTTTCTTGTCCGGTGGATTCAATTCAAGTTTTCGGTGCTCATCATATCCTTTTCATTCTCTAAATGCTCTCCCATGTTGGAAGTTCTTATTCAAGCCTCTCGTGTTTAATCGCCTCTATCTATCATGTCCGGAGTGCTGAAGATATCTCAGAAGTCTTGTGTTTTCATTCAAATTATTTCGAGGTTCTCACCTCAACAAATTTTCATTTGTTCTCATCACACACAGGTTTTTTTCCCAGGATCTTACTTGGCTCTTTTTAATCTTTCCGGAGATGTCCTCAAGTTCTTTTCAAATGTGATGTAAGAATGAATTCCATCAGTTAGATTTCTGCCTTCTCGAAGACCGCTTCTAAATTATTTCATCGTTGGCTCAACATGTCCTTATTCATTGTTCCGGAGTGTCTCAATAATTCGTGGTGCTATTTCTTGTCATCATTCTCAGCTTGAACACCGAAGGAGAGTTTCTTTTAAATCTTGTCCATTCTCTTGAGGATTGTGGTTTCAGCTTGTTTCTATCCTCTCAAATTATTTTCGATCATGAGAAAATTCCTTCCTTATCTATCTGGAGCATTTCAGAGTTGTTTTCATTTCTCGATCCTCCGAAGGCCATCATTTCAGAAGATTTCTTCGTTCATAGCTTTCAACTTCGTTCTCCAATTCTTCTCAATTGTTGTCTCTTCGTTCGTATCTCAGTTATTCCGGCGCCTTGTTGAAGTTTTCTGTTAGTCGGATCATGATCTCTTCATTCTCATGTATCTCCATTCATAAGTAGTTTCCTCATTCATTTCAAATTCTCACCGGTGGTTCGTCCAAGAGTTCTTCAAGTTCGTGTTAGCCCTCTTCAATCTTTTTAAGAAGAATAAGCGGTATGCTAAATCCGTTGCTTGTCACCAATTTAACTTGATGAAGGATAAGCATAACATAATTCTTATTCTTGTTTCATCAAAGTGATTTCAATCCTTCTTCCGGAGTTGTTCACGATATCAAATTCTTGGTTCTAAGTGTTTCATCTTCTCTTTTCCGGAGTTCCAAGTTTTCTCAAGTATCTCATCACGAAGCTTCATCTAAATCTTGTAACGTCATAATCTATCCTTTTCAACCTTCATTTCTGTTGATCATTCTTTCGTATACGGAGGTCCTCATGGTGTTTCTTCAAGGATTTAATTCCTTCTCGAAGTGTTCTTCAATATTCTTTATGGAGTAGCTCAAGTATTCTTTATCTTGCATTTCAAGTGCAATTCTTCTCCCTTATCTTTGAGATGGTGTTATAGCATTCTTGATTCATGAGGAGTCTCGAAGAGAATTGTCAAGAATAAGATATCTAAACCCATCATTTTCTTCCTTGGAGTTATCTTGGATTGGATTTCACCAAAAGCATTTTCTAAGGATTGTTGCTACCATGGTGCATATCTTTGATCTGAGTTCTCAAGATATCCTCTTGATGAAAGAAGTTTTTCCTCTCGTGTTGCTCCCAATATATCAATTGTCTGGTTTAGTGGCCGGTTGTCACCTCATAATGTTGGGATGGTTTCCATAAGACCACAACTAGCTAAATCTTTTTGTTGTTGATTTTCCAACAACTTCATTCAATCCTTCTTTCCAAGGATGCTTTTCAAATTGAATTATGGTAGAAATTGCCATTTCTTCTCCGTTCTTTCTTTCCAACGATCTAGCTTCTGTTCATGTGTTTCGGAGGATGCTCTCTTCGAATCATCATATCGTTCTGTCAAGATCATGTTCTTTCCTTGCTTATCCATTTGACCGGAGTGTTGTGTTCTCTTTTCAAGTTCTTTCTATCTTATCAAGTTTTGTCCATCTATACTACCGAAGTGCTGCCGAAATTTCTTTTGAATTCTTGCTTGTTTCTCATATCATCCTTCTTCTCTTGGGTTCACTCGTTTGTCAATGAAGCAATTAAGAGTTACCTCTTCCTTTCTTCTTCCTCTTCCCCTTCTCAGTCTTAGATCTCGGGGCGAGATCTCTTGTAAGTGGAGGAGAGTTGTAACAGCACGGAACCGACGCTCCAGAAGATTCCCGTTTTATTCCATTGTCGTCGTGTGATTCTTTTGTTTGTCGCATTCATCATCGCATCATTGGCATCATCTGCATAGCATCATCGCTCGTTTTTGAAAACATGCATCCGTTCGTAGTCGCCGGTTCTCTCCGTTCGCGTCGTCGTCCGTTTCGAGACCAACGACACACGCACGCGCCCGCGACATCGTTAAAATATTGTTTTTAAAAGTGCGCGGAAAATATTCTCGGATTGGGTCGAAAGTTGGCATGCGGTCTTGTTATATTGTAGGTAGACCGCCTGCCAAATTTCGTCGCAATCAGAGGTCGTTTGATACCCGAACGGTCGACCGTAGCGGCACCGTCATCGGTCGAATTAGCGGACGTTTTTGGTTTTCTAAAACTTGTTGCCGGGCCGCAAACCTCCTCTCTTCTCTTAGCCCAACCAACCTACACAGCCCACTAGCCCACCTAACACGTACCCCTCCAACCGGACCGTCCGATCGCGATCGGAGGGTCGAAAAACCACCCCTAGACCCAAACCCTAGCCAAAACTACTATATATGGACACCCCCCACGTCCAAAAATGGTCTCCCTAGCCCCTGCCTCGTAATCTGCGCCGCCATAGGCTCCTCCCACCTCCCAGCAGCCGCTGTTCATCGTGTTCCGCGCCAAGCCAGCCCACCGCCGCCACTTGTCGCGCCGCCGTTCGCTGCGCCGCCACCAGCCGCCCCTCCATCCAATCCCCACCTGCCACGTCGCCCGCCAACCTCCCTCCAGCCACCAAGGCCCGCTGTGGCCCGGATCTGGCCCTCCCGGGGCCAGAGCGCCGCCGCCACAGCCCGCGAGCCGCTCAGCCGCCCGAGCGAGGGGCTCGCCCGAGTGCTTCCTCCGCCTCCCAATGGCCGGCGCTCCGGTCGGAGCTCGCCGGAGCCCGGGCGCCTGCACCGCCCCTCGCCGGAGGACCCCGTCGCCGGCATCCTCAAGGCCAGGCCCCCTCGCCGCCCCTCTCCTTTCTTCCCTGTGGCTCCTCATCTCACACCGCCGGCCTCTCTTTCCTCGCAGGAGCCGCCATGGATGAGCGCCCCGTCGGGACCTTGCTGCAGCCGCCGGATCCGGAGGCCACCGGCCAGATCTGCCGGTTCATGGTCTTGCCGGACCTCGCCGTGCCTCCCTGCCGGCTCCTGGCCTCTGCCTCGCCTCGCCGTTGACCAACCGCCATGCTAGCCTCCCTCCTGTACGTGCGGGAGCACGAGGAGGGCGAAGCCTCCCGCTCGCAAGTGACCACGTGGGCCAGCTGCAGCCACGTGCGGCCCAGCCGCAGCCACCCCGGCCCACCAGATCCGCTGGCCTATTAGGCCCGCGAGGTGAGCACAAGTCAGCCGTCCCTGTTCCCTATTTGACGCTCAAGGCGCTAGATAGTTGTTGGACGCTCAGTTTGTTTTAAAAAAAACTAAGTTTTGCATAATTAGTGTAACTAGTTTTTGTACAGCAACATATACATATTATATGTGATTTTGGGGTAGAAAAATCCATTGAATCCATCTGTGCACTTAGTTTTATCATTTGAGTAAGTTTGTATGCATGTTATTTTTGTGGTGGTGCCCTTTTGTTATTTTCGCGTGATTTAATCCTTGCATCATATGAATAATTTTGAACATGAGATATACCCTTGGACATGTGTGTTAGGTCCTGGTATTTTTGGTTGCTATAGAAATGCATGTTTAGGTGTTATTTTCTTGTTGCTATCATGCTATAAAATACTGCTGTTTTGAGGGTCCAAAATATTTCTAAGTCTGAAAACTGTTATTTTGTTGCCATGTTGCCGTGTGATTTGCTATTGATCTAGGAGTCTTTTGTGGTTGCCACCAAGAAGTATTTTGTTAAGCATGTTGTTGCCTATCATGTTGTGCCAATAGTTTGCCTGAATAGGTTTAGCATCATAATTAATTCTGTTGTTCAATATGTCAATCTGTTAAAAACTGATGCACATGTCTACTCTTATTTTCACCAAGTCTGAGAATCTGTTTTCTTCATAATGCCATGTTGTGATGATGCTAGCCACGTTTCTATGCATAATTAGACCTTGCCACCATGGTATGAATTGTAGTGCATCATGTCTACTACCATGATGTTAAGTTTCATGCCAATATATGACCTGTAGCATATAGTTTTACAGCTGCCAATATGCCTCCATGAAAATCTGCTATGCTAAAAACTGTTATTTTCACTAAGTCCTAATCTGCTATATTTTGTTGCCATGTTGTGAGCTTACTACCATGTGATCCATTATTATTTTGAGTATTATATGTGAAGATTAAATGAAGTGTGTGTTATATGCTACTGCCCCATGCTTAGTTTGTGCATTTTAGAATCTTATAGCTTGTTGTTTTCATGCGTGCAATATGCCATGTTGCTGTTTTGGACAGATTTGAACTAAAACTTGTGTTGCTTGCTATTGTTGAACCGTAGCTCCGTTTTGAACATGTTCCACATGAAACTTGACTAGAATCTCATTTAGTTTCACAATATCTTGTTGCATCCATGATTTGACATGTTTATGGTTGATGTTTGCATGCATTTTGCATTCATGTCATATTATCTTGTTATGGTCATATCTTTTAGGCCGTAGCTCCGTTTTATATGATCTATATATGTAAATCGACTAGAATGACGTGTAGAATTGCATGGTATACTTTATTTTACTGTTTAATAAATATAAAACATGATTAGATTAGATCTGGACCAATTTAGAAATAAACATATGGGGTAGTTTCGGAAATGCTATATGTGGTTTCCGGCCTCATTTAAACTTGCCTAGATGTGTAGTTTACTTATGCTTCACCTCTTGCCATGTTTAACAACATTTAATATTGTCGTGTACCTAAACGAGAGTGAACTAAATATTTGAATGTGGAGTTTCGTCAATATGCAACTTGCATATTGAGCTTCACTTAATATGCAACTTGTTGTGCTTGCCATGTCATGCATAACATGCATCATATTTGAAGTGCATCATGTCATGCATATGTTGTGGTGTGTATCGTGTGTTGATTGTTTGTTCCGGATTGCTTCTTCTCGATAGAGTTCCGAAAGCGTTCGGAGTGTGAGGATTCGCTCGACTACGCCCCGTTCGTCTGCTTCACGGATCGCCTACTTCACGGATTTGTTCTTCTTCCAAGCGGGATCTCAGGCAAGATGATCATTTCCCTGGATACCATTACTATCATTGCCATGCTAGATGTCTCATTTTTATCGTTGTCTCGCTACCTACCACTTGTATGTCAAGCCTCCCAAATTGCCATGAAAAGCCTCTAACCCCTCCACATCCCAGCAAAACATTGTTTGGCTATGTTACCGCTTGCTCAGCCCTTCTTATAGCGTTGCTAGTTGTAGGTGCAAGATGTTTCCCATGTGAAACATGGATGTTTTTTTGATATATCACAATATTATTGCTATTTAATTTAATGCACATATATACTTGGTAAAGGGTGGAAGGCTTGGCCTTTTGCTCGGTGTTTTGTTCCACTCTTGTCGCCCTAGTTACTTGTGTACCTGTGTTATGTTCCATAATTGAGTGCTCCTAACATGCTCGGTGTTGTTATGGGGACCCCCTTGATTTTCGTTTTAGGATAAAACTTGTCTGGCAAGGCCCAACATTGGGACTACATTTGCCTAATAACTAATAAACCTGCATAGGGAGTAATTAACCCGAGGATCTTTAATCAACAACCCGGGCCAGTGCTCCTCATGAGTGTTGGTCCAAAATAGAGCACTGTGCGGGGCCACCCCGGGGCAACTCGGGTGATGTCTATCAGGCCCTGTACATTAGCTTATCCGGTCGTGTCCTGAGAACGAGATACGCATCTCCTATCGGGTTCGTCGACACGTCGGGCGGCCTTGCTGGATTTGTTTTACCTTTCTCGAACGTCTTTTGCGAGGAATTCCGATACTTTGGGCTATCTCGAGGTTGCGGTTTTCAAGTGGAATTGCCTAGGAAGATCACGAGATTCGTGGTCAAGGTTATTCCCGCGGCGTGTGGTTAATTTGTGATGGATGAGTTGGAGCACCCCTGCAGGGTTAAATCTTTCGGAAAGCCGTGCCCGCGGTTACGTGGCAACTTGGAAACTTTGTTTAACACTTGGTCATAGCAAACTTGAAGTAAACTCAAATAAAATACACCAACCGTGTGCGTAACCGTGACTGTCTCTTCTCGTGATTTCTGAATCGAGAGAGAACATGGTGGGGTTATGTTTGTTCGTAAGTAGGTGTTCAGGATCTCTTAGAGATCATTACTAGATCACGTCCGTTTATGCGACAATCATCCCCCTTTATTCTTGTACTCGTAAGTTAGCCACTCAAATAAATGCTTAGTGCTTGCTGCAGCCTCACCACTTAACCATACCTCACCCATTAAGTTTTAATAGTCTCGATACCCTTGGAAATGGGATTGCTGGGTCCCCGTGGCTCACAGATTACTACAACAACAGTTGCAGGTACATGTAATGCGATGAATTGACGTGAGCGCGATGCTTGTTTCTTTTGGAGTTCTTCTTCTTCTTCTTCATCGATCATAGGATGGGTTCCAGGCGGCAGCCTGGGATAGTAAGGATGGATGTCATTTTATCATTTGATTTTGTCCGTGGTCAGACCCTGCTCTTCTGTATGATGATTGTATATGTTGTTGTATTGATGTGATCTTGATTTAGCTTGTGGCGAGTGTAAACCAATTCCATATACTCATCTCTTCTTTACATGTGCTTGTAATGATATCCATTCTTGCGAAACGACAGGATGCGCTTCTATCCTTGTCGAGGCCCACGTGCCAAAATAAGGTTAGGATCGCATCTTGGGCGTTACAGAAAACTTCTTGGGTTATCATCCCCATTATGGTTTGTTCAAACACCTTTTCACCTGCCAAGTGTTGATCATAAAAAAGCCCACTCGGTCAAAGGATAAGACGAATGTGGCCCAGCTGTGTGGGGGTCTGGGAATCCAGCTGCGGGGAAAAGTTTGCTTCCCGCAGATGACGTTTCCACATTCGGTGAAGGGCTGGTAGGAAAACCGGTTTTACTGCCAGGACGTTCCAGTCGGTGAAGGTCAGTCAGGACTTCCGCCGTATACGTCTGAACGCATTCGGCCAGTCCCCAGGTTGACCGCGACCAAGGATGAGAAGACAGAAGTGGATATACTGGTGATAGCTCTGGTAGCCTTGGTGCAGAAGGGTGTCAACAGCCTCGATTTGCTGGAAGTTTTTCTTCAGTGGAGGATCCAACTGCTGCAAGCCAGGGCCCATCCCATGTGGGAATATACTGGGCCGAGTGACACCACTCGAACACACCCGGAGGAGCTCAATGCGGACATGGTGGAAGCCAAGATCAAGGCGATCACCCCAGCGTGTGACAACCCGAGAGGGAGTAGGCTGGTGGCTCCACTCTCATCAGAGAATCCGCCGAATGAGGTAATCTACGAAGGTCCAATATCCGAGTGATATTTATGTATTTATTGCCATTGACCTGACTGATCTTGTTCTTCATTCGGCAGGCTTTCACGCAGATGAACAGCCAAGTGCCAATTGTGGACAGAGGCCCGGTTGATGTAGCAAGCAATACTGATCATCCAGAGGACTCGGCGGAGGCAAGGGAATACGAAGAAGAGGAAGACGATGGGGACGATGAAGAAGAGGAAGAAGAAGGCTCGGAGGGCAGCGACGAGGTGGAGTCGTGGCGCTCGGATGACCAAGTGCCTGAAGTCCGGTCCAAGGTGCGCCAGGACTCAGGAGTCCGCGGTGGTGGTCCCAAGGGGCCAAAAACTGTCAAGCTGACTCGGTCTGCCCTTCCGACTCGCAGCTCGAAGCGTGGGCTTGGAGAACTTGTCTCATCACCCGAGAAGGTCGCGAAACAGGCCAAATTCACCACGGCCAAACCTCGGAAGGCAGTCCCCATCCCGAAGATTAAGATGACCATCCCCGTGGCCTCGCCATAAGTATCTCCACTTCAACAATTGTTGTCTAAATTTATCCGAGTGATGTAATAATCCGAGTGTTTCCTTTGCAGTGCTGACACTTCAACTTCTTCACCTGATCCCCACACTCTGGAGAAAGACTGGGCCGACGCCGATGCTGCGTCTTCAAAAGGTAAGCTTTGGATTCACTCGGTCGCACGCCGTGATTTACTTTTTGCTCATTTCCGAGTGCCTTTGAACACTTGCGGCCCCGCGTGAAGTGATCAACATTGATGCGGACGACAAAGTTGACCTGCCGAACCCTTCTGCCAACACGGACATTGTGATGCAGGAGTCATCGTCTGCCGATGCCTTGGTGCCGGCACAAGGGGCCAGCTCGGGAGCCGGAGCTGCACACGGAACTGGTATATCATCCCCCCTATTGACTCCTCCCGTGACCAACATCTTTGTGCTACACCATGACCCGGAGGATCAAGTAGGAGCGAGCAAAGAGGCGTTAATCTAGCTGGAGGTGATGATGCGAGTGAGGCGTTGAAGAAGAATGTCCGAGTAAGTACTCTCGTAAGTACCTTCCTCAATCGGGATTTTTTACTTTTGTCCCGAGTAGGTTTGCATCTGAACCTGAGCACACCCACTGGGTGTTTCTGGGTTCCAGTGGGGGCGCGCTGAGCGCACCCACTGGGTGTAGTCCCCGAGACTACCGTCGACTGAAGCAGTCGGCAGGAGTCTAAGAGTCCAAATGAATTTGGTGTTCGATCCATTTAATCCTTGAAGAAAAAGCCTTGTATTTGATCCTCCAGTGGGGGCGCGCTGAGCGCACCCACTGGGTGTAGTCCCCGAGACTGCCGTCGACTGAAGCAGCTGGCAGAAGTCTTAGAGTCCGAGTCAAAATTTTGACCAATATTGTTTCCTTTGTTTCCTGTCTACAGGCTGTTTGTGAGCTTGGGAGCCACTACAATACTCTGGAGAAGGAGGTGCAGGATCTGCGCCTCAACCTAGAAGCTGAGAAAGCCAAGAATGCCCTATTGGAACAGGAGAAAAAGTCAATCGAAGGTATGTTCATCCTGTCCGACTACTGCATAACTGCCTTCCCTCCCTGTCCGACTGAGTCTACTTCATCAGATCTTCGTGGCGAAAATCGTAAACTTGTCGAGAGGCTGAAGAATTCTATTTCTTTAGAAACCGTGAAGACAGCCCTCGAGAAGAAGGACACAGATCTGACAGCTGCCCAGAAGGAGGCCAGCCGTAAGGCCAAGGAAGCTGAGGAGAAGCTGAAGCAGTCGGGAAGCTGGAGGAAGAGAAGAAAGCTCTGGAGGTTGCTGCGAAGAAGTCTAGGGAAGAGCTCGCCAAGTTGAAGAAGTCATATGCCGAGTGGGAGACCAAGGTCAAGCACATTATTGCAAAGAAAACCGAACTGGAGCAGTTTGTTGAAGAATACAGTGACTCTGTGAGCGAAAAGCTCAAAGGTAACATTCCCGAGTGATTCTTGTGCAACCTTGTCTGGCTGAATGAATTCTGTTCATTTCTGATTCTTTTCTTCATACAACAAAACCCAGATTTCTGCGATGATGTTGTTGAGGAGACTAACAAGATCGAGAAGGAGCTGGACCCGTCCCGAGAGCTGCTCAAGGATAGCGCTGCTATGGCCATTCTTCGCTTGGAATAACGCGCTGTTGCGGACATTGATCGGGATGTCTTTTCTGACGAGGAGCCTTCGAAGGATCTGGAATCCGCTCACACCCGAGTGAGAGACGTACCGAGCCGAGTGAAGGCCTGGAAAAAATCAGCGGCTCGAGATGGAGCCGACATCGCCCTCTCACTCGTCCGTGTCCACTGCAAGGGGGTGTACGAGAAGAAGCTGAAGTCCCAAGAGGTCGCTAACAGGAAGCACGCCAAGGTTGAAGACTTCATGGAGATGTTCATGGAAGCTGCCACTCGGATCGCGGACAGCATCGACCTCGACACCATTGTTGAAGCGGTGGTTCCGCCTCGCCCTGAGTGATCGATGGGTTAAAAACTCTTTAAGCTTTTGCCTCGGAATGCCGAGTGGTAATTGTAACCGTAAGACTTTGAATGAGCCTGAGGCTCCTGACGTCAGAAACTTTATCCGTACTTTCGTTTCAAGTGACGTAGTTTTTATTTGCCTTGGCTTCATTTGATCTTTGATTTCTGAATGTTTATACTGAGGTGATGCGGGGCCGCAACTAAGTCCCCGAGTGTGGATGAGATCCGCACTCGGAATTGTTCGTGGGAACAATGATGGTCCTGTCCATCTTAGTAATGATGGTCTTGTCCATCTTAGTGGCCGAGTGTGGAGGATGTCCCACTCGAAATGGTTTTTTAACTTAGGTGATGCGGGGTCGCAGCTAAGCCCCCGAGTGTGGGCGAAGAAGCCTGCACTCGGAGTTGTTCGTGAGATCAATGATGGTCCTGTCCATCTTAGTAATGATGGTCCTGTCCATCTTAGTTTTCGAGTGTGGAGGATGTCCCACTCGAAACGGTTTTTTAACTTAGGCGACGCGGGGTCGCAGCTAAGCCCTCGAGTGTGGGCGAAGCCCGCAGTCGGAGTTGTTCGTGAGAACAATGATGGCCCTGTCCATCTTAGTAATGATGGTCCTGTCCATCTTAGTTTTTGAGTGTGGAGGATGTCCCATTCGAAACGGTTTTTTAACTTAGGCGACGCGGGGTCGCAGCTAAGCCCCCGAGTGTGGGCGAGGCCCGCACTCGGAGTTGTTCGTGAGAACAATGATGGTCCTGTCCATCTGAGTAATGATGGTCCTGTCCATCTTAGTGTCCGTGTGTGGAGGATGTCCCACTTGAAATGGTTTTTTTACTTACGCGACATGGGGTCGCAGCTAAGCCCCCGAGTGTGGGCGAGGCCCGCACTCGGAGTTGTTCGTGTGAACAATGATGGTCATGTCCATCTTAGTAATGATGGTCCTGTCCATCATAGTGTCCGAGTGTGGAGGATGTCCCACTCGAAACGGTTTTTTAACTTAGGCGACGCGGGGTCGCAGCTAAGCCCCCGAGTGTGGGTGAGGCCCGCACTCGGAGTTATTCGTGAGAACAATGATGGTCCTGTCCATCTTAGTAATGATGGTCATGTCCATCTCAGTGTCCGAGTGTGGAGGATGTCCCACTCGAAACGGTTTTTTAACTTAGGCGACGCGGGGTCACAGCTAAGCATTTTACACCCACTGGGGGTGATAAAGGAGATTGATTCACCAGAGTGAAAAGAGTTAAATTTCGACAAAACATAAAGGAACGAAACTTTATTCATCGAGATCACTCGGATTCATTATTGGAATGACAAACTAAAGTAGTCACGTTCTACGTGTAGAACTTGCGAAGTAGATCCGTGTTCCAAGTTCGAGGCTCTTCTACGCCATCTTTGATATTGTAGAGCCGGTATGCTCCATTGTGCAGGACTTTGGAGATCGCATACGGCCCCTGCCACGGAGGCGCCAACTTATGAGGTCTTTGTTGGTCCAGTCGGAGAACCAGGTCTCCTTCCTGAAAAGCTCGGCCCTTGACCTGTCTGTCATGGTAACGCCTCAGATCCTGCTGATAGAGCGTCGATCTGATGAGGGCCAGCTCTCTCTCTTCCTCCAAGAGGTCAAGACCGTCTTGACGTGCCGCTTCAGCTTCAACTTCATCATATTGTTCCACTCGGGGGGAATTGTGTTGAAGATCACTCGGCAACACGACTTCTGATCCGTACACCATGAAAAAAGGAGTGTATTTTGTAGAGCGGTTCGGGGTTGTTCGAATGCCCCATAAGACGGATGGCAATTCTTCAACCCAAGCCCCCGCAGCATATTTCAGGTCTCTCATCAATCGAGGTTTCAAACCTTGTAGGATCATTCCATTTGCTCGTTCTGCCTGCCCATTCGACTGCGGGTGAGCCACTGAGGCATAATTAACCCGAGTGCCTTGAGAGAAACAAAACTCACGGAACTCGTCCGAGTCGAAGTTCTTCCCATTATCTGTGATAATGTCATGCGGCACGCCGAATCTGAAGATGATCTGCCGAATGAAACTGACAGCAGTACCCGAATCCAAGCTTTTGATGGGCTTCGCTTCAACCCATTTGGTAAACTTGTCAACTGCCACAAGCAGGTGGGTAAATCCACGCGTTCCAGTCCGCTGAGGACCGACCATATAGAGGCCCCATACTGCGAACGGCCAGGAGAGCGGGATCGTCTTTAGCGCGGACGCGGGCTTGTGGTACTTATTTTTGTAGAACTGACACCCGATGCACAGGTCGACCAAATCTCTTGCTGCTTCATTGGCTCGGGGCCAATAAAAACCCGCTCGGAAAGCCTTAGCGACCAATGTCCGAGAGGATGCGTGATGGCCGCAAGTTCCCGAGTGGATCTCATGTAAGATCTGCAGCCCTTCCTCTGGGGAAATGCATTTCTGAGTGACTCCTGTAGTGCTTTTCTTGTATAACTGATCCCCCAAAACTTCGAATGCCTTGGATCGATGGACAACGATTCGGTGAGCTTCTTATTCATCTTCGGGGAGTTCTTGCCGGAGCAAGTATGCCAAATAGGGTCGAGTCCACTCGGGAATGATTACCAGCATTTCATGAACTAGATCAACTACGGCCGGGACGTCAACCTCATTCGGATTTGATGGACCGACTGCTTGTGGGGGCTCCTTTGTGAAAGGATCTTCTGCAATTGTTGGGGCACGCAGATGTTCAAGGAATATGTCCTTAGGGACTGCTCGCCGAGTGGACTCAATCTTTGCCAGGTCGTCTGCTGCCTGATTCTTTGCGCGAGGAATGTGATGCAGCTCCAAACCTTCAAATTCTTCTCCATCTTTCTGACTGCGTTACAGTAACCGGTCATAGCTGGGCTCCGAATGTCCCACTCTTTCATCACTTGGTTGACAACAAGGTCCGAATCGCCGTAGACCATCAAACGACGAATGCCGACTGATATGGCCATGCGGAGCCCATACGGGAGGGCTTCGTACTCGGCCTCATTGTTTGATGAATCAAAATGGATTTGGAGGACATAGTTCAGCCGGTCTCCTTTGGGAGAAACAAGAACCACGCCAGCCACCGAGCCATTGAGCATCTTGGATCCGTCAAAGAACATAGTCCAGTGCTCGGTGACACTCGGAATTGGCTGCTCTTGCTCGATCCACTCGGCCATAAAATCAACTAATGCCTGGGACTTGATTGCTTTCTTGGCTTCAAACTTGATCTCCAACGGAAGGAGCTCAATTGCCCATTTTGCCACTCGGCCAGCAGCGTCTCTGTTATGCAAGATCTCCGACAGGGGAGCGTTGCGAATGACCGTGACCGAGTGATCTTGGAAGTAGTGAACCACCTTTTTAGCAGTCAGGTAAATACCATAGACCAGCTTTTGATAGTGCGGGTACCTTTGCTTGGAAGGGGTCAACACTTCTGAGATATAATATATGGGTCTTTGGACCTTGAATGGTTTTCCCGACTCCTCGCGCTCTACGGCAAGGACGGTGCTCACCACTTGGCTGGTCGCCGTGATGTATAGGAGTAAAGGTTCCGGGCTGCCCAGAGCAGCTAACACCGGCTGGGTGAAAAGCAATGCCTTGAGTTCTTCGAGCGTGGCTTGCGCTTCAGGAGTCCACTCGAACTTGTCAGACTTTTTCATCAATCGGTAAAGAGGGAGCGCCTTCTCACCGAGTCTTGAGATGAATCGGCTCAGGGCCGCAAGGCAACTTGTCAGCCTTTGTACGTCGTGCAAGTGCTCCGGTTGCTTCATTCGGACTATGGCGCCGATTTTATCCGGATTGGCGTCGATCCCTCGTTCAGAAACGAGAAAACTGAGTAACTTTCCGGCAGGCACTCCGAATGTGCACTTAGCTGGATTCAGCTTTAATCCGAAGCGCCGTAGGTTCGCGAAGGTCTCAGCAAGGTCGGTCAGGAGGTCGGAAACTTTCCTAGACTTGACCACGATATCGTCCATATAAGCCTCCACGTTCCGACTAATCTGCTTTTGCAAGCATTTCTGGATCATGCGCTGGAAAGTAGCTCCAGCATTCTTCAGGCCGAATGGCATAGTGACATAGCAAAAACACCCGAATGGGGTGATGAAGGTCGTCTTTATTTCATCGGGCCCGTACATTCGGATCTGGTGGTACCCGGAGTACGCATCCAGGAACGACAGACGTTCGCATCCGGGAGTAGAGTCCACTATCTGATCTATACGGGGAAAGGGAAATGATCCTTCGGGCAGGCCCGATTGAGGTGTTTGAAGTCAATACACATACGGAGTGATTTGTCCTTCTTCGGCACCAGAACGACATTCGCGAGCCACTCAGAGTGGTAAACCTCGCGAATGAACTCGGCGGCAAGGAGTCGAGCTATCTCTTGACCAATCGCATTGCGCTTCTCGACGGAAGATCGACGCAAGTACTCTTTGACTGGCTTGGCCTTGGGATCGGTTCGGAGTCGGTGCTCAGCCAGTTCCCTGGGAACACTAGGCATGTCAGACGGCTTCCATGCGAAGATGTCCCAGTTCTCACGGAGGAACTGGATGAGCTCGGCTTCCTATTTCTCTCCGAGTGACATGGAGATGTTTGTCGGAGCAGCACTTGGGTCACTCGGATGAACATGGACATGCTTGGTCTCGCCGGCCGACTAAAAAGCCGATTCCGAAGCTGGCCGCTTTGACCTGAGCAGATCGGCCGTGTCCACTTCTTTCTTGTACCCTTCGAGCTCGACCGCGAGCACCTGCTCGTTGGCGATCTTGGAGCCCTGCTGGGGGCACTCTTCGGCAATCTTCCGGTTGCCGGTCACTGTGATCACGCCTTTAGGTCCTGGCATCATGAGTTTGAGATATACGTAACTTGGTCTGGCCATGAAACGCGCGTAGGCGGGCCTACCCAGAATGGCGTGGTAAGCGCTGCGGAAGTCTACCACCTCGATGGTTAACCTTTCCTTTCGGAAATTCTTTTCTCTCCCGAATACGATGTCCAGAGCGATCTGGCTGAGTGACTCCGCCTTCTTCCCAGGGACAATCCTGTGGCAATGCATGTTGCCATTGCTCAATTGAGACATCGGGATGCCCATTGCCTTGAGTGTGTCAGCATAAATTATATTGAGTCCGCTGCCTCCATCCATCAGTACCTTACGCAGTCGGACGCCGCCCACAGCCGGGTAAACGACCAA
The DNA here is from genome assembly GCA_039707655.1 of Elymus sibiricus. Lineage (NCBI taxonomy): Eukaryota > Viridiplantae > Streptophyta > Magnoliopsida > Poales > Poaceae > Elymus > Elymus sibiricus. The sequence goes on along the minus strand of CM077671.1, from coordinate 121,256,958 downwards.
CGCCTGCCTCCCAGGGGTGGCTATGTGAGGCGGATGGTCGGACTGGTCAAAAGTGACAGGTGTCTTCATCCAGTTGAGGTATTTGGTGGCAGTCGGAACTGCCATGTTAACTTCTCGATTGACAACCTTCAACTGCCTCTTGCTTTCGACGTCAGCAAAGATCACGAGGACTTTATCAACTTGTGGGTACTCGGGAGTACCTTCATCATCTTCGACCTCGACTTTTTCACTCGAGGGCTCCGTGCCCATCTCCTGCTTGAGCAGGCGACATTCCCGAGTGGTGTGCTTTGGGAGCACAACGTTGCCTTCTTCATCCGTCTTGGTATGAATCTGACACGGTTGGTCGAGAATGTCGGATTTATAGTCGGACTTCTTCTTGGGAGTCCACTCTTTCTTCTTTTTCTTTGGTTTCGGCTTGCCTTGGCCTTGCCCCTGAACGGCTGCCACTTCTGCCTTGCCGGCGGCATCAGCCTTCCGCTTCTGATTCTTCCCAGCATTGCCTCCCGATTGAGGGGCGTTGCCAGCTCATCCTTTGCTGCTACGGAGGCGGTCTTCTTCCTCGCCATTGGCGTACTTGTTCGCGATCTCCATGGCCCGACTGAAGGACAGATCCCCAGCTCGGCCGAACTTCAAGATCAATTCCCGATACCGAGTACCTGCCTTAAAGGCGCACACGGCCTGATGTTCAGTCACATTTTCCACGGTGTTATGCAGTGTGGTCCAGCGCTGAATGTACTCACGGAGAGTCTCGTTGCTCTTCTGGACGCAGCGCTGTAGTTCTGTCAATCCACCCGGGCGCTTGTACGTGCCCTCGAATGTCTTGACGAACACTCGGGCCAAATCTTCCCAACAATAAATGCAATTGGCGGGCAATTGATTCAGCCACGCTCGCGCAGACCCTTCCAACATGAGCAGAAGGTGCTTCATCGCAACGAAATCGTTGCCGCCGCCGATCTGGAAGGCAACTCAATAATCCTCGAGCCAGGTCTCCGGCTTGGATTCATCGTTGAACTTCCCATTTCCGGTCGCCAACCGATAATTAGGGGGTATCTCAGCCTCTTGGATGTATCTGCTGAAACACCCGAGACCGGTAACACCCCAACCGCTCGCTCGGTCTCTGTCATATCTGTTCCGATCAACCACTCGCTGAGTGATGTCGGACCGGGCATCGTAGCCTCTGTGCCGAGCAGGGCTCTGCTCACGGTCCCTCCCGAGTGGGTAACCTCCGTCATATGGATGTTGGCCACGCATGCCGCCCCTCGGAGGGGGGGTCCGACTGAAGTCGTGGTCATCGCGCCCGCGTCCTCCGTGCGGACCTCTCGGAAGAGGAGGAGTTCGCGGGTCTTTCCTTGGCGCGCGAGGACTGTGAGCAGACTGGACGGTGTCCGCCTGAGTGGACTCACTGCGAATGCGTTGGTGCGACTGTGACACCTCTGAATTTTGCTGCAGTGCGGTTTTCAGCAAGGCCTGGATTTGCCGAATGCCCTCACCAGCTGCCGAGTCAGACGACTGGATTGAATCCGCAATCCGAGTGGCCGCGGTCAAATTCAGCAAGGGAGTGCGCATCACCGAGATGGTGTATGGCCGATCCTTTGTGAACAGCTGACGGCGACTACGGCTGGAGCTAGGTAGCTCTCTTGCAGCGCGCTTGTTGGATAATCGAAACATACCTACGTGCTAGTAGTACTAGGTTGTGTGTCGAGTCCAGTTAGGATTAGTAGTGCAATCAGCTTGCCGGTTGATTAGCTTAGGAAAGTGTCTGGGTTTGTATGCCCACGTATAAGTAAGATAGGAAGGTTGAGCTTTGGTTCGATTTTACCATGTTCTAGTACGAGTCGGATTGAGTCAGGTGCTAAGGTGTCGGTCCGTGTATATATACATGGGCGTCTAGGTGAGTTTTGTACCGTGAACATTGGGAGAAAAAAGAGAAAATCAATAAAGAGAGGAATTAGAGGGTGCGAGACGCACCCTTGGCTAAAAGTGTTTATCGCGTGTGTTCGTGATATTTTGATGTGATTGATCCTGAGGGCAAAAAACCAACAATTGGTATCAGAGCAAGGTTTTGAAGCTGCGCTTGCCCCGGGGTGGCGACCCGACTAGCGCCTCGGGGCGGGCAATATAGTCGCTGGGTGGTGCAGCGACAAGGAGGGACGGGCAATACAGTCGCCGGTGTAGCGACGAGGAGCAGTCCATATAGTCGTTGAGGGTACAACGACGAGGAGGAGCCGGTGATACAGTCGCTGGTGCGGCGACGAGGAGGAGCTGGCAATAGTCGATCGGTGGAGCGACGAAGAGCAGGCGGTGCGTGTGCTGTTGGAAGCGAGGCGACGAGTGATTGTCATTCAGCGGAACGACTTGGAGGAGGGCGACAGGCTGTCGTCGACAAGGCACTGGTGATCGTTAATGGTTATGGAGGTGTTGAGCTGGCACCGAGTAGTTCATCAAGATCATTGGTGGAGGGTGCAAGTTGGTGATGGCGAAGTTGCGAGCCGTGGTCAAGGTGTGCATACGAGTTTTTGTAAGGTGCGTCCAAGAACTCGGGGGTGTGAGTCTTCTGCTGCAGTTGAGATGCGTCACTGGCGGAGGAGATTGAGAGCGGATGGAAAAAGGAATTTGTGCCTTGCGTTTCCGTTCGTGATCAAGGGGTTCCGGCGAGTTCATATACGGTGAAGTTGAGTTGCGCGTATATGGCGAGTTGTGTTACCGCCGGACAGGAGGTGTCGTTCGGTAAGTTGTGTCACCAACGACAAAGAGAAAAAGAAAATGTGGCGGGTGAAGAGATGTGTCTCCCCGTGAGCAAGCAACTGGTGTGAAGATGAAGATCAACGTGACCAGTTAAGTTGAGTTCCTGCATGAGGCTATGCGTTTAGTCTGCATGTAGCACGCTAAGATGTGGCAGCGTGGCTGGTAGTCCGAATAATCGTTGGTTCAAGTCTACAAGTCGGCATAAAGAAAGATGGTGATGAAGTGATGGCCTTCATTGTAAGAAGAGGGAAGTTGTGGTCTGATAAGTTTGCGTCACCGAAGGTAATCGGCGTGACAAGATGAAGAGATGGTTGTCTACGCGTCTCGTCGAATAAATGATTGGATGTTTGGATTAGGAGGTGAATGTTGGATAATCCAAACATACCTACGTGCTAGTAGTACTAGGTTGTGTGTCGAGTCCAGTTAGGATTAGTAGTGCAATCAGCTTGCCGGTTGATTAGCTTAGGAAAGTGTCTGGGTTTGTATGCCCACGTATAAGTAAGATAGGAAGGTTGAGCTTTGGTTCGATTTTACCATGTTCTAGTACGAGTCGGATTGAGTCAGGTGCTAAGGTGTCGGTCCGTGTATATATACATGGGCGTCTAGGTGAGTTTTGTACCGTGAACATTGGGAGAAAAAAGAGAAAATCAATAAAGAGAGGAATTAGAGGGTGCGAGACGCACCCTTGGCTAAAAGTGTTTATCGCGTGTGTTCGTGATATTTTGATGTGATTGATCCTGAGGGCAAAAAACCAACAGCGCTCATCGAGTGATCGTTGGAGCCGTTCGAGTCGCTCGCGCTCAGCCAGGGTGGCCTGGCACGCAGCCTCCAAGGCTATCTCATCCGGGGTAGTTCCCGGGATGGGGGTGAGAAGAACCTGATCGTGCCTGCGCCTGATTTCTTCCCGCTGCTCCCGAGTGAGGGGTCGAGGAACGTAGCCGTCGGAGCTAGCGTTGTTGCGGTCGCCGTCTCGATCGCGGGTATCCCCTGCGGAATGTCAAGGAGGAGCAGCACCTCGGGCCAGGCCGGCCATCAGGACCTCCGCTACGTTCCCGCTGCTCTCGCGCTCGGCCGCACCAGAAGACTCGTCATCTGGTGACGGGAAAAGGCAGTGGACGGACTCGTCGGCGTCGAGTGCAACCACTGCTGGACCGCGGCTTGAGCTGCCACAGCGTGCTTGATCCAGCGCTGCAGCCGTGAGCGCCCGGAGCGCCTGCGACAAGCCGCAACGCGAGTCGGAGAAGCCGGTCGATAAGGCGTAGATGGTTGTCGGAGGAGGACTCCGAACGTCGTCGCGCTGAAATGCACCGCGCCTCGGGCGGGCAGTGCCTCAGCATCCAGCGGCACTTCCTGCAGCCACGCCGAATCGTCGACGGTGAAGCTGAGAGAACCGAAGAGGATCTCGCCGCCGAATGCGATCATGATCATCAGAAAAGTGGAAATTCCACCTGCGCCGGAATTCGCTAGACGCACAGCCCCACGGTGGGCGCCAACTGTCGTGGGAATGAACCTGACAATAGTACTAGGGGTACGAAAGGAGGGGGGAAGTCTAGCTACGGCGCAAGTGTGTACTCGGATGTGTACGAGTTCGGGCCTCACTCGGGAGTGATAAAAGCCCTACGTCTCGAGCCCGGAGGCTTGGTGTTTGCTTATGAGTAGTAGAAGATTACATAGGGTCGGAACCCTTGCTCTGGCGCCCGGGGTGGCTTATATAGAGTGCGTCATCACCGGCCGAGCGTCATCATTAGGGCTATAAATGCTAATTAATGAAACGTTACAGGAACGGCTGGTTAAGTGCTGCGTTACTGGTAACGCAGAATCAATGACGCAATGTGCGTCGCTTCAAGTCCCACGGGCGCTACGTCTCCTGAGTCGCCTGAGCTTCCATATGACCGAATGGCCATGGACGACCGAGTGACTTGAAGCGTCCGAGTGGATCTTCACATGCATCCGAATGCATCCTTGGCACAGAGGCTTTAATGATAATGAGGGACCATAGGTGGGCCCTAGATGTCAGGCTGGTGACCCTACCCATGGTAGGCAACCTCATCAAGGAATTACTAGATAAAGAGTATTATTGCGGGTAGTCACAGCAAAGATTTGATCTGAAGAGCTAGTTGTGCTTGTGCATTTTACTTGCAGGGGCCAAGAATACCCCTTGAGAAGGCGAGGAGCCAAAGAACTGACGAAGAATCACAAAAATTCCTGAGCTCCAGAGACTGCTCTATAGAGCACTATGGCTTTTTCTCTCTCATTGTTATTATTCCCATTTTCTTTCAAGGTGACAACTATGGAGGCAGATATGCACTAGACAAGCTTATCTCTATCCTAGAATCTATATCCTTCGCTGCGCGTACCGGCGCCGCAGTGTATGTACATGCGTCATGCATCTGAAAAATGAAGAAATATGAGGAAATATTATCATAAAACGGCTTACTTACAGCAGATGCCCACAACATCACACATGAACCAACCGTGACGCGGCATCTCTTCCTCTCAACTTTTGCTGGGTGAGAATATTGAAGGAAAAGCAAAAGATTGCACCTTCATCGTATCGTGGCCTCACTCCGCCGCATATTTGATAAGCTAGGCCAGGTCCAGGTCGACGATGATGATATGGCCGTCAAAAGTAGAAGAAGCAAAGCAAGTTGGACCTGATTCTCTTCCAGCAGATAAGTGATGAGAGGAGCTGTGTGGATGCTATTCTGAAGCGTGATGGGAGGAGCTGTGTGGATGCTATTCTGAAGCTGAGGCGACTCGGCACCGGTTCCTCAGAAACCAGCTCGATGAGCTGGTCGGAATCAGTTCTTGGAAAAGCGCTGGCCGTATCATATCAGTATCCCGCATCGTAGCCGACAGGGTTCTTCTCGTAACTGACGCATTTTCTCCGGAATAATACTAATTAATCTTTGCAGCAGTAACTCTACAGCATCAGTGGTAATTCTCATGCTAACGGGCAAACCGGCCGGCCCCGTGACCTCGGACAACCAGGGCAAAGTCACGCACGACCATAAAGCACCAATTCATCACAAATTCAACAATTTGACAAGGCAAATAAACCACAATTCAGCAAATGCCAAAATGAAATTCAACAATCCATAGATAGATAGACGATAGACGAACGAATCAATCGAGTCTTTTATTGCGCTCGTTGATCACCTTCTTCTTCATTTCGAGTCAGTTCTTGCTTTCCTCGTCCAAAATGCTAGCATCTTGCAGCATGATCCTAAAGATGCAAAGGCCGGCATCTAAATATTTTGAATGTCGTGGTGTCATATTATTATTGTGCAGTGTGTTTTGAATGAGTTGGATTGCAGGCATCTAAATGTGCAAAGGCCGGCTCCGCACTCGTTGTTGTTTTATCACCTTGATGCAATGGTTGAATGATTCTCTATATCAAAAAAGTAATAATCTTGCACAGTGTGTCAACAAGGATACTGTGAATGATTCTAACGGTGAGAAGATGTTCACATATTACCGTGCACATATCTTCCGTTTTCAAGATCCCTCAAAATAAGAAGCTCTTCTCACCGGGTTAAGAGTTTGATGTGGCCCTGAATGTCATTAACCAAACATCGCTTTTATATTCGTTTGGGGAGTTATCCGTCCCGTTTCATTGTATTCTTAAGTTGCCACTCCTGAGAGTTGCTCACTTGTCGCTGGAGTGTGTCACATACACCAGCTTGCTGAGAAGATGGTCTTGCCATGGACCAAAGAACCACGACAAGACGTGTGGACAAAGTAAACTATGCAAAGTATAGCAACGTCATTTGAACATAGACATTGTTGGGCTAAAATAGTCATGTTTACTAGGCCAAAACTGGTGGCAGTTGTTTGCATATGAAAGCATGGACTTTTTTTTTTACCATGTCTACACTTCAGATAGATCTCACACTGCGGTCACCTCGACTAAGACATCATCAAGAAAGGGCCCACAAACGAATAAGCAACCAATAGATAAACCCAACAGAGGAAATAACGCCGTCAAGCGCTTATATGGTTGTGGTCTATATAGGGCGCTAGAATGAAGATAAACATATGCTTTCACTCAACCTACATGGAGGTGTGGTCAATCTAAGTACAACTCTTAGCCTTGCGGCATAGGCTAAAATCCGATGATGGGTTGTAATAGAGAGGGAGAGATATTATGTTACTCGGAATGCAAATTTTATCTCGTCTAACTATATTTTTTTTGCAATCACCCTCTTTTTCTTCAACTCTCTACCTCACTCGCTCATCTTCAATCGCTCGAGGGCGACCCTCAAGTTACCACCTCCTTCACGTCTAACTCCCTTCTTCCATTACTTGTTTTGGCTTTCCTTCACCGCCATCCCTTCCACTCATCTCCTTAGCCCTTATACTTGTCTCCGCTGCCACCTCATACCCATCTCGTGTACCTTGCCCGCTCTTCTCCACCCCATGGTCCTCAATACTCAAGGGGGCACTCCACTCCCTGCCTCAAACTCTACCAACATCTCACTTTACCTAACCGCCACGTGCCTCCGTTATATCCACCTGCCCACTCAACCCCCAGTTACCAGGATGACACGTTAGTGCCAACTTGGGCCAGCATGAACCACACACTTCACTGATGTTGTCGCCAACAGCTCCACCCCCCACCCCCCACCCCCCCCCCCCCCCCCCCCCCCCCACCCCCCGGCACATCACCAATGGTAATGACCTCATTTTGGTTAATTTTAGTATTTTGCACAAGTGGATTATGGATCATAACGTTATGTATTCTCAAATTGACCTTAAGGATATTCACTAGTTCAGCATGTATCTACCAAGCTAGACTCCGATGGGAAGAGTTATATCTAAGCGGCAACCCTCCCTATTCCGTCCGCCTACCACTTACAATGTTGATAATGCCTAATAAAATATCATTTCAAAATGTCAATATATGTTTACAACTAGTAGCTACATAACATATATACTCCCTCCATCCTAAAATAAGTGTCGCTGATTTAGTACTCAACAAGCGACACTTATTTTTGGGACGGCGGGAGTACAATTTTTCCTTAGATGCCTTTTAAATCACTAATTTGAAGAATAAAACATGCATATATAAATAAGACATTTCTTGCAATATACAATATATTCGAGCCACAATAAAATCCATTGATATTCCTACATTAATTGTTAGTTTTTTATGTTAGTATAATATCCCAGTTACGCGCGCGCGCGCGCACGCGTGTGTGTGTGTGGGTGTGTCTCACAATTTCATTCGAGGAACATATATATGAGCTAATATTTTCTTAGGTATGCAATATATTCTTGCCTTGTCATAGGTTCCACTTCAAACACCTTTTTCATAGGTATTACCTACAATTTTGATGAAATAGAAGTTTTGGATCAAATTGACAACCACCTTAGTTATGGTTTAGGACTGCTTGTTTGGATGTTAGTCCTATTTAGGCTCGCATTTCTGTAATTTCATAAGTTGAACCATAACCTTTCCCGTACTATTTTGAGGCATAGCTAGTGAATAGAATAATTCAATCTTTCTAGTAATATGCAGAATTATTGCTTTATTTGACTTAATTTTCAATTATAACTTTAGTATATTGTCTTAGTAAAAAAAAAGTAACTCGCGCATCGCTCAACACATAACACACTTTAGAATGACATCATTGAGCTTATTTATGCCAAATAATTTATCCTCATGGATTCATTAATATAGCCCAAAATATATGATGCTATGTTTTGTTGATGATATATTGGGACCCTTTGTATGATCATTGTTAAACTTGTTTTTAAAATTATTTCTTTTGTGCATAAAAAACATTAAATCAGTTAGTTGATGCTGCAAATAGGCCGTAATGTTGAAATCGAAAGTCTGGTTTAAGAACCAACAAAATGGAGGCTCCATTAGATACAATACATAAAAATGTATTTTTTTTTAGAAAAGGGGAAGACTCCGTCCTGTGCATCTGGACAATGCATGCAACCACACCAGCGAGGATATGTGTGTGATGCGCCATCTCACATAGTTGGTTACCCAAAATTCAACTATGTGCGATGGAGAACTCATCTTACACAGATGATGAGGATGTCCCAACTACAACTACACACACAACATCCACAACCCCACTTGCCGAGTTAATAGAAATCTCTAGAGCTTGCACACATCAACTTAAAATTAGGTACTTCCGTTCCTGGAAACTGTCGCTAAAGCTGACGAGAATATGATATGACCTAAATCAAATAAGTTCTATTATTATGGAATGAAGAACCTAGCATGGACTTCTAGTGGAGTTCTCTGGACTTTGAGGGGCCCATAATGATTCATGAAGGCATGGGCAGAATATACTATATAACACTTAATAATTTCGTCCATAATCATTCTTAGGTGTTGCGCCACCTAATTTATTTTGGCCAGACACATTTAAAATCAAAACACAATAGAATACCCAATTTTTAGATAATGTATTGTTGGAGGAAACCGACTTAGGGTGGATGTCGCACCCCCACCCGTTACCGGGCTAACCGAATCACCCTTCTGTCCCTCCATAATTACTACCGCAAGGGCATCATTTAGATATTGCTTTTTTAAGTAAGACTTCGCCATGGCTGCAATTTCGTGTACTTCATTTCTATCAAACACATGGAGTAGTGCCCCATCAGTGTTCACATGCTAGGATAGTCCTCACATCGTCATCACTGACTGGTTGCGGCTGACCCATCAGTGATGAGTGTCACCACTCAAATGTGGCTACAGGCCAGTCATTGTTGGAGAGATTTCATGTTGTGAGGACCAGGCCAAGACCACTTACCGTACACAAACTATCATGTATACTTTATCAATATTTGTTATCTCTAGATAGAAAATCGTATTTATTTTCAATTGCTTCGGGTATTCAACTTACGTGGTCGTGCCCCTGCGTAGTCAATAACAACCTAAGAGTTGGTTTCGTGCATAGGCACAACATCGTCCCGCGTCGTGGTCAAATGTTGACACCCTTTTACCTACCATGTAGAGTTGAGTTTTATTTAGAAAAAAAGAGAGCAAGAACACCAAGTCAGAGTGCTAACATGTGATGTTATTGACCAGGCTTGATGGCCTAGATTTAGCAACATGCATGTACTATTGAACAACCTATTTCCATATATCAAGTTCGGGTCCAGTCATTTAGATTCTTGCGTTATGTTTGCAATATGAGTCTCCGGCTTTAGCTGTTAATGGTAAGAGCAACTCCAACCGCGCGACCCAAACGGACGTGCGCTTTGTCCGCGTTTTGCCCGTTTGGGTCGGCATGTTCGCCCCCTTTTGTAAATGGGTCGGCCGTGCGCCCAACGCGCCGACCCATTTTTCGTCCGCGCGGCAAGCTTGCGGGTCAAGTTTTGATCGAAATATCACAGAGACTAAATTTTATTTCTAGATTAAACGTTCAATACAAAACATTACATAGTTTGAGAAATATAAAAAAATATCCCATAGTTTAACATTAAATTGTCTTAAATACATTTAAAAGAAAAGGTTGGCGATACATCTACTGGTTGCCGACATGCATCAACATATGCTCAACCAAATCATTTTGCATCTGCACGTGAGTATTCCAATCCCGCATCTTATGATGAAACTCAACGTACTCTGCAAACGTTGCCCCTCCTCTATGCTCAGGCACAACATTGTCACGCTGAAACTCAAACCCTTGATCACAGAGACGTTCTGGGCACTCATCCTCTACGATCATGTTGTGCATGATCACACAAGCTGTCATCACCTCCCATAACTTTTTGGTGCTTCAAGTTCTAGTAGGATACCGAACGATGCCCCATCGAGATTGAAGAACGCCAAAGGCACGCTCTACATCTTTTCTAACACTCTCTTGCTCTTGGGCAAATCTCTTTCTCTTCTCTCCTACAGGATTGGAGATTGTCTTCACAAGAGTAGACCACTGTGGATAGATATCGTCAGCTAGATAGTATCCATTGGTGTATTGGTGGCCATTGATCTCAACATTGACCTCTGGACAATTGCCTTCTGCCATCCTAGCAAACACCGGAGATCGCTGGAGCACATTGATATCATTGTGAGATCCGGCCATGCCGAAGAAAGCATGCCAAATCCAGAGATCTTGGGAAGCCACGGCCTCAAGTATGACAGTGCAAGCTCGGACATGGCCCTTATACTGCCCTTGCCAAGCAGAAGGGCAGTTTTTCCACTTCTAGTGCATATAATCTATGCTACCAAGCATCCCCGGGAACCGCCTACTGGCATTCATCGACAACAACCGTGTTGTATCGGCAGCTGGTGGCTATCTCAAGTACTCCGGACCAAACACAGCTATGACAGCCCTGCAGAATCTATACATGGACTCAAGGCAGGTGGACTCACTCATCTGGACATACTCATCAATGAGATCGCCGGGGACTCCATATGCAAGCATCCGAATGGCAGCAGTGCATTTCTGATAAGAGGAGAAACCAATCTTTCCAAGGGCATCCCGCTTGCACTCGAAATACTTATCGTACGCAACCACCCCCTCTCGAATACGGTTGAAAACATGTCTAGCCATCCGAAAACGGCGACGAAACAGTTGATGTTTGAAGAGAGGACTTCGGGTATCAAAGTAGTCTTTCCAGAGTAGGAAATGGCCACTCTCCCGGTATTCAGTGCTGGCGTGTGGCCCGGTATGGAGCCCCTAAACTGCGGCCGCTCCATATTTACGTGGTCATTGACGACCAACGCAGCCGCCACCATCTCCTCATCATCAGATAAAGAATCATCTAAATCCAAAAGAACGTTGTAGAAAAAATACTCATCATCGAAGTCCATTGGTACCTTGGGCAAAGCGTCGAACACCTTGCGGGCGTTTGTGAAAAACTCCGGCCAGAGAGGAGCCTGAGGAACTGGCAGAGTTGGGCGGCGGCGGCAGGTGAGGAGGATGATGAGTGCGCAGGCGGATGGCCGGCGGCGACGGCGGAAGTGGCCGGATGGCCGGCGGGGATGGCGGAAGTGGCCGGCGGGGGTGGGAGACGGGGGGGGACGGGGGCGGGTCGGTGGGCGGGTGATTTGGAGGCGAGGACGAAGTGACGACTGGCGTAGGAGCCACCGACTGGCGGGCCAAAGGGAAGAGAAGGCGGGCGTCGCGCGTGTCCGCGTCGACGCAAAAGCGGCCCAAAAATAGGCCTGGAATGGATCGCGGGCGGACGAAAAACGGACGCACATCCATTTGGGTCGGCGCATTGGGCCGTATTTTCTGTCCACCGCGACCCAAACGGCCGCGCGCGGACGAAATGGGTCGCCCGGTTGGAGTTGCTCTAACTACATGAATAAGCTCCACATGTTTATTCGATCACCGTCTATGATGTTGCTTTTGGAAGGGTTTAGATATTAAATGTGAAGTGCTACTAAGGTACTTATTTTGATGCTTGTATATTTTAGTACTATTTCATATGTTGTTATTGTGATGTCAATTAAGCAATGGTGGTTGAACCTATTATACGTTGGATATGTTTGATGGATATGAAATATATTATGTGCATGTGTTCAAATTTAAATTCTGGCAAAAATAATTATTGCTGAAATAAAATTATGGAAAAATAAACATGTTGTCCTGGTAATAACACTGGACATGGTTCTGAACAAGAAGCTGTGTGCAATAGACCCATACAAGAGACACGATTGTGACATAATCATCGTGTGAGATGTACCAAGGAATGCATGCGTTCTGCAGTGACAAAATTTGTGTGATTAAACGATACATCGCACACGGTTATGCCTTTTGCAGCATGTGCAATGGACGCTACCGACGCATACGTTTACTGATTACAAATCATGTGTATTGAATCCATTCAATACACAAATAATCCTGCCTATTTTAGTGTGTACGATTCTCGCTAAGAACATGCATGTTTCCATGTTACTTTTTTTTGGAAAAAGAGGAACGGAGCCCCGGCCTCTGCATCAATTGATGCATGCATCCATATTATTAATCAAAGTATAAGAATAAAGTCTTAGGTCCACAATATACTTATAAGTTCAGCATAAAAACAAGTGCGCAAGTAAAATAAAACTGCCACAACTGGCGAAACCAAATATAGACTACGATGTCTATACACCTAGCCTATTTTTAGCTCGCCATCCAAATCGGCTGAAGATAGCCCGTGCGACCGTCTCCCACCGGTTGCGCCCAATAACCATAAGCTCCCTGTGGTTCGCAGGAGTGAATAACGACCACGTACGGATTCAAGCCGTGGCTCGACAACCTGCAAAAAGTAGTTAAAGTTTTTGCCATTAAAAATCATATCATTTCTAGTGTTCCAAATAGCCCAAAATAATGCACTTCTTCCGATCCGGATATGATTTGCTATAGTTATGTCTACTCCATTGAGTCACGTCCCAAATAGTGTATTTATGCTCATTGGTGGATGAATATTGAATGTTATGTGAACAGTGCGCCATAATAATTTTGCTAGTGGACAATCGAGAAAGAGGTGATTCCATGTTACTAATGTGTGGGATATTAGCCCCATCCCACAAGCTTACTAAATTGTGTGCGATTGGCGGTTCCTCAAACCGTGTGCGATGTGGGATTTGAACCGTGAGCATATCTGCACTAGTGGCACCTTAGATTCCATCTACTATTTTGGCAGAAGGACTACCTAAGTTTTGCTCTAAAGAAAATAATGATCCATGCTGAAACTAAAATTTGCAAGTAGAAGAAGACCCTTACCGATACTATGAGCTAAGACCGGTTCCTTTACAAGATTTTAAAATGTTTAGGCAATCTTAACCGGCCAAATCCATGCATGCATGTGTGATCGAGGTCGACCTTGCCCATAGGCGAATGTATCAGGTTCCCTCGAGGTCAACCCAACAAAATATTCCGATATAGCATTATATGCTTTGGGACCTATTGAATAAAAGATGCATATATTATCCAAATTGATCTCGATCCATCCATACCTACCATCTGAATACAAGTGGGCAGGCCACTGCTTTTAGAAGTTTGGGCCCAAAACCGTCTAGCAACCATATGAAGCCCGCAATTAATTGTATTCTAGTTGATGGAAGTCAAAGCTCACTTGCTATTTGTGACATCACACACATAGATTCCTTCCAAATTATACTGTTAAAGATAGTTGTGTCACGTGTTGGCAATCTGGCATGTTCGAAACACTATAAAACGAAGCTAAGCTCCACGCTGCAAAACCATCCCAAGTCTTCTTGCACACAAGCTCACTATAGCAGCTACAAGCTACTCACGAGCTGACCAACACCCTTCCAAGCCTCCTTCCATCATTTTGCCTACAAGCAACACACACGAATCAGACAAACAGATGGACCGTGTGATGAAGCTAGCATCTGAGCGTGCCGTGGTGGTGTTCACCCTGAGTCCCTGTTGCATGTGCCACACAGTGGAGCGTCTATTTCGTGACCAGCTTGGGGTCAATGCGCTGGTGCACGAGCTCGGCCAGGACCCTAGGGGCAAGGAGATGGAGAGGGCTCTCCTCAAGATGCTCGGCAGGGGGCCGTCCGTGCCGGCCGTCTTCATCGGCGGGAAGCTTGTTGGTGGCACCAACAGGATCATGTCTCTACACCTCGGTGGCGAGCTAGTCCCCATGCTCAAGAATGCGGGTGCTCTCTGGCTATAGAGAGCTAGTTCAAGAGGCGACCTAACTCTTGTACAACTCGGAACCAGAAGATGGTCCAAGAGTAACGTCTGAGTTACACATTTTCCTAGAATAATCTAAGTGACCTAGTGTGCGTCAAGGAAGGTTTTTTCACTCCAACCTTGACAATCATAAGGTTTGATCTCGCTGGTAGTTAAGTAGCGAGTGATGTGAGTGGTTGCTGTAATAATATTCTTCTTAAGATTTTGATGTGTGCCTATTCACTCGCCCTTTTTCCACGACCTTGTTAAATTAGTATATGTGCGTGTTAAATTTTAACATGTTTTCATCCTAACCGTATATTTTGGTGAAGTACAGGTTGGGCTGCCTATTTGCTATGACATGTATTACAATATTACTTTGTTTCTTTGCTTGATTGATTTATATATCCGCACATGATACATTTTTTTCGAAAAGGAGGATAAACCCCGCCCTCTGCATCGAGCGATGCACACACCATCTTTATTAACAACATATTTCCTTTTTTGGAAACGGAGTGACCCACCGGCTCTGCATCATTGTGGTGCACACATCATCTTTATTAAAAATGTATCAAGCATTCAAAACTGCCAAAACAAGAAAAAGAATGCTCAAGATCCAACGGATCTGGAATATGATTACATGACTCAAACACATAACCTATTACCACTCGCCAACCAAACCAGATGGTATGATTAATTAACCGAAACATGCCGGGTGTCAACACAGTCTCCAACATGTTAGATAAGTTTTGCTGCTAATTTATTTTGTAATATATGTAGAGAACCTAACAAAACTATAATGTTAGGAAAACATCTTCCAAGGTTATTGAATCAACTCATGTATTTGTTAACATAATCTATCCAATCTGAATATTAAAAACGATATGTGCAACTAATGTTTCAAAAGTATCTAAATGCCCCAAAGACATGTTCCAGAACTCGAGAGTGGAACAAGTCTCTTTGCATATAAGATCACTATATAGCACGTGAGTTCTTATACGTTCCACTCTCGTGTGAAAAATCGCATGTGCAAATTAGATTTGCCAGGAGTACAGAAAACTTAGACCGAGAGACCGTGACCGGCTTCAGCTCTATCTTGACGCTCTGCTGTCTTCCGCGCGCCGGCTCTCCGACCGTTCGTTTGCTTCTTAGCTTGCCCCTGGTGGTCTTTTATGTTTCTTTTTTCTTTTCTTGGGCATGCTTGTGATGTGGCCCCAGCAGTTTCGTTTTCTGACTATGGTTGAGACTCAGTTGTATGGACGATTGCTTTATCTATAAAGCGGGGCGAAAGCCTGTTTCGAGAGCTAGCCGAGCCACCAACTGTACCCGTCGACTCGAAAAAAAAAGGATCGGACCCTCCCACATCGCTCCTGTGGGCTACGGGGAGGGCGCTCTCACTGCCGCTGCCAACACCCTCCTCTCTCGCTGCCGCCAGAGGACGCGACCGGGCAAAGCCTGGCTGGCGGCGGCGGCGGCGGGACGTTTCGCCTTCTCACGTAGGGCCTCCACCATGGGGCTGAGTGGCTGGGCCATGACACCGCGATGGAGAGGGTCACGGTGGTGCGGCGGCGGCGCTCGGGACCGGCGGCGCACGGCGGGCTTCGATGTGGCGGATCGTGCATGCGAGGGGGTGTCGGTGGATCGGGATCCGCTCCGATCTAGCGTCTGTCTTCAGCCGGCGACACGGGTTGTGGGCAGCGCGAGCTGGTGTCGTTCTCCGTGGTGGCGATAGCTTCTGTGTAGTGGAGGAGGTGGTGTGCTGGTGGTCCTAGTGCTCTTCTTGCACCACGGCAGTATCTACATGATCGGTCCTCCTGGATCTTGCCGTCGACGTGTTCCAAAACTACTGCCATAGATCTTGCCCAAAGATATATGAATCGGATAGAATCCGGTCGTGCGCGTCCATGTTAGCCTACACTGCTCCATGAAGGCATGGCGTGAAGCTCTATTGTGTGTTGACACCATGGGACATGTCGGTATCTCTATTTCCATGGCGTAGAAAACAGTGGAGAAAGTCATGATGGTTGAGATTGGAGGATCGGTAAGGCAGAAGGGCCTTGGAGGCGATGGAGTCAGCTCAGTGTTTGATAACTTTTAGAAGCATAAGTGACAAGTGGGGCGGCAACACTAGAGGATTTTATTTTTTGTGGTGCTCATCGCGTGCCGACTCATGAGTTTCAGGGTGAAAATCTAAGGTCTGACCTTCATTGGTTGTGGCTGGCAATTTCCTTGCTGAAGGTATTGTTTTGAGAGCTCGAACTTTCTCCAGGGTGAAAAACTAAAATCTTGGATCGGCCGACGACGGTGCTTGTGCACTGTTTCCTTCTTGAAGGCGTCACTTTTGGAGACCTTTTAAGTTTTCCGGGTGTTGTCTTTGGTGATGGTTTGTGTGCTACTGGTGGGAGGAGTGATCACTGTGGCGAGGCCTTTTTCCTTTCTTTTTTGTTTTCTTTCTTGGTTGTGTGCATCCTGGAAGTTTTTGAGACATCTAGTTGGTGCAGAGGCTGTCTGTAATTGATATATCCGCGATAAATATATTTCCCTTTTATAAAAAATGCGCCCATGTAATAATGTAGGCAACAAATATAAGTGACTTCAAAGTGATAAATCATTCTTCTGTGTCGTTAACTCAATTTCCTTTTTCTCAGAGAGGGTCGAGGCGAGTGACTGAAGCCCTAGACGACATCCAGTATTCTCTCGTCTTGCCATGGTGTGTCGCCAGCCAAACCCCAAGTTGTGATGTTCACGTTGCTGATTTTGGAGGGGGAGGGGAGGGGGCTTCTATTCGTTGGTGACGAAAAAGAGTGGCTGAGGTGCGGCCTTCGGCAGGCAATGCACAATAGCGATCTTCAATGGTGGCCCGGCCCGGTCACTAGAGAAGAGGGCGTCGGTGCATGGTCCTGGGAAGTGGCGAGCTCAACATCAAACCCATATCTGGCATATAGTGGCGTGTGTGATTTGCCTCGGGTATTCTTTGGGGATTATTCGTTTCAGGTTTGGGGGCGAGGCAGCGGCGCTGTCCTAGTGTGGGAATACTGGCCTGCCCGACCTTTCCCCATTTTGTTGGTGTACTTATCGTCGCCGGTGGAGGGTGTGTGGATTAGGTTCTCTAGTATGCTTTCGGTATCCTGACAGTTTTGCTTTCCGGTGGATCCATCTGGTTTCGATCGGTTTTCATGGTCTTTTGTGTTGCTACACGTCCTTTTTGGCATTTTCTTCTCCGGGTGGCGATTAGCTTGGTAGATTGCAGCCGCCAGTATCTCCTAGTCTTCATCGACAACCTTTCGTCTGTTGCGTCTACAAACTCCTAGGTTTAAACAAGTTTGATCCACCGTGGGGGAGTCCGAGATGTAGCATCGAGCTATGTTCATATCGCGTCGCCGGTGGATGCAGGAGGAAGAAGATTTCGGCACACCCAAGGATTTTAATGTAACATTAATTTTATTTAAGGGTTTGTTTGTAAGAACCTATGGTACTTATTTAAGGGCGATTAGTGTGTGGTCAGAGGAAATCAAGCATGTAAGTTTATCAGGTAGCTCAAGGTCGGTTGGTACCAATTTTGTAAGATAATGCCATATTAGTGGTGGCCCACTGTTACAAGATTATATGAGACATCCATATATAACCCTATACAGAAATTATATTATATATTTTTCTGCAATAAGGATGCAATGTGTTTTGGTAAGCATATTCCTGTTGATCCAATTCGGAGATCTCCATTTTGGAGCTCGTGGTGAGGAACTGGGATCTGGGCCTACGTCGGGCCTTGTCTCCTGCAGAGTTGGAGAAGGGGTAGGAGCTTGCTGCCCTACTCCCTATGCTCTCGGAGATCCTGGATCAGAGTTTGTGGCCCTACTCTTCCTTGGATAGATTTTTTTGTTAAATCTCTTTATTCTAAACTCACATAGGGGCACTGTTCTAACAGATTTAAGGGCGTTTGGCATGCGAGGATCCCTCTTAAGATTAGGATTTTCCATTCGCATGCAATCATGCAACATCTGCTGGCAAGCGATCGGATTATCAAGTATCCTGAGAGCATCTACAGTCGGACCCCCTATACCCTCCTTAAACGTCCGGACAGGCTGCCCAGTCACAAAAAATCAACCCAGATGGGCCTCTCAAACCGGCCTCAAATGCCTGGGCTGACCAGCACCCCTCATTTCCAGCCCAAATATGGGGCGGGTATAGGCGAGCCCGGGCACGCCCGCCACGTCGGACCCGAAAGCCCGACCCCACCTCAAATTGCCCCCAAATCAACCCCGCGAAGTGCCGGATCCATTTGGTGTTATCCTCTTATCTTCCTCCTCGCGTCGTTCGTCTCCCAGCTCCACCGCCGCGCGCGCTCTGTCGCCTACTAGCCTCTGCTCCCCCAGACGCTTGGTCAGAAGGATCATCTCTCCCGACCTCGCCGCGGAGGACGTCGCCCCCGGCCCGGAAGACACCTTGGTACGTCCGACAACTCTCTGCCTCTGCCTTTCGCGGGATGTGTTTGACAGAATGTCTGACCGGGTATGTTTGTCAAATTTGTAGGAGAAACAATGGATTCCGATGCTTCGTCCGGCGAGGAGTATGGACTGACGCGGCTTGATGAACCGATTCAAGAAGAGTTCGTCGATTCATCGGATTCGGACGAAGAAGTGGACATGATCATGCTCATGAGCATGGAAGAGGTTCAAGGGCTCAATCAAAGGGAGAAGAGTCATCAATCGGGATAGGGTATCCGGAGCAAAGCTATTACAGAAGGATTACTTTGATCCGAACCCAAGATTCCCGGATGATCCATGGTTTCGTCGTTGCTTTCGCATGCGAAAACCATTGTTTTTGCGCATTTGGAGGCAGTGGAATCACATGATGACTACTTCAGGCTCACAAGCAGAAGTGCACGGCTGCTATGAGGATGCTTGCACTTGGTACTGCGGCAGATGCCGTTGGTGAGATGGTCAGGATGGGGGAGAGTACATGCCTGAAAACTACTGTCAAGTTTGCCCGTGCTGTGGTGCAGGTGTTTGCAGCAGAGTATCTGAGAGAGACAAATGCACAGGACACGGAGAAGTTGTTGGCTATTGGAGAGGCCAGAGGGTTTCCAGCAATGCTCGGATCAATCGATTGCATGCATTGGCAATGGATGAACTGCCCCAAAGGTTTGCGAGGAATGTATCAAGGTCACACAAAAGAGGCCACTATCATACTAGAGGCGGTGGCATCACATGACTTATATATGGATTTGGCATGCTTTCTTTGGAATGCCAGGTTCTCACAACGACATCAACGTGCTTCAGCGATCTCCGGTGTTCAGGAGGCTTTGCAACGGGGAATCACCTCCGTGCAACTACACCGTCAACGGCCGAGACTACAACATGGGATACTATCTTGCCGATGGCATATATCCTCAGTGGGCTGCATTTGTGAAGATCATATCTGAACCACATGGCAGAAAGAAAAAGCACTTCGCAACAATGGAGGAAGCAGCTAGGAAGGATGTGGAGAGGGCATTCAGAGTGTTGCAAGCGCGTTGGGGAATTGTTCATGGGGCTGCAATGATGTGGGAACAAGAAACTTTGTGGCAGTTGATGACATTTGTGTTATTTTGCACAATATGATTGTCGAGGATGAGGGTGATGGTGTAGTCCAAACCAATTATTTTGAAGCACCTGGAGAACAAGTTGAAATCCCTGAAGATCAAGATGCAGTTGAGCTTATGAACTTTCTACACATGCATCAGAACCTGCAAGATCATGACGTGCACACGCAACTACTCAATGATCTGGTGGAGCATATGTGGACCCACAATGAAAATCAAAGAGCAGATGATTGATTGTGCACTTCAAATAAATTTGATGTAAACACTTCTTATTTTGTGTACCAACACTTGTTTTACGTGCGACGTTTAGTATCGGATAATTGACGTGCATGGCTTTGTATGGATTTGAGAGTCCGGATATGAGGCATGTGGATGCACGGAGCGAAATATGAGGGGTCGTCCGGGCGCGTCCGCGGGCGTACAGGGGGGCGGATTTGCAAGGTGCGGCTGTAGATGCTCTAACAATGCAGCAACAGTCTATTCTCTTTGTAGAGAGAACGAAAACACGAGACACAAAATCTTCAAGCGTATTCTTGCTATATTTCGATGGAGTTGCATTCGATCATGGTTGAATGTGAACTTTTTTTAACCCGGCTAGGTTTGATGATTTATTCTTTTTTTTCGCGAATACGCAAAGATTGCGTATCATTTCATTGGTAGGTAGGAAAGAACGTTACAGAAGGAGAACATTACATAGAGGACACCACACCAAAATGTGGTAAAACATAAGAAGAGAAACAACACAACCCTAAACTAGCCTAGCTCGAACTCCAGCCATGAAAGGTGAGGAGACAAGACACAAGACACCAAGGCCGCGTCACGACCAACACGAGGCATCCACAACACGTGGCTACGACTCAAGAACCGACCGAATCATCGTACCCCCACCAGAAGCGCCTAGAGAGTCGGCAACTGGGTCGCAGGACATGGCCGGGCCTGCGGAAGGAGCCATGGAGGTAGAGCCGACGATGTCATACATTGCGCCATGGATTTCCATGCCCGGAGAAGCACCCACACCAAGCACGGCCCCCAACAACTCAAAATCCAAGACCACGGACGCCGCGAGCAGCCAAGACAACACCTTAATGAAGGGGACAGCATTGTGATGCCGCTGCTGTCCAATCCAGACAACTGGATCTAGGGTTTCCCCCTGTGTTCGAAGAGGGACACGAAAAAGGCCATGGCAGCGTCTTCATGAAGAGGACGACACCCGCAGATGTCGCCGTTGCAGCACAACTGTGCAGGGATTTCGCCCCGGCCTGTGACCGAACAATCCCCAGGCCGCCGAACGATTCGGCGATGTGGGAACCAAACTGCTGGCTGGAGTCACTACAACACTGCAGGGAGGCAAGTTCTGCCCGTCGAGGAGACACTGGGCACCACCAGACCCACCACCAACCCAAATCACGCTGCACACACAAAAGCCGCCGTTGCCCAGAACCGCTGCCACCAGCCAGCTCGAGGAAGAGCGAGGCATGGCTGGACCAAGCCAGCGGGAGAGAAGACGCCGGTGGACCTGGCTGCAACCGTATCAGAGGTCAGGGGCCGGCCGAGTTAAAATCACATCTCTTCACCACTAAATATATGCCTAGTTTAGGTTAGAATATCAGTGATTGTTCATATCAAAGTAAGAAACAAAATGAAGGAAGAAATACTATAATGTGTCAAAAGCTTAAAAGTGCACACCCAGAATAGAATTAAAGTTGGAAGGCAAGATCTTTCCATTATAGTAATGTTAAAAGATATATTATAATAGGGCCACTAGCTAACGAACAATATATGTACTATTATATAGTGTACGAGTCTTGGATTGCATCTAGAGCATCAATCCTAACCACGGGTCTCCTAAATCGAACGACTGAGATTACAGGGATTCACAGTGAACAGTGCCTGCAGTTAGCTGAATCTACTTGGTTCTGGAACCATCGCTGCATCGCGTCATACCTCCCAGAAAAGAAGACCTATGCCTCCTCTACTATGCCGCAATTGTGAGGTTGTAATGAGTAAAAAAAGGATGTAGGTTGTGAGCCGATGCGAGATGGTCTGGAGGAGAAACTAAAGTTGAAATAAACAATTTGTGGGTTCCACCACATACATCTTTCTTTATATGCTTCGAAAATTTTAGGATGACCGCAGGCAATAGTTGTATTTTGTACTACCAATTAGTACATCAATCAACAATATAATATTTTACTCGGAATTCTATTTTCAAAGTAAAGTATGTTTTTTTCTTTTACCGGAATCACACCATAATGTTAAGACGTGCATTGCACGTGCATAAACACTAGTAGTATGATATATATGTTGGTATTATAACGGATAAAAGGTTAATATAATCACAGGTCACAAGGCACATCTCTAGTAATACTACTTTTGTGCGTGTAAAATGTAACTCCAGTGTGGAAACTACTATCTTTTATAGTTCAAAATTGTCACCCACGGCGTCTCTCTGAACAGTCATGGATAGAGATAGTGCAAAGGGGGTGTTTATCATCAGCAGTTTCTGGGGTAACTAGGGCGAAAAAACATTTGGATTGTCCAAAACATCTGGGATAGAAATTTTAGTTAAAAACAATGCCATGGTGATCACCCTTATCCGCCTATGTCGCTGACTTACGGTAGGGAAGCACCCTAGCTGCCATGGATGTGTTGCGATCACAGATGTCTACAGAGCCACCCAAACACTTGATTTGACATACATTACTAGCTAGTTATAGGCATGCATCTTGAATTAGATAACTTGATTAATCCGTAAATGATTTAATGATTGGTAATAGTAGCAAAATGAAAGTTTCATCCGTGACCTTTTTTTTAGAGCAGTTTCATCCGTGAACTAAGCATAGATTAAATGGTTAGGTTTTTTGTGGTGCAACCAGACTATCACATTTTAAGTTCTAGACTTGGCATTCGTGCTCGCATTTTGTTCAATTTTTTATAGGCTCTTCGATGATGTTCATGGGACATTGCGAATCTCAATATGTGTCGGATCAGTCCTTCAGAGGTGCTCATAAATGTATGATGTGCGTGTGTGCGTTCATATAGTTGAGTGGATATACGTGTATATAAGCGCCTACATTTGTACCGTGTTTCTAAAAAATGGAAGTTTCATCTAAAACATATTTCAAATTCTTCACTTTTGTTAGTCACAAACGTTGACATCCATAATTTTAATTTGGAAATCTCAAATTAACCTAGTGACCATACACATTTTCGTTTTAATCATTTTATATTTCCTTCCCGATACTTGATTTGAGATGTTTTACTAGCTAGCTAGATTTTTCGAAAAGGAGGTTATCCCCCGGCCTCTGCATCAGAACGATGCATGCGGCCACTTTATTAATAAGCAAATAGTTCAACAAAGTCTCCAAAGACACACAAAAAAAGTAAAAACGCTCACAAAGAGCTGGAAATAGGGAATCGGGACAGCCACAACCGGCGGCAAAAAATAGATAGGAAACTAAACACCTATCCTATTACATGACCGCCATCCAAACCGGTTGAAGATAGACCGTGCTACCATCTCCCATCGGACAGACCCAGTAACCATACGCTCCCTGGCATCCATCGGAGTGAGTAGCGATCACATACGGATTAACGTAGTGGCTCGGAAGATAACCTGCAAGAAATGAAAATTTGTTGTTCTGTTAAAAACCAAATCGTTCCTGCAGTTCCATATAGCCCATAATAATGCACATACGCCTACACGGATGTGTCTCGCTATTTCTATGTCAACTCCATTTAGCCACGTCCCAAATAACGTGTGAATGCTAGAGGGAGGAGCAATGTTAAACGCTATATGGATAGACCGCCATAAAATTTTGGCCAATGGGCACTCAAGAAAGAGGTGTTTGATAGATTCATCATGATCACAGAAGCTATACCTTCTAGATCCTGACCAGTTACGTTTTGCCAAATTGTCCTTAGTGAGAATGACTTGTTTGTGGACAAACCACATGAACACTTTAATTCTTAAAGGCACTTTGACTTTCCAGATATACACAGATCGAGGGAGAGAGACCGAGTTAATAATATCCAGATACATGGACTTTACCGAAAACACTCCATTCTTGGTTAGTTTCCAGTACAACTGATCTGGCTGTTGAGAAAGGTGGACATCCATCAATCTTCTCACAAGATGGAGCCAAGCTTCCCAACGGTTTCCCGCTAAGGTCCTTCTGAATTGAATATTTAGAGGATTGGACTGTAGTATTGTTGCAACATAGGCATCTTTACGCTGAACAATATTATAGAGAGAAGGATATTGGATAGCTAGAGGCGTCTCCCCTAACCATGTATCCTCCCAGAATCTCGTAGATGTACCATTACCAACGATAAATTTTGTCCTGTGGAAGAAGGCTGATTTCACTCTCATCAGTCCTTTCCAAAAGGGCGAATCGGTTGGTCTGACCGTCACCTGTGATAAGGTCTTAGAATGAAGGTACTTATTACGCAGAATCTGGGCCCATGTGGCATCGGTCTCTGCAGATAACTTGTACAGCCATTTGCTGAGTAAGCACCTGTTCTTCACCTCTAAATTTTCAATGCCAATACCACCTTGGTCTTTCGGCCTACAAATAATATCCCATTTAGCAAGTCTGTATTTCCGTTTTAACTCGTCACTTTGCCAGAAAAAATGCGATCGATAGAAGTCCAATCTTTTCCGTACCCCTACTGGTACCTCAAAGAAGGACAAGAGAAACATTGACATACTCGTGAGCACCGAATTAATGAGAATTAGTCGGCCTCCATATGACATAAGTTTGCCCTTCCAGCAACTTAGTTTCTTTTCAAATCGATCTTCAATACACTTCCATTCCTTGTTAGAGAGCTTGCGATGGTGAATCGGTATGCCCAGATATGTGAAAGGCAGCGAGCCCAACCCACATCCAAACAGTTGTTTGTAAGCTTCTTGTTCGTCTTTAGCTCTTCCAAAACAGAACAATTCACTTTTATGGAAGTTAATCTTTAACCCCGACAACTGCTCGAATAAGCATAGTACAAGCTTCATATTTCTTGCTTTCGCCAGATCATGCTCCATGAAGATGATAGTATCATCTGCGTACTGTAGAATGGACACTCCACCATCCACGAGATGCGGGACAAGACCACCTACTTGGCCATTTTCTTTAGCTCTTCCTATCAGAACTGTCAACATGTCTACCACTATGTTGAACAAGATAGGTGACATCGGGTCTCCCTGTCTTAGACCCTTGTGTGTCAGGAAATAATGACCTATGTCATCATTCACTTTTATTCCGACACTGCCTTTTTGCGTGAAAGACTCTACCTGCTTTCTCCAGGATTGATCGAATCCTTTCATCCGCAAGGCCTGCTGAAGAAATGGCCACTTAACCTTATCGTACGCTTTCTCAAAATCCACCTTAAAAACCACTCCATCTACTTTTTTCGTGTGGATCTCATGGAGTGTCTCATGAAGGACCACAACCCCTTCAAGGATGTTTCTGTCCGGCATGAAGGCTGTTTGAGATGGTTGCACCACACTATGTGCAATCTGCGTCAGCCTGTTAGTCCCCACCTTGGTGAAGATTTTAAAACTGACGTTAAGAAGACATATCGGCCGGAATTGCTCAATCCGCACCGCCTCTGTCTTCTTAGGGAGCAAAGTAATTGTTCCAAAATTTAAGTGAAATAGCTGCAGATGCCTAGAAAACAAATCCTGGAACATTGGAAGCAAATCACCCTTAATAATATGCCAGCACTTTTTATAAAACTCTGCCGGAAAGCCATCCGGCCCAAGCGCTTTATTATTCTTCATCTGTGAAATTGCCTCAAACACCTCTTTCTCCGAAAAAGGGGCGGATAGGATCTCATTCTCATCCGTCGCAAGTTGAGGAATATCCTCAACCCTGGATTCATCTAAGGACACAAAACTATCCTCAGGTGCCCCGAACAACTGCTTGTAATAGTTGGTAATGTATAATTTTAGGTTCTCCTGACCCAAAATCGTCCCCTCATCTTGCTCGAGCTGAAAAATTTTCTTCTTGCGATGCTTGCTATTCGCAATCATATGAAAGAATTGCGTGTTATCATCCCCTTGGATGACTTTTCGCACTTTAGCTCTAAGCGCCCATTTCAATTCTTCCTCTCGCAGCAATTCTTTCAGTCTCAGCTCCGCCTCCACTTTAGCCTCCAAGTCTCTGGTATTTAAAATGGAGGACTCGGCCTTTAAATCTAAGGCATCTATAAGGCTAAGGAGCCTTTCCTTTTCGACCTTATAGACGCCACTCAAATGTTTGGCCCAACCTCGAAGGAACTGTCTTAAGTGTCTAATCTTATTCTGCCATTTTTCTACGTTCGATCTCCCTCCTGAATCTTTTGCCCACTCACGTGCAACCAGATTCAGGAAACCTTCTCTCTCAAACCATGCTAATTCAAAGGAGAAGATATTTTTATTCCCCACATGAGTCGCCTCCCCAGAGTCAACAAGAAGTGGGGTATGATCCGAGATCGCTCGCGTCAACGCCTGGACCGTCACCAGGGGAAACTTCTCCTCCCAATCCACACTGGTGAGAACACGATCCAACTTCTCATAAGTTGGAGTTGGTAGTGTGTTGGCCCAAGTAAATTTTCTGCCATAAAGCTCGATCTCCCTGAGATCCAGACTTTCAATAATAGTGTTAAACATGAACGACCATCTGCCGTCAAAGTTATCATTGTTCTTTTCGTCCCGCCTTCTAATAATGTTAAAATCACCCCCAACCAGAATTGGGAGCCGTTCATCTCCGCAAATACGGACTAGGTCAGTCAGAAAATCTGGCTTTAGCTCAGGCTGCGCAGCTCCATACACTGCCACGAGTGCCCATTGGAACCCATCAACCTTCGACCTAACCCGAAATTTAACCGCAAATTCTCCCAGAAAAACGCTCCGAACCTCCAAGGTTTGGCACTTGACCCCAAGTAAAATCCCACCGGATCTTCCTCTTGGGGGTAAGCAATGCCAATCAAAATCAACTCCTCCCGATAAGGTGCCAAGAAACTGAGATGTAAAATTATCTCTACCAGTTTCAGAGAGGGCTATGAAATCTAACTTGTGCTCTATAGATGCATCCGCCAGAAACCTTCGTTTAGCCAAGTCCGCCAGACCTCTAATATAGACATGAATTAGGATAACTTGATTAATTATATATTAAAGTTTACACAAACAGTTTATAAGTAATGCTACTTTATCCATGCTAGCTAGCAATTTAGCTCATACATCTAAGATGATAGAGTAATAGATGGATATAAAGGCGTGCACAGGATGGATATGCATGAAATGGATATATATTGTGATCCGGATCATAGCATCACACATGCAGTTTGGTTTATCTTCCGTGCATGGGATATGCCATGAATGGATCCATTCATGCTTTTTTTTTGTTCTTGTCAGAATTTATCTCGTTTTGAAATATTTGGTTTTTTTCTTGTTTCAATGTGTGTCATCATGTTTCGTTGTTTACGAATAAAAAGAATGGACTTGTTTTGAATCGGTTTTACTGATAGAGAATGAAACACTAAGACCACAAATTACGAAACAATGAAAAGGTAGCATGAATCTCAAAGTAACCATGCATGGTGGATCCGTGTGGATTGTGCGTGGTTAAATTGTTTTTTCTCCACATACGCACTGTATATAAACTCTAAGCTGTCTGAGACTCGGGACAGCAAGGCAAGCAGTGCTGAGCAGTTGCAAGAAGAGAGAAATTAAGGTGATCAAATGCCTCGAGCTAATAAAATTTGGTGACTATCTATACTTTATGTGTTTTCATCTGCGTGCGTATCAACGGTTTTATCTGAAAGATTCTGATAAAATCACGAATGGAATGTGTGGTTAGATAAGATCGAGCAAGGTATCTTGCCTTAGGGAATGGCGTGGCTTGTTGGGTGCCACAATGTGAGCATTTTTTTTGTTTTGCAACGGGTCTATTCTGATACATAGTAGCAAGAGGTCTCTATCTCTATGCATGTGGCATGATCACTTTAGTTTTGACTTTCCTTTCCTTGTTTTAAAATATTTATTTTCGTGATGTTTCTTTTATATTCTTTCTTTTTGGCATAAATTGATACAGTGCATGTGCATATGACGACTTGTCGACCAATGCAATGTGTTACACATCTATTCGTTTGTGTAACATGTTGTACGATTGATTCTAATTTGGACATACCCGCTTCCCTTTTTCGTTGGGTGTCACTGTTCGGGATTTTGTTTATATCTCGAGAATATTAGAAGGTAAATATATTATATAAAAATAATTTATTATAACTTATGAACTACTCCAATATCGGACACCCTATTCTAATAGAGGAAGCTCAACGTTAACTGAAGGATTAAGATTTGAATGCCAGAAATATTAAAGTTCCATCATCCCCTTTCAATTATAGAAAGCAACTCTCTTACTTTATGTACGTGCATACATATATGCAAACTCATGAGAAATATTAATTTTAACATAATTAAATACATGTAAAGCTGAATAACTATAGGGGGCTTATAGGGGCCGGCGCACCGGCCCAACAGTTGGGCCGGTCGAGCCCCAGCCGTCCCATACAGGCCGATGCAGCGACCAAGGCCGTCAGATCTGACCCCCATTTCGTCCTCCTCGCAGTCGTTCCCCACACCCACCCATCCCTCCTTCCCCTCCGGGATAGAAATTGCAACGCCCTCCAGCACCGCCGACACCCCGCCATGCCTCCGCGAGAAAAAGAGAGTTTGAAGCACCACCGCGGCGTGCTCGTCGCCGGTCGCCACCGTCAGCCCTGGCTCCACCCCATGCAACAGCTGCACCCTCTCGTTGCAGCTCCGCATGCGATGGCTGTAGCTCGGTGGTGATGCAGCACCGTCATGCCATCAAAACCGCCATGCCGGGTTGAAGCTTTTTCTCCACGGCCATTGAAACTCTTTTTCAAGGTTGAAGCTTTTCACAGACCCGTTGAAGCTTTTTCACACACCGGTTGAAGCATTTCCCGCGCCGCTCGAAGGTATTTTTTGCGGTTGAAGCTTTTATCCATGATTTTTGCTGCAAACGGCACGAGAAAAAGCTACAACCGGTGGCCCTTTTTGCTACAACCAAGAAAGATGATGAAGTGTGGCCGGCGACGACGGGTTGCAAATTTGTTGCAACCGGCGGTGAAAAAAGCTTCAACCTTGATGGAAAAAGCTTCAACTGTCAGGAACGTGAGCTGCTTCGGTAGGAGCGATGAATGGGAGCTGCGAATGAGGGTGATGGAGCGCGTGCATGGCGGAGGGTGCCACGGTCGCGGCCGGAGGTGTGCCTGCTGGTGGCGCGTGCGGGGGATGGTTCCTGGTGCCTTCTGATGCGGAAGCCCCTACCTTCCACGTCGTGGGGAAGAAGCAGATGAGGAAAAACGATTCGAAAGAGTGGTCCCGTTGCTTTTCTCAGGGATGCTCCCCGTCACACGATCGAGCGATCGCCAGGCCCGCGTGCGTCCGGCGCAACGCTTGGGCCGGCGTCCCGGCAGCAAACGTTTCCCATAACTATATCAGCATCCAATGCTGTCGTATGTGGCCTAGGGATATGAAAAAGATTAGGGGATCTTTCAAACTTTGGTGGGATTCCATATTTTTCGGTGCTTGGCATCCAAAATATTCCCACTAAATCTTGTTATCCATCATCCAGCATGCATGCCATGTCTGCTACTCTTTCGCCAAATGGACGTATGCATATCATAATATAATTCAAAGGGTGTTATGTTCCATGGAGGTACATATTTAGTATGTCTTGTGGATCATTGGAAAATGATCCAATTCCCTTCGTTGCAAAATCTGTTTCTCTTCCCTCGTATTTCTAAGTTTTTTTTTGAAACGGAGGCAAAAGCTTTGCCTCATCCATTAAATAAGAGAGAAAAGAGTTTGTTACAAGTCACCCAATTACACGGCATGTGGATTATTCTCGCAAAATTAAAGACCCTAGCTTTTTTGCACCGGCGACGATCCAAAGGTTGGCCTCAGTAGAGATGGAGGAGAGCAAGATTGTCGGTGGAGCGCTCTTATGTTTGAAAACTCTTGCGTTACGCTCGTTCCAAATTGTCCATGACACGAGCATGGTGAGGGATGCCTTGGCTTGTCGGTTTGGCGTGCCGTCGGGGCAAGTACTCGTCCACCAATCTTTAACCGAGTCAAAGAAGGGCCAAACGGAAGTGTCTAGCCCGAGTATGAGGAATTTCTCGATGACCAATGACCAAAGCCTTCGAGTATAGCGGCATTTGTAGAAGAGGTGAGGTCCGCATTCTTGCACCCTCTTGCAAAGAGGGCAAAGATCACAATTTGGCCACCCACGCTTTGCCAACCTATCGGCGGTCCAAATTCTATCTTGGAGCGCCAACCAAGCAAGAATTTGATTTTTGGAGGTGCCCAAGCCTTCCAAACCATCTTATCCATGGGTGAGAGGACCATCCCTAGGAATTGCGCCTTGTATGCGGAGGCCGCCGAGTATTGCCCACTAGCCGTATGCTTCCAAAGGATGTCGTCCTCGGTGAGATCGTCGAGATGGACCTCAAGGAGGAGCATCCAAAGAGCGAAGAATTGCGTGATGTGCTCAACGGAAACGGCGGTGGGGGGTTTGATCTTCAGGATCCACGCGTTGTGCTTGAGCGCCTCCCGCACCTTCCAATATTTTCTCTTGGAGGCCTCATAGATGAGCGGAGCAATGTCCTTAGGCTTGTGCCCAAGGAGCCAAGGAGAGTCCCAGAAAGGGGTCTTCGCGCCGTTACCAACGATATGGTGGTGGAAGCATAGAAAAAGTTGAGGTCCTCGTCGTCGCATTGGCTTCCTGAAAGATCGTGGATGTCGCCTAGAGGGGGGGGGGGTGAATAGGCGCTTTAAAATAATTACGGTTTAGGCTTGAACAAATGCGGAATAAACCTAGCGGTTAATTTGTCAAGCACAAAACCTAAATCGACTAGGCTCACCTATGTGCACCAACAACTTATGCTAAGCAAGATAAACAACTAAGTGATAGCAAGATATATAACAAGAAACAATATGGCTATCACAAAGTAAAGTGCATAAGTAAAGGGCTCAGGTAAGAGATAACCGAGGCACGCGGAGACGACGATGTATCCCGAAGTTCACACCCTTGCGGATGCTAATCTCCGTTAGAGCGGTGTGGAGGCACAATGCTCCCCAACAATGCCACTAGGGCCACCGTATTCTCCTCACGCCCTCGCACAATGCAAGGTGCCGTGATTCCACTAAGGGACCCTTGAGGGCGGTCACCGAACCCGTACAAATGGCAACCCTTGAGGGCGGTCACCGAACCCGTACACTTTGGCAACCCTTGGGGGCGGTCACTGGTACCCGTCAAATTGCTCGGGGCGATCTCCACAACCTAATTGGAGACCCCGACGCTTGCCGGAGCTTTACACCACAATGATTGAGCTCCGAGGCACCACCAAGCCGTCTAGGGCGCCAAGGCACCCAAGAGGAACAAGCTCTAGGGTGCTCAAACACCCAAGAGTAATAAGCTTCTCAACTACTAACTTCCACGTATCACCGTGGAGAACTCAAACCGATGCAACTAATGCAATGGCAAGAACACACGAAGTGCTCAAGTCCCTCTCTCTCAAATCCCACCAAAGCAACAAAAGCTATGGAGGAAAGTGAGAGGAAGAACAAGGAGAACACCAAGAACTCCAAGATCTAGATCCACAAGGTTTCCCTCACATAGAGGAGAAAGTGATTGGTGGAAAGATGGATCTAGATCTCCTCTCTCTATTCCCTCAAGAAGGAGCAAGAATCATTGGAGGGATGGAGAGATAGCAAAGCTCTAGAAGGTCAACAATGGAGGAGAGAGAGCTGCAAGGGGATAAAAGAACCGTTGGGGGCAAGGGGGAAGAAGACCCCCTTTTAAAGGAGCCCCCAAATCCAACCGTTACCTGTCTCAGCCCGCACAGAGCGATACTACCGCTCCGCAGAGCGGTACTACCGCTCCGCAGAGCGGTACTACCGCTCGGGCGGTAGTAATTCAAAAAACAGCAGGCGAGAACACGGAACTGGAGCGGTAGTGCCGCACTTAGCGGTACTACCGTTCCAACCAAGCGGTACTACCGCTAAAGCGAAAAGAGCAACAGAAGCTTGCACACTCTGCGAAAAAACAAGCGGTAGTAGCAGCGGTAGTGGAGGGCGGAAGTACCGTACCATGCGGTACTACCGCCCAGCAGAGCGGTACTACCGCCCTGAGCGGTACAACCGCACTACTGCCGCACTACTACCGTTTAACAGAAAACGATACCAGAAGAAATACCCCCAAGCGGTACACGCTGCGGTAGACCACAGCGGTACTACCGCACAAGCGGTACTACCGTGGTACCGAGCGGTACTACCGCTTGGGTGCTGCAAAAGTGCCCAAGCAGAACAGACAGATACAGGAAAACCAGAACTGCCACAACTTCTACATATGAGCTCCGAATTGAGCAAACTCAAGCTTGTTGGATAGATGACGACAAATACTATCCAACAGCGAGATATGCCTAACATATAGAGATGAGAAACCTCTATGAATGAAGAAACGGCATAAACTCCAACATCGAAAACATCATAGAAGATGCATAGATGAACTCCGTTTTCGATGACCTCGAGCTTGTCATGAAGATGACCAAAAGCTCAAAGACTCACAAAGAGAAACACCAAACACGAACCAAGAAAGATGATGCAAGGATGCAATGGTTTGAGCTCTCTACGAAGATACGATAAAGCTACTCACTTGAGAGCCCCCCCTTGATAGTACGGCTATCGATCCTATAACCCGGTCTCCCAACTACTACCATGAGACCGGTAAAATAAAAAAACTATCAAGGGCAAACCTTTGCCTTGCGCATATTCCACTTGAGCTAGATGATGACGATCTTGACCTCCTCAAGTTGGACCACCTTTCTTGGTTGCGCCGGCTCGATGAAGACTAGTTGATTGCTCCCCCATACTCCACTATGGGTGAGCCACTCTTCGGCACATCTTCACAAGTCCATTGTCACCACAATGGACGGCAAGCTTCAAGCATGTGATCTCTTCGTGATGCTCCACTTGAACTTGCACACCGCAATCTTGATGACGATCACCACTTGATGTCATCCTCCATGGGTTGTGTGATATCTTCCTTTTGATGCACGCCCATGGAAACAAACCTAACCCCACAAAGAACTCTCGCATAGAACACGGGTTAGTACACAAAGCGTAATGGACAATGCTTACCATACCATGAGATCACTTGATCTCGCTTGGTACATCTTCTATGCTTTGTGTGTTGATCAACTTGAATCACTCTTCATATGTAGTCTTGATCAACCTTGAATCTTTCC
This sequence comes from Elymus sibiricus, assembly GCA_039707655.1. Classification (NCBI taxonomy): domain Eukaryota; kingdom Viridiplantae; phylum Streptophyta; class Magnoliopsida; order Poales; family Poaceae; genus Elymus; species Elymus sibiricus. The sequence continues at coordinate 121,223,715 of CM077671.1, read as the reverse complement.
AACTCTCTTCATTAGGATGATGTCTTGAAGGTAAACATGAATGTTCACACAAACTTCTTCTTCAAGACATGCTTGCAATAGGCTCAACACTCACATGACCAATCTTTGGATAAATCCTTGAATAGCACCTTGGTCAACACATATTCTTCTTCAAATCACCTTGAGACCAACAAATGGTCTACAAGCAAAGCCTATGGACAAACCCTTCAAATATAACTCAAGGCAACCATTAGTCCATAGAGATTGTCATCAATTACCAAAACCAAACATGGGGGCAGCACATGTTCTTTCACTTCCCATCCCCACCCACATCTTGGTGGGCTCCTTCCATTCATACCACGGCCACCGCAACCTGAGAGCCCGAGTGAACTTGTCAGTGTTGAGAACCCCAAGCCCCCCATACTCAAGAGGCCGGCAAACAATCTCCCAATTCACCTTGCATTTAGCCCCCGTCGTCTTGTCCGAACGGGACCATAAGAAAGCTCTCTCGAGCTTGTTCACATTGAGAAGGATGGTTGGTGGAATGACCAGCGGGGTGGCGGGGTAGACCACTTGGGATGTGATCACGGACTTGACAAGGGTCGTTCGCCCGATGGTGGTGATGTTTTGACCATCATAAGATGATAACTTGCTCGCAACTTTGTCCACGAGAAATTGGAGGTCCATCAACTTGAGCTTCCAAATGGAGAGGGGCAGCCCCAAGTATCGCAAGGGGAACGAAGCCCGTGTTGCCGGCAAACTTTGGGTTAGGCGGCCCAAATCAAGATGGTTGCAGCGAATGGGCACGATAGAACTCTTCTGGAAATTGGTGCAAAGGCCCGTAACCTCTCCGAAACCCCTCAAAATGCTTGCAAGGTTGTCCACATCCTTTTTGATCGGGGCCAAGAGGACGGCTGCGTCATCCGCGTACAGAGAGGTCCTCATCACGGCTCCCCTACCCCGAATTTTATGGAGGAGCCCCTTTCTAGTAGCTACATCTAGAATTCTTTGGAGTGGATCAATGGCGATGACGAACAGAAGTGGGGAGATGGGATCTCCCTGCCGAAGACCTTTCCCATGCTTGATGGGACACCCGGCAATACCATTGAGAACGATCCTCGAGGATGAAGAGCTAAGGAGGGCCGCGATCCAGTCCCGGAATTTACTTGGGAAGCCTCGCCGTTGGAGAAGATCAAGCAAATACTCCCACTTAACAGAGTCGAAGGCCTTGCGAATATCAAGCTTGAAAAGGAGGGAAGGTGTCCTCCTCTTGTGGAGGCGCCGAGCGAGATTGCGAACATACAAAAAGTTGTCGTGGATGCTTCTTGTTTTGATGAAGGCACTTTGGGCGTTGGAGACGAGGTTTGTCATGTGTGGGCCGAGCCTCATGGAGAGCACCTTCGCGATAATTTTCGCGATTGCGTGGATGAGACTGATGGGTCTATAATCGGCGATCCCCTCCGCCCCTTCCTTCTTAGGCAGGAGCACCACGTTTGCAGAGTTTAGCCACTGGAGGTTTGCAGTGTGTAGGGAGTCAAAGCGCGTGATAACCCTCATGAGGTCGTGCTTGATAATGTCCCAACATTTCTTGAAGAAGAGGCCCGTGAAACCATCCGGCCCCGGTGCCTTGTCACTTGGCATGTCGTTGATCGCTTCGAGAACCTCACTCTCAGACATAGGGGAGTCCAGGCCATGCAAATCGAGAGGTTCGAAATTTAGCTCCTCCCAATTGAAATCTTTGCGGCTTTTAGGGCCTCTGCTCATGACATTTGAAAAGTGGTCTTGGATTAGCTTCGCTTTGGCATCGTGCTCGGTGACCCAACCAAGCTCGTTCTTGATTCTATGTATATGGTTTTTTCTTCTCCTTGCATTAACACGGCGGTGGAAGAACTTGGTATTGGCGTCCCCTTCTTTGAGATTGAAAATTCTTGCACATTGTTTCTTGCGAGATCTTTCGAGCGCACCTAAGGCGATGACCCTTCTCTTGAGCCTGGCTCGGAGCTCGAGTTCTTCGGTGGAGAGAAGCCTATCCTCTTGGGCAATGTCAAGGCGTAGAATCACCAAAAGCGCTGCCTGGAGGTGAATTTTAGCCTTTGAGAAAAGGCCCCTACTCCACTCGGAGAGGCGGAGCGCCGTCTTCTTGAGCTTGTGATGTAGGATTTGGTATGGCTCAGTGTGTTCTACCCTCTCGTTCCACGCCTTTTGGACCACCACTTTGAAACCGGGCATGGATGCCCAAAAAATTTCAAATTTAAAGACCCGAGGTCTTCTTGATCCCTTGTCGTCGGCAAGAAGTGGCGGACAGTGGTCGGAGAGGGAGGAGGAAAGCGCATTAAGGACATGGGTGTTGAAGGTTGTGTCCCACCCGGCGTTGCAAAAGAACGAGTCTAGTTTGCACAAGGTAGGGTTTGCCCTCTCATTGCTCCACGTAAATCTCCGGTTTTGGAGGTGAATTTCTTTGAGCTCACAGCTCTGAAGCGTTGCCCTGAAACGATTGATCCTGCTGCGGTTAACATTCCTCTTGTTTTTATCTCTAGCCCGGTATATTTGGTTGAAATCTCCGGTGGCAAGCCACGCCGTCCCCGGTGGCGGCTTCTCTGCCAGCAGCTCGGCAAAGAAAGCATCTTTGCAGGAGTAATCCGTGAGGCCGTAGACGGAAGTGATCTTGAAGAGGACGTTGACTAACAACTAGATCAGACATGATCAGTTGTATGACATAAGAGTGATATCATTAAAAAATGCTTTTGAATAATACAAATAAAAAGTTTGAATTTTCAGTGTCACTTACCCACAATTTATTAGTTTAACTGTTGATCAAACTTTAAAAATATTATTAGTGTGGCTGATTGACATTTTGCATGACAGGTAGTTTTGGACAACGATGTTTTGATCATTATGAAACAGGTGGGACACCTATAATATGATGATCTGAGATGTACATTAAGAAGTATAATGTCCATTAGAAAGAGAAAAGAGATTGGGAAGAAGACAATAATGTCTCTTCCAAGCAGAAGATTAGTGGAGCCTTAGCTTTGGGTGGTGTAAGCTAGCTGCTGGTAGCACTAGGGCTGCATGCATGCGGTACTTGGAAGAAAGTAGAGGGGGTGGAAGAGATGAGCTAGTATTTCTGTTAATGGGGGTCAGGTCTAAATTCAAGTCTTGTTTATTTTCCCCGGAAAAAGGTTATATCCATGTAATTTGTGAATTCTGAGCTGTACGAGTTGGGATATATAAGTTTTATTTCCGTAATGAAAATGGAGACGGGGAGCTTTTTAACCCTAAAAAATTTGTTGCGTATGCCAATGAGCCATAGCTATACTAACAGTCATATGACAAGTGACAGAGATACCCCACGGTGGTCACTTTGAGCGCGCTATGCACACGTCGAGGATTCTTATGCCACCCGCCTTTCGCTCGCCTCTCTCTCTCTCTCTCTCTCTCTCTCTCTCTCTCTCTCTCTCTCTCTCTCTCTCTCTCTAGATCTCTCATGCGCTCCCATGCGCTATAAAAGGAAGGCCTCGCACTATACTCCCACGCATCACACTCAAGGCAAAACCACTAAGTGGCACTAGCTTACTTTCTCATAGAAAAACACTAGCTTTCCAACTAGCTCCTTTCACAATCCATCAAGAAGACCGACGAGAAAATATGGAGAGGGTGACGAGGCTATCGACGGAGAAGGCGGTGGTGATCTTCACGCCGAGCAACGACTGCCCAATGAGCTACACAGTGACGACCCTCTTCTCGGGCCTCGGCGTGTGCACGGCCGTGCACGAGCTGGACAAGGATCCCCGCGGCCGCGACATGGAGCGCGACCTCGCCCGCCGTCTGGGCCGCACGCCGGCCGTCCCGGCGGTCTTCATCGGCGGAAAGCTCGTCGGTTCCACCGACAGGGTCATGTCACTGCACCTCGGTGGGAAGCTGGTGCCCATGCTCAAGGCCGCCGGGGCGATCTGGCTCTGAGCCTGAGAGGCTGAGAGCAGCATCAAGTTAACTCCAACGTATAAGTACCGTTAGTAACCAAATTTTGCACTGCATGCATGGACGTGTAGAGAGGTTTGGTTTGTATTTTGCCTACTAAACTGTCCTCACGTGAGTACGTGACGGGAGCACCATAAGTTTTGGCCGCTATCGATAAAGGAATGACAAAGCTGCGTATCTTTGTACGAAAAGTGGGACCATAATTGCATCGTTCTGGCCTTCTGCCGGTTCCTCTCCTCCAAAAAAAAGCTAGGGTTTTTGCCTCTCGCCGGCGTCGCCGCCGGTCCGCCTCGTCTCCGGTGGCCCTAGGGCCATGGGGACGTGGTGGATCCTGGTAAGGTCTGGCGAGAGGGCTCCGTTTTTAGTCGTTTCTTTGAGTTTTGTTAGGGTTTGTGTCCTGCTCAGGAAGGCGAGACGGCGGCGGCTCCCTGAAGATGGAATAAAGGTCTCCCCGCCTAGCCCCCGTTCCGGTGGTGCGTCTAGCATCGTTGGTGGGCGTGTGGAGGTGTGTCTCCGGCGGATCTATCTTTGGTGGATTTGCTCGGATCTAGTCGTTGTTCGTCTACGTTCGTGTGTTTTCGGGTTGGATCCTTTCGATCTACGTTATTCTTCATCGGCGGCGGTTGCTGTTCTGGTGCGCTGGTCCTATGGGGCCTTAGCACGACGACTTCCCGACTGTCTACTACAACAAGTTGTGCCCGACTCCGGCGGTGGAGGGGCGATGATGGCGGCACGCCTTCGGCTCACTTCAGTGCTTGTAGTCGTCGCTAGATGGTCTACGGATCTGGATGTAATTTTTATTATTTCTGGTGTTCGTTGTACTGCCATGATTGAAGATGAATAGATTGAAAGTTTTTCGCAAAAAAAAAAAATCTTTGTACGAAAAGTGGACTTTTTTTTTCCCTCGTTGCTCCCCTTTTTCGGGCTTCTTCTTTTCAGCACCGAGTTTGCGTTTTGAAACCATTCACAAATAATGAACTTGTTCACTAAGGGCCACGGTAGCCGTCAATCTCTCTGAACGTCGACGTTTTTTTTCACTTCTTTTTCTCCCTAAACCGGTCTTCAAATTCGTTACTGCATTCTAAACTTTGCCCCGTGTCAGGTTATTTGTCGAGTGTATTTTATTGGGTACGAGGCCAAATAACATTTCCCTATTCCACGATAAAACACTAGGCAAAAGAATGGCAGTCGACAGATCACATGTTCCCCGAGTTTATGTCATATGGCACTCAAAAACACATAGTTTGCCATGTTTCTACCACACTATTAAAATCTGGGATTTCGCCGAGTTCAATTCATCGAAAGCTCGGCGATGACACATAACTAGGCAAACTTCACCGTTTGCCTAGTGACTCAACGAAAGAAAGTAACTGAGCAGTGTCGCATATTCGCCGAGTTCTGACGAATATAAACTCGGTAGTGCGGACAGATGAACCCCATAGACTACTAGGCAAGACGTGACGGCGGTCTACATTTGTCGGGTTTCCTCTATTGGAAACTCGGCAATTTTTTGCCTTTTTATTTTTTAATTACGAAATTTCAGGGTTCTCGAAACAGGCTTTCACCCCGCTTTATAGATAAAGCATAAGTCCATACAACGAAGTACCAAGCTCAACCCGAAAATAAGACTGCTGGGGCCACAGCACAATCGCGCCCAAAAAAGGAAGAAGAAACATAAAAAGCCACCTGGGGCAAGCTAAGTGGTAGACGAACGGACGGAGAGCCTGCGCGCAGAAGCCAGCAATGCGTCAAGTGAGAGCTCAAGCCGGTCACGATCCCTCGGCCTAGCGAGCGGATGCCAGTGCTGCAGGAAGGCAAGAAATTTGAACATCGAGTCAGATGCACGCCGCGGGAAAATCCGCTCAATCACCATCTTATTGCGAGTAGTCCAAAGGGTCCACGACATAGCCGCGAAGATGAGCCAAAACAGTCGGCGCTTACGGCCAACCTGGGTTGCCCGGACCTGCAGGAACTCTGCAAGATCGCGGGCCTCCCACTCCGGCCCGAGGGCCACACGAACAAAGCACCAAAGTGCCTGAGCTGCTACGCAAGAAAACAAAATGTGAGTACCAGTCTCGGGTACGAGGCAAAGAGGGCAAAGGCCATTGCTCGGACCATGGCGTTTAAGCACCTCGGTCCCCGAAGGTAGGCGATCACGCAGGAGCTGCCACACGAAGATCTTGATTTTAAGGGGCAACGGCGCCTTCCACAGTGGGGATAACCACTGGAGAACCGGCAGCCGGCAAAGCGCCTGATAGGCCGAGCTAACGAAGAATTCTCCGGACGGAGAAAGACTCCAAGATACGGTGTCAGGGGCCTGGGACACAGGTCGAGGGACTATTTCCCTCAAGATTGCCCATTCCTGCACCTCCTCCGGTCCGAATGAGCAACGGAACGTAATGTTCCATCCCTCCTCCAAACCGGCCGCAGAAACTAACACATTCAGGTCGTCACAAATGGCAAAGAGCCTCGGGAACCGAGTCCGGAGCGGCTCCCCATCAATCCAAGGATCCAACCAAAACTGGGTAACAGACCCGTTGCCAACCGAGAAGCGCACACCCAGCCTAATCTCTTCCTTGATGGCCTGGATATATTTCCAGAACTGTGACCCAGCCGAGTGGGAACAAGCCAAGAGGGGCTGGCCCTGCAGGTACTTGGACTCAATCAGTTGTAGCCACAGCCCACCATCGCCCCGCATGATCCTCCAAACCCACCTCAGCATGAGGGCCACGTTCATGCGGCGAGACGCCGGGAAGCCTAGACTACCCCGATCCTTGGGCAAGCAGATGTCCGCCCATTTCACCATATGGTATTTAGGGCGACCATCCACCGCCTGCCAGAAGAACCTAGCCAGCTCCTTGTCAAAGGAGCTATGCACACCTTCGGGCAAGATGTACATCCCCATCATATACATGGGGAGGCTAGCGAGGTTAGAGCTAATCAGGACTGTTTTGCTTCCTTTAGAAGTGAACCTTCCGCACCAGGGCTCCGCACGGGACGCTACTCGTCCCACAAGCGGATCAAACCCACTCACCAAGATCCTGGACTCCGACAGGGGCATCCCCAAGTATGATATGGGGAAAGATGCCAGCCTACAGTTGAGGTTGTCCGCAATCCTCTGCTGCTCAAGCTCCGAGTAGCCTAGGACCACCACCTCACTCTTGTCAAAATTAATCTTAAGACCAGACATTTCCTCAAAGTAGAGCAGGAGGAATTTAAGGTTGACAATGTCCATATCCGAGCCTTCCACCATGATCATGGTGTCATCCGCATACTGCAAGTGGGTGACACCTCCTCCCGGGATGAGATGACCAACCACACCCTTAAGGTGGCCGGCCAACTGGGCCTTATCTAGGATGCCCGCAAGGGCATCCACAGCGAGGTTGAAAAGCAAGGGGGAGACAGGACCCCCCTGCTTAATACCTCTGGAAGCCTGAAAGAAAGGCCCAAACTCTCCATTGATGTTAATCACCGTGTTCCCCGATCTAACCATCTACATGATCCAGGAACACCATCTCTCGTCAAATCCTCTCCGCTGCATAACCAACCTCAAAAAGGACCAATCCAAACGGTCATATGCCTTCTGGAAGTCCAATTTAAGGAAGACACCCTTATGACACCGCGATGCCACCTCGTGGATAATCTCGTGAAGGGCCAGGATCCCATCATGGATCCGCCGGCCCTTCAAGAATGCGGTCTGAAGGGGGTGAGCGATCCTCTCCGCCACCGGGGATAGCCGGGTCGCGCACACCTTCGCAAAGATTCGCTCCAACACGTTAATCACCGTGATGGGGCGGAATTGCCGAATATCCGTCACCCCAACTACCTTGGGGATCAAGGTAATAACACCATAATTTATTCTAGCCATATACAAAGTTCCAATATAAAACTCATGGAACATAGGCATAATGACCGGGCGCAGGACCTCCCAGAATTTCTGGAAGAATACCACCGGCAGGCCATCCGGACCCGGGGCCGAGCTAGCCTTCATAGAGGCAATCGCTCGCCCCACCTCCTCAGACGAGAAAGGGAGCGTAAGCTCCGCATTCTCCTCCTCAGTGATTTGGTCCTCAGGCGGCCAAAAATCCTCGCAGAGGGAGACACCTCCGCGCGGTTCAGCCGAAAACAACTCCTTATAAAACGAGTAAATATGGACGGAGATGTCCTCTGGGCTCTCCAGAAGGACATCCCCGTCCCAGAGGTAAGGGATGGCACACTTCCTCCTACGACCATTGGCTAACGTCTGGAAGTAAGCAGTGTTCGCATCCCCCTTAAGGAGCCAGTTCTGGCCCCCCGACGCTGCCAAAACAGCTCCTCACCCTTATAGATATCCATGAGCGAGGCCTCGAGGGAGTACCGCCTAGTCCAGTCATCCGGAGACAGTCCCGGTCCATCAGCAAGACCATCCAGCACCTTAATCTGATCAAGCAAGGCCCCTTTACGGGCCCGAAGATCCGCACCCAGGTTCGCCCCCCAGCCCCTCATGAGCTGTCTAGCCATTTTGGCACAATGGTGCCAGACATCCACAGCACAAAAAACACGAGGTGGGGCCGCAGCCGCCTCTATCCAGCGGCCGCGCACCATCTCCACGAAGCCCGGCTGCTCCAACCAAAACGCCTCAAAGTGAATGCGACGAGGTCTCGGGGGGGGCATCATCCCCGGACGAAAAGAGCAAAGGGACATGGTCGGAGCCAATCCGAGTAACCGCCCTGAGTGAGCACAGCGGGAACATTAATTCCCATTGGGCCGACACAAAAATCCGATCCAAAACACTCCTGATGGGGTTAGCCTGCTTATTCGTCCACGTGAACCTAGCCCCAACCCGGGCTATCTCACGAAGGGCCAGATCCGCAATGCAGGGTTCACATCTATGTTGAGCACCCATGGAGAAAAACTCGGTACAGATTTGAGAGAAGGGCGCAGGGGCACATGGCAACAACTATTTGACGGTTTTGGACTTCTCAAAGTGCATGTGGCACTTAATTATATTTAGGTCTGATGACAGTATGGTTAGTGAAACTAATATCGGTTGCTAAAGTTTATCTTACGATATTGGTTCCATAAAGATCTTGCTGCAGTTGTGTGACCCCCCCCCCCCCCCTCAATTTCAAAAAGATGAAAGGCGTGGTTTCCCGGTGACTCGAAGGTTTTCATTTTGTTTGGTTTGATTTGAGTCGTAGGGAAACACACAATTTTAAGAGGGGTCATCGTGGATGAATGTTTTGTGGGAATGCATCAAAACATATAACACCAGCCCTCACACACCTACCATACATATTCCCTGAGTAGTGTCCCTTGTCGGTGGTATCATTTGAGTTTCAACTAAAACTTACTAGATATCCCATGTGCACGACATGTTTGACCCCGTGTACTACGTAATGAACCCGAGCGATCCCTTCGCTGTTTACTGAAACCGATCGATGCGAGCGATACTCGTGCGCGTACTTAGTTTGCTGGCCCGATGTAACAACACGAGACCGACGATCGAGATTCCTTCGATATATTCTGTAATCACCGTATGATTTCTTTGTTTCTCGCATTCATCCTCGCATCATTCGCAATGCATCGGCACTCCGTTGCCATCGTTTTTCAAAACTTGCATCCGTTTGTAGTTGCCGGTTCTCCCCGTTCTTGTCGTTGACCATTTCAAGACAAAAAAACACTTTCATGCGCCTGCTGCATCATTAAAAATATTGCTTTATAAGTGGGAATAAAATGCTCTCAAAATGGGTTGAAAGTTGGCAAGCGGTCTTATTATATTATAGGTAGACCGCCTCCCAAATTTCGTCGCATTTGAAGTCCCAACGGATAACTATAGCGGCACTATCACCGGTAAAATTGTCGGACGTTTCTCGTAAGTAAAACTCATTGTCGGGCCGCTCATTTCCGTCTCTTCTCTCAGCCCAACCAACCTACATAGCCCACTAAAACACACCTCGCCTACCCCCCCAGATCCGACCGTCCGATAGCGATCGGAGGGTCCGAAAACACCCTAAAACACTAACCCTAGCCCCCTTACTATATATGGACGCCCTCCCCTGCCAAAAATGGCACCCCTAGCCTAGCCTCCTCTATCCTCGCGCCGCGCCGCCATCTACAAACGGTCGCCGCCCTCAGAATCTGCGTCGTCCACTTCTCTCCCACACGCCTGGGTCCGCCAGGCCTAGATTTGGCATGCGCCAGCACGTACGCCGTCGTTCCCCGCAAACCGCAGCCGCGCCTCTCACTCCCTCCTCAATCCAGATCGAGAGGAGTTCGATTCCGATCCTCGACGATATCCTCCTTTGAGGGAGTCCTATACTAGGGGGTCCCAGCCGAGATAAGATAGTTAATGGGCCGGGCTGGAGGCCCACCCTGGAGGAATGATCGTACTTGATCATTGGGCATAGCTAATATTTGAGTGTGTTTCATGAATGGATCAATGATTGAGCATGATGGGCTAGGGACAACTTTCTTTAGTGTTGATATTTTGGAAGACATGGTTGCTTGTTGGCATGCTTGAGTATTGAAGTCATTATGTTAAAACTAGACTATTGCTTTGAATCATCAATAAGTCCAAATGTCCATGCTATACAAAAGAAAAGAATATGAGATGAACATGTTAGGCAGCATTCCACATCAAAAATTCTGCATTTATCATTTACCAACTCGAGGACGAGTAGGAATTAAGCTTGGGGATGCTGATACGTCTCCAACATATCTATAATTTTTGCTTGTTCCATGCTGTTATATTATCATTCTTGGATGTTTTACAATCATTTTATAACAACTTTATTTCATTTTTTGGGACTAACTATTGACATAGTGCCAAAGTGCCAGTTGTTGTTTTTGCTTGTTTTTTACTTCGCAGAATATCAGTACCAAACGGAGTCCAATTGCGACGAAACTTTTTGGAGATTTTTTTTGGACCAGAAGACACCCAGTGGGCCAAAGAAGCCACTAGGGCGCGCCAGGGGGCCCCCGGCGCGCCATGATGGATTGTGCCCTCCACGGGGTCCCCCTCCACCGCCTCTGGTGCCTATAAATTCCCAAATATTCAGAAAACCCTAGGGGAGTCGACGAAACACAATTCTAGGCACCGCAAGTTCCAGAACCTCGAGATCCAATCTAAACACCATCACGGAGGGGTTCATCTTCTTCATACGTGCCTCTCCGATGATGCATGAGTAGTCCACCATAGACCTACGGGTCCGTAGGCAGTAGCTAGATGGATTCCTCTCTCTCTCTCTCTCTCTCTCTCTCTCTCTCTCTCTCTCTCTTATGATTCTCAATACAATGGTCTCTTGGAGATCTATTTGATGTAAACTTTTGCGGTGTGTTTGTTGGGATCCGATGAATTTTGAGTTCATGATCAGTTTCTATCCATGAATATTATTTGAGTCTTCTTTGATCTCTTATATGCATGATTACTTATAGCCTCGTATTTCTTCTTCGAATCTTTGGTTTAGTTAGGCCGACTAGATTGATTTTTCTTGCCATGGGAAGCGGTGCTTTGTGATGGGTTCGATCTTGCGGTGTCCTTTCCCAGTGACAGAAGGGGCAGCAAGGCACGCATGTATTGTTGCCATTAAGGATAACAAGATGCGGTCTATTCCTACATGAATAGATCTTGTCTACATCATGTCATCGTTCTTATTGCATTACTCCGTTTTTCCATGAACTTAATACACTAGATGCATGCTGGATAGAAGTCGATGTGTGGAGTACTAGTGGTAGATGCAGGCAGGAGTCGGTCTACTTATCTTGGACGTGATGCCTATATAATGATCATCGCCTTGGATATCGTCAAGATTATTCGATCTTCTATCAATTGCCCAACAGTAATTTGTTCACCCACCGTGCGCTATACTCATGAGAGAAGCCACTAGTGAATCTTACGCCCCCCGGGTCTACTTTTCCAACATATTGCTTTCCGATCTATCTTTTTGCCTCTTTATTTTCAGATCTATAAAACCAAAAACCCAAAAACATATTGCTGCACTTTTTATTTGCTCTTTTTATTTTGTGTTCTTGAGAGATCTATCTCTCCTATCTATCACTACCTAATCTATCTTTTTACCGTAGAGAGATTGACAACCTCTCTTTCGCGTCGGGTTGCAAGTATTTGTTATTTGTGTGCAGGTGCTGCTTATCGGGTGGTGGTGATCGTCCTACTGGTTCGATAACCTTGGTTTCATAACTGAGGGAAATACTTACCGTCGCTGTGCTGCATCATCCCTTCCTCTTTGGGGAAATACCGACGCAGTCTCAAGCCACGTCATGGGGGCTCGTCGGGTATTGCAGGATCCCCTCCATCGCGGTGACATCCTCCGGCGAGGGTGATGGCAGCGAGGACTTGGAGGCGACTGAGGAAGAGGGGAGTGCCGGTCGGGCGCCGTCGCCCAGCCTCCACACATCCCTGCACGGTCTCGGGGATGACGATGCTGCCTCAGACGAGCAGCGCCAAGTTATTCCCCCCAGGCCCGGAGGCCCGGGGGACGGAGCGAGGTCGGGCCCCGCGACCCCTCCTGCACTGGCGACAGGGGCCGGTGGCGAAGACGCTGCGCCCACAGCGGCGACGGCTACGCCTCCTCCGGAGGCCTCACATGCCCCTACGGGAGGGGAGAACTTGGCCGGTCCTACCAAGGGCCACGCCAAGCGCCCTCCAGGCAGCGTTGAGACGACGCACGAGAGCGGCGTGGGCACGCCATCGGCCATCGCAAAGAAGAGGAAGTGGGCTGCCCGGGATGAGTAAGTTCCTTAATCCGCTCCCATGTTGTGTGTCTCTGACTGATTGTTCCAGCTAACCCTTTCCCCGGCGCAGGTGCTCCGGCGTCGGCGAGGAGAAGAAGAAGAAGGCAAACGCTGAGGCGAAGGTTGTGCCCGTCAAGAAGGCGGCCTCAACCCTTGGCCGAAGCCTTGGCGGGCGCGGGGGCAGTCTGTGCCAGCCCGGCGCCGTGCTCGGTCGTGCGGGCGCCACCACGGCACCCAGCGTCTCCCCGGCGCGGCGAGGGGGCCCGTGCCTCAGGGCCACGACGGTTCAGCCCCTGGCACCACCTGCCAAAGCCGCGGGGATCCGGCCTCGGGCGCCAACTGCCGAAGCCACGGCTGCTCAGCCCCAGATGCCGCCAGCCATGGCCGCGGCCTCTCAGCCAGCGGGAGAGAGAGAGGCGCCTCAGCCTTCGCCGGGCGTTCCGGCCCTTGCAACCAGCCACGACGCGGGGCGTGACTTAGTCCGCCCTTCGGTGGTAATCGCTCGCGGGAACCCTGGGGCCAGTGCGACGTCTCCCTAAGCGAACCGCGAGGGCCAAGCACGGGGGAGAACTTGGAGCCCTCGGTGCCTCAAGTGTAAGGCACCGGGGCCCTCCTTGTTCCAGCTGCATCGAACGCCGAGGCGCCAGCCCCCGGACAAACTCTCGCCCTGATGGACCAGAACGCCTTGCTCAGGCGTGGGGCTCTGACCGACGCCCAGGACGCGCTCAACCGGCTGGGGGCGGACTTCTGAGACGCCGAGACGCATATCTCTGCTGAGCGCCTGAGGCTTGCCATGGGGTGGTGTCAACTTGACGCCTCCACTAGGGAGGCTCACAGCAGGGTCGAGGCTACTATTGCGGAGGGCAAGAAGGAGGTCGCCGAGGCGAAGGCTGCTTGCGAAAGGGCTCTCGCCGAGAAGACGGCGCTCGCCAAGCGCTTCAAGGAAGCAGAAGCCAGCCTGAAGGCGCTTCGGGAGCGAGCCACGCAAGCACAGCAACTCCAGCTGCAGGAAGAAGATATTAGGACCCGCGAGGCGGGGCTTGCAGACCGCGCTGCTGGGTTCGCAAGCTGACGGCCGAGCAGGCCACAGAGCGCGAGTGCTTGGAGACGCTGCGGCGCGAGGTGGCCGAGGCCCAAGAAGCTCACGCCAAGCGGATCTCCGAAGCCAACGCCAAGTTGAACTCTCGGGAGAAGGAGATCCAGGCTGCCCCCGACGCGAGGGCGGCCTCAGACCACGTCGCGTTCTCCTCCCTCGAACACAGGGCCCATGAGGCCCTGTCCTCCAGTTGCAGGTCGAATTTCGACGTCCCTCTCGTTCGTCTGGGTTCCAGCTATGCCGAGCTCTCCTCCACGCTTGTGAAGGCGCTCGAGGCCGCGGCCCAGGAGGTGGACGGCATCCTGGAAGAGGAAAGCCGCGGTCTCCTCTCCGTGGTGGCAACTCGCATCTTCAGCCATCTCCTCCTTCGCGACCCCAACTTCAGGTTCGACGAGGTGACGGGCCCCGTTCCCAAAGAGTCTCGCGGCGACATGGCGGCGGCTGACGAGGGCCACGTGAAGGCGTTGCTTGAGAAGTTCTTCTGCTTCGACAGCGGCAAAGAGCCTAGCGGAGAGGCTCCTTTTACCACCCTGCAATAAGTTGAGTCCACCTCGAGGAGGCATGAGATGACAGTTTAAGCTGTAGGAATATTTCGGACTTTGTAATAACTGCTTGTGATATGTGACTTCCCTTTCTTGGCTGGGTTTTTCTCTTGCTTGTATCTTTCTCTTAGTCCTGTTAAGGTGTAAGCGACGTACAATAATAGCCCCCATGCTAAAGGTGTGATCACTGTGCAGTGCACGGCATAGAATGGCGAAGTCGGGGGCACTGAGTGCGCCAACCTTCTCCCTAGCGGTTAAACACTTCGCGATGAATAAAGCAAAGTAGTGCACAGAAGGAAACTGCAAACTGGTAGCAGTGGCTTTTGACACGCCTCTATCTTCACCCACTATTAAAGTGAGGAGAAAGTCCTCAAACTCCCCAGGTCTAGGCTCTCTTAATTCCCAATTAGAAGGGATCAAGCATATGTCGCAAAAGTCAGTGAGTGGTATCTTGTGAGTTTTGAGCATATAGCTTAAACAGCACCTCAGGAGGATTATTCCTACTCAGAAAATGATAACTTTGCACAAAGGAATTTGTAAGGATGTGGTGTTGGTCACACTTAGCTACGAGGAACTCGGTCAGCCCAACATTTGCAACGAATTGAGCAAACTCTTGATGGAACCCGGCCTCCTCCATGAAGGCATCATGCGGCCATTCGCACGGCCGCACCTCCACCGTTCTCGGAGTGTGGAGGTCATTGTCCGATGATTCCCCAATGACTCCTTTGGCATTTTTCTTGGAGGAAAACTTCCTAAAGAAATCCATCTTATTCCTATAATAAAAGATTCTGAAAACTTTAGTCCACAATTTTTTTGTCAACAACACTTTGTAAGATTGATAGCAACTACTCCCAAGGATGCATAGAGGCCATATTAAGCATTCAAACTACTTAGAACTCTAAGAATTCAACATGCAAGCTCATCGATGGCAGCACAAGGAGTAGCTAATTACTCTAAAAATAACCCATTAAATCAAAAACTAATTGGAGCAATGGAGGAGTCACATACCAAGTAGCAATCCTCCAAATAGCTTCGGAAACGGAGCTTCGAGTAAAGAGATTGAAATCCGCGGGTTTGAGAGCAAGAACACAAGAATGATAGCTATGGTGAATTTTTTATGGAGGTAGGGGATGACATGGGCTAAAGGAATAAGTGAGGGGGGGGGCACGTGTGGGCCACAACCCACCAGGGCGCGCCTGGGGTTGCTGGCGCGCCCTGGTGTCTTGTGGGCACCAGGTGCACCCCCTCTGATGTTATTTGCACCAGAATTTCAGAAATATTCAGGAAAAAATCTTATCAAATTTTCAGGACATTCTGAGAACTTTTATTTTTGGGTCATTTTTTTATTGCACGGAGAAAACAGAAAACAGCATAAAGATGGCATTTTATTTTATTTGACTAAGTAAAACAGAAAATAAAAGGTGGGAGCAGAAGATTGTGCTTACTAGATTCATGAACTTCATACCTCTCAAAAATGATCCATTAATAAGGTTGATCAAGTCTTATTAACAACCACTTCCGATTAGCATGAAACCGAAGAACTTTCGTAAAACACCAAGTTACCTCAATGAGGATATGCATATCCCCAACAATAAGTATGTCATATTTCTTTTTGGCAGTAGGTAGAGGTAATTGAAAACTTCCAATAGTGAGTGTCGGAGATTCTTCAATAACATTTATACCATTCACTTGGAATTGTTTCTTCGGAAAGTGCACCGTATGCTCATTACCAAGGTTGTCAGAATCGCGATTTTGTTGTACGATTCTGCGACTTTACGATCCAAACTAACCCCCCTGATTCTACTATTTTAGTTCAT
The DNA here is from genome assembly GCA_039707655.1 of Elymus sibiricus. Taxonomy (NCBI): domain Eukaryota; kingdom Viridiplantae; phylum Streptophyta; class Magnoliopsida; order Poales; family Poaceae; genus Elymus; species Elymus sibiricus. The sequence continues at coordinate 121,207,567 of CM077671.1, read as the reverse complement.
AAAATCTATGTTTCTACGATCCTGATAGTTAAGATTCTATGATTTGCGATCCTATCATCGGAGCTCCGATCCGATTCAAAATCACGATTCTGACAACCTTGCTCATTACCATTGATATGAAAAGTGACTTTGCTTTTATTGCAATCAATAACAGCCCATGCAGTATTCAAAAAGGGTCTACCAAGGATAATCGACATGTTGTCGTCCTCAGGCATCTCAAGAATAACAAAGTCCGTTAAGATAGTAACATTTGCAACAACAACGGGCACATCCTCACAAATACCGATAGGTATGGCAGTTGATTTGTCAGCCATTTGCAATGATATTTCAGTAGGTGTGAGTTTATTCAAATCAAGTCTTTTATATAAGGAGAAAGGCATAACACTAACACCGACTCCCAAATCACACAAAACAGTATTGACATAATTTCTTTTAATGGAGCAAGGTATAGTTGGTATTCCAGGATCTCCAAGCTTTTTAGGTACTCCATCCTTAAAAGAATAATTAGCAAGCATGGTGGAGATTTCAGCTTTCAGGTATCTTTATTTTATTAGTGATGATGTCCTTAATGTATTTTGCATAAGGGGCCATCTTTAGGATGCCAGTTAAGCGGGTACACAAAAAACTAGCCTAATCATTTCAGCAAAGCGTTCAAATTCTTCATCATCCTTTTTCTTAGATGGTTTAGGTGGAAAGGGCATGGGTTTCTAAACCCATGGCTCTCTTTCTTTACCATGTTTTCTAGCCACAAAGTCTCTTTTGTCATATCGTTTATTTTTAGGTTGTGGGTTATCAAGATCAACAGCAGGCTCTATTTCAACATCATTATCTGGTTTCTTTATCATTGTTCGGTTGAGTATCTTCATGAACATCATCATTATTATTTTCATTATCGCTAGGTGAATGTTCATTACCAGACTGAGTTTCAGCATCAGAAATAGAGACATCATTATTATCAGGAGGTTTTTCTATCTCAGGTTCACTAGAGGTATGCAAGGTCCTATCATTTTTCTTTTAGTTTTTCTTTTTAGAAGGAGTAGGTGCATCAGTATTAATTCTTTGAGAGTCTTGTTCAATTCTTTTAGGATGACCTTCAGGATAAAGAGGTTCTTGGGTCATTCTACCTCCTCTAGTTACTACTCTAGCAGCAAAATCATTCATATTATTGTTCATTTCATCAAGCAATTCTTTTTGAGATTTAGCAACTTGTTCTAACTAGGTTTGAACCATAGAGGCATGTTTTCCTACACCTCTAACATCATTACTAATTATAAATAGCAAGTCACTCAAGCGATCTATCATATCAGAATTATATTTCAATTGTTTTAGAACATTTGCATTGAAGTGATCTTGATTCATAATGTAGTTATCAAACTCATATAAGCATTGACTAGGATGTTTATTGTAAGGGATATCACTTTCATCAAACTTTAATAGAGAATTTACCTCTACCACGTATGGATGTGGTGCGGTGTCAAGGCCATGTATTTCTTCAATAGGTGGTAAATTCTTAACATCCTCAGCTTTAATACCTTTTTCCTTCATACATTTCTTTGCCTCTTGCATATCTTCAGGACTGAGAAATAAGATACCCCTCTTCTTCGGAGTGGGTTTAAGTGGTGGTTCAGGAAGAGTCCAATCATCATAATTCTTCAACATATTATTCAGCAGTTCTTCAGCTTGTTCAACAGTTCATTCCCTGAAAACACAACCAGCACAACTATCTAGGAAGTCCCTAGAAGCATCGGTTAGTCCATTGTAGAAGATATCAAGTATTTCATTTTTCTTAAGAGGTTGATCAGGCAAAGCATTAAGCAATTGGAGAAGCCTACCCCAAGCTTGTGGGAGACTCTCTTCTTCAATTTGCACAAAGTTAAATATTTCCTGTAAGGCAACTTGTTTCTTATGAGCCGGAAAATATTTTTCAGAGAAGTAGTAAATCATATCCTAGGGACTACGCACACAACCATGAGCAAGAGTATTGTACCATGTCTTAGCATCACTCTTTAATGAGAATGGAAATAACTTAAGAATATAGTAGTAGCGAATCTTCTCATCATGAGCAAAGAGGGTAGCTATATCATTCAGCTTAGTAAGATGTGCCACTATAGTTTCAGTTTCATAGCCATGGAAAGGATCAGATTCAACCAAAGTAATTAACTCTGGGTCGACAGAGAATTCATAATCCTTATCGGTAACAAAGATAGGTGAAATAGCAAACTTAGGATCACATTTCATTCTAGCATTCAAGGTCTTTTCCTTATACTTGCGTAGTAATTTCTTAAGATCGTTTCTATCCTTACAAGAAATGATTTCTCTAGTTGTCTCCTCATCCATAACATAACCTTTAGGTATCTTAGGCATTTCAAATCTAGGAGAGCTAGGTATAATATGTGTTTCATAGTCATCAGTTTCAAAGGCTTCATCAGTTTCAGCAATCAAATTAGTTTCAATAATTTCATTCTCTTTAGCTCTAGCAATTTGTTCATCAAGAAATTCACCTAGTGGCACATTATCATGAAGCATGGTACTAGCATCATCATCATAAGCATCATTCATAGCAGAAGTAGCATCATCAATAACTTGCGACATATCAGGATTAATAGCATGTGGTGGTGTCGCAAACTTAGTCAAAACCGAAGGTGAATCAAGTGCAGAGCTAGATGGCAATTCCTTACCTCCCCTCGTCTTAGAGGAAAAAATCTTGGTTTTTGGATCCTTCAGATTCTTCATAGTGATCAATTGATATAAATCCCAAGTGACTCAACGAATATAGCTATGCTCCCCAGCAACGGCGCCAGAAAAAGGTCTTGATAACCAACAAGTATAGGGGATCGCAACAGTTTTCGAGGGTAGAGTATTCAACCCAAATTTATAGATTCGACACAAGGGGAGCCAAAGAATATTTGCGAGTATTAGCAGTTGAGTTGTCAATTCAACCAAACTTGGATATTAAATATCTGCAACAGAGTGATCAGTAGCACGGTAGTATGATAGTTTTGATAGCAGTAGTAACAGTAACGGTAACAGTAGCAGTGATAGCAATAGTTTTGTAGCAAGTGTAACAGTAGCAGTAGCAATAGTAACTCAGCAAGAACAATATGTGGAAAACTCGTAGGCACTGGATCGGTGAACTCGTTGGATGATATTCATATAACAATCATAACCTAGGGCGACACAGAACTAGCTCCAGTTCATAAATGTAATGTAGGCATGTATTCCGTAAATAGTCATACGTACTTATGGAAAAGAACTTGCATGACATCTTTTGTCCTACCCTCCCGTGGCAGCGGGGTCCATAAGGAAACTAAGGGATATTAAGGCCTCCTTTTAATATAGAACCGGAACAAAGCATTAACACTCGGTGAATACATGAACTCCTCAAACTACGGTCATTACCAGAAAGTATCCCGACTATTGTCACTCCGGGGTTTACGGATCATAACATGCAATAGGTGCGTATGACTAGCAAGATCGGATCAAGAACATAGATATAATGGTGATAACATAAACGGTTCAAATCTGAAATCATGGCACTCGGGTCCTAGTGACAAGCATTAAGCATGGCAAAGTCATAGCAACATCAATCTCAGAACATAGTGGATACTAGGGATTAAGCCCTAACAAAACTAACTCGATTACATGATGAATCTCATCCAACTCCTCACCGACCAGCAAGCCTACGAAGGAATTACTCACTCCCGGTGGGGAGCATCATGGAATTGCGATGGAGAAGGGTTGATGATGACGAAGACCGAAGATTCCCCTCTCCGGAGCCCCAAACGGGCTCCAGAACTGGCCCCTCAATGAAGAACAGGAGGTGGCGGCGGCTCCATATCCTGAAACGCGATAAAACTTTCTCACTGATTTTTTCTCCAAAAATAGGATTTTATAGCGCTAGAATTAGGGTCAATGGGGCCCCGAGGTGGGCAGAACCCACCAGGGCACGCGTGGAGGGGGTGGCGCGCCCTGGTGTATCGTGCCTAGCCAGGGCTCCCCCTCCGGTGGTTCTTGGCTCTAGTACTTTTTATTTATTGTATAATAAATCTCCAAAAAGTTTCATCCAGTTCCGAGAACTTTTATTTCTGCACAAAAACAACACCATGGTAGTTCTGTTGAAAACATCGTCAGTCGGGGTTAGTTTCATTCAAATCATGCAAAATAGAGTCCAAAACAAGAGCAAAAGTGTGAGGAAAAGTAGATACGACGGAGACGTGTCAAGGAGGGCCGCCTGGTCGCCCATGATGACCTAGATGCCACGCAAGATGACGGCGAGGCCAAGACTAAGGAAGTCAAGCGCAAGGGCCCCACCATGCTCGCGGCGGAGCCCGAGCAGAAGCACGGCCGCGACCATACCGCGCCCGAGAAAGACCGACGCCCGTTCTGCATCTACCACGACCTGCACACCCACAACACTGAAGACTGCCAAGAGCTTAGGATCCTCCAAGACGAGCGCGTTGGCCCGCGCCCGGAGCGGAGCGACCGTGGCGCTGGCCGCGGAGGCGGTGCGGCTGTGGTGGCTGCCGGTGGGATGGTCGCGGCGGCACCCCCCGCCAGGGCTGGCGAGAGCAGCCTCGTGACAACGACCGACACGATCAGCCTCGTGAGGTGCGTCCTCGGGACATTGCCGCGCTTCCCCCGTTGCCGCCACCACCAAGAAGGAATGACGACGGCCAACGCGATGAGGATGCTGGGGGCTACCAAGAGCCTCGCGCGGTGGCTTGCATCCTTGGCGGGGCCCATACCCCTTTGTCGAACCGCCGGTTCAAGCAATTCTCCCGTGAGGTGAACGCCGCCCTCCCAAGGCTGGAAGCCGTGAAGCCCCTCAAGTGGTCCCAGTATGCCATCTCTTTCGACGCCGGGGACAGCCTCAAGTCCTCGGCCGCAGCGGTTGCACTCCCCATGATGTGCACCCCCACCATTAATAATGTTGCCGTCACCAAGACCCTCGTCGACGGAGGCGTGGGCCTCAACGTGATCTCGGTGGAGACCTTCGACATGCTCCAAGTGCCCTACGACCAGCTGATGCTGACCAAGCCATTCTCCAGAGTGACCAGCGGCTCCACCACTCCTCTGGGGCAGATCCGCCTCCCCGTCACATTTGGCACGCGCGACAACTACCACACCGAGCTCATCGACTTTGACGTGGCGCACATCAGCCTCCCGTACAATGCCATCCTGGGATACACGGCGTTGGCCAAGTTTATGGAAGCAACGCACCATGGCTACAACGTCCTCAAGATGCTGGGATGCAGCGGCGTAATCACCATCGCCTACGATGAAAAGAACGCAGTCTGCTCCCTCGAGCGTGCCTACAAGCTTGCCGCGGCGGAGCATCCCGGAGACGAGGGGGATGATGAGCCTCGCGAGGCCGCGCCCCCGAGGAAGAAGTAGCTGTTGCCCGTCCCAAGCCTTGCCAAGACCAAGAATGCAGCCCCTGCAGACGCGGGTCCCGCGCCCGTTGCCGGCACCGACCGCCTTCCTGCATAGGAAGGTGCGCCCGATGCCTCCCTCAGGCTAGGCTCGGGGGCTTCCGCATGGGAAGCGTTTGACTTGGCCAGTATGACGAGGGAGGTGCTCGGGCACCACTTGGAGGCGTGCCTCGTAGCACGCTCCCGAAGGGAAGGAACACGGTGCCAGGCACATGAGTTCATCGACCAAGAAGACGGCAGGATGCAAGAGGAGTGTCGTCCGGAGCGCGGTGGGGCGCGCATGTGCGTCGACATCGCGGGCCTTAACCGGGCCGGATCCCAAGGTCTCTTCCGACCGCACATTGCCGCCCACCGCGTTCGCATGCCCTTTGGCTTGGCGAACGCCGGCGTCACCTTCCAAAGGTTGGCGCAGTTCGTGACGACGCCTCGTGTGGCACCGAGGCCCTGCGAGCCTCCAGGGCCTCCAGGACCTCAGGAGCCGGCTGGCCCCTGAGGGGCTGACCTCCACGGCACGTCCAGCAAGACGGCCAGACGCTTCTGCAGCAGCGCAATCGCCAGGTGATTTTTTGTTGTTCTGTTCAAATTGAGGGCACCCATAGGGCTGAATACCCTTAGGCTGGCATGGGTCCATCCCTGCAGCATTCTCACTTTTTGGAAGTGTAGTGAACTTTATTATCCCTTTCGAAGTTTATGGTTTCGGCTTAAGCCTAGCGTTCGGTGCCTTGCCACCACTTGAAATCACCACGCTCCCGCGACCCTTCTTTCGAATATCCTCCGGTCAGTGTTAGACACGGCGTCTGTGCTCGGGTACATCCCTGCAGCGTTGGTAAATCCAAGAGACCGAGCTCTGTCTCGCCGGCTCGCTCCCGTGTACGTCACCTCCTGAGGTCCTTGGTGTCTTGCCCTTAGGGGATTGCCGACAGTAGGTGAGTAAGGGCGTGGCTTGATATGTTTCACTGCCAGTTGGGTGTTTCATCACCTCGGGCATCACGAATCGGGTGGTTTTCCCTTGTTCATCTCATGAAGGAACCCGACACGGCGTCTGTGCTCGGGTTCGTCCCTCCAGCATCACTAAATCCGAGAGACTGAGCTCTGTCTGACGGGCTGCCCCCGAACACGTCACCTCCTGTGGTCCTCGGTGTCGAACCTCTTCGTGTGGTAGCCTCGGGAAGGCCACCCGCTCGCGTCGCCCCCACACGTCACAGGTCTCACATGCACGCAGCCGTGTGAAAAGTGAGGCGCAACCCGCCTGAAGAACTGAGGAAGGAGCTCCTGAGCCATGTGCCTGGGGTATCCGACACCTCTTTTAAATCGCCGCCCGTGACCCTCTCACGTAATAATGAGGTTGGGGTTGTACACGCCCCGGAGCCTCCCAAAGGGCCGCGCCTCGGCCCCGGGAGGACTCCCGCCCATGCCCAGTGGAAGCCCCATGCTCCGCTCTGGTGGATGATCGACTGAGCTCCATGCTTGCCAGTTTCCCCTTGTACCTCACGCGAGCGGGGGCTAGACACGTGCCTGTGCTCAGCTTCGTCCCTGCAGCGCTGATAAATCCAAGTGATCGAGCTCTGTCTCGCGGGCTTTCTCCCATGCACGTCATCTCCTGAGCTCCTTGGTGTCTAGTCTCCTCGCGCGACACCCAAGTATAAGCTGGCAAGAGCGTAGCGCTCCAAGCACGGCTTACCGTGCACAGGATTCTTCTTCACGCGAGTTGCTTGTGCGTTAAGGGGGGGGGGGGTTCTTGAGCATCGCGTCTCAGGAACCTTCACTAGCACCCGTAGCCCCTCACCTCTTGGCTCATCTTAGGCGTCGCGACCTGGCGTCCCAGCGACGGCCAAGGTATGCGCGGGTCTGGGCCCTGCCGACGCAGAGCGTAAGGCTCGAGCGGGCCGCTTGCGCATAAAGGGGGGGGTTCTTGAGCATCGCGTCTCGGGAACCTTCACTAGCACCCGTAGCCCCTCACCTCCTGGTTCAGCTTAGGCATCGCGACCTGGCGTCCCAGCGATGGCTGTGGTATGCGCAGGGCTGGGCCCTGCCGACGAAGAGCGTGAGGACTCTCAAGCTGTTCGCTTGCGCGTCAAAGGGGGGCTCTTGCACAACGCGCCTCAGGAGCCTTCACTAGCGCCCGTAGCCCCTCACCTCCTGGTTCAGCTCAGGCAACGCGACCTGGCGTTCCAGCGACGGCTGAGGTATGCGCGGGGCTGGGCCCTGCCGATGCAGAGCGTTAAGACATGGTGGTATTTATGCTACTCGCTTAGCGAGACACTTTAATGTTCAGATTCGCCCACATGATTATCCCTTGTCCCAAGTTTATCTTGATCACAAGGCGTTGCAGGATCACAAATTTATTGAGGCAGCTGATTCTTTTCATAACATTCGTTACAACTTAGTATTCGGCGTCGAAACCCGTGATGTTATCCCGTTGCCTGCACCTGCCCTGTTTGATTCTATTGCCAGGAACGGATACAGGATCATGCCAGAGGACATTATAGCCTACCAGAACAACCTAGCAGCGGCTAAGGAGGAGTACCAGGAGTGGGACGCTCAGGTGCCGCCTCCACCTCACTTCGACTTAGGACCAGATGGTTACTACGGATGGTGATTACCAAGCTAGGCCAAAAGCCTAAGCTTGGGGGAGTACATATATCCACCGACATTATATTCATGTTCACACATTTCATTCCAATTGTCGGTGTTCATACTTTTTTATTGTACTATCCATGCTAGATTTATTTTCTCGCTTTCTTCTTGCGTGTTTGAAAAACTCGGAGAAAATCCAAAAATATTTCCTACTTCTTTTCAGTTTTTCTTTCTAGCTTAAATTAATTGTAGTATCAAAAGAAAACCCAAAAAGATTTCTCATTTCTTCTTTTACTTGTTGAGAGCTCTCCCGTGTAAATAATTTTTCTCGTTTTTGTTTTTCCCTCTTTAATTTGCTTTCTTCAAGAAAAACCAAAAAATCCAAAAATATTTCAGTGTGTTTCTCTGAATTTCTTTTCCTTTTATTTGAGTCGTACCAAGGAGAAGACCACGATGAAAATGTTGAGTGGCTCTCATTTGCGCTATTGTTATCTAACAAAGACCCATGTTACTTTGTCTTCTCCTCTTGAATAAAATGTTTGTAGATTCTAGCTTAGTCCACGGCACTCTTGCACTATTATTATTTTCATACCATTCGATCGTGCAAGTGAAAGGCAATAATGACGATATTTGATGAAGTGACTGTGGCAGAGAAAAGCGGGTATGAACTCAACTTGTTTTTGTTTTTATAAATATGTTTCGCCTAGCATCCTCGATTCAGCATATTATGATCAAACATGTTTGCAATGACAATTAGAGATTATAGTTGTTCATGCCATGCTTAAGTAGCTAGGAGTGGATAATGATTTATCTTGGATGTCAACATGCATTAAAATGATTGTGATGTGGTATGATGATATGGTATCCTCCTCTGAATGTTTCAAGTGGCTTGACTTGGCACATGTTCACGCATGTAGTTGAATCAAAACCAACATAGCCTTCATGATTTTTATGTTCATGGTGTCCATATCCTACTCATGCTAGTATTCAATGTTTATTATGCATAATGCATGCTCATGACCGTTTTCGCTCTCTAGATGGCCGCTTCTCAACCTATTTGCTAGCCTTCGCCTGTACTAAGTGGGAATACTGCTTGTGCATCAAAATCCTTAAACCAAATTTATTCCAGATGAGTCCACTATACCTACCTATATGCGGTATTACCCTGCCGTTCCAAGTAAATCCGCACGTGCCACCTCTAAAAATTCAAATGAACATCTGTTTTGTGTGCCTGGACCACTCATGGAGCGACAGGGGGCGGTCTGTATCTTCCATGTTAAGCGGATTATTCTCATGATGAGTGTTTATTCACTCGTCCTTGCACGAGAGGGCAGTAATAGGGATTCCCAGTCCCGAAATCAAAAATTACAAATAATTAAACAAAACTCCCCCAGGAATATTGTTGGTATGGACAGTACCCGTGGATTCGGCTAGGCGTGGAGTGTGATTGTTGGTGGAGGGGGAGTACACCTTTACTTTTACCGCTTGGGAACCGCCGCTAATGTGTTTAGCATGGAAGATATTGATAACTCTTGGTCGTAACGTTGACAGGAAGGGTGTACCTCCCGAAATTATATCTATCTCTGTTTTAAGCTTTGAGCTGTAGCACCTCTGCAAATCCCAGCTTCCCTCTGCGAAGGGACTGTCTATTTACTTTTATGTTGAGTCATCACCTTCTCAAATAGGCGCCAGACCTGAGAGCACTATTGTCATCCTCATGCATTGTGTATAATTAATGTTGGGTGTAGCATGACTGGATCTTTTCTACCATGAATTACAATGTTTAGTCGCTGCTTGAACTTTGGAGGTGCTCTGCATTTATGTTTTGCGGTCTCACAAAGGGCTAGCGAGATACCACTGTTGTCATGTTACATCATGATTTTTTTGACAAAGTGTTGGCGTTTGAGATATTTTATTATTGCCCGCTAGTTGCTTGTGTCATTGATATGAGTTAATATAATTTCTAAGAGTTATTGTTGGCATGGTTAGTCATAATCTTTGCTGAAAACCTGGGTGCTACTTAAGCATATATATGTAAACAAGAACAAAACAGTTCGTAAAAGTTTTTCTTTATCACTTTCAGTTTGTCAACTAAATTGCTTAAGGACAAGCAATGGGTTAAGCTTGGGGGAGTTGATACATCTCCGTCCTATCTACTTTTCCTCACACTTTTGCTCTTATTTTGGACTCTAATTTGAATGATTTGAATGAAACTAACCCGGACTGACGCTGTTTTCAGTAGAACTACCATGGTATTGTTTTTGTGCATAAATAAAAGTTCTTGGACCTGGACGAAACTTTTTGGAGATTTATTTTACTATAAATAAAAAATATTGGAGCCAAGAACCACCGGAGGGGGAGCCCTGGCTGGGCACGATACACCAGGGCGTGCCTCCCCCTCCAGACGCGCCCTAGTGTGTTGTGACCACCTCGGGGCCCCACTGACCCTAATTCCAGCGCTAAAAAATCCTATTTTTGGAGAAAAAAATCAGAGAGAAAGTTTCATCGTGTTTCACGATACAGAGCTGCCGTCACCTCCTGTTCTTCATCAGGAGGCCAGATCTGGAGCCCGTTTGGGGCTCCGGAGAGGGGAATCTTTGGTCTTTGTCATCATCAACCCTTCTAAATCGCCAATTCCATGATGCTCCCCACCGGGAGTGAGTAATTCCTTCGTAGGCTTGCTCGTCGTTGAGGAGTTGGATGAGATTCATCATGTAATCGAGTTAGTTTTGTTAGGGCTTGATCCCTATTATCCACCTTGTTCCGAGATTGATGTTGCTAGGACTTTGCCATGCTTCATGCTTGTCACTAGGGCCCGAGTGCCATGATTTCAGATCTGAACCGTTTATGTTATCACCATTATATCTATGTTCTTGATCCGATCTTGCTAGTCATACACACCTATTACGTGTTATGATCCGTAAACCCCGGAGTGACAATAGTCGGGATACTTTCCGGTGATGACCGTAGTTTGAGGAGTTCATGTATTCATCGAGTGTTAATGCTTTGTTCCGGTTCTCTATTAAAAGGAGGCCTTAATATCCCTTAGTTTCCTTATGGACACCGCTGCCATGGGAGGGTAGGACAAAAGATGGCATGCAAGTTCTTTTCCATAAGCATGTATGACTATTTACGGAATACATGCCTACATTACATTTATGAACTGGAGCTAGTTCTGTGTCGCCCTAGGTTATAACTGTTATATGATGAATATCATCCAACGAGTTCACCGATCCAGTGCCTACGAGTTTTCCACATATTGTTCTTGCTGAGTTACTATTGCTACTGCTACTGTTACACTTGCTACAAAACTATTGCTATCACTGCTACTGTTACCGTTACTGTTACTACTGCTATCAAAACTATCATACTACTGTGCTACTGATCACTCTGCTGCAGATATTTAATCTCCAGGTGTGGTTTAATTGACAACTCAACTGCTAATACTCGCAAATATTCTTTGGCTCCCCTTGTGTCGAATCTATAAATTTGGGTTGAATACTCTACCCTCGAAAATTGTTGCGATCCCCTATACTTGTGGGTTATCACTCCTCTGCCTTGGCGCACGTGTAGGCGATGTTGGATATCTCCAGGGCTGAGCTGAGGTTGTCGTTGATGGCAAGCTTTTCGCGCATCTTGAGGTCCTTGACGTCGTTGGTGAACGCCATGATGACGGCATCGTCCGTGGCGCGCGGGATCTTGTTGCGCAACTGGCTGAACCGCTGGATGTATTTGCGCAGGGTTTCTCCAGGGCGCTGCTTCACGCGTCGTAGGTCGTTGATGGAGAGGGGACGGTCATGTGTGCCCTTGAAGTTGGCGATGAATAGCTCGCAGAGTTCGCTCCACGAAGAGACCGAACCCTCGGTCAGGTTCAGGAGCCAACATCGCGTGCCGTCCTTGAGAGCCATCGGGAGCCAGTTCGCCATGACCTTGTTGTCGCCGCCCGTTGCCTCCACACTCGGTGCGTAGAGATGGAGGAACTCCGTGGGGTTGAGGGTGCTGTCGTAGCGCGGGGGCAGTTCGGGCTTGAACTTGGCAGGCCAAACCACCCTGCGAACTCGCGGGTGAAGGCCCGGCAGCCCACAGTGCTCAGAGGACCGTTGCGCACGAGGGCGGACGGTTCTGGCGCCCGGCCGCAGCCACATCCTGCACGACCCGGTCCTGACATTGGCGCTATTGCTCAAGGACCGCGTGCGCGTCAGGCGCCACGCGGTTGACGATCTGGCAGCTAGTCTCGTCCTGGTCCCGCGGGGGTGCTTCATGGCGTTGGTCGCGGGGGCGCGCGTCGTGCTGGGGTTCGACCCGCTCGTCATGCAAGGGAGGAGACGGAGGCGCTCCATGAGCCACTTCTCCCGCGCTGGACGGCGGGGGGCGAAACTACCGGGAGGGCACCGGGGCCTCCCCGGCGGCGGTGACGAGTTCCGTGATGCGGCCCAGCCACGCATCGTAGTCGGCGTCTGCAGGGCGGTAGCGGAGCAGGTCGCGCGCCATGAGCAGCACCGCCTGCGCGTTCACCCACTCGAGGCGGGCGTGGGAGGAGGAAGTCGTGGCAGTGCGGCCCTCCCGCTGCACAGAGGGGTGCGCGGAGGAGTCCTGCTGCTCGCGGGCACCGGGGTCAGTGGCTGCCGTGCCCTCGGCGCAGGCGGAGTGGCGACGACCACCGCGGCCAACTGCGGCGGTCTGAACGACCCGGGCCGCCCTACGCTCAGCGCGCACACGGCGAGCGTCGACCATGGGGTTGATGAAGCCGGAGTCGAAACGGAGCTGGAGAACGTCGGCGCACCCCTACCCGGCACGCCAAATGTCGGAATCGGGGCTCCGCAAACCCTAGAAGGTCTGAACACTGGGGTGCGCTCGCTCTCCTACTCTACTCTTCTTCGCAACCACACGGCGACTCTCCGGCAGCTCAAGCTAAGAAAGATGAACAAGGACACACACACGGTTTACCCAGGTTTGGGCCACCTCGTGGTGTAAGACCCTGCTCCTGCTTGGTGGATTGCTTGGGGTGGAAGATGAGTACAAGGCGTGTTCTTGCCAACCAAAGGTGTCTCTCCTCTATGGTGGCCGGCTCCCCCCTTATATTGGCCCTGGTCCTCTTCCCCGAAAATATCAGTCGGGAAGGGTTGCCACAACGGCCAATTTGAAAGGGACAGGGTTGCATCCTATCCTGACAAAAGGTGGTCTCCGCCTGCTAAAGTTCCTCGCCGTGACGCGTCTGTGGGCTCGAGCATGACCTCCGTCTTGCCGAGCCCTTGGTCCTTGTCCTCTGGCACTGGAAGGGCAACCTTTGGAGGTCGCTTTGGGAACCCGTGAGCCGGTGCCTTTCCCTTATCACCAAAGAGGAAAGCCTCTCGGTCCGCGCCAGCTTGTGCGGCCCTGGGGGCCGCTCGGTGCGTGCCACGTCAACCACGTGGAGGAGCAGGACTGCTTGACCCCGCCAGGTCGACCTCGATGGCCCCGTACCGCGAGGGCACCCGGGGTGGCTCCGAGAGGGGGCCCCGGGAGGTTCGTGATGGCGTGGTCATCATACGCCTCGTGAGGCACGGGCTCTCGCGAGGGCTTTCCTCGTGAAGATGATTGGTGGGCCATTCAGTCCTTAGGGCCAGTGCCACTCCCGGGCCGCGGGCAGACAGGCCTGGGTACCCCCAGTCCCAGAGGCCCGACACTATGGATTGTATCGGGGGTATAAGCCATGGAGAAGTTAGAATACAGTACCTATTATGCAATAATGAACTATGAATCAATTTATAACATTAGCTAAAGTATTTGATATGCCTATTATACTAATGAATCTCACGAGGTTTTGTTGACTTTTGTGTGCTGAAGTTTTGAAGTTTTGGGTGAGAGACCGATGGATGAAGGAATAAGGAGAGGCAAGACCCTAAGCTTGGGGATAACCAAGGCACCCCAAAGGTAATATTCAAGGAATATCCAAGCATCTACGCTTGGGGATGCCCGGCCCGGAAGGCATCCCCTCTTCCGTCTGCAATCTATCGGTATGTCACTTGGAGCTATATTTTTATTCATCACATGATATGTGTTTTGCTTGGAGCATCATGTGTTATATGTTTTTTAGTTTGCCACAATCATTTTTGTTGGACACACATATTTGAGAGAGACACATAGTCATCATAATTTGTTAGAATACTCTATATGCTTCACTTATATCTTTTGAGCTAGGCATTTGCTCTAGTGCTTCACTTATATCTTTTAGAGCACGGCGGCGTTCAACTTTTGTAGTAATAATTGAACTCTCATGCTTCATTTAAATATTTTTGAGAGTATATAAGAAATAGTAATGGTAATGGGCACGAGTTATAAGACTAGTCCAAAAAGGATAGGTATTCAAAGGGGGATATAGTAAAAACTTTCATGTAGCTCACTAAAGAAGAAACATGAGTTGATTATATTGATGTAGTAATATGAAAGGGCATGAGTACATGATTATTGGTTAGTATAAATATCGGTAATTAAATCTTTTCATTTGTTATTCATCTAAGTATCTATTATGGCATGGTGATGATGTGTGAGCATTTTTATGTCTGAAATGAAATCCTATCGTGTTGTTCGAATCGGGGGGCGCGATCGTTAACTCCTACCAACATCCTCCCTAAGGGCATGTGGTAATATTTTGCTTTGAGATAGCTAATAAGGTTTTACAATAGGTATAAGATTTCTTTATGACTAATGTGAATCCATGGATATACACACTCTCACCTTTTCGTAATTGCTAGCCTCTTCGGTGTCGTGCATTGCCCATTCTCACTTCAAGAGTCGGTGCAACCTTTGCCGGTGCATCCAAGCCCCGTGATATGATACGCTCTATCACCATACCTACCTATCATGGCATTTCCATAGTCATTCTGAGATATATAGTCATGCAACTTCCCCGTTCTGTCACATGACTTGTGTGTTCATCATCATATTGCATTATATGATGATGTAGCCGACATAGTATTTGCGGCAAAGCCACCGTGCATCATTGTCTACATGTTACGCTAGATCATGGAACATCCTGGTACAGTGCCAGAGGCATTCCAATAGATTCTTATTGCTTTAAGTTGAGTTGTAATATTGAGTTGTAAGTAAATAAAAGTGTGATGATCATCATTATTAGAGCACAGTCCTAGTGAGGAAAGCATGATGGAGGCGATGATTCCCCCACAAGTCAGGATGAGACCCCGGATGAAAAATAAAATAAAATAATAAAAAATAAGAAATGGGGGAGGTGAAGAAAAGGAGAAAAGCCCACCGTGAAAAAAAATGATGAGAGAAAAGAGAGAAGGGGCAGTGTTACTATCCATTTACCACACTTGTGACTCAAAGTGGCACCATGTCCTTCATATAGAGAGTCTCCTGAGTTTTCTCATATGCTAGTGGTAATTTTTACATTGTAGAACTTGGCTTGTATATTCCGATAACGGGTTTCCTCAAATGCCCAAGGTCTTCATGAGCAAGCAAGTTGGATGCACACCCACTTAGCTTCCGTTGAGCTTTCATACACTTATAGATCTGGTGCATCCGTTGCATTGCAATCCCTACTCCTCGCATTGATATCGATTGATGGGCATCTCCATAGCCCGTTGATCCGCCTAGTTGATGCGAGACTTTCTTTTCCACTTTGACTCCTTTGATATCTACCACCATACTATATTCCACGCATATGATATATCCATGGTTCACGCTCATGTATTGCATGAAGTTCAAAATGTTGAAGCATGTTAGGAGTACGATCCAATTGCCTGGTTTGACACTGGGGTGCTCATGATTTATACTAATGCGGTGAAGACGGAGTAATGTCATGCTTGATACGATAAAATGAGTAGGGAATAACATTCTTTAAGGATAGTATATTTTGAAAAGTAATGATTACGTTATTATGTTTATGGATATTATTATGTTTATATCAATTAGTTCATCATTTATCAATGATCATACTTTAAAAGAGATTACATGTTGGGTAGCATGTTGCATCAAAAAATCTTTTTTTATCATTCACCTACTCGAGGACGAGCAGGAATTAAGCTTGGGGATGCTGATACATCTCCAACTTTTCTACAATTTTTGATTGTTCCATGCTATTATATTATCAATCTAGGATACTACATATGCAATTATATGCTATTTTATATCATTTTTTAGATCTAACCTATTAACCCAGTGCCAAATGCGAGTTGTTGTTTTTTGCCTGTTTTTGGTTTTCCAGGAAATCGGTACCAAACGAAGTCTAAACGCTATGAAACGTTTTGACGATTTTTTTTCTGGACAAAAGAGACTCAGGAAGCTTTGGGATGAGTGAGGAAGCAAGACGAGGAGACGGCAAGGCAACAGGGTGCGTCGAGGGGGGCAAGCGTGCCCTGTTACCTTGTGGGTCCCTCGTGGCTCTGTCGGACCTAATTCCACCTTCATAAATTCTCTAAAATCGGGAAACCAACAGAGAGCCACCCGAAACACTTTTTTCGCTGCAGCAAGCCTTTGTTCTGATGGGAGGCCACGTGGAGACCTTTTCCGGTACTCTGTCGCAGGGGGAATCGACCACGGAGGCCATCTACATCAACCTTGATGCCTCCATGATGATGCATGAGTAGTCCACCACAGACCTACAGGTCCATAGCTAGTACCTAGATGGATTCTTCTCTCTTTCTCTCTCTCTTTTATCTTCAATACAAAGTTCACTGCGATTCCCAAGGTGATCTATCTGATGTGATCTTCCTTTGTGGTGTGTTTGTTCGGATTCGATGAATTGTGGGTTTTGATCAGATTATTCATTGAAAGTAATTGAGTCTTTTATGAATTTTATTATGCATGATTATTATATCTTCGTATTTCTCTCTGATCTATCAGTTTGGCTTGGCCAACTAGATTGATTTATCTTCAGTGGGTGTGGTGCGTTGTAGTGGATTCAATCTTGTGATGCTCTATATCCTCGTGACAGAAGGGGACAAGACACGTATTTGTATTGTTGCCATTAAGGATAAAATGACGGGATCTGAACATATTGCTTGTCTTATTTTGTCTCCATCATGTCACCTTGCTCCAAGCATTACTCTGTCTGTTATGAACTTAATACCTAGAGGCAAGCATAGAAGCGCTGTCGAAGTGGAGTAATAGTACCAGATGCAGAATCATTTCGGTCTACTTTTTTATGGACGTGATTCCTATATACATGATCATTGCCGTGAATAACATGTCATAACTATGCGCAATTATGTCAACTGCCCAACAGTAATTTGTCTACCCACCGTATGCTATTTTCGAGAGAGAAGCCTCTAGCGAACACTATGGGCCCCGGGTCTACTTAAACATAAGTACAAAAACTCCAAAATACCTTGCTGTATTTTATGTACTTTAATTTTATTTTGATTTTACAATATCTATTTCTATCAAGATTTAATCCTTGCAAGTAACAAGTTCAAGGGGCTTGACAACCATCTTTCCCACGTTGGGTGCAAGTGTTTGGTTATTTGTGTGTAGGTGCTGCTAAAAGGAATTTGCTTGGTTCTCCTATTGCTTCGATAACCATGGTTCTCACAGAGGAAAATACTTATTTCTACTGTGTTGCATCTCCTCTCCTCTTCGGGGGAAATCCCAACGCAGATCACAAGTAGCGTCAGCATGGAACAATCTATCGCGTCTGGGGATGCCATCCGCAACGCGGCTAGGGATCTGCAGCGACAGAAATGGTGGGAGAGCGCAAAGAATAAGCGGCTGAGGAAGAATTCAGATGCTAATGCAGCGGGCAAAAAGAAGCGGGAGCAGGCCAAGAGGCGGTGGAGCAGGTAGCCGCATGGCTCTCAACCACATTGGAGGCCGGTGCAGGCCTTGCAGCTTCGGCGGCAGCCCTGGCAATAGTGGCCGCCTCAACGGCCACAGCGATCACGGACGCAACCCTTGTGAGACAGGTGCCCGTCTGTGTCCCAATGGCCCACGTGGACGCCATGATAGCTTCGTCAACTACGGTGGCTGCCCTGGGGAATGCCATTGCAGCGAAGGAAGCTTCGTTGACAGCAGCAAACCTGGCGAGAGGCCCCGCGATCGCTCGGGCCAACGTAGCACCGCCGATCACCGCCGGGGAACCAGAGGAGAAGTCAAGATCCTCTGAAAACTCCTTCTGAGCTGAGGAAGGTCACGACGACGGTAGCGGCATGGCATTTGTATGCATCCATGGCGTAGTGAATATTTTGTGCAGTTCATCTACATGTAAATTGGTGAGTTGTTTGTAAATTAGTGAGCGTATGAATTAATGTCAACTATTCTGCTGCAAAATTAGGCATTTTGTGGTGAAAATTAGCCAAATTCTTGTGTCATGTGTTTGTGGGCGTGTGGAAATTTAGGATGAACCGTGTGCCATGAACCAGAATGCTGGACCCAAAAATTTCTAGCTTCATTAGCAGCAACCCGCCTTGAGAAATCTCACAAAAAGCTACCCGCCTTGAGGGATGCAAAAAGTTATGGTTTCGCGGCATTTCGTTACAGCGTACACACTTATTATGTTTGGACTGTGTGCTATGTTGGCTGACCCCGCCCCGCTTCAATTCCTTTACCCAAATTTAAGTGGCAGCTGTATTTCAACCGTCGCCCTCCCTCGTCCACCACCGACCTTATAGTAAAATTTCAGTTGCCGAGGCATTTGAACCGTCGCCATCCCTCGTCCACCACCATCTCCACCCACCATTACTTAAAAAATTAGTAGCCACGGGATATCCGCAAACACTACCCCGTGCCCTCCACAGTCCACACAAACCGACCCCCTACCCCTTCTCCCCTGCTCGTACCCTAGCTTGCCGCTGCCGCCCTCCACCACCAACCTCAGCCGGTCTGCTCGTCCCTCCTAGATGCCTAAGTTCAGGTTACCCACCGATCCACATACACCATCGCCGCCTTGAGTTTTTAGATGAGGCCTGCGGAGTCCCTTTCCCCTAGATCCCCATCCCATACTCTAGAGAGTCGCAGCCTAAGCCCAACAACATATCCCGGGGATCCCGAAGAGCGTACGGCCAAAAAGAGGTCTATCATGGCCTCTCCGTCGGACGATGGCGAGGTGGCCGCCGTTCGTCCCGACCTGTCGATCCAGGAGGAACACATCACCGTGGAAGCCTGTGAGGACGTTGACTATGTTGCCATGCCGAATTCTTCAAGTCTGCAGGCTCGCGTACTCATGTATCTCAGGAGAGCCGCTACGACATCAAGCTCATCAATGGAGATGGCTTCACGCGGGCTATGTCACAGGATAAGTGGTCCACTGGCAACGCCTCTGGTTCAACCGTCATCGATCTCTTCAAAGGCCCCGCCGCTGATCTCCTCCGCCTTGCGGTCAAGGATATGCGATCCTTGTACACCATCGAAGCCATTTTATCATTTATGAAGGAAACGGTCTACGGCGGTAGCTTGGGATCCCTAGCTGTAATGTCCGATCTCATCGACCAAGACCACGAGAAGGGCACCCACTATGGTTGTTCCAAGGGGAAACAGCCCATCTCTGACATCAGGGAGCGCACCCTCGGTACCACAAATTCCAAGTGGAAGGAGCCCATCCATGACAAGTGAGGCAACATCCTATGAGAAAATCATACTTTTTCTATCTAGCCCTCTCGAACCCATTGTTGTAGTAGCTTTTGCCATGCGATAACTATGTCGTGTTTAATTATTTTAGTTATGAAAAATTGTATAGTTCAATAGGGCTATGTGATGTTTAAGTATGAATTGACTAGTTCAATTTCACAAATGGATATATTTGGTTGTTTATAGTGAGAATATGTCTTGTTTCTCTGTATTTTGTTGTTAGGTTGGCTGCAGTGAGCTTTTATCCAGTTTTCAAGAAGATGCCTTGCTTTTCTGTATTTGGTTGTTAGGTTGGTTGCAGTGAGCATTTGTCGAGTTTTCAATGGCTATATTTGGTTGTTATAATGAGCATATATGCCTTATTTATTTCAGTTATTCACGATACGATGTTCATTATGTGCAAGTATGAACTGTGTAGTTCAATTTCATCAATACCACCTGTTATGCCTGGTGTAGTTAACATTTGCCCTTTACTCCTGTTTTACACATTTAGCCAGCATGATGTTTAAGCATGAGCGACATTCTGTTCATTTTCAGCAATACATGTTTGAATTACAATATTTGGTCACTCCTAAGCATGTTGTAGCTAAAAACCCTGCATTTTTTATCTGCCTTAATAGCATGTTGAAACCAACACATTCAAGCTATCATTTGAAGATGAAGTTGTTTACCTTGGTTATATTTGGTTGAGTTAAGCCTGATGTACTTACCATGACTTTCCATGTACTTACACAGGATAATAATGGGAGTGGCTGATGTTTTCTGTCAAGGTTAGTTTCATCCTTCGGCTTATACTCCCTCCGTTCCATAATGTAGTACCTATAGATTTTTTGAACAGTCAAACTTTGCAAACTGTGAACAAATTTATAGAGAATACTATTTATATCGACCACACCAAAATTTATACTATATGAAAGTACATTTTGTGATGTATCTGATGAAATGTATTTGGAATTCTAGATGTATATGTTTTGGTCAAAGCTAGTAAATGTTGACTTCTCAAAATATTTATACGCAATACATTGTGGAATTGAGGAAGTATTATATTACCATTCTGCAATTGTATTTTAGCTTCTAATATTGACTTGTTACATGTAGGTACATATGTCATTGGTAAAAATCCATGTCTAGCCCATTTTGCGTGTGGGCCAATGAAATATTCATGAACCAGCATCAAGTGAGGAAACTGATAAGGATTGTTAGGAAAAAGAGATGAACGGTTAATCTATTTGTTTACGCTCTATCCAACTCAACAGTGAGCTGAAGGATGGTAACTACGAACTCTGTAGCCTTCTATTACTACTGCCCATAATGAGTTGTCTCACAACAATGTCTGAATATTTTTCTTTTGCAGTGCTTCCCAAAGCAGTTTACTCAAGGTTACCTCGCAAAGTACATGATTGCTGGACATGCAATGAAGGTTAAAATATATCATCAAGACTACAATGAGCATCGAGAAGTCGTAATGAAGACAGTGAAGGATGGGCGGGCGACCATCACTAGGGGCAGGCCTAGAGTCGTTCGTGCGTTAGGCATGGAGGAGGGCACAATATGGGCATTCCGCTTCACCTTCTCCAGCAACCAGAATGACTTTCGGCTCTCTCTTTACCGTCTTTAATACAACCGTGGTTCCATCATTCTTTACTTGTCCCTTCTGTAGTTTTCCTTTTCTTTAGAATTGATGCTTATGTAGTTCTTGAGTATATGTACATGTGAAACGAATTATGCATTCATTCTTGAACCTATATTTGTAATCATGATTCAATATGAAATAATGGATTTCCTACTTTCAAATTTAAATTATATGAATTTTAAAAGCAGGTTTTACATTAGGGATAAATTATGCTCTGCGGGCCATTACATTGCACACATTTTGAGAAAGCAAAACGTCTGCGACCAACGTCAAGATCAGACACGTTTCTCCACTCACGATGTGTGTGATGAATCTCTGTTGCACACACGATCACCCAAGAAATAACGTGTGAGATTAAGAACACCAACGCACATGGTTACTTCTTATAAAGTGTTGTTGACAGTCTCCTTATGACACACGATTGGTATCCTCAACTATTTATGATGTCATGCCCATCGTAAACGTTGGTTATAGAAGAACACGTGCGATAGGTCTTCATCTGACATTGGTAGTACGGATGAAATGTCTGGGACATTATATGTACCACAAACATTTATCAATAGTGCGGCATGTGGGATAGATTCAACTATCACATACGATTTTATACGGATAACTGTATGCACTCTTAGATCCTATCACAAACGGACCCGTAGAACAAAATGTGTGTGATAGTCCCTTATCATACACACTTTACAATCATGAACCGTTTGTGATGCGGAGCACATCGTAAACGGAGCACCACCAAATAGCGCATGCGATAGTAATGCCATCCCACCTGAGTAGCAACGATGGCACCTATGGGAAATATGACATATCTCAATCGATTGACCAAAAACTCTCATTTCTGATAGATGCGCACATCCCATACGCTTGCTTATGTCAAACATTTGCGTTCTTGTTCCATATCGCTGACGATTTTTCTGTATCGTGTGGGATGGACCCCCCCCCCCTATCGCACACACATGCAAGGCGGCGGTTTATAACTCTGTAGTGGAAAGGGGGTAAAAACCGTTTGTATAGCACGTCGCTGCACCAGTGCCTCCTGACGCTTGTGGGTTCTGCCACTTGGCCAGGTGCCAATTGTGGTCTCGGACAAGGAGGCTTGACAACGAATTCCTTCATGTATTTAGGAGTTACATAGCGGTATTCTATGCACTCCTTTGCCCATCTCCTCTTGATCTTCTGCATACGTGTTTTTCGCTGCTTTTCAGTCTCTTTGCCATGAATTGCTTCATCGGGTGTGCAGTACCCAGCATAAATGTCGTCAGGAATCTCAAAAGCAGTGTGAATCTCTCGTTTCTTGCCACCTTCTCAGACCTTTTGTGATCAACCATTTTCTTCAACTGAGAAATTTGAAGTCTTGAAGATTCTGAAGATGTTTGCAATTTTTCTTCAAGCAACGCTGCAAATAAATTAAGCTGATGAGAACCTAGATGTTCGTTAGCTGTGATGTGTACCTTTGAATAGAGTATAGTTGCGAAGAATTTGGGATGGTCATATGCATTCTCAGAAGTTTTTCAAAATAAACTCAAGTTGAGGAATTTGACCATTTTCATCTTGAAGAATTTCAATAAGTGTTCTTGTCTTAGGTTCCAAACTTGTGTAGATTAAAACAATTCACACAATTGAGGAATCTTGAATAAAATCCTAACTTAGAGAAATAAAGCAAGACTAGGCAGACTAAAAGTGCTGAGGAGAATGATTTATGAAGAATAAACAACACTTGAAGATTTTGTGGTGAGAAGAAGATAAAATAGGGCAGTAAAATTAGATTTTAATTACCCCCAAACAAAGAACACGAAGAACTGAGTTGTGAGGAGAAGGAGGCCGATAGTTCAGATCTTCCATGCCCTAACTCGGTGGCGGAAGACACCTACGGTGGCAATGGAGTGACGAAATCTATGGCCGAAGCGAGTATGTCGTCAGAGAAGTCCAGGCAGTGAAGCTCTTCCTCTCCGGCGGCGATGATATCTAGTTGTGGCACTAGGTCTAGAGCTTGAGAACGATGGGAGTGAGAGAGAAGACAAGTGGAATAAATGAGATAGGGGAAAGTGAAGAGTATTTATAGGCAGTGACATTTTCGAGCGGTCCAAAGATTTTAGACATCGGTGCCCCTGACCCTTGCTCTCCACTCGACATGTGGCACCTACGATATGAGTAGTGGAGATCATGGGCGAATATTTAATTCTCATGGCGGAAGTGGGAGAGGTTATAGCGGCAACCGCCAAAAAAAGGAAATTTTAAGTCTTAAATTTCCGTTCGCAAATTTTTCTGCTATCAAGGACACTGTGAATACTTTGAACGGGTTTCACAATAGAACGCATATGAAGAATTTGTGAATAGAGTAAGTTGGGTTTGGCATAGAGGGGAGCGGGTCCGATCACATTCACTTAGACGAAAATCAACTTGAAGAATTAGCTATAAGTGAATGTTGTTGAGGACATAGAAAAACTCAAACTATATGAATATCAATAATGCTCAAGTAAATGAAGAATAACCTCAAATGATGAATTTGAAAAGTGTTGTGCCATTTGGAAGATTTTGCAAATGATGAAAAACTCAATCTGAAGAATCTCAAAGAGGGTGGTGGCGTAACCCACCGTATAAGAATTATGTAGATTTCAGACACCGCGTACAATTGGCATAGGGTTCTAAGAATCAAATTCTTCGTTAATTCTTCACACTTAGAGGGTTAGTATTCATGAATTGAAGAAAAATGTTACTTCGTGTGTTGCACATCAAAGTCATCAATTTTGCATAAGCGTTAGGATGTGTGTCCTTTTCACTGGACAATCAAAGATTCTACGATGTTTAGCTCACATCGCAACTTGCACAACCTCTTATCATCCAAGGGATTAGTGAAGATATTGGCAAGCTGATCATTTTTGTTCACGTGCTTGATGACGATGTCTCCCTTCAATACATGATCATGAGGAAAGTGGTGACGAATCTGAATGTGCTTCGTCTTCGAGTGATGTACTCGGTTGTGAGCAATCTTGATGGCACTCTTGTTGTCGCAGTAGAGAGGGATTTTCTTCAAGTTGATGCCATAGTCCTTAAGGGTCTGCTTCATTCATATTAACTGAGAGCAACAAGCACCAGCACCAATGTAATCAGCTTCAGTTGTGGAGAGTGATACGAAGTTCTGCTTCTTTGAGGACCAACAAATAAGAGATCCCCCAAGGAAAATGACATGTGCCTGATGTTGACTTGAGATCCACGTGTTCTCCAGCATAATTAGAATAGAAAAATCCACCTAGATCGAAGACTGAGCCCTTGGGATACCAAAATCCAAGCGTTGGTTGATACGTCCATTTTCCATCATGATTTCTTACCACTATCTACCTTATTTTTGTCCATTATTCCACATTATCATATAATTCTTATATTTATTCTCTCTGAATATGCAAGGTACATCATAAGGAGGGAAATATCTGGAAACTGGAATTCTGGACCGGAAAACCGAGAAAAAGGTAGAAAAATCACCAGTCTCATAATGACTTGAAAATTTACGAAGAATATTTTTGGAATATTTAAGAATTTCTGAAGCAAAAATATACCGGAGAGGGACTGCCAGCAGGCCACAAGCCAACAGGCCGCCCCCCTGGGGGCGCGGCCAGATGGCTTGTGGGCCCCCTGCTGGTCCTCCGATGCCCCTCTTCTCCTATATGGTGTGTTTTACCCTAGAAAAAATCATAAGAAACCTTTCGGGACGAAGTGCCACCGTCTCGAGGCGGAAACCTGGGAAGAGGCCCTTTTGCACTCTGGCAGTCAGATTCTGCCGGGGAAATCCCTCTCCGGGAGGGGGAGATCGAAGGCATCGTCATCACCAACGCTTCCTCCTTCGTGGGAGTACCAATCTTCATCAACTTCTTCACCAGCACCATCTCATCTCCAACCCTAGTTCATCTCTTGTATTCAATCTTTGTCCCAAAACCTCAAATTGGTACATGTGGGTTACTAGTTGTGTTGATTACATCCCGTAGTTGATGCTTGTTGGATTACTTGGTGGAAGAGATTATGTTCAGATCCTTAATTATCATTATTACTCCTCTGATCTTGAACATGTTGATGATGTGTGAGTTCTTACTATTGTTCCTGAGGACATGGGAGAAGTCTGGTTATAAGTAATCTTGTGAAGTTGGTATGCGTTCGATATTTTGATGATATGTATGTTGTTACTTCTCTTAGTGGTGTCATGTGAATGTCGACTACATGACACTTCACCATGTTATGGGCCTAAGGGAAGTCATTGTGGAGTAACAAGTAGATGATGGGTTGCGAGAGTGACAGAAGCTTAAATCCCAGTTTATGCGTTGCTTCCTAAGGGGCTGATTTGGATCCACATGTTTCATGCTATGGTTAGATTTATCTTAATTCTTCTTTCGTAGTTGTGGATGCTTGCGAGAGGGGTTAATCATAAGTAGGTTGTTAGTTTAAGTAAGAACAACACCTTAGCACCGGTCCACCCACATATCAAATTATCAAAGTAGCGAATGAATCATTTGCTACTCATGTTGATCTTCCGAAAGAAAAGTGGTTTAAATATCATCCACCCATTTAAGAGCAATTAGAGAAACCTATTATAGTTGAGAAGGAAGAAGTGATTGTTAGCCATGTTGATCCAATTGTCCCTACTACTTACATTGAGAAGCCACCTTTCCCTGTTAGAATTAAGGAACACGACAAAGCTACAACTGTGGTTAATAAGAGTCATGTTAGGACACTTACACCTTCTGAACAAATAAATGTTGACCCTAAAATTGCTCTGGTCAAAGATCCTCTAGTTGATAACATTGATGGACAGGTTATTTACTTCTGTGATGAGACTACTAGAATTGTAAAACCTGTTAGATGTAAGCGGGATGAGTTAGACAAAAATAAACTAGTTGTTGGCATGCCCGTTGTTTCTGTTAAAATTGGAGACCATTGTTATCATGGCTTGTGTGACATGGGTGCTAGTGTTAGTGCCATACCTTTTACCTTATATCAAGAAATTATGAATGACATAGCACCCGCTAAAATTGAAGATATTGGCGTCACTATTAAACTTGCAAACAGAGACACTATTACACCACTTGGGATAGTTAGAGATGTTGAAGTCTTGTGTGGAAAATTCAAGTACCCCACTTATTTTTTAGTGCTTGGTTCAACACAAGATAACTTTTGTCCCATTATATTTGGTAGACCTTTCCTAAATACCGTTAATGCTGAAATTAATTGTGTTACTCAAAAGGTTAAATTAAGATTTGGTGATGTGTCTCATGAATTTAATTTATCCAAGTTTACTCATCAAACGCATAAGAAGGAATTACCTAGTAAAGATGAAATGATTTGTCTTGCTTCTATTGTCGTACCTCCTATTGATCCCCTAGAACAATATTTGTTAGACCATGAGAATGATATGCAAATTAATGAAATGATTGAAATCGATAAGATTCTCTTCGAACAAACACCTATTCTCAAACACAACTTACCAGTTGATATTTTCGGGGATCCTCCTCCACCTAAAGGAGATCTCGTGTTTGAATTAAAGACTTTACCTGATACTTTGAAATATGCTTATCTTGATGAAAAGAAGATATATCCTGTTATTATCAGTGCTAACCTTTCAGAGCATGAAGAAAGAAGATTACTTAAAACTCTCAGGAAGCACAGGGCTGCTATTGGATATACTCTCGATGATCTAAAGGGCATAAGCCCCACTCTATGTCAGCACAAGATTAATTTGGAACCAGATGCTAAACCTGTTGTTGATCATCAACGCCGCTTAAATCCTAAGATGAAGGAAGTGGTAAGAACTTAAATACCAAAGCTTCTGGAGGTAGGTATAATCTATCCTATTGCTGATAGTAGGTGGGTAAGTCTTGTTCATTGTGTTCCTAAGAAAGGAGGTATTACTGTTGTCCCTAATGATAAGAATGAGCTTATTCCACAAAGAATTGTAACTTGTTGTAGGATGGTAATTGATTTTAGAAAATTAAATAAATCTACTAAGAAAGATCATTACCCTTTGCCTTTTATTGATCAAATGTTAGAAAGATTATCCAAGCACACCCACTTCAGTTTTCTTGATGGATATTCTGGATTTTCTCAAATACCCGTGTCAAAAGAAGATCAAGAAAAAATTACCTTTACATGTCCTTTTGGAACTTATGCTTATAGATGTATACCTTTTGGTTTATGCAATGCACCTGCTATGTTTCAAAGATGTATGACTGCTATATTCTCTGACTTTTGTGAAAAGATTGTTGAGGTTTTTATGGATGATTTTTCCGTCTATGGGACTTCTTTTGATGATTGCTTGAGCAACCTTGATCGAGTTTTGCAGAGATATGAAGAAACTAGTCTTGTCTTGAATTGGGAGAAGTGCCACTTTATGGTTAGTGAAGGCATAGTGCTTGGGCATAAAATTTCTAAACGACGCATTGAGGTAGACAAGGCTAAAGGTGATGCGATAGAGAAAATGCCATGCCCGAGAGATATCAAAGGTATAAGAATTTTATTTGGTCATGCTGGTTTTTATAGGCGTTTCATTAAAGATTTCTCTAAGATTTCTAGGCCGTTAACTAATCTTCTTCAAAAAGATATTCCTTTTGTTTTTGATGATGATTGTGTAGAAGCTTTTGAAATACTTAAGAATGCCTTAATTTCTGCACCTATTGTTCAACCACCTGATTGGAACCTACCATTTGAAATTATGTGTGATGCTAGTGATTATGCTGTTGGCGCTGTTCTAGGGCAGAGAGTAGACAAGAAGTTAAATGTTATCCATTATGCTAGTAAAACACTAGATTCTGCTCAAAGGAATTATGCTACCCTGAAAAGGAATTTTTAGCAGTTGTTTTTGCTTGTGGTAAGTTTAGACCCTACATTGTCGATTCCAAAGTAACTATTCACACCGATCATGCTGCTATTAAATACGTTATGGAAAAAAAAGATGCTAAACCTAGGCTTATTAGATGGGTACTTTTACTTCAAGAGTTTGACTTGCATATCATTGATAGAAAAGGAGCTGAAAATCTCGTAGCAGATAACTTGTCTAGGATGGAAAATGTTCTTGATGACCCACTTCCTATTGATGATAGCTTTCCTGATGAACAACTTGCTGCTCTAAATACTTCACGTAGTGCTCCTTGGTATGTTGATTATGCTAATTATATTGTTGCTAAATACATTCCACCTGGTTTCACATATCAACAAAAGAAAAAATTCTTTTATGACCTACGACATTACTTTTGGGATGACTCACATCTTTACAAAGAGGGAGTAGACGGTATTATTAGACGATGTGTACCTGAGCATGAACAGGAACAGATTCTTCGGAAGTGTCATTCCGAAGCTTATGGAGGACACCATGCCGGTGACCGTACTGCACACAAGGTATTACAATATGGTTTCTATTGGCATACTCTTTTCAAAGATGCTCGTAAGTATGTCCTTTCATGCAATGAATGCCAGAGAGTTGGCAACATCGGTAAGCGTGAGGAAATGCCTATAAATTATTCACTTGCTATTGAACCATTTGATGTCTGGGGCTTTGACTTTATGGGACCTTTTCCTTCCTCAAATGGGTATACTCATATTCTAGTTGCTGGTGATTACGTTACTAAATGGGTAGAAGCTATTCCAACTAGTAGTGCTAATCATAATACCTCTATTAAAATGCTTAAAGATATTATTTTCCCGAGGTTTGGAGTTCCTAGATATTTAATGACTGATGGTGGTTCACATTTTATTCATGGTGCATTCCGTAAACTTCTAGTGAAATATGATGCTAACCATAGGATTGCATCACCTTATCATCCCCTGTCTAGTGGTCAAGTTGAATTGAGTAATTGAGAAATAAAATTAATATTGCAAAAGACTGTTAATAGATCTAGGAAGAATTTGTCTAAGAAACTAGATGATGCACTTTGTGCTTATAGAACTGCTTATAAGAATCCTATGGGTATGTCTCCGTACAAAATGGTCTATGGGAAGGCTTGTCATTTACCTCTTGAGTTAGAACACAAGGCTTATTGGGCAATTAAAGAACTTAACTATGACTTTAAACTTGCCGGTGAGAAGAGGTTATTTGACATTAGCTCACTTGATGAATGGCGAACACAAGCCTATGAAAATGCTAAGTTATTTAAAGAAAAGGTTAAAAGATGGCATGACAAAAGGATTCAAAAACGAGAATTCAATGTAGGATAC
Source organism: Elymus sibiricus (assembly GCA_039707655.1). Classification (NCBI taxonomy): domain Eukaryota; kingdom Viridiplantae; phylum Streptophyta; class Magnoliopsida; order Poales; family Poaceae; genus Elymus; species Elymus sibiricus. The sequence continues at coordinate 121,178,164 of CM077671.1, read as the reverse complement.
TTAGTACTTTTATACAATTCTTGTTTTAGATTTTTTGCAGGAAAACTCCTCTCCAAATGGGAAGCCCCACACGTTGTTGAGGAGGTTTATCGCTTCGGTGCTATAAAAATCAACAACTTCGAAGGCAAGAACCCGAGAGTGGTGAATGGGCAAAGAATTAAGCATTATATTTCAGGTGCACCCATTAATGAAGAAACAAATGTCATCCAAGTCATCACACCGGAAGAACACATCAAGGAAGTCTTCCGGAACACTCCAGAAACTTGAAAAGGGGGTAGGTATGTGGTGCAGTAAGTAAACCGACTCCAAAAATCCCATAAAAATAATTTATGTCGTTTTGGGTATTTTAGAAACATTACAAAAATAAAACGGAGTCCGAAGGACCCACGAGGGAGGCACAAGCCAATAGGCCGCCCCCCCTAGGGGCATGGCCAGATGGCTTGTGGGTCCCTCGTGTGGCCTCCGGACTCCGATTTCTTCTGGAACACGTATTCTGACCTAGAAAAAATCATTATATATACTCTCGTATGTTTTGACCACCGCATCGCGAGATTTTCCTCTATTCTTGTTTCGGGTTGTTTTTCTGACAGATCTAGATTGCTATGACTTCCCCTTTGCCAACCAAGGATAAGTTCTTCGAGAAGGTCATCAATCCCTACCTGCCGGAGGTGATGAAGCACCCTCAAGCTATGGAGATGCGTGAGGGGTTGCTCACCATCAGGGATGTTCAAGGCCCGAAGAAGGAGGGAAGCGAGAAGGCCAGGCTTGCACAAGTGGATCAAGAAATCATCAAGTGTCAAGGGATGGTTGAACGTGGCTTGAGTGCTAATCACTCTATGATCACAGACTTCATCCGTGAAAACAAGATGGACACCAAAAGCGTGGGGGAGGCTCTCGCCAAGCTTCAAGATTGGATTGAACACCTCCAGGATCAACTCTATCAATTCGAACTCCAAAAATGTGAGTATGAATCCAGGTTTAAAAGGATGAGCCTAGCTGCTGATTTCAGGATCCCGGAGACAACGGTTTCTTTCTTTGACGGAGAACCTATGCCTTGGAAGATGGAGGACTACCAAATACCACCGCCATCACCGAAGAACACTTGAGTACATGGGTATGGGCACCACCCTTGGCTTGTTCCAAGCTTGGGGGAGGTGCCCCGGTATCGTATCACCGTCACTTTTTACCACCACTATCTATCTTAGTTCGATCTTTAGTTTTTCGTGATTTAGGTAGTTAAATTTCAGATTTGCTTTGTTTAGAGTTTTTACTTTGAGTCCTACCTATCCTTGTAATCGAGTGTGAGAGTTATATAATAAAGTTAGTTGAGATCGTGTGCCCCTTCTTCACTTGCACCCATCATCTTAGCAAGGCAATAAAAAGAATGGAAAAAAAATCATATGCCTATCTTTGAGAAGTAATGACTTCACATAGAAAAAGAGGTATAAGCAATAAGAAGTGTTGGAAACCAACAAACATAATGTTAGTAATTGATATGATCTATGCAAAAGTGTGGTAGAGAAGAGGAGATTTACATATAAATATACTATCATGAACACCTTCTATGATTGTGACCTTCCATCAAAATATTACATAATGATCAAGTGTTGAAGTGGGACATGGAAGACAACATGATGATCATGATTGTCTACATTTGCATAGAAGTTATATGGTATTGAATCTTTTAACATGTGATGCTTGCTTAGGACCTTTTGCTAGCCCAAAGATTCACACCAAGTAGAGATGCTACTTGTGCATCCATAACCATTAAACCGAGTTTCTTCCCATGAGAGTCCACCATACCTACCTATGGATTGAATAAGATCCTTCAAGTAAGTTGTCATTGTTGCACAAGGCAATAAAAATTGCCTCTAATCATGTAAGATCTTTTATTGTAAGGGAAAGTAAGCTGTGTACGATCTTGTGATGGTGAAGTAATAAAAGCGACGGAATGCATAATAAAGTTCGCTATCACAAGGGGCAATATGAAGTGATGTTCCTTTATGTTAAGAGATTAAACATATCAAACAAATAAAAGCTCATGACAACCTCTGCTTCCCTCTGCGAAGGGCCTATCTTTTATGTTCTTACAAGTTTTATTTTCATGCAAGAGTCAATAATATTTCACTTGTTCTTGTTCTCCAAACTATTTAGTGGAAAGCATTATATGTTGAGGAAAGATTCAAACAAATATATTCAGCTGAATGTAAACGATCATGTTCCATTATACTTGACATTATCCTTGAGGTAAATAAGTTGGGTGGCATGAACATTAAAATCCCCATCTTCCTATGTGTCCCGCGGAGTCACTTGTTCCAAAAAATATATGCAATGTATGTTAGCAATCATAGAAGGTTACATCATAGTTGAATATGTGAACTTGATAGAAATATAAGCTCTTACATAGACTCTTCTCTCGATTGCAAAAGCTATGATTATCTTAAGGACTAATTGCATTGCTTGTTGGTTCTCAATAAAGATTATGCCCTATATTTCTTCAGTTGTGAATAGATTGTTACTTGTTCATGAGAGGTTATATGATTGAAAACTTTCTGCTATGATGATATTCATGATGCTCTCATGTCCGTATTTTGTTTTTATCAACACCTCTCTCTCAAATTATGTGGTCATTATTTTAGAGTTCGGCTTTCGCTTGAGGACAAGTGAGGTCTAAGCTTGGGGGAGTTGATACGTCCATTTTGCATCATGATTTCTTACCACTATCTACCTTATTTTTGTCCATTATTCCACATTATCAACAATTCTTATGCTTATTCTCTCTAAATATGCAAGGTACATCACAAGGAGGGAAATATCTGGAAACTGGAATTCTTGACCGGAAAACCAAGAAAAAGGCAGAAAAATCACCAGTGTCAGAATGACCTGAAAATCTATGGAGAATATTTTTGGAATATTTAAGAATTTCTGGAGCAAAAATATACCGGAGAGGGGCTGCCAGCAGGCCACAAGCCAACAGGCCATGCCCCCCTCGGGGCGCGACCAGATGGCATGTGGGCCCCTGCTGGTCCTCCGATGCCCCTCTTCTCCTATATGGTGTGTTTAACCCTAGAAAAAATCATAAGAAACCTTTCGGGATGAAGCGCCACCGTCTCGGGGAGGAAACCTGGGCAGAGGCCCTTTTGCACTCCGGCAGTTAGATTCTGCCGGGGAAATCCCTCTCCGGGAGGGGGAGATCGAAGCCATCGTCATCACCAATGTTTCCTCCTTCGTGGGAGGACCAATATTCATAAACCTCTTCACCAACACCATCTCATCTCCAACCCTAGTTCATCTCTTCTATTCAATCTTTGTCCCAAAACCTCAGATTGGTACCTGTGGGTTACTAGTTGTGTTGATTACATCTCGTAGTTGATGCTTGTTGGATTACTTGGTGGAAGAGATTATGTTCAGATCCTTAATTATCATTATTACTCCTCTGATCTTGAACATGATGATGATGTGTGAGTAGTTACTATTGTTCCTGAGTACATGGGAGAAGTCTTGTTATAAGTAATATTGTGAAGTTGGTATGCGTTTGATATTTTGATGATATGTATGTTGTTACTTCTCTTAGTGGTGTCATGTGAACGTCGACTACATGACACTTCACCATGTTATGGGCCTAAGGGAAGTCATTGTGGAGTAACAAGTAGATGATGGGTTGCGAGAGTGACAGAAGCTTAAACCCCAGTTTATGTGTTGCTTCATAAGGGGCTGATTTGGATCCACATGTTTCATGCTATGGTTAGATTTATCTTAATTTTTCTTTCGTAGTTGTGGATGCTTGCGAGAGGGGTTAATCATAAGTAGGTTGTTAGTTCAATTAAGAACAGCACCTTAGCACCGGTCCACCCACATATCAAATTATCAAAGTAGCGAACGTGAATCAACTCAACATGATGAACATGACTAGACAGAAATTCCCATGTGTCCTCGGGAGCACGTGCTTAATATAAGAGTACTTTCAGGCCTGTCCTTTGCTACAAAAAGAATTGGGCTACCTTGCTGCACCATTGTTACTATTGTTACTTGTCACTTGTTACGAATTATCTTGCTACAAAACTACCTACCACTGTTACTCACAGCACTTGCAGAGAATACCTTGCTGAAAACTGCTTATCATTTCCTTCTGCTCCTCGTTGGGTTCGACACTCTTACTTATCGAAAGGACTACGATTGATCCCCTATACTTGTGGGTCATCATTGTTGTGTGAGCTAAATATCAAACAATTCGCTTCACAGCCTTATGGCATGACTCCTTCGGAGTCGCTTGGAATCGGGCACACATGCAAATGCTAAGCATAATATTTGGCCTAGATGCACATAGATGCAATAAAGTTCCAATCATGGAGTGATATACCTTCTGATAGAAATCTTTACCATTTTCGTCAGTGCAAAGGTGACTATTTGTTGGCATGGGTATTTTGAGGTCTTTGCAGTCTTGCATGTCGAATTTCTTCAGGCAGTCTTTGAGGTACTTCTCTTGAGAGATAAAGATACCATTGTGTTGTTGATGAATTTCAAGGCCTAAGAAGAATTTCAGCTCCCCCATCATGGACATTTGATATTTTTCACTAATCATGTAGCCAAATTCGTCACTATAACGTTCGCTAGTAAAGCCAAAGATAATATCGTCCACATAGATTTGACACACAAATAATTCATCATCATAGGATTTTGTGAAAAGAGTTGGGTCAAGTGAACCGAGTTTGAAGCCTTTGGTCTTGAGAATTCCTTCAGCGTGTCATACCAAGCCCGTGGGGCCTGCTTGAGGCCATAGAGGGCCTTGTTGAGTCTAAAGACTTGTCAGGGTGCTTTGGGTCTTCAAAACCCGGGGTTGAGCAGCATATACTTCTTCCTCAAGGTTACAATTGAGGAATGCACTTTTCACGTCCATTTGATATAAGATGATATTGTGATGGTTAGCATAACCAAGCACTATACAAATAGCTTCAAGTCAAGCAATAGGTGCAAAAGTTTCATCAAAGTCAATCCCTTCAACCTGTGTGTAGCCATGAGCGACAAGACGGGCCTTATTCCTCACCACTTTGCCATGTTCGTCTTGTTTGTTGCGGTAGATCACTTAGTACCTATAACATTGTGCTTGCATGGATCTAGAGGCTTGACAAGATCCCACACATTATTGAGCTAAAACTGATGCAATTCCTCTGTCATAGCTTGAATCCACTCAGGCTCCAGAAATGTTTCATCTACTTTGGTGGGCTCTGATATGGAGACAAAGGAGAAGTGCCCACAAATGTTAGCCAAATGTGAAGCTTTTGAGCGAGTGTGAGGACCTGGTGAGTTTATGTTGCTGGTGATTTTATCGAGCTACACTTCATTTGCCACTCTTGGATGGGCGGGTCGATGGCCTTGTTGGGATTGGTCAACTTCATCAACACCATTTCCTTCACCATCATGAGAGTCTTTGGTACAAGAACTTCTTCAGCTTGAATAGGTTCTTCAGTGGGTATGACATCGTCAATAGCCTTGAACCTAATTGATTCCTTAGGAGGCATTTCATCTACCATAGTAGGCAGGTGCTCTCTTTGCAAGCCACTAGTTTCATCGAGCTACACATCTATAGTTTCAACAACCTTATTGTGGTAGGTGTTAAAGACTCTGTATGTGTGCGAGTCCTTTCCGTAACCAAGCATAAAACCTTCATGTGCTTTCGGTGCAAATTTAGAACTGTGATGAGGATATGTGTGGGAAAGTGGGTGAGTATGTTTGGTGGCTACCTCTAAGCACTTGAGCAACCAGATCATCATATTTACCTCATCCCCTTTTAATAGTATTGTCTTTCCTATGAACTCAAAAGTGATTTCTAACAAAATGTAAAATGTAGAGTCCTCATTCTTGAAGCATGGCCAATCTTATTCCTTCCTTTCCTTGGTGAGGTTCTCCACACAATCCTTAGCCAATCCCATCATTGAACTTTTTCCTAAGATACACTTGGTGGAAACATTAGTCCAATGAAATATATGTTGTTATTAATTACCAAAACCACCTAGGGAGAAGTTGTGCTTTCAATCTCCCCCTTTTTGGTAATTGATGACAACATATAGATCAAAGCTTCGATAAAAGATATAATCAATGAATAGCATCGTCGCTTTGAGAAGTATATGATAAGCAAGAGCTCCCCCTAAATTTGTGCATTATTTTAAATTTGCGTTTGAATGCAAATGCACAATCGATTAGGATCATGGGTCACTCTTCCATGTCACATACAACTTGGTGGTGCGCAAAAATTAATATGAGTGAATTACATAAAGCACATCACACCAATCATCAAGTGAATGATCATCATATGGATATCTCAAAGATAGGCAATAGTAGCATCACACAAGAGTGTATGATAAAACATCGACAAAGTTTTAAACAAACGATAAACCAAATGTTTTTTAAAACAGCAGAGAGGAAATCAAAATGCAACACTCTCTCTCTCTCTCTCTCGAAGCCCTATGATCTTTAACCTCTCCCCCTTTGGCAACAAGTTACCAAAAAGTTCAAAGCTATAGAGCTAATCGTCGCTCTGGGCATGATCTCCTCCATGAGACGATGAAGCTGCTCCGGTGACTGTCGAAGGAGTCGAGAGAAGAGCATCCGCAAAGAGTTTAGCTGAAGTCCTCTAAGGTGGTGGTGTAGACACTAGAGGTGCTGGAGGAGCTGATGGAGCTGTGGCAGGAGCTGATGAGGTAGGCCTCGTCTATGGAGTTGTCACAGTAGGAGTCCTGGACTGGGTCTTGAACTAAGTGTTGGTCCTGAGAGGTGGACTATCACCATCATCATCAGAGGAATGAGGGCTAGGCACTGCATCCACTTCCTTCTTGAGTTCATCCATCATCTTTGTCAGCCCATCCACCTTGTTGTTCATCATGGTGAACTTATCTTCCACTATCCTCTTGAGACTTTCTTGATTGAGCAAGATGTTCTTGATATTCTTCTGCATATCCTGGATGGTGCTAATGAGCAGATCCATTGGCTCGCTCTTACTCCTTGGAACTTGAGCACTAGTGTCTCTAGCTGCTTCTGCCTCTGCCTGTGAAGTAGATGAAGTGGGATGATTAGGATCCATCACCACAACATTATCCTCAAAGTATGGCTGAAGTGGCATATGAGGACGATGAAGTGCATATACATTCTTCTCCAACTTGGAGTTGATGAGCATCTGAATGTAAGGTGCATATCCACAAGATCGTTTTTGGTCAGCAGCACTCCTCTTGATTGTTTCAACAATCAGATCCATCACTCTAATTCTGGTGTGGGTGTCTGTGTGGTGCAGCATGTTGATGGAGTACCCTCGGATCATCTTATCATCTCCAGACTTGGGCATCAAGGTGTACCTCAAGATGGTGTTAGTAGTGGGTAGTCCTTCTTGCAAATGATAGACAGAGCCAAATTTATGTGAATGCACATGAGTGGCTGGAATCTCCTTGTACATATTTGCCATTGAGTTGTGAATCATCTTGGCTTCAGCATATACATCCAGGTCTCCTTCTTCTACCTGTGGGGCTCCTAAGATGGTAGCCAAGTCATCAACAGTGGATTGGTACCTGAATCCCTCAGTCATCCATATGATTCTGCCATCTGGGTAGAAGCGAGCACTAGAGTAGAACTGCATGATCATCTCATTGTTCCAGGCAATGAACTCTCTCCCAACAAATGTAGCGACCCGACCCGAAACGGTCAAGTCTCTGGTGTTTTCGTACAGCCCCAAGATCATGTTGGTACACACGCGGTACATCAATGTATATATCAAAGGGAAATCACACAGCTTTATTAATCGAATCTCATATAGAGTCTTTATTACAATAAATTCGGCCGAAGGCCAAACTCATGAGATACAACTAAATGCGGAAGACGTAGACGCCAGCGAGTCCATCTGACTCCAAGGGCATATCACCGAGCGTAGAGCGTGTCCTCACTCCTGGTCGGAAAAGTACTCTGCAACATGACACGTTGCAGCCGTGTAGGTCAGCATATTGAATATGCCGGCAAGTCACAAAAAGAGAGGGGTGAAAAATATCATCTATACTATATGCATATATGGCAGGTGGGGTTGTAAATTTAAGTTTAGCGTAAAGCCAATTTTTTTCCGACAACAAGAGAGGGGGCAAAAGCAAAATTATTACTACATTGTTGGTTGTTTAATGAGAAGGTTCCACCAACCATTTCTCATACCCAAGTAATCAATAATAACCAGATCATTGATATTATTTGTGTTGAGACTGGCTAATAGTATCATCTCCGGTGCTCATGTTGTCCGTAACCGGGGACACAGCTAATCGATTAGATTGTTACTCTGTAGAGTCTTGTACACTTTACCCGCAAGAATCGATCACTCTCGTTGTGTCCTCGCACTGCCTGGTGTTTGAGAACGGGATGATTGAAACATGGTCTTCCAAAGCGATCCTCCGAAAGAAAGTCAGTGTCCATCCAATCCTACCTTTCTTCTACATCTCGTAGCAACTGACCTGCCAGAGTCACGACTAGGGTCAACCAAGCCAGAGCCCATATTGACTTGCGGTTGTACAAGTAAACTTTCCGGCCTTGAAGTATCCATGCATCTCTTTGAGCCTGGGTGGCATTCCGTCAGGATGGTCATAGGTAGATACCAGGATTCCCGGGCATAACCATGATAGATATCAGGCTGGCAGATGCATGTCCAATCCACCCAGAGGTATATTGAAAACTTGAAGTCTTGAAGTCCTTATCATCATGTATATCTTGAAATTATTAATCTCACAACTCTCCTGAATCACACAACCAACCCCGTCTACTAAAAGCATAGCAAAAAAATAACGTTTCCCAGGGCCAAAGTGACAAGGGTTTATGGGTGCCTACCACATGATACTACTCAAGAACCAAGTTTCCAAGTACCTACTTTGCATGCAATGGTGGAGAAGATTGAACTAATGCAACAAAAAGCTTAGGTAATACATGATCAAATGTGAACTTGCCTTGCTGACGATCTTCGAACTCGAGTGACTCTAAATAGCAAGCCTCGCACTCCGGATGATCTAACGAATCAAACAAATTTCACAATCGGCATAACCATAACACAACTTACAATAACAGCAAGGTAAACAAATAATACTAAAACAACCAATAGCACAAACAAAGAAAAGAAAACAAAGCAAACAAAGAAATCTATCAAAAAAATTCATGACAAAGCCTATACTAAAGTAAAACAACATAAGTATAGTTTTTAGCAAATAAAAAAATCTTAACACAAATAAGAAGTAAGTTTTATCAAATTAACAGAAAGTTTTTCATCAAAAAAATTCTATGCAAAAAGAACTACTATAAAACCTATTATAAAACACTACATAATAATGAAAACAATGGTTCCTACTAAAACAAAGAATAAAACAAAAAAATATTAATAGAAAATATATCACCTAATGCTAACCAACAGAAACTAAAAAGAAATAAAAAGAAAGTTAAGAACACAGAATCAAGACAAAACTAAAAGAAAACAAAACAAAATAAACCTAAAAAAACTAAAACAGAATCTGTTTTGCAAAAAATCCCAATTTAAATACTCCTAAAAATTCCCAAATTGCACAGGGGGGTAAAACTAGCTAATATAAACCAGTAGCAAAAAGAATCACTCAAAAATATGTTTTTAAACTCAAGTTATTCAAATTCTAGTGATTTGAGCAAAAATCAATGAATTCAAATTTAAACAGTTAAAATTTGCAAACTAATTGCACACGCAGAAACTACATAATATTTGTGACCTACTGCAAAAAGAATCACTCAAAAACTCCAAATATCCTAAGAGATATCCTATTTGGAAAAACAGAAACTTTCAGTTTCAGAAATTTAAAACGGAAAAAGAAAAAAAAACTAATCTACGAACAGTCTACGTGGCATGCTGTGAGTGGGCGAGGGGTGTGCGCTCGTGGTGTAAACGGGCGAACGATCACTAATTAAAGAAAAACGGTTCGGGGTTTAAGTGATCTAATCTAGATCGTGGGATCCAGATTCAACGGCTAAGAGGGGGTGTGAGCTCATAGAGGGGGTGGCGGCGCTCCGGCGAGTTCGACGGCGGCCGACGCGTGGAGGCGGTCAGGGGCATGACTTCGGTGGTCCTTGGCGGCGGTGAAGTAGTCCCAGCGGCGAGGCTCCAGCGTCGATTCGCGGCGTCGGCGTCGGCGTAGGCAGAGGGGGTCGGTGGTGAGCGGCATGAGCTCGCGATCTTCGGGTGGAGTAGAACTCCGGCGAGGTGGCGCGCGAGCGTTCTGGCGAGGGGCTTGTGAGGGTTTGGGGAGGAACGGGGTGCGGGGTGGTCTGGCTTTTATAGGGTGGCCTTGGTTCGAAGAAAAAGGCAGGGGAATAGGGGAATCGGCTCGGATCCGGCGCGGTTCTGGCAAGGGAAAGGGGAGGGTAGGAAATGAGGAAGAAGAAGGGCGCGGGCGAGGCGGGATTGGCCATTGGGGCCGGTGCGTCAACGAGGGAAAGAGAGGGCGAGGAAAGATCGGTGGTCGATCCGGAGCAAGATCGGATCTGGCCAGGGAGATGCGGGCCGATTCTTTCCTTAGCGGGACACACTATTCCTAATTAACGCACGCAGGAATTTTCCTTTTATAAGACTTTTTCCTTTTATTTAAAAACAGGAAAGAAAACAAATAAATAGGAAATAAATGTAAAGTCAAATATGGAAGTATTATATATCAAAATCATCAGAAAAAGAAATGCAATGTGATGAACATTTTTTCACGGCCAAAATAAATACTTTTAAAAAATTTATTTTCAGAGAATGCCCAAAATGATTTTCATCTCTATTTAAAATATTTTTCAAATAAACCCTTGTGTTTTATTGGTCATATAGAATCACAAAAATACCCCTGGTATGGAGGGTCATGTTCCTCCTCTCAAATTTGAAATTGTCAGAGGTTTCTCTTTTTGAAATCAAATGAAGGCAAATTTGCAAATGGGGTTTCAAACAAACACTCATGAGCTTTCAACCATCATTCAATGCAAATACAATCAATATGTATGGATGCATAACTATTTTTCATAACATGCCAAAATGAAATTTTAGGATGTTACAAACCTACCCACCTTAAGATGAATCTCACCCTCGAGATTCAGGTTGGCTCGAAAATATGTGTGGGTGGTCTCGACGAAGATTTTCTTCTCGTTCCCAGGTGGCTTCTTCCTCGGTGTGGTGACTCCACAGAACCTTGCAAAACTTGATGATCTTGCTACGAGTAACTCTGTTGGTAGTCTTGAGGATTCTGACGGGTTTCTCCTCATACGTCAGATCACTGTCAAGTTGTATGGCCTCTAGGGGCACTGTGTCTCTCAAAGGAATATCAGCCATCTCAGCATGGCATTTCTTCAGTTGGGAAACATGAAAGACATCTCGTGAACTCCGGACAATCCTTCCGGCAATTCCAGCTTGTAAGCAACTTCGCCTCTACATTCCAGAATTTTGTAGGGGCCTATGAATCTGGGTGCTAACTTTCCTTTAACACCAAACCTCTTGATTCCTCTAAGTGGGGATACACGGAGATATGCTCGGTCTCCCACTTCATATGTCGCCTCCTTGCGTTTGCTATCAGCATAGCTCTTTTGTCTGGACTGGGCTATCTTGAGTCAGTCACGAATCAGCTTGACCTTCTCTTTAGAATCTCGGATAAGATCGGGACCAAAAAGTTTTCGGTCTCCAACACCATCCCACATAAATGGTGTTTTCCACCTCCTTCCGTATAAAGCCTCGAAAGGGGCCATCTTTAGACTGGTCTGATAACTGTTGTTGTATGAGAACTCTGCGTAAGTTAGGTTATCGTCCTAGTTAGACCCATAGTCTAGCGCACAAGCTCTCAACATGTCCTCCAGAATCTAGTTGACTCTCTCTGTCTGTCCATCTATCTGCGGATGAAAAGCTGTACTGAACTCCAGCCTCGTACCCAAAGTTTCATGTAACTGATGCCAAAACTTTGAGGTAAACTGTGTTCCTCTATCTGAGACGATACTCCTCGGAACTCCATGTAGACATACGATCCTGGTGATATATATCTTGGCTAATTTAGCACTGGTATAGGTGGTCTTCACTGGAATGAAGTGAGCCACCTTGGTCAAGCGATCGACCACTACCCAGATCGAATCATAACCGGAACGGGTCCTGGGCAATCCTGTGATGAAGTCCATACCAAGCATCTCCCATTTCCACTCGGGTATCAGCAAAGGTTGAAGTAATCCAGCTGGCTTCTGATGTTCTGCCTTTACTCGCTGACAAACATCGCATACTGCAACATGCTCGGCAATATCCTTCTTCATACCTGTCCACCAGAAACTTTCCTTCAAGTCCAGATACATCTTGGTGTTGCCTGGGTGTCTCGAGTTCGGTGAGTCGTGGGCTTCTTGAAGTATCAACTTCCTGAGTTCTGGGTCATTGGGCACATAGATATGGTCCTCAAACCATATAGTTTCATGTTCATACTCACGAAAACCTTTGGCTTTCCCGTCCTTCATTCTTTGCTTTATCTCAGCTATTTCCATGTCCAACTTCTGGGCTTCACGGATTCTTCCGGTCAAGGTGGACTGAATCTCCAGTGTGGCAACATATCCTCTTGGAACTATATTCAATTTGAGCTCTCTGAGATCGTCGGCTAGCTCCTAGGGTAATCCTCCCGCTATGAGTGTGTTCACGTAACTCTTACGGCTCAAAGCATCTGCTACAACATTTGCCTTCCCTGGATGATAATGCAATCTCATGTCATAGTCTTTGATTAACTCTAGCCATCTCCTCTGTCTGAGGTTCAACTCCTTCTGCGTGAAGATATACTTCAGGCTCTTGTGATCAGTGTAAATATCACAACTATTTCCGATAAGGAAATGTCTCCAGGTCTTGAGTGCGTGCACTACGGCTGCTAACTCCAAATCATGTGTGGCATAGTTAAACTCATGAGGTCGTACCTATCTGGATGCATAGGCTACAACTTTTCCCTCTTGCATGAGCACTCCTCCAAGTCCTTGACGTGAAGCGTCACAATAAACCTGGAAGCCTTTCCGAATGTTCGGCAAAATCAACATTGGGGCTGTGACCAAACGTTTCTTCGACTCCTAGAGACTGGCTTCACATTCCTCAGTCCAAATATACTTGGAATCTTTCTTCAATAACTCCGTCATGGGCTTGGCAATCTTTGAGAAGTTCTCGATAAACCTCCGGTAATATCCGGCAAGTCCGAGAAAACTGTGGATTTCCTTAACTGAGGTGAGTGACTTCCACTCGGTGACTGTTGCAACCTTAGTGGGATCCACTGCTATTCCATCTCCAAATAATGTGGCTGAGAAATCCGAGTTCCTTCAACCAAAATTCACATTTGCTGAACTTGGCATATAACTGATGCTCTCTGAGCTTCTCCAGAACTAAACGCAAGTGTTCCTTGTGTTCTTCCTCGCTCTTGGAGAATATCAATATATCATCGATGAACACCACGACAAACTTGTCCAGATATTCCATAAATACCTTGTTCATCATACTCAGAAAATAGGCAGGAGCATTAGTCACACCAAAGGACATGACTGTATACTCATATAGGCCATACCTTGTGGTGAAGGCTGTTTTGGGTATATCTTGTTCATGAATTTTCAACTGATGATACCCTGATCGAAGATCGATCTTGGAGAATACTATGGCTCGAACTAGCTGATCAAACAAATCGTTTATCATCGGCAGAGGGTACTTGTTCTTGATAGTCACCTCGTTCAGTGCACGATAATCGACTACCATTCTCAAGGTCTTATCCTTCTTCTCTACCAAGAGAACTGGGGCTCCCCAAGGTGATGAACTTGGGCGAATATACCCTTTGTCCAATAACTCCTTGATCTGCTTATTGATTTCTTCTAAATCATTGGCGGGCTTCCGATAGGGTCTCTTGGATATTGGGGTTGTCCCTGGCAATAATTCAATCAGGAACTCAATCTCTCTATCCGGTGGCATGCCTGGCAATTCCTCCGGAAATACATCTGGGAAGTCTTGTACAACGGGTACTTCCTCCTGAACAACTCCCGTGAGGGAATTTACCCGAGTACTCTTCGGTGTGTGTCGGGATACATACTTAATCCTCTTCTGCTCTGGGGTGGTGAGAAAAATAGACTTACTGGCACAATCAAGGTTTCCTTCATACTTGGTCATCCAATCCATGCCTAGGATCACATCCAATCCCTGTGACTCTAAGACGATGAGGTCGGTGGGAAATACATGGTTTCTGATGTTGAGGTTCAATGCGTGGCATCCTATTCTTGCCGTCATCATGCCTCCTAGGGAACTGGCCTTAATGGGCTGACTAAGGGTTCTAGTGGGCAAACCGTACTTTTCCACACCTACCCTTGATATGAATGAATGAGTTGCACCAGAATCAAAAAGTACCAATACTGGACGTGAATGTAACAAAAACTTACCAACCACTGTCTCGGGCTGATCATAGACTTCCTCCACATCAATGTGGTTCACCTGAGTGCGGGGAAAAGGATTGGGCTTCTTCACTCCAGAGTTTCCGTTGCCATTGCCACCTCCATTTCCATTGCCATTGCTCAGCTTAGCATCAAGACATTTGTTGGCATAATGTCCAGTCTGTTTGCACTTGAAATAGGTGACGGTGCTCAGATCCCTCATTACTGGAGCGGAACGATACTGAGAACCACTACCTCCATTGCCATTCTTATGGTTGCTGTGGTTGGGACGGTTGTTGCTATTTCCTTCATGAGTGTGGCCTCCATAATTATGCACAGCATGGGTGTGGTGAGTGTGTCCTCCTGATCCGGTATTCCCTGAGTAAGGGGAGTAACGGGGCTTCTGCTGAGCTTCGGAGTTGGACTTCCCCTGTCCATACTTCCTCTTGCGGTTCTCGATCTGTTGCTTCTTTCCCTCCAAGATGAGGGCATTGTCTACCAGTTTCTTGTAGTTGTTGAAAATTGCCACCATCAGCTGAGTGCTCAACTCATTGTTGAGTCCCTCCATGATTTTCTCCTGCTTGGCTGCATCATCAGCCACATCTCCTGGTCATAAGGGGGCAACATGCTGGATTCATCCACATACTGAGCCATAGAGCGATTCCCCTGGCGTAAGTTGCAAAACTCACGCTTGTTCAGACTCATGGCTCTAGCTAAGACATGAGCGGTGCGGAAAGCCAGCTTGAACTGCTCCCAAGTCACACCAGCAATGGGGTATGTGGTGGTGTAGTTCTCGCACCATGAAGCTGCTGGCCCCTCAAGTTGATGTGCGGCAAAACGCACTTTCTCAGCTTCAGTGCATCCCACAGTGATAAGTTCCCTCTCCATCTTGCGGAGCCAGTCATCTGCCACAATGGGCTTAGTGCTGCTGGAGAAGGTCGATGGATTCAGCCTCAGAAAATGGGTGAGGTTGTCGGCCTGGGGTGGAGGGTTGTTGTTGTTATTGTTGGCCTGGTTCTGAATCAGCAACTCCATCAAGGCATTCTGCTGCTGGATGAGTTGGGTGAGTTCCGGTGGGAAGTTGGTGATGGGGTCACGTCTCGGAGGCATCTGGTGTTTTCAGAGTGATGAGAATTAGAATAGAACAAGGGTCTAAAGAGAAAATTCACTACCCAAATGCAATGCAACAAACATATCACACCAAACACTCATTCATTTATTCAACTCAAAAGGGTCAAACTCAAGATACAAGTCTCCAGATAAAACTAAACATCGTCCTACGATTTAACGAGAAAGTAAAATATAATTGGCGGTCATGACTAAAGTTCTCCTCAAAAGTCCATGGTGGTGCATCCTCCTCCGGTGGTGCTCTCCTCATAGTCATCCTCGTTGTTGATCAAGGGGGCATTGTCGCCTTCCGGGTGAAGGTTTTCTCTCATGTCCAGTTGTTCCTCCAGATTTGCAACGAGAGTCTTCAGCTTCTTGAACATAGGAAAGGATGGATTCGTTGGTCACAGTGCTGATGATGTCTCCCTTGGCATCTCTGCGAGAGATCATGGCAAGGTTTGGATCAGTGGAAATGCCTCTGTAGACATCCTTGATACGTCCGAGTGCACAGTGAATCGCCATGTTCCTCCCGAGAATCCAGTCGGGAGCAACGAACTTGAAGTCAATGGGTTCGGTGCGATTCCCAAAGGTCCTTCCGAGGATGTGTACTTCAATCCTGTAGCGAGTGTCTCCCGGAAGAGACATGGTAGGGGTCCCGGTGATACGCGGCAGAGCAATCCTTATGTCCTTAACGAGCTCCACCATCTCTTTGCCGAATGGCATTGTTGCGTCGGGCTGGCAAAACTCCGTCATTTGAACTGGGGTGAAGGTGGCCATCTAAAAACATTGGAAATCGGAGAGGAGTCAGGAATGAGCAGATGAGAATATATAGGATTTTTTTAAACATAAGTAAAATGATTTTTCTTCCTAAGGCTTTTCCAATCCTAGAGGTTACGTCCTACGGTCAGCGTGTGCTCTGATACCATATCTGTAGCGACCCGGCCCGAAACGGTCAAGTCTCTGGTGTTTCCGTACCATCCCAAGATCATGCTGGTCCACACTCTATCGTGGTTTTGTCAACCGGCAGATGTCCTCATAACAGGACTTATGTGTGAGGCCATCGCCGCTTGGTGGCGACTCGAAGGGGTTGAACGAGAGAGAGAGAGTCGGGTTTACCCAGGTTCGGCCCCTCCTATGGAGGTAATAGCCTACATCCCGCTTTGTGTGTATTTGATGAGTAGATCTCGATTACAAGGGTGCGGAACCGCTAACCTAGCTATCGAGAGGTTGTAACTTAACTCTTTCGGCCCTAGGGGCCTGCCTTTATATACAGGTCAAGCCCTAGGGTTTACAATGGAGTCCGGGTCATATCATGACCCGTGACCTACAACATCTCTAACTTGTCTTGCATCTTAAGGAAACTCAACCGGCGTCCTTAGCTTCATGGGCTTTGAGTCGCCGTCTTCAAGTGTTGGGCCGTCTGGCGACTCTAGTCAGCCACCGCCGCATTTGTCTTCTTCTTGATGACATGGCCCACTTAAACTTGGTTGTAGAATTGTTGATATGTTTGACCTGGCCCAGTATGGCGGGTCATACCGTGGAGTTATATCCCTGACATTAGGCCCCAGATTGATTTGAATTCATTCATGCCAATAGATCTTTCCATCCTTTGGCGGCTCATCCTTGAACCGATATCTTCTATGAATTTCATGACGCCGGCTTGTTCCATTTCCACACTTGTCATTTTTCCAGCGCCCATTTATCGTGACGTCATCTATCGTCAATCCGAAATAACAATAATGACATCATGGCGAATCTGGTCATATCTGCTGATCCCGAAAATCGAAGCGTTTTTGTTTCCTGAAATTTACTGTATTCCCTCGATTGTCGCGCCTGTCAGTTGCCTCTTCGAGCTCCTCCCCTTTAAATATTTACCGAAAGGCACATAATTCACTTTCCACTTCTTCTCTTCGCTTCTTCTTCTTCCTGCCACCACCGCGGTTTCCTCGTCTCAGCAATCTTTCTCGAGGTCATCGCGGCATTCCTTCTTCGTCAGTCAATCCTCTGCGCTCTTCCGCCGCCACCGGCGACCACTCGAGTAAGTCATCTTTCCTCTGACCTAGATCCATTATAGCATACGATGTTCTTCGAGTTCTTCGGCAACCTTTCTCCAGTTCATCGTTATTGCTAACTCTGTGAGTGGATCCCGCGAACGTAATCACCAAAGTAAACGATAGAGATACCAACTCTGTTTCGCGTGTGATATACTGTTAATTCTTCCCAGCAGTAGATGAACCGTACCATCATTGCTTCTCTGCTCCTTCACTTTAGGATTAACAAATATTTTTGCTTTTTTGAACTATTCTTAGATCTGAAATTGTCGCTGCTCCAAGCGAAACTTGTTTGTCTTACACTTAGCAAAAAAAATCTAGAAATCATTGGTCCTTAGCACAAGTCGCCCTTACGTCTGTCGGCTAAATAATTGTAACCCGCCATGTGTTTTCAGCTAATGTATAGACTCCGGTTCTTTACAAAGCAGCCTTTAGATTGTAGATAAGTAGATCTTTTTTATTTGAACCATTTACTTAAGCCGCCATTTTTGCTTTATCCAGGCGACTCATTATGTCAGAGTCAAAAGCCTGCAATTGGGTGGCCACTCAAGTTTCTGATGCTCACCTTAAAGATTATGAGGAACATGGGTTTCTGCCGCCTCAAAACGTGGTTGGTTGGCGAGTCGTCCTTGGGGAGGAAATTCCAAACCCTGAAGAAGGAGAAGTGGTGATATTTTTGGATCACCTTCAAAGGGGTTTTTCGCCTCCCGGGTCAAAATTCTTTCGAGACGTTTTGCACTTCTTCCACCTCCATCCTCAAGACCAGGCCCCTAACTCCATATCGAACCTTTACCAGTTCCAAGTATTTTGCGAGGTGTATCTTCAAACGGAACCCACTGTCTCCCTCTTCAGGGAGTTCTTCTATTTGAACCGGCAAACTGAATGTGCGGACGGTCCCGGCTTAGAACTTGGCGGGGTTTCAATTCAGCGGCGGAAACGTCCTTTTTCCTGTTGCCACCTTGCCAAGCCATCCTAAAGGGTGGAAGAAGACTTGGTTTTATTATCAAATTACCGCTCCGGCTGATGAAAATCCCTTGTCGGGTTATAGGCCCAACCGCCTCCCCGTGGATCTTGAACTTCCTGGTTGGGCCCCTCAAGAGGAACGCTCCCAACATGCCCATATTTATCCAAAGTTGAGGGCTCTGCTAGCCAATGGACTAACTGGGGTCGATTTAACCCGGTGTTGGGTATCTTGGAGGATTCTGCCGTTAAGTTTGCGCAATGGCTTAATGTGCACTTATTCTAGCGACTTGAATGACGCTCAACGGTACAGCAATTTTTCCTTTGAGGTCGGCGAAATAAACCGGATTGTGAAGAAGCTGCTAGCTGAAAAATAGGAGACTTGCAGCAAGGACGGGTTGAAACCTTTCTACGCCCTTAACCCGGCTCCTCCGGTATAAACCTTTAAAATCTTAATCCGGCTTTTTGAACAGACTTTGAGCCTTTGCTTTCTTGCTCTGAATGTTTAAGTTTGCAGGTTACATCTTCTTTCTGGAGTAGGAGACCCATCAAGACCGCGACTAATAAGCCCAAAGCCGCCCCGAGCAAGAAGAACAAGGCGGCTGCCGAAGAACCGTCTCATATGGACGAAACAGCTGCCACTGATACCCGATCATAGGTAAAATTAATCTTTTGTTTATATTTATTGAATCTATCTGACGCCTTTTCCTTTCAGGGTGATATTGAAACAAGCCATGCAGGAGATGTTGAAGTAATTTCCATCTCTTCCGACTCAGAACCTTTGCCCCCATTGAAAACAAGGCGGGTTGTTCAGAAGGTAGGCTTTTCTCACCCGGACGCTCATCTGGACCCTCACTTTGTTTTGAAGAAAACCCAGCACCAGTCTAGACGTCAAACCCGAAGTGGGAGTGGCGAGCTTGTTGAGGGTCTACCTGATAAGTCAGTTGCCCGGAAACGACCAGCCAAGGTACTTAATATTCCGGTCTTCTAAGGAAATTCTGACTTGATGTGTTAACTTTTGACTCATATGCCTTGGTTAATCAAGAGTCACCACCTTCATCGGATGACTCAACCGTGTCCAAACTCGCGTCCTTTGTTATCAATCATGGGTAAATTCCTCATCAATTCATCTATTTGAGTAAACTGTTGTCTTTTTCCATTCTTCTTATTATACTTTTTAACTTGGCAAGGCCAAAGCCAAGAAAAGGAAGACTGACGGGTCTTCTGTTAACCCTGAGGCCCTTGAGCCGGAGCTTCCTGATCCGGTGGCTCATGAAATCCATGTTGATCATCCTGAAGACCCTCAGGATATCCAAAATGATTTACTTCCTCCATCTGAACCAACCAACACTGATGCCGTAACTGTTGAAGCTACACCAGCAGTTAACCTTGACCCGCCCAATCCTTTAGTAACAAACAAAGATACCCCTGAAGTTATTATTACTGGGACGGGTTATACTCCTCCTAAGACTTCCAGGGTGTTAACAAAGGTTGTCGCTAAGGATGAAGCGGTAATACAAGAAAAAGGGAAGACCAAGTTGGAGCTTCCAAATTATGAGAGTTTTAGTGTTGAAGATCTTCATGATGCCTGTTTAGACCGCCTGGCAACAAGCCGTGAGATGGAAATCGGTCTTGTTAGTATGATGAGAAATAAATACGAGGTATGTTCTCCTTTATATGCTCTCATCATATATCCTTTTGTAGCCCCCAAGGCCCAGTTTTATCTTTCTAAGATAAGCTGGATCTTGTGAATGTTTGACTGACTCAACCTGTAGCCCCCAAGGGCCGGCTCATCTCTTTGAGATGAGTCGGGTCTTTTGTAATAATATTGAAGAACTTCGACCTGTAGCCCCCAAGGGCCGGCTCATCTCTTTGAGATGAGTCGGATCTTTTGTAATAATATTGAAGAACTTCGACCTGTAGCCCCCAAGAGCCGGCTCATCTCTTTGAGATGAGTCGGGTCTTTTCAAATAATATTGAAGAACTTTGACCTGTAGCCCCCAAGGACCGGCTCATATCGTTGAAAATGAGTCGGGTCTTCTTCACATCTTCAATGACAAAAAAGAGCTGAGATACATTAGCCCCCAAGTGCCAAATATATTGCTTTGCAATTTGCTTGGGACTTGTCATAGAGTTTATTTATGATACAGGAAGCTTTGAAGACAGCGGAATCCAGCGTGGTCGTCTTGAAAAAAGACCTGGAAAAAGGGCAGACCTCCCAGGCAGAAGTTTAAGAAAAACTTCGCCTCTCATTGATCGAGCTAGAAAACACTAAGGCAGGCTTCTTAAAAGAGAAGAAATCCTTTGAAGATGAAAAGACGACTCTGCTGAAGCGTGCAGAAGATGCTGAAGGCCAGCTCAAACCCATTATCGAGGAGTTGTCCGGGTTAAAGCGGCATATTGCCCAGATGGCCCGAGCTATTTTTGGTAAGTTTATATAGCCTCCTGTCTTCTTGAAATACAGATATAATGCGCCCGGCGACTCATGCATTGATTCTATTTTGCAGGCCCCCGGACTAGCAGTTTTTATGATAACAGTCTGCTCATGCTCAAGGCTGTTTATTCTCTGACGGAGCAACTCTACGCTAGGAGTCATCTTGCAATCAAGGCGACAATGAGGGATAAGCAGCCCTTAAAGTACATCAAGAATGTATTTGAAAGTCTTTCCATTATCCCCCAGCACATTCCAGAGCTAAAAAGATCAGCCGCCCGGTCTAGCGCGATATATGCATTGAGCCAGGCCTTAGCTTATGGAAAAGAGCTTGATCCAGCGGAGCTAGCAAAGGGCTTCCCCGAGTTTAAAAATGACGGGTCAGAATTCTCCCAGGAGAATTAAGCGGCCTGTGTCAAAGATGCTCAAATACTGTCGACTCAGCTGGTTTCTGAGATGAAACTGAGGAACTATCAAGCAGCTTATGGCGCCAATCATACTCGGATTCCACCACCTGATTTGATATCAAAGAGTCTGGCTCCTCAACATCACGAGTATGTATTTGCCCCTGAAGTTGACCCGTCTCCAATTCTTGATGATGAGGCTGTGTTCCGGGCTTTATCTCGCTACAACTGGGATGCGGATAACCTTCAGATACTGGAGCCGGAAGACCAATTGGTGAATACCCCGGAGGCATCCCACGCGCAAGATTAGCTGCCACTGACCCGGATAACGCGGTCGGCGATTTAAACTTCCTCAATCATTACCTTTTCAATTTTAAGCCCCCAAGTATGGTGGAAAAACAATTTGTGGCTTCCTTGAGTATGTAATAGGGATAGCCGAAAACTGTCGTCGTGCTGTCGTGCACGTTTTTGCGCCTTTGATGCAAGATGCTTATTTGCTATTTCACCACCCTGTCCGTTCACAGTCCTTCTATTGATGGCTTTTTGATAAGATAGAGCTGGGCAAAGTGAGCCGCCCTTTTGTTCTTGTAGATTTTAACAATCTATTTTTCCTTCAACAATGTTGAGGATTGTAGGATAGCTTGTCAATTGGTTGCTTCACGCATACTCAATTGTTCAACACGGTCCTTCAAGCATGGGCCGGTAGCAATTTTGAACCTGAAACTTGTCATAATAAATAAACCAAATAAAACAATATTGATAAGCCGGCTCAATGAGTTCTAGCCGAAGTTGATGTCCAAAGCTTGAGGTCCTTTGTTAGCCTCTTAAGAAATATCATAATTTTGTGCTGGTCATGCAGCTAATAACCCGATTATTTCATGTATAACTGGTAACAGAAGTAAGGCGTGCCCACAACATTTTATGTGATAAAATTTTAACACACAGTACCGCTTTCAGGAGCTGGCTTTCGAGTTTTAGAAACACACAGCAGTCCCCTTTGAAAAGGACCTTGCACGATCCCAGTTAGTTTAACCAAGATGCTAGTCAGCAAAAAGGGCTTTATAAGAAAGCACAAATAACTTTGTGATATATTCCGATTTGAAAATCAGGTTCCCGCATAAGCACGGTGTTATGATGATGAGAAAGGTGTAATAAGACATACTCATAATGTCAAGATAATCCGTCGGCTTTCGAGGCTCGACAGGGAAGACCGGCTTTCGAGGCTCGAGTCTTGCTTCGATGAAGCGGGTATAATAACCCATGGTTTATCCTAGCTTTCTATATGCCAGCTCTCACATGACTCAAGCCGGTGCTTTAACCTTGAAAAGTTCAGGGTCCAAAAAAAGGATTGACTTGTCAAGAGTACACGGGATCATCTGATCGGAGTCGCATCAAGCATACAGGCAGGTATAACCATACATGGCGTTTTTGCCGGGTCAAGAGGGTGAGAAAGCTAAGCCCGATGGGCTGGAAGCACCCAAATGCCCTTGGTATTGTGGCGTTTATTATGCCGGGTCAAGAGGGTGAGAAAGCTAAGCCCGATGGGCTGGAAGCCCCCAAATGCCCTTTGCTTCGGAAGATAAAGACTCAAACTCAATTTGTAGGTTGAAACGACAAAAAATATGCCAGCTTTATTCATACTCGAAATATAAAGAAGTATATACAGAATTCTATAAAAGGGGGAAGAAATTACAAAAAAGAGCCGGCAAAGCTAGGTATAAGGAAGACACTGGTGTTCCAGGACCGGCTTGTCCGTTCCCGGAGACATAAAATTTCTTCTTTGAGGTCCTCCAGGGTGAATTTTATTCAGGGATTCAGGTGCTAGTGGTACTGACCGTTATTCAATTGCTTGGGATTACTTTGGAACCCTCCTTGGTTATTATGTTGATTGCTCTAGCCAGGATGCTGCGCATTGCCATGATTTCCCTAATTATGAGAACCAGCTCCTGGGCCAGCTTGTGACCCGCCAGGTCCGTGTTGACCCGGGTGTCCTCCACCATTACCTCCATAGTTATTCTGGAAAGCCTGGCTACAGAACTCTTGCATGATATAACAATTCTCCCAAGAGTGGCTAGCCGGCTTATCCTGGGTGTTGTGCTTAGGGCAAGGTGCTTTAAGTGCCTCCTCATAATTGCGAGGCTTATTCCCATTGTAAGCTCCTCCAGGTCGACCGTTCCGACGTTGGTTCTTGAAACATGTATAAGTGTTGGCCACAAAGTCTGACCCGCCATCCGGCTGTTTCCACTTATTATTTTGAGCCCCCTAGTTGCCTCCTGGACCGTGCTGACCTTTCTCTCCTTCAGCTTTTTTGCCTTTGGTGGTCTTGTCCTCATCTGAGCCGAGATCCTTCATGCTATCCGACTCAGCATATCTGGTGAGAACGTCCATCAAGTCGCCCATGTCTTGTACCTTTCGCTTGAGCCGTCTGAGCTTCTAGACCAAAGGCTACAAGTGGCAGTTCTTTTCCAATATTAGGACTGCCTGAGTCGCCGTGATGCTGTCCGATGAGTGGATGATTTCCGCGACCCGGCGAGTCCAATGGTGAGCCGACTTGTCTACTCGTTGAACGCAATGCTCTAGGTCTACTATTGTCATAGGCTTCTTGCAGGTTCCTTGGAAATTTTTGATGAATCGCTCTTTCAGCTCGGCCCATGTGTTGATGGAGTTAGGTGGCAAGTTTTTCAACCACGTCCGAGTCGGTCCTTCCAACATCATGGTTAAGTATTTAGCACATACAACGTCACTGACATCCAGCATGTCCATTGCTAACTCATAACTTTCGATCCAAGATGTCGGCTCAAGATTTGCCGTGTAGTTTGGCACCTTACGAGGCCCCTTGAAATCTTTGGGCATGCGCTCAGCGCGGAGTGCCGGGGATAAGCACGGTATACCAATCGTCCTGTTGGACCCAGCCCCCAAGCTCGCCGGTTGAGGGTGAAGCTGTTGGATCGCCCGTGCTGCTGCTTTCGCTTCTGCCTATCGTGCGCCTCTCGTAGCATCAACAACTGCCTGGACGTCTGATGGCATAAGACGGGTTGGAGAGACCGGAAGCTGATGTCTTCGCCCACTGCTAGAAACAGTCGGGGACTCCACATGACGGCCCTTGCTAGCGTAGGGAGTGGAATGCATCCGATCCCGGCTGTATGAATACTGTGCCTGTTGTACCACAGCAGTTTTTAGCATCTCAATGGCGTTTCTAGCTTCAACCTCAAGAGGTGTAACACCCTGGATTTTGCCCATTTCTTTTTCTTTTGATTTTGGTCTGGTTTTGCTTTTCTGTGGCTTGGTAGTCTTGGAACCTGGAGGGATCACCCTTGATTCCTCTTCCCTAGTGGCTTGCCAACCTCTAAACCATCCCAAGACCTTGTCATTTCCATCTTGAACCAATCCCAATAATCTTTTTCTTGGGAATATTCCTTTTTCCTATTAAAGGAATAAACCTGTTGCCTTGGGTTGTGAAGCAACCCACATTTCTATCATTCCAAAAATTCCCAAATAATTCTCATAAATTGTTTGGGTCATATCTTCCTCAGATATATCAAAGTACTTTCTTGCCATGTTCAAGAATATTTCATTAATATTCCTTTTCTGATTCTTCCCTAGCCGCCAAGTTGAGAAGCAAGTACCCTTTATATCTGCTTGCTTGCTCTCAAACTTTTTGGGCACTCTTTCCTATTCATATAATTGCAACATGCCAAAATTCAACCTCATTTGGCTAGTAAATCTTCCCTGGCAAATTTCCAAAGTTTCTGATCAATTGAAAGCTTTGTGAAGCAAGTGCTAGCTAGGTTGATCAAAATGATTTGAAATTTTGCCATGATCTCAATATGCTCAAATTAACACTCTACACAAAATTTGAGCATCATCTCTCCAACTATGTGACCACAGCATCAAATCTTTGTTTCTGGTCATTATTTTGGATTGTGAAGCAACTGTATTTTGTGTTGCTCCATAATTTCTGAAATTTTACCAGGACATTCTCCCACCCATATAACACCTCTCCACCAAATTTGGGCTCATTCTGTCTAGCCATTTTCCCTCAGCAATTTTCCTAGGATTCTGTCTAGTGGAATGCTGTGTGAAGGAAGTACCATTTTGGTTTATCCAAATGGCATGAAATTTATAAAGTATCTTCATATGTCTAAATAACTAGTTTCCTCCAAATTTCAGCTTCGTCTCAGTTGTCATGTGAGTGCCACATCAAGATTTCTTTTTTGGACCAGATTGGCCAGTTGCAAAGTAACCCTATTAAATCTTGGTCCTTTTCTTCTCAAACTTCTCAGGATTGCAGTCCTTCCTACTCTAAACCTCCCAGACATCAGCATTGGCCCTTATCATTTCTATGTTCATCACAATGGTGCGGCCAAGTTTGCTATAGCAAACTTCCAGTGAAGCCTCACATCCACTCTTGATGTCTTTTGGCGATCTATCACCTCAGAGGGACTATTCCTTGGAAGGACTCGCTACTAGACAACACGCTGCATGCCAGAGTGCACCGCGTGCGCCAGATCACGCGGTGACCACGCGACCGGGATGCCGTGCGCGCGCTCTAGCAATTGGGACCCTCGGCCTCGTCGGTTTCCCCCTCTTCCTCGACACCTAGCCGTGTCTAGGGGCTTCCCCTCGGCGTCGTCTTCCTCCTGGACCCCTCTCCCCCTCTCACGTTCCCTCCTACGCGGTGCGGCAGCCGCGCCCATGACCTGCAGTCGTCGTCGTGTCTAGTTGCCCGAGCTCTCCCGAGCCTTCCCGACCTCGCTTGCGCTCTCTCTGCTCCTCCGTGAGTCCTCTGGACACCTCTCCCCTCCTCCGTGCGGGTTCCCGAAGCTCCGGTGTGCCGGTGTACGCGTCACCACGGCCGCGCTCGGCCACCCACGTCGCCGCGGCTATAAAAGGCCCCGGAGCCCCTCTCGTCCTCACCGACCTCACCACCTCACTCCACTGGTCCTCCCCGACCCATCCAACCATCGCCAGAGCTGCTCCTCGCCACCCATGGCCGCCATGGCCACCGCTCGGGTCCGGCTAAATTCCGGCGAGGGCGAGTCCCTCCTCTCCTCTCCCCATCACCGTCAGCCTCCCTGCGCTCCGGCGAGTCCACCCCGCCTCTCCCCTCGTCGCCGAAGTACCCATAGGTGCGCATCCACGAGCGGCCGCCGCCCTGCCTGCGGCCACCACGTGGATCCACCCCTCCTCTCCTCCCCGGCGTGCGCATAGCCTCTGGATGGATGCAGCATCTTCCACTGAGCGCGCCGGTACCCTCCCCACGGCCGGAGACGGCCGGAGCCGCCCGCGCCCTTCGCCGGCGCCCGCCTCCGTTCCCCACCGTGCCCATCGCCATGACCGTCCCCCGCAGCTCCTCTTGCCTTCCCTGGACGCGGCGCTTTCCCCCGAGGCCGCCGGTGTCCTCGCCTCGGCCGGCGATGGCCGGAGACGCCAGGGCCGATGCCGGCAGCGCCTCTCCCCTGCTCCCCCTCGGTTCCGTGTGGGGACGGGCGAGGAAGAAGACGACCGGGGCCAGGCGGGCCCCGCATCGCCCCGACCCCACCAGTCAGCCGCAGAAGCCCCAGGTCCAGCTGGATAAGTGGAGACGCACTTCCCTGATTACGTCTTCGGTTTTCTGAAAGCGTATTTCTGAAAGTGCGCTTTCCATTTAAACTCAGCCGTCGCCGAAACCGCTATGTTACGGACGTTTCTCAGTTAACAGCAAAAACGGACACTTTTCTGTTTGTTTTTCTGCTAACGAACAAACGGCCATATCTTTTCAACCACAACTCCGATTGAGCCCCCTCCGGGAAAGAACTGTTTCCGGCAATCATTTTCGCGGACTCTCCGCACTTCTTCCCGATGGTTCCGTCACCCCCAGGCAAGCCACAACTCTCATCTGCATAATTGCATTGCAATATCATAGTTAAGCTAATTACTTTAATAGCAAGAATGATTATTTGCAGAATGGATTAGATTATGCAATGCTTGAGTAAATTCTGGAATAGGTGGCTACCATGTCAAGGACCGGATTGTTAGTGGCTAGTAGTTTAACCGCTTGACGATGCCATGATGTGGTTGGATTCAGAGATTACTGTCAATGATTATTTTGGGTTTCATCCGGCAGTTTGTGGGTATGAATCAGTAGCAGTGGCTTGAGCATATTGGTTATTGGGTTACTGTGATATCGGAGTGTCAGCTATGATGGAACGATTACTCGGGAATAGGATACTTCATGGTTGATTGAGAGTCACCTGTCTGGACTTATCCGTGCAGCCACATTTGCCGGTATGGGACGGCCTTGACTTGGTCTGATTGTGTGCTATTTCACCGGTACCACCCGACAGGGAAGGTTATGCGTGCGCGCTACCCTGGACCGGTAGGCGGCGATAGCCTTGTGAGCCCAGTTGAGTTATTTGGATCCAGGTCCCCGTTTGGGACAGTTTGTTTGGCCACGACGGTGGCAGGTGTCACGAGGTGACACAGGGGCCACCCAGGGCAGGACTCCAGGGGAGGATGATTGCCGGTGGTACGATGGGAGAGTCACGGGTCAGGCGGGTTTCATTGGAGCAACACTGGTCCACCCGAATGGGATCACGAGGCCAGGTGCTCCATGGTGTGGGTAAAGTGTGCAACCTCTATAGAGTGTAAAATCTATTCGAATAGTCGCGTCCACGGTATTGGACAGTCCGTCCAGGCCTCACTAGGTGGTCAACCGTAATACTGATAATAATGATGGAAGAACTTGTCTGAGTATGGTAGCAGTTGGGCATCATGCCACTGACAAGTCTTGGTAACAATCTTGAGGATATTCGTTGGATGTTCTTGGAGTGATCACGAGTTGGTCACCAGAGTACAGGGAGAATAGCCTGTTATTGTTATTTTCAACTATCCCTTCGGTAATGATAAACCTTTACCTAATCTTGATTGCTATGATGTTGTCTTGCCTTAATGTTGATGTTTGTTGTGAGCTTGCGAGTACATTCAAAGTACTCACCTGGCGTATCATGCCAGTTTGCAGGTCATGCCATGATTGCTTGCTTGTCGAGGATCCCGAGTTTGCGAGCTAGGATACGCGTTCCAGCCAGAGTCCCTGCGGAGTGGAGTCCATCACCACCGTCGTTGTTCCGCTGCTAGCGTAGAACTACCCTAGGCAGGCGTAGTATCGCCGTGCCGATGTAATCCATGTACCCTTGTAACCTTATCCATGGTAATAAAGAGCTGATTTGTTCTATGCCAGCAGTGCCGTATTCCAGAAGACTTGTCCCTGGGCTGGAATACGGGGCGTTCCGGTCTCCTCTAGGCCGGGGTGCCACGAGATGGGAGTTTCCGTTAATAGGTAATGCTTCCAAATTCCAGGTTGCCGCCAACATGTTGTCAACGGGATTGGAAAAGTGGCCCCGCGGCATCTGAAATCGCCGAGGCGGGGGTTGAGCTGGTTCCTCTTGCCGATTCCCGGGTTGCTGAACAGTTCCTGGTGTCTGTTGTGGGGTGTTGAAAAGCGGTTGTGGCTCAAGGTTCGGAGGGAGTCCACGGTGGCATCTTCTCTCGTAAACCGCCTCCGATGCCTCTCTCTGAACCCCTAATCGCCAGGCCTCAGCCTTAAGCCGCTCCGTCTCCTGATATATGCGAGCCTGCAAATCCGCCATTCGTGCATTTCCAGCATCAATCTCCTTCTGTACCTCCATTATTTGACTACGCAATTTGGTTAGCTCCACATTGCGTTCTTCTTGATTTTCTATAGTGACTGGAGTATCCACGAGTTTTGCCATCTCAGCCGTGAGATCAATCATGGCCTGAGCCGGTGTTATAGTTGACCCGCCAGAACCTCCAGTTGCGGCCGGATCTGGAGCCGTCGTAGCCCCCGCCATGTAGACGGCGACTTGACGATGCAACTCACTGTGTTCCTCTAGGGCTTCGATCTCTAATGAGCCCCCCAAGCCCGCCATCATAAAGAGGGCAGATTGACTCCGTATCTCCTGTGGATGATGTTCCGTCCGAATTGCCGAGGACATCGCCACTGGAGGCCGGTTCATCCGAAAGGTTGATCCCTTAAATGAAGCCAACGAAGCCATGACGAAGGCCGCCCTGGCGTTGATTGGATCGGGCGCTCCGAGCCGGCTCATTGATGTTGATGTAGATGTCCGACTTGGGGGTCTCTATACCAATCTCTCCCGTGGGATCTCGAAACACACGTCCGATCGGGTCAGCCTTATCACTCCAAGTCGGCTCGTCGATCTTGTCACGGTGGTTCTTGATCATCTGGTTCACCGCAAACTTCCCAAATCCTGGTTGGATTCCCTTCGAAAACTCAACTCCACCGGGCGAGAGCCCCACGGTGGGCGGCAACTGTTGTGGTTTTGTCAACCCGGCAGATGTCCTCATAACAGGACTTAAGTGTGAGGCCATCGGCGCTTGGTGGCGACTCGAAGGGGTTGAACGAGAGAGAGAGTCGGGTTTACCCAGGTTCGGCCCCTCCTATGGAGGTAATAGCCTACGTCCTGCTTTGTGTGTATTTGATGAGTAGATCTCGATTACAAGGATGCAGAACCGCTAACCTAGCTATCGAGAGGTTGTAACTTAACTCTTTCGGCCCTAGGGGGCTGCCTTTTTATACAGGTCAAGCCCTAGGGTTTACAATAGAGTCAGGGTCATATCATGACCCGTGACCTACAACATCTCTAACTTGTCTTGCATCTTAAGGAAACTCAACCGGCGTCCTTAGCTTCATGGGCTTTGAGCCGCCGTCATCAAGTATTGGGCCGTCTGGTGACTCTAGTCAGCCACCGCCTCGTTTGTCTTCTTCTTGATGACACGGCCCACTTAAACTTGGTTGTAGAATTGTTGATATGTTTGACCCGACCCGGTATGGCGGGTCATACCGTGGAGTTATATCCCCGACACACGCAGTACATCAATGTATATATCAAAGGGAAATCACACAGCTTTATTAATCGAATCTCATATAGAGTCTTTATTACAATAAATTCGGCCGAAGGCCAAACTCATGAGATAAACCTAAATGTGGAAGATGTAGACGCCAGCGAGTCCATCCGACTCCAAGGGCATATCACCGAGCGTATAGCGTGTCCTCACTCCTGGTCGGAAAAGTACTCTGCAACATGACACATTGCAGCCATGTAGGTCAGCATATTGAATATGCTGGCAAGTCACAAAAAGAGAGGGGTGAAAAATATCATCTATACTATATGCATATATGGCAGGTGGGGTTGTAAGTTTAAGTTTAGCGTAAAGCCAATTTTTTTCCTACAACAAGAGAGGGGGGAAAAGCAAAATTATTACTACATTGTTGGTTGTTTAATGAGAAGATTCCACCAACCATTTCTGATACCCAAGTTATCAATAATACCCAGATCATTAATATTATTTGTGTTGAGACTGGCTGATAGTATCATCTCTGGTGCTCATGTTGTCCGTAACCGGGGACACGGCTAATCGATTAGATTGTTACTCTGCAGAGTCTTGTACACTTTAACCGCAAGAATCGATCCCTCCCGTTGTGTCCTCGCACTGCCTGGTGTTTGAGAACGGGATGATCGAAACATGGTCTTCCAAAGCAATCCTCCGATAGAAAGTCAGTGCCCATCCAATCCTACCGTTCTTCTACATCTCGTAGCAACTGACCTACCAGAGTCACGAGTAGGGTCAACCAAGCCAGAGCCCATATTGACTTGCGGTTGCACACGTAAGCTTTCTATCCTTGAAGTATCCATCCATCTCTCTGAGCCTGGGTGGCATTCCGTCAGGATGATCACAGGTAGATACCAGGATTCCCGGGCATAACCATGATAGATATCAAGCTGCCAGATGCATGTCCAATCCACCTAGAGATATATTGAAAACTTGAAGTCTTGAAGTCTTGATCAACATGTATGTCTTGAAATTATTAATGTCACAACTCTCCTGAATCACACAACCAACCCCGTCTACTAAAAGCATAGCAAAAAATAAAATAACGTTTCCCGGGGCCAAAGTGACAAGGGTTTATGGGTGCCTACCACATGATACTACTCAAGAACCAAGTTTCCAAGTACCTACTTTGCATGCAATGGTGGAGAATATTAAACTAATGCAACAAAAAGCATAGGTAATACATGATCAAATGTGAACTTGCCTTGCTGACGATCTTCGAACTCGAGTGACTCTAAATAGCAAGCCTCGCACTCCGGATGATCTAACGAATCAAACAAATTTCACAATCGGCATAACCATAACACAACTTACAATAACAGCAAGGTAAACAAATAATACTAAAACAACCAATAGCACAAACAAAGAAAAGAAAACAAAGCAAACAAAGAAATCTATCAAAAAAATTCATGACAAAGCCTATACTAAAGTAAAACAACATAAGTATAGTTTTTAGCAAATAAAAAAATCTTAACACAAATAAGAAGTAAGTTTTATCAAATTAATAGAAAGTGTTTCATCAAAAAAATTCTATGCAAAAAGAACTACTATAAAACCTATTATAAAACACTACATAATAATGAAAACAATGGTTCCTACTAAAACAAAGAACAAAACAAAAAAATTATTAATAGAAAATATATCACCTAATGCTAACCAACAGAAACTAATAATAAATAAATAGAAATTTAAAGAAAAAAGAATCAAAACAAAACTAAAAGAAAAGAAAAGAAAATAATCCTAAAAGAACTAAAACAGAATCTTTTTTGCTAAACATCCTAGTTTAAATACTCCTAAAAATTCCCAAATTGCACAGGGGGAAAAAATTAACTAATATAAACCAGTAGCAAAAAGAATCACTCAAAAATATGTTTTTAAACTCAAGTTATTCAAATTCTAGTGATTTGAGCAAAAATCAATGAATTCAAATTTAAAATGTTCTAATTTGAAAAATAATTGCATAGACAGAAACTACATAATATTTGTGACCTACTGCAAAAAGAATCACTCAAAAACTCCAAATATCCTAAGAGATATCCTATTTGCAAAACCAGAAACTATTCTGTTTCAAAAATTAAAAACAGAAAAGAAAAAAAACTAATCTACGAACAGTCTACGTGGCATGCTGTGAGTGGGTGAGGGGTGTGCGCGCGTCGTGTAAATGGGTGAACGATCACTAATTAAAGAAAAATGGTTCAGGGTTTAAGTGATCTAATCTAGATCGTGGGATCCAGATCCAACGGCTGAGAGGGGGTGTGAGCTCACAGAGGGGGTGGCGGCGCTCCGGCGAGTTTGACGGCGGTCGAGGTGTGGAGGTAGTCGGGGGCGTGGCTCCGGTCGTCCTTGGCGTCGGTGAAGTAGTCCAGGCGACGGCGGCGACGCTCCGGCGTAGATTCGCGGCGTCGACGTCGGCAGAGGGGGTCGGTGGTTGATAACCCACAAGTATAGGGGATCGCAACAGTTTTCGAGGGTACAGTATTCAACCCAAATTTATTGATTCGACACAAGGGGAGCCAAAGAATATTCTCGAGTATTAGCAGCTGAGTTGTCAATTCAACCACACCTGAAAGACTTAATATCTGCAGCAAAGTATTTAGTAGCAAAGTAGTATGGAAGTAACAGTAACGATGGCAAAAGTGACAGTAGCAGTTTTGTAGTGATTGTAACAGTAGCAACGGAAAAGTAACTTAGCAAAGATCAATATATGAAAAGCTCGTAGGCAACGGATCAGTGATGGATAATTATGTCGGATGGCATTCATCATGCAACGGTCATAACATAGGCTGACACAGAACTAGCTCCAATTCATCAATATAATGTAGGCATGTATTCCATATATAGTCATACGTGCTTATGGAAAAGAACTTGCATGACATCTTTTGTCCTACCCTCCCGTGGCAGCGGGGTCCTAATGGAAACTAAGGGATATTAAGGCCTCCTTTTAATAGAGAACCGGACCAAAGCATTAGCACTTAGTGAATACATGAACTCCTCAAACTACGGTAATCGCCGGAAAGAATCCCAGTTATTGTCACCCTGGGGGATGCGGATCATAACTCGTAATATGTGTCTACAACTTGCAAGATAGGATCAAGAACACATATATATTCATGAAAACATAATAGGTTCAGATCTAAAATCATGGCACTCGGGCCCTAGTGACAAGCATTAAGCATAGCAAAGTCATAGCAACATCAATCTCAGAACATAGTGGATACTAGGGATCAAACCCTAACAAAACTAACTCGATTACATGGTAAATCTCATCCAACCCATCACCGTCCAGCAAGCCTACGATGGGATTACTCATGAACGGCGGAGAGCATCATGAAATTGGTGATGAAGGATGGTTCGTGATGACGACGGCGTCGATTTCCCCTCTCCGGAGCCCAAAACGGACCCCAGATCTGCCCTCCCAAGGAAGAACAGGAGGTGGCGGCGGCTCCGTATCGTGAAACGCGATGAACTCTTCTCCTTGATTTTTTTCTCCCCGAATAGGGTTATATGGAGTTGGAGTTGAGGTCGGAGGAGCTGCAGGGGGGCCACAAGCCACCTGGGCGCGCCCTAGGGGGGGCGCGCCCCCCTGGCTTGTGGCCAATGGGTGGACCCCCTCTGGTTGATTCTTTCGCCAGTATTTTTTATTAATTCCAAAAATATTCTCCGTAAATTTTCAGGTCAATCCGAGAACTTTTATTTCTGCACAAAAATAACACCTAGGCAATTCTGCTGAAAACAGCGTCAGTCCGGGTTAGTTCCATTCAAATCATGCAACAAAACAAGGGCAAAAGAGTTTGGAAAAGTAGATACGATGGAGACGTATCAACTCCCCCAAGCTTAACCCATTGCTTGTCCTCAAGCAATTCAGTTGACAAACTGAAAGTGACAAAGAAAAACTTTTACAAACTCTGTTTGATCTTGTTGTTGTAAATATGCCTAACTGATGTTCAGGTTTTCAGCAAAGATTATAGACTAACCACATTCACAATAACATTTAGGTCTCACATTTACTCATATCAATGGCATAATCAACTAGCGAGCAATAATAACAAATCTCAGATGACAACAATTTTATCAAAACAATCATGATACAATATGATATAATGGTATCTCACTAGCCCTTTCTGAGACCGCAAAACATAAATGCAGAGCACCTCTGAAGAACAAGGACTGACTAGACATTGTAATTCATGGTAAAAGAGATCCAGTCACAGTCATACTCAATATCAATTAATAACAAAGCATACAAATGACGGTGGTGCTCTCTAACTGGTGCTTTTTATAAGAGGAGGATGACTCAACAGTAAAGTAAAATAGATAGGCCCTTCGCAGAGGGAAGCATTGATTTGCAAAGGTGCCAGAGCTCGAGCTTTTAAAACAGAGATGAATAATAATTTTGAGCGGTATGCTTTCATTGTCAACATAACAACCGAGAGATCTCGGTATCTTCCATGCTAGATACATTATAGGCGGTTCCCAAACAGAATGGTAAAGTTTTTACTCCCCCTCCACCAATCAATCACACTCCACGGCGAGCTAAATCCACGGGTACCGTCCATACAAACAACAATCCTGGGGGAGTTTTGTTTCATTATATTTTGATTTGATTTTTGAGCATGGAACTGGGCATCCCGATTACCAGCCACTTTCTCGTGAATGATAGTGAATCAACACATATCGTGAGAATAACCCACCTAGCATGGAAGATACTGACAGCCCCTAGTCACTACATGAGCGATTCGG
Source organism: Elymus sibiricus (assembly GCA_039707655.1). Classification (NCBI taxonomy): domain Eukaryota; kingdom Viridiplantae; phylum Streptophyta; class Magnoliopsida; order Poales; family Poaceae; genus Elymus; species Elymus sibiricus. Next base: position 121,143,149 of record CM077671.1, on the reverse strand, counting down.
GCATACAAAACAGAATATTATTTGAAGGTTTAGAGTTTGGCACATGCAAATTTACTTGGAACGGCATGTAAATACCGCATATAGGTAGGTATGGTGGACTCATATGGAACAACTTTGGGTTTATGGAAATGGATGCACAAGCAGTATTCCCGCTTAGTACAGGTGAAGGCTAGCAAGAGACTGGGAAGCGATCAACTAGAGAGCGACAACAGTCATAAACATGCATTGAGATTAACCAACATTGAATGCAAGCATGAGTAGGATATAAATCACCATGAACATAAATATCGTGGAGGCTATGTTGATTTTGTTTCAACTACATGCGTGAACATGTGCCAAGTCAAGCCACTTGAATCATTCAGAGGAGGATACCATCCTATCATACTACATCACAACCATTTTAAAATGCATGTTGGCACTCAAGACAAACCATTATACACTCTTAGCTAATTAAGCATGGCTTGAGTAACTATAATCTCTTATTGTCATTGCAAACCTGTTTCATCCATAATGAGCTGAATTCAGAACGATGAGCTAATCATATTTACAAAAACAAAATAGGTCGAGTTCATACCAGCTTTTCTCCATCTCAATCACTTCATTATATATCGTCATTATTGCCTTTCACTTGCATGACCGAACGGTGTAAATAATAATAAGAGTGCACGTGCATTGGACTAAGCTGGAATCTGCAAACAATAACTCAAAGGAGAAGGCAAGGTAATATGGGCTCTCTGATAGATAAACAATAATGCATATGAGAGCCACTCAACATTTTCATTGTGGTCTTCTCCTTACGACCCAAAGAAAGAAATTTCAAAACAAGAATGAGAAAAACTATTTACACGGGAAAGCTCCCAACAATCAAAAGAAGAACGAGAAATCTTTTTGGGTTTTCTTTTAATGCTACAACTAAACAAACTAAAAGGTAAAGCTAGAACTAAATTTTTTTTTCAAGGTTAATTAAGCACACAAGAAGAAAGCGGAAAGAAGAAATAAACTACCATCGATGATACAATGAAAAAGCATACGCACCGACTACTAAGATGAGTGTGTGAACATGAATGTAATGTCGGTGAGAAATACGTACTCCCCCAAGCTTAGGCTTTTGGCCTAAGTTGGTCTAGGGCCATGGCTGAAAATAACCATCTCCTGGATACTCCGGAGGGTACTGAGGGTTCCACTGGTTGGCAAGCTCCTGTGGCTCCCACTGAAAAACTGGATCCTGATATGGATCAAGGGCTGGTGCCGGCTCAGGTGCTGGGGGTTGCGACAGACCCCAATATCTGTAGATGTCCTCGGGCATAATAGTGTACCTGCCTGAATGGATATCGAACAAAGAAGAAGCAGGCAGAGCAATAATCTCACAAGTACCCTAACTAAATACTAAGTTGTAAAGCAGCCTCCTATCATTATCCTTCCTAATAAAATCATTTGCTACCATACTGTCATAGTCTAAATATCTTGTAGGTAGCAGCATTTCCTCTTCCTCGTCAAGCCTAATGTGTATCTTAAAGTGTTTGGCTAGACGAGATGCATAGATACCTCCGAATATGGGGCCCTTCGAACGGTTTAAGTTCAACCGTTGGGCCACCATAGCGCCCAGACTAAATGTTCTATCAGCAAGTAAAGCGTGGCGCAGAATGGCGAGGTCGGGAGCACTAAGGCCTCCACTCTCCCCACGACCAACTAAACATCTCCCCGCAAATAATGAATAATAGCGTAGAACAGGAAAATGTAAACTAGCTGCTCTTGCCTTTGACACCCCTCTCTCTTCCCCCACAGTGGTTGCGGCAATAAAGTCCTCCATGTCTCTAGGACGTGGTTCACTAATGCTGCCCTCATAAGGTATTTTGCAAACATTGCAAAAATCGTAAAGTGTCATCTTCTTAGGCACATCATACAAGTAAAACTCTACCATGGGAGGATCCTTCCTAGGATAAAAGTGAAAGTTTCGCACGAAGATATTAGTGAGTAGGAGGTACTGGTCACACTTATCGTTGAGGAAGTCGGTGATGCCTGCATTCTCTGCCAAATAATAGAAATCTTCATAAATTCTGGCCGCCCTCAAGAATGCATCACTTGGCCATTCACATGGCCGAACCTCCACGACGCGAGGAAGATTGTATTTGGACTTCTTCTTCACCTCATTTTCATCTTCTTTAGAGCCCCGGCTTGAAGAGCCTCTTAACAATCTCCTCATCATTTCTTTCTCGAAGATCAGTCCCCCAAAACAGTTTTGCAAATGGAGCTTTGCACAAGGAGATCGAAAATGGCAGCAAAATGAGCTAGAACATGAGCTTGAGCAATGGTGGGATTTTTTCTAGAGGAAGACGAAGTGGATGGGTGCTGGAATAAGTGAGGGGGGCCTACGTGGGACCCACAAGCCAGGGGGGCGCGCCCTGTTGGCTTGTGGCCCACTGGTGCAGCCCCCTGATGTTTTCTCAGTGCCAGAAATTCTTAAATATTCCATAAAAAATCATACTACATTTTCAGGGCATTTGAAGAACTTTTATTTTCAGGTCATTTTTTTATTGCACGGATAATTCAGAAAACAGAAAAATAATAGCATTTTTACTTTATTTAATCTAAATAACAGAAAGTAAAAGTTGGGTACAGAAGGTTGTGCCTCCTAAATTCATCCATCTCATGCTCATCAAAAAGAATCCATCAACAAGGTTGATCAAGTCTTATTGACAAACTTTTTTCGAATGACACGGAACTGGAGAATTTTCGAATAACACTAGGTTACCTCAATGGGGATATGCATGTACCCAACAATAAGTATATCATATTTCTTTTTGGCAGTAGGGAGAGGGAATTCAAAATCTCCAATAATAATCGTTGAAATTTTTCCAATGGAGTTGATACTATGAACTTGAGGTTGTTTCTTAGGAAAGTGTACCGTATGCTCATTACCATTAACATGAAAAGTGACATTGCCCTTGTTGCAATCAATAACAGCCCCTGCAGTATTCAAAAAAGGTCTACCAAGGATGATCGACATACTGTCGTCCTCGGGAATATCAAGAATAACAAAGTCCGTTAGGATAGTAACATTTGCAACTACGACAGGCACATCCTAGCAAATACCGATGGGTAAAGCAGTTGATTTATCAGCCATTTGCAAAGAGATTTCAGTAGGTGTCAACTTATTCAAATCAAGTCTACGATACAAAGACAAAGGCATAACACTAACACCAGCTCCAAGGTCACATAAAGTAGTTTTAACATAGTTTCTTTTAATAGAGCATGGTATAGTAGGTACTCCGGGATCTCCTAGTTTCTTTGGTATTCCACCCTTAAAGGTATAATTAGCAAGCATGGTGGAAATCTCATCTTCCGGTATCTTTCTTTTATTAGTCACAATATCCTTCATATACTTAGCATAAGGAGACATTTTCAGAATATCAGTCAAACGTAAACGCAAAAAGATAGGTCTAAGCATTTCAACAAAGCGCTCAAAATCCTCATCATCCTTTTTCTTGGATGGCTTAGGAGGAAAGGGCATGGGTTTCTGAACCCAAGGTTCTCTTTCTTTACCATGCTTCCTAGCAACGAAGTCTCTTTTATCATATCTTTTATTCTTAGATTGTGGGTTATCAAGATCAACAGCAGGTTCAATCTCCACATCATTATCCTTACTAGGTTGAGCATCAACATGAACATCATCATTCATATTATCACTAGGCTCATGTTCATTACCAGATTGTGTCTCATCATCAGAAATAGAAATATCATTTGGGTTTTCATGTGTATCTATAACAGGTTCACTAGCAGCATGCAAAGTCCTATCATCATTCTTTTTCCTTTTATTACTGGGACGACTAGGTGCATCAGTATTAATTTTCTGAGAATCTTGCTCAATTCTCTTAGGATGGCCCTCGGGATACATAGGTTCCTGAGTCATTTTACCACCTCTAGTCACAACTCTAATAGAATGATCATTGTTCTTACCATTCATCTCATTAAGCAAATCATTTTGTGCCTTAAGTACTTGTTCTACTTGAGTAGTTACCATGGAAGCATGTTTACTAATAAGCTTAAGATCATTGATAGTTCTACTCATATAATCACCTAAGCGATCAAGCATGTAAGCATTATGTTTCAATTGTCTACTAACATAAGCATTGAAATTTTCTTGCTTAACAATAAAGTTATCAAACTCATCCAAGCATTGGCTAGCAGACTTATTATAAGGAATATCACCTTCATCAAATCTACGGAGAGAATTTACCTCTACTACCTGTGTCGGGGTATCAAGACCATGTATTTCTTCAATAGGTGGTAAATTGTTAACATCTTCAGCTTTAATACCTTTTTCTTTCATAGATTTCTTTGCCTCTTGCATATCTTCAGGACTGAGAAATAGAATACCACTTTTCTTCGGAGTTGGCTTTGGAGGTGGTTCGGGAATAGTCCAATCATTATCATTGCTCAATATATTATTCAATAGTAGTTCAGCTTGTTCAACAGTTCGTTCCCTGAAAACACAACCAGCACAACTATCTAGGTGCTCCCTAGAAGCATCGGTTAGTCCATTATAAAAGATATCAAGTATTTCGTTTTTCTTGAGAGGATGATCAGGCAAAGCATTAAGTAATTGGAGAAGCCTCCCCCAAGCTTGTGGGAGACTCTCTTCTTCAATTTGCACAAAGTTAAATATTTCTTGCAAGGCAGCTTGTTTCTTATGGGCAGGAAAATATTTTTCAGAGAAGTAATATATCATATCCTGGGGACTACGCACACAACCAGGAGCAAGAGAATTAAACCATATCTTAGCATCACCCCTTAATGAGAAAGGAAACAACTTAAGAATATAGTAATAACGAATTTTTTCCTCATGAGTAAATAGAGTGGCTATATCATTCAATTTAGTAAGATGTGCCACAACAGTTTCAGATTCATAACCATGGAAAGGATCAGATTCAACCAAAGTAATTAACTCAGGATCAACAGAGAATTCATAATCCTTATCAGTAACAAAGATAGGTGAAGTAGCAAACTTAGGATCATATTGCATTCTAGCGTTCAAAGATTTTTCCTTCCACTTGCATAGTAATTTCTTAAGATCATCTTTATCCTTACAAGCAAGAAAGTCCCTAGCTACCTCTCCCTCCATAACATAACCCTTAGGTATATTAGGCAATTCATATCTAGGAGATCTAGGTCTAGAAGGTGTCTCATAGTGTTCAGTTTCAATAATTTCATCAGTTTCAGAAATATCATCAGTTTCAGCATTGACTCTAGCAATTTGTTCATCAAGAAATTCACCCAGTGGCACAGTATTATCAAGAAAAGTATCATCATAAGCATCATGCATAGCAGAAGTGGCATCATCAATTACTTGCGACACAACAGAATCAATAGCAGGTGGTGGTGTCGCAAATTTACTCATAACAGAAGGTGAATCAAGTGCAGAGCTAGATGGCAGTTCCTTACCTCCCCTCATAGTAGAGGGATAGATCTTGGTTTTTGGGTCTTTCATATTCTTCATAGTGATCAACAGATATAGATCCCAAGTGACTCAGAGAATAGAGCTATGCTCCCCGACAACGGCGCCAGAAAATGGTCTTGATAACCCACAAGTATAGGGGATCGCAACAGTTTTCGAGGGTAGAGTATTCAACCCAAATTTATTGATTCGACACAAGGGGAGCCAAAGAATATTCTCGAGTATTAGCAGCTGAGTTGTCAATTCAAACACACCTGAAAGACTTAATATCTACAGTAAAGTATTTAGTAGCAAAGTAGTATGGAAGTAACAGTAACGATGGCAAAAGTGACAGTAGTAGTTTTGTAGTGATTGTAACAGTAGCAACGGAAAAGTAACTTAGCAAAGATCAATATATGAAAAGCTCGTAGGCAACGGATCAGTGATGGATAATTATGTCGGATGGCAATCATCATGCAACGGTCATAACATAGGGTGACACAGAACTAGCTCCAATTCATCAATATAATGTAGGCATGTATTCCATATATAGTCATACGTGCTTATGGAAAAGAACTTGCATGACATATTTTGTCCTACCCTCCCGTGGCAGCGGGGTCCTAATGGAAACTAAGGGATATTAAGGCCTCCTTTTAATAGAGAACCAGGCCAAAGCATTAGCACTTAGTGAATACATGAACTCCTCAAACTATGGTAATCACCGGAAAGAATCCCAGTTATTGTCACCCTGGGGGATGCGGATCATAACTCATAATATGTGTCTACAACTTGCAAGATAGGATCAAGAACACATATATATTCATGAAAACATAATAGGTTCAGATCTGAAATCATGACACTCGGGCCCTAGTGACAAGCATTAAGCATAGCAAAGTCATAGCAACATCAATCTCAGAACATAGTGGATACTAGGGATCAAACCCTAACAAAACTAACTCGATTACATGGTAAATCTCATCCAACCCATCACCGTCCAGCAAGCCTACGATGGGATTACTCACGAACGGCGGAGAGCATCATGAAATTGGTGATGAAGGATGGTTGGTGATGACGAAGGCGTAGATTTCCCCTCTCCGGAGCCCAAAACGGACCCCGGATCTGCCCTCCCGAGGAAGAACAGGAGGTGGCGATGGCTCCGTATCGTGAAATGCGATGAACTCTTCTCCTTGATTTTTTCTCCCCGAATAGGGTTATATGGAGTTGGAGTTGAGGTCGGAGGAGCTGCAGGGGGCCCACAAGCCACCTCGGCGCGCCCTAGGGGGGGCGCCCCCTGGCTTGTGGCCAATGAGTGGATCCCCTCCGGTTGATTCTTTCGCCAGTATTTTTTATTAATTCCAAAAATATTCTCCGTAAATTTTCAGGTCAATCCGAGAACTTTTATTTCTGCACAAAAATAACACCAAGGCAATTCTGCTGAAAACAGCGTCAGTCCGGGTTAGTTCCATTCAAATCATGCAAATTAGAGTACAAAACAAGGGCAAAAGAGTTTGGAAAAGTAGATACGATGGAGACGTATCAGTGGTGAGCGGCACAAGCTCGCGAGCTTCGGGTGGAGTAGAACTCCGGCGAGGTAGCGCGCGAGCGTTCTGGCGAGGGGCTTGCGAGGGTTTGGGGAGGAACGGGGTGCGGGGTGGTCTGGCTTTTGTAGGGTGGCCTCGGGTCGAAGAAAAGGGCAGGGGAAGAGGGGAATCGGCTCGGATCCGGTGCGGTTCCGGCGAAGGAAAGGGGAGGGAAGGAAAGGAGGAAGAAGAAGGGCGCGGGCGAGGCGGGATCGGCCAGTGGGCCCGGTGCGTCAACGAGGGAAAGAGAGGGCGAGGAAAGATCGGTGGCCGATCCGAAGCAAGATCGGATCTGGCCAGGGAGATGCGGGCCGATTCTTTCCTTAGCGTGCCGCACTGTTCCTAATTAACGCGCGCAGGAATTTTCCTTTTATATGACTTTTTTCCTTTTATTTAAAAAAAGGAAAGAAAACAAAGAAATACGAAATAAATGTAAAGTCAAATATGAAAGTATTATATATCAAAATCATCAGAAAAATAAATGCAATCTGATGAACATTTTTCCACGGCCAAAATAAATACTTTTAAAAAAATTATTTTCACAGAATGCCCAAAATGATTTTCATCTCTATTTCAAATATTTTTTAAATAAACCCCTGTGTTTTATTGGTCAAATAGAATCACAAAATTACCCCTGGTATGGAGGGTCATGGTCCTCCTCTCAAATTTGAAATTTTTAGAGGTTTCTATTTTTGAAATCAAATGAAGGCAAATTTGCAAATGGGGTTTCAAACAAACACTCAAGAGCTTTCAACCATCATTCAATGCAAATACAATCAACATGTATGGATGCATAACTAATTTTCATAACATGCCAAAATGAAATTTTGGGATGTTACAACAAATCTCTCAATGTCAATACACTTGAAGTTGTCCTGTACACTGGGAAAGTAATCTTCGTTCTCCTTGATATAGGCCCAGTCAACATATCTCATGTCATTGACTGCTAGGCTCTTGTCCAAAAGGACAGTCTCATAGAAATCATGTTGTTCCTTGGTGTAAAATCTATCATCTACAGCTGTCTTCCTCCCGGAGTCATAGGGATCATTAGCTCTCCACAATCCCAGTCCTGCATCCTTTCTCTTCTTCATATCTTCAGCTACTGGGTGAGCATCATTGTGCAATGGCAAATGTGGTCTTAGCTTCCTCAGAACTGAAAGATCATCCTCTTCTTCCATGGTGGAAGATCTCTTGTTCTTAGCTGCAAGAGGGGTGTCCCTGGTAGTCTTCTTAGACTTTGGAGTTGCAGGCTTCTTGGGCTCACATTTCTTGCTCTTTGAAGGAGCTTGCTTGGGCATGGCATCAGCAAGCAATTTCTTCCTCTTGGATGGACGAGCTTTGGCAGCTGGCTCTTCCTCCTCTTCCTCTTCCTCTTCCTCAGCAACAGCTAGGTCTTCATACATGGAAGTAGGCCTGCCAATGACACGCACAATCCTCTTCCTAACTCTCTTCTTCTCTCCTGCCTTCTTTGGCAAAGATTTCATTGGAGGCTCAACTAATAATGAAGTGTTTGCCCTGGCACTCTCAGGTGCTCTCATAGTTTCAGAGCTAGCATGCACTTTTCTGACAGTCCTCTTAGCTGAGATGGCCTCTGAAGCAGACAACTTGGCAGCCTTCTCTTTCTTTTCTTGCTGCTTCTTGGCAAGAACTTCCTCTGGCACAAAGTCTGAATCCTCCTCATATGAATTCAACTTCCTTCTTGCCCTCGTGGCAGCCTTGGGCAGCCCATGAGAACTTGGGGTGCCTGGTTCTTCTGAAGAAGAAGAACTGGCATCTGGGCTTGTGCCTGAACTCATGTCCACTTCCCTCTCCCTCAGATCATTCTGGCTATCATCAGAACCTGACATGCTGACCCTATGAATAGAGTATAGAAGAGTAGAGGGGTTGAGCATCACAAAACACGGAAAATTTTCTCAAATTTGAACTTAGAATCTTAAGTTTAATCATCAGCAGAAGGGATTTCGGTTCCACCGAGTCCAAAATTTAGGAGCCACCGAGACAGACAACTTTCTTAACAGAGACTTGGCAGCCTTTTCGGTTTAACCGAAAAGAGCCACTCGATCTCACCGAAGCTGTTCTCAGTAACCCTAAAACCAAAATCCGTAGAACCAATTTTATGACTCGGTGACACCGAGATTCAATCTGCGGATGGTTAAACCTAAAAATCCATCGTTCTCTAATCTAATGGAGATTAATGAGGATGGAGTTTGTTCACATGGTGGGAATAAGATGGAACATAGTCTTTTGCACATGAATCGGACAAGGAGTGCAAAGAATTTTGAGGCATTACCCTAACTTGGCGATAGCCTCCTACGGCTGCGACGGCGGGGGCGATTTATGTCGACGGCGAGGACCTCCTGTGGTGCAGACACACGGGAGCGAAGGAGAAGTATGTAGACGTTGAGCGACAGCTAGGGTTTGCGGGGACCATGGGATTTGAAGAAGTGATTTCAAAAACCGGTTCCGCTGAGTATATGTATCCCATAGCTGTCGGTGACACCGGTTCTAAAATATCAGTGCCACCGAGTTCCTCTACTGTCAGTTGACAAGGAAACTCAGTGAAGCTGAGATTATGGAATTGGTGCTACCGAGATTCTCAAAATCAGATCAACCCTAAGCTTCGGTGGAACCGAGATTTTGAGGTTGGTTACACCGCGATCGCACTTGGGAGGTTTTGGAAGTCAGCTCTTAACGAAACAGAACTCCGAGTGCTCCTCACACAGATGGTTCGAGAAGTTCTTGCTCAAATTTTGTGATGAATCATGAATAGAATTTGAGACAAGAAAGCATAGATAGCTAGAGGGAGGTACTTAGGCATTCTTGCATACCCAATTGGCCAAAGAAAAGTGAAAGCCAAATAACAAAAATTGGATATCCTTGAATGAGTAAAGATATGCATACAAGCATGCTCACACAATAAATTGTCAAATGAAATATGGCAAACATGCAAAACCACTCTAGTATCTACCAAGCACTTTGGCGATGATAGAGTCATCTATATATGAGTATATTGACTTAGGAGCCAAGTAAGAATACTTGATCATAGGTCATACTCATCGTTTAAGCACAAGTGGGGTTGCCACTTTTACATAAAGCATTTAATGTGTTCACATCTTTAAGATGTTCTTTAAGTCAAGTTTTAGAGTAAAGCTCCCCCTTGATGTGACATCCCCCCTTAAGAGGGATAAACTAACCTTGGGTTTGTCGTAGAAGACTTCATGTGGGTGAGGTAGTAGTGGATGCTCATTGTTGATGAAGATCATCTTGAGTTGGGAGCAATCCTTGTTGTTTTCTTACTCTTCTCACCTACATGGGTTAGTCCCACACAAGAGACAAATGCAAGGATATATATGGACATGGAGTGCAATGTATACATGATGATGTCCATGGATTCATTAATTACCTTGTCCCTTGCTTACCTTTGAGGGAATGTGTGACTCCTTGAACTATTGCATAAAGTTGGAGTTGATTGCAAATAGTCCTTGCCAATAATGAATGTGAGTAAATTTCATTGGAGGAGTCACCCCTCAAGAACTTCTCTAGTTCTTCTTCTTCTTGGGGACCCACATCAAGTTCATGGGAATCCTTGGGGTTGAAGTAGCACTAGTTGAAGTAGAACTTGGAGTAGCCTTGGGAACCCACTTGACCATGGCTTGGGACTCTTCTTCATATGAGTCAATTTCCTCTTGAAGCTTGTCCTTGCCCTTGAGCTTGTGGTCTTGTGGTGGAAGGTCATCTTGAGCTTTTGTTCCCTTGGGAAGAGTATGTTCATACTTCTCCTTTTGGGGAACAAACTTCGGGTTGGGGTATTGACCTTCTTCCCATTCAACTCCATTGGCATTGAAGTAGCCAATGCCTTGGTTCTTCCGGTATCCTCCATGCTTGCATACAATCTCCTCAAATTGCTTACATCCGGCAAGACTTTTGTAGATACCTTTTTCTATAATCCCTTTCAAAAGATCATTTTCTTGCTCAAGTGTAACTTGGCTAAGAGAATCATTAATGGAATCAATAGAACTACTAGAAGCAATATCATTAGATTTATCATTTTATTGCAACTAGTTGAAGAACCTTTCTTGCCTTTGTTACTAGTTTTCTTAGTCTTAACTTGTGGAATAAATGTAGACAAGAGTAGTCGTTTGGCTAGAAAAAAAGAAGTCTTCTTTCGGAGATCGTCATTGATTGCTTTAAGAAACTCATGTTCTTGCTCCAAATTGAGCTTCTCGAAGCGAAGCTTCTCATGAGTTCTTACAAGCTCTCTATGATCTTCTAGAGTAGATTCATGGGCTAACTTAAGAGTGTTTAGTTCTTTAGTTAGTCGCTCTATTTCCTTCTTATCATCATCACGTGACTTATCTTGACTAGCATGATCATTATCTAGCTCATTTTGACTAATATCACTAGTTTTCTCAAATAGCAAGTCATCATCTCCAAGTAAGTCATCCTCGTCACTATTGAAGTCAATGTATTCGGGGAGTGATACCTTGGGGCCTTTAGCCATGAAGCAACTTCCACTCCCTTCATTTGGTGAATCAAATATGTCGTAGGAGTTGGAGGAAACGAGTGCAAGTCCGGCAACACCTTCATCTTGACTATAGTCGGAGTCGGAGTGATAGCTTCTCTCGGAGTGATTGTCGGATTCGGAGCCGGAAACCCATTTACCAACATGATCTTGATGTCTTCTTCTTGTGTAGCTCTTGGTGTACTTGTCCTTCTTCTGTGAGTCCCTACTTCTCCTTGAGGGTCTTCGTTCATAAAGATCATCTCTACTCCTTCTCTCTCTTCGAGGTGACTCATCTCTTGAGCTCTTTATTCTAGGTGACTCTCCTCTTCTTTTGTGGGGGGCGTGCACTCATTGGAGTAGTGTCCGGGCCTTCCACAATTGTAACAATTTCGGTCATGACTATATGAACGCTTCTCTTCCTATCTTGAATAGGAGCTTCTTTCTTTGCCTCTATTCTTGTAAAACCTGTTGAATTTCTTGACCATGAGGCTTATCTCTTCATTGGTTACAAGGTTGTCACTTGATGTAGCGGGAGTGTCACTTGTAGCTTTGTATGCACCGCTTGACTTGGTGTGAAGTTCTTCTTTGTCCTTGAGTGACATATCATGAGCAACAATCCTTCCAATGACTTCCGTAGGCTTGAGATCTTTGTAGTTTGGCATCATTTGGATCAATGTGCACATGGTGTCGTACTTTCCATCCAAGGCTCTAAGGATCTTCTTGGTGATCAATTTGTCGGTCATTTCTTCGCTTCCTAAGCCGGCAGTCTCATTTGTGATGAGAGCAAGCCTAGAGTACATTTCCGCGACTCCTTCACTACCATCCTTCATCTTGAACTTGTCAAGTTAACTTTCTAGCACATCCAACTTAGATTCCCTGACGGATTCGGTATTCGTGCATATCAACCAAGGTATCCCAAATTTCCTTTGTATTCTCAAGACGGCTAATCTTGTTGAATTCTTTGGGGCTTAGGCAGTTGAATAGAATGTCACATGCTTGAGCATTGTATTGCAACATCTTCAATTCTTCCATGGTTGCTTCACGATCCGGTTATTTTCCATCACCAAAGAATTCACCTTGCAAGCCAACACGAACAACAGCCCATACGGCAGGGTTATGACCAAGAATATGCATTATCATCTTATGCTTCCAACTAGCAAAGTTTGTACCATCAAAATATGGACCTCTGCAGTGATAATTTCCCTCACTAGACGCCATATTCTCCTAGGTTGTGAGACCAATGCAATGGAGACCAAAGCTCTGATACCACTTGTAGGATCGAAAATAGGTCTAGAGGGGGGTGATTAGACTACTTGACCAAATAAAAATCTAACCTTTTCCCAATTGTAGTTGTTTGCAGATTTTACCAATTGTAGCAAGTCAAGTTCACCCTACACATGCATGTCTACGAATATAGCAGTGGAAAGTAAAGACACGCAAATGTAAGAGGGTAGGGATAGGAATCAAACGCAATTTGGAGACACGAAGATTTTTCCCGTGGTTCCGATAGGTGGTGCTATCATACGTCCACGTTTATGGAGACTTCAACCCACTGAGGGTAACGGTCGCGAGAGTCCACGGAGGGCTCCACCCACGAAGGGTCCACGAAGTAGCAACCTCGTCTATTCCTTGATGGCCTACGTCCACAGAGGACTAGCCTTACTCGGGGTAGATCTTCACGAAGTAGGCGATCTCCTTTCCCTTACAAATTCTTGGTTCAACTCCACAATCACGAAGAAGGAGGCTCCCAAGCGACACCTAACCAATCTAGGACGCACCACCCTCCAAAAGGTAATAGATGTGGTAGTATAATGAACTCATTGCTCTTGTGCTTCAAAAGATAGTCTCATCAACACTCAATCACTCTCTCACAGGTTTGGAATGGGTAGAAGAGACTGATTGGGTGGAAAGAAACTTGGGGAGGCTAGAAATCAAGATCCGTATGATTGGAGTGGATGATCTTGACCTCAACACAAGGGTAGGTGGTTCTCTCTCAGAAAATTGGATATGGCAGCGGGTGTATGTTCTAAGTGCTTCTCTTCCGAGTGAGTGCTGGTGGAGGGGTATATATAGGCATCTCCAAAAATCCAACCATTACAACATTATTACCCAACTCGGTGAAACCAAAAATGTGGCAACTTTGGCGTTTTCGGTGAGACCGATATATGAATCTCGGTGGTACTGATATGGGTGACCTAGGCAGTTACCAAAACTTGGTGAGACCGATTCCTCAAACTCGGTGGGACCGATTTCAAGAAACGGGTTAACAGAGAGTTCGTCCAACTTCTCGGTGAGACCGATTCTTGAAAATGGCTAACAGAGAGTTGGTCACTGGTTTCGGTGGCACCGAAAGGAATGTTGGTAGTACCGAGATGCTAGGGTTTAGTTTGGCTTCTATCTTGGATAAACTCGGTGTATCCGAATGGGAAGTTGGTGTCGCCGAATTTAGACTTTTGGCTTTGGACAGAGGATATGTGTGGGAAAGTGGGTGAGTATTTTTGGTGGCTACCTCTAAGCACTTGAGCAACCAGTTCATCATATTTACCTCATCCCCTTTTAATAGTATTGGCTTTCCTATGGACTCAAAGTGATTTCTCACAAAATTTAAAATGTAGAGTCCTCATTCTTGAAGCATGGCCAATCCTATTCCTTCCTTTCCTTGGTGAGGTTCTCCACACAATCCTTAGCCAATCCCATCATTGAACTTTTTCCTAAGATACACTTGGTGGAAACACTAGTCCAATGAAATATATGTTGTTATTAATTACCAAAACCACCTAGGGAGAAGTTGTGCTTTAAATCCTCATGGGCTTGATATTGATGCCATAATTCATCGCGGCCCTTGAAGAAAACCGTCTGAAGACTTCCTACACCTCAGTTTTATACATGATAATATGAACCCAAGTGTAATGATAAAAGTCGTCAACTATGACAAAGCCATATAGAGATGCAGCATTGGTTAGTGTGGCATAATGAGTGGGTCCAAAGAGGTCCATGTGAAGCAATTCAAAGGGACAAGTGGTAGTCATGATAATTTTTGAGGGATGCTTGGATCTCTTCATCTTTCCAGACTCACAAGCCCCACATAGGTGATCCTTGAGGAATTTGACACCCTCAATGCCAATGACATTCTTCTTCTTGGAGAGTGTGTTCAAGTTACTCATGACAGCATGTCCAAGTCGTCGATGCCAAAGCCAGCATTCTGAAGCTTTTGCTAGTAGGCATGTAGCTGGCTGAGGACCTGTAGAGAAATCAACAATGTATAGGTCTCCCCTTCGAAAACCTTTGAAGACTTTGGACTTGTTAGATTCCATTAGCACAATGCAACGATATTTGCCAAAGATGACAATGATATCTAAATCACAAAGCATTGAAATTGACATGAGGTTGAATCCAAGGGATTCGACAAGTATCACTTTATCCATGTGTCGATCCTTTGAGATTGCAACCCTACTTAGACCCAATACCTTTCTTTTCCCTTTGTCAGCGTAGGTGATATGCTTTAGATGAGATGGACCAAGAGCTATGTCCACTAATAAGTTCTTGTCACCAGTCATGTGATCGGTGCATTCACTGTCTAGGACCCACTCAGTAGGTTTATGTAGTTCTTCCTGCAGATGAATTAGTGCAACTTACAAACTCATAAACTTCAGAGTGAAGAATATGATAATAAAATTCTTCAGTCGGAATTTCATCAAATGATGCAATAGTTATAGTAGGATGAGGACTTGAGAAATGAGTGATTAATTTCTTCATGATTAGCTTGCATCCTTTCAAGCATTCTTCAGGTCTCCAGCAAATTCATCAGATGTTCAAGTTCCTCTGGAGACCTGACCGTGCAGAAGAGATTAGTTCTTGTTCTTCACCACCCACATCTAAATGGGTGGTAAAGAGTCAATCATTCTCCGAGCAGCATGTGAAAACTTAGGCATTGAGGCTAATGCACTTCGCTTCACAGAGGGAGGGTTAGAGTACTCATATGAATAAGCAGAGAAAATCTTTGAAGATTTGTGAACGTGATGGTTTGAAGAATAATGCACATATTCATGAGTTCTATCATTTCCCTGCAAAGCAGATGCATTAGTACGCATCGGAGTAGATCTGTGACCATATGAAGACTTTGGTCCATGATACATCTCCAACGTATCGATAATTTATGAAGTAGTCATGCCATGTTTACAACAATTTTGTATGGTTTTGATGTACTTTATATGACTTAAATGGAACTAACCCTGACTGGCGTCGTTTATAGCAGAATTACCGTGGTGGTGTTTTTGTGCAGAAAACAAAAGTTCTCGGAATTGTCCAAAACTTTTTGACATTTTTTTCTCGAAGGAAAGGGAGCCAGGTAGCTTCGAGGGAGTACAAGAAGACCCACAGGGTCCCCACAAGGTAACAGGGAACGTCCAGGGGGGTGGTCACGCCCTCATGCCTTGTGGGCCCCCTGTGGCACCTCATGACTTGATTCCAACGCAGAAAAATCCTATATATATATATATATATATGTATAAACCCCCTAAAGTTAACCTATAACTTCCGCTCCGTCACCACAAGCCTCTGTTCCTAAGCGATCTCATCCGGAGCCCTTTTCTGGTACCCTATCAGAGGGGGAAATCATCACCGGATGTCATCTTCATCATCCCTGCGGTCCCATGACGAGGAGAGAGTATTTCACCCTCGGGGCTGAGGGTATGTACCAGTAGCTATGTGTTTAATCTATCTATCTCTCTCTCTCGTGTTCTTGAGATGGCACGATCTTGATGTATCACGGGCTTTGTTAATATAGTTGGATCATATGGTGTTCTTCCCGCTCTATCTGGATGTGATGAATTGAGTCTTTTTCCCTTTCAGATCTCGTTATGTTGGATTGAATACTTTGGATTTGATAACACTTGATATATGTCTTGCATGTGGATACCCGTGGTGACAAAGGGGTGTTCTATTGAGTCACTTGATATATGTTTTGGTTATCGACTTGCGGATCCCCGTGGTGACATTGGGGTGATCTATGCACATAGATTGATGCACGTTTCAGTCCTACTTTCTCCGATAGAAATCTTGGGGTACTCTTTGAAGTTCTTTTTGTTGGATTGAATATGATGAATCTAAAATTGTTTGATGCATGTCGAATAATTAACTCATGGATACTTGTGGTGACATTGGAGTATCTAGGTGACATTAGAGTTGAGTGATACGTATCATAGGTGTTATTTTAGTACGAACTCTAGGGCTATTTGTGACATTTATAGGGATAGCTCGATAGATTGATCGGGAAGGATAACTTTGAGGTGGTTTTGCTACCTACAACAATTTCATCTTATATTCTCTGCTAGATAGGAACTTTGGAGTGATTCTTTGTCGCACGTTGAGGGGTGGTTATATGATTCAATTATGTTAGCACTGTTGAGAGATTGCACTAGTGAAAGTATGAACCCTAGGCCTTGTTTCCAAGCCTTAATACACCATTTTCTCGTTGTTTGCCACTTGTTACCTTATTGTTTTTATTATTTCAGATTAAAAAAACTATTTCTACTATCCATACTAACTTGAATCACTATATCTTCGCCGAACTAGTGCACCTATACAATTTGCCATTATATTGGGTGTGTTGGGGACACAAGAGATTTCTTGTATTTGATTGCAGGGTTGTTTGAGAGAGACCATATTCATCCTACACCTCCCAGGGATTCATAAACCTTAGGTCATCCACTTGAGGGAAAATTGCTACTGTCCTACAAAACTCTGCGCTTGTAGGCCCAACACGTGTCTACAAGAATAAAGTTATCTAGTAGACATCAAGCTCTTTTCTGGCGATGTTGTCGGGAAGATGAGTGCTTGAAGGTATATCTTTAGATCTTGCAATTAGATCTTTTAGTTTCTTGTTTTTCACTAGTTTGGTTTATAAAACAAAACTACAAAAAATGGAACTTTGGTTGCCCCATATGCTTCGTCTTTATAATGTCTTTCTCGAAAACGATAGATCAGAAAATTGTGCTCAAGTGTTAGAGGAAGAATTCAATAAAATATTTGGCATTAAATCCTTGAATAATGAGCATGATAGCAATGTTATTAGTGTGTCTTCTCTGAATATCCATAATGCTAATGATGATTGCACTAGTCATGATTAAAAAGTTTCCTATAAGCATGTCAATTTTTGTGGAGTGAATAAATTTGTGAAGACATGCCATATAGGGATGATAGATTTTGTAAGAAGCATAAGCATGATAAAACCAATTGGTGGCTTAAAGTGATAGATGAATTTGCTACAAAACTATGCTCTCTTCATCCCATTACTTGTGAACTTTGCAATAGGGTTGGTCATCTTAATTTCCAATGCATACTTTTTCATGATTGAATCGTTAACAAATATTGTAATAACTTGATCACCGTTGAACTTTATAACGAACTTTGTTTATTTTTGGGGTGTGAAGAATTGTCACATAAGAATATTTGGTTTGAAGCATTCATGTTCACATACTATACTGAAACTAATCTACAGGAAATCTATATGTTTTGTGTAGTAAATTGCAATGAGAATGCTTATATTGCCAACTATAGAAAGACGGGAAAAGCAATAGAATATAAAAAGGAATACTAATGAAAGGGTAAAGATTTCCACCTTCCCTCCTATTATCTCTCCTGATGAAACAGGTGACGAGAAGGAGCATCCTATCCAACCAATATCATCAATAAGAAGCTCAGAAAATATGATTAAACCCACACATGATGTGGTGAAGAAGAAGAAGATAAGAAAAAGTAGAGGTAAAAAGGTATCTCTCACAAATAATGTTGCTCCTATCATTGTTGAGAATGAATCCGATAGTATTGTGGACAATGATACACTTGATGATTATTTTGTTATTCCGACTACTAGTTGTGATGATTATGATTGGTAAGATAATGATACTCCTTATAATATTGAAAATCTATTTCGCACCAACTTGGAAAATTATGATAATAATTGCTATACTATTGGTGCTATCCACACTAATGATGATAAGAATGATTATGCCAATAATATGCAAAACCACAAGCTTGGGGATGCTATGTTAGATGAGAATGACATGTTTGGGAATTTATTTGCTGCAAATAATGTTTGTCCCAAGCTTGGGGAGGAAATGTTATATGAAGATGATCTTTTCAATTCCCCTACAATGATCAAATTTATTATGATGATTGCATGTCTCCTATTTATGATGACTGCATATTTATGATAGCGGATTTGGAAGAGTGTCAACTTTAGGTGATTATTATCCCACTATTTTGGAGGTTGTTGAATCTTATGATAATGATAAAAGTGGATTTGGAGAGGTCATGACTTTATTTAGTATTGATTCCACTATCTTGGAAGAGATTTCAATTGATTATGATGAGAACAAAGTTGCTAAATATGATGATTATTGTGATTATACTTATGTTATAAAAAGTAATGATGATTATTATTATAAAATTTGTCATAATTATGAATACCCTTTTTCTGAACATTACTCTTTTAATGTGGAAACAATGTATAGTATTCGAGTTTCATATGATACTCTCACTGTTATGTATGAGAAATTTGCTTGTGTGAAGAGTAGTAAAAATTATATGCTTGTGGATCATGAAAAGAATGCTTTATGTATATTTTTTAATCCCTTCATGATGCTACTGAAAATTATTATGAGGGAGGAACATATGCTTGTAGGAATTGCAATAATATCAAGTTTCCTCTCTATGTGTTCAAAATGTTTAAGTTATGCTTGTTTTGCCTTCCTATGCAAGATGATTCTTGCTACAATAAATTGTTTGCTCGAAAAATCCCTATGCATAGGAAGTGGGTTAGACTTAAATGTGCTTGTCATGTGATTCTTTGCATGTTTCATTTACTATTCATATGTGAGCATCCTTGAAATCATCATACCTAGCTAAAAGGCATTAAAGAAAAATGCTTGTTGGGAGACAACCAAATACTTATACCTACTGCTTTTGTGTGTTCACATGATTACTATTGTAGTAATCATGTTTTATGTATTTTATTTCAATAATGTGCCAAGTAAAGCCTTTGGGATAGTGTGCATACTTGTTGATTTGATTCTGTGCAAAAACAGAAACTTTTGTGACCAGTATATGAATTCTGTTATTTTACTGGAGCATCAAAATATTCTGAATTTTTTACACAGTATTTCTCTGCAAATTCGCTATGTTGTCCTAAGTTTTTAGAATTTTCAGAGATAGGGAAATATGGTTTTAGTGCAAATCTTTAAAGACTATTCTATTTTTGACAGATTCTGTTTTGCATGCATAGTTTGCTTGGTTTAGTGTTTCCATAGCTTATATTTAGTGATATAAATTATGGGAATGATAGAATACATTAGGAATTATGTCTGAACAATTATAATCTTGTCTTGATAGTACCTAAGTGAATGATCTATTTTATTATACTAACCCATCTCACGAAGTTTCGTTGAGTTTTGTGTGATTGAAGTTTTCAAGTTTTGGGTGAGATACCGATGTGACAAGAATAAGGAGCAGCAAGAACCTAAGATTGGGGATGCCAAAGGCAATCCAAGTTAACATTCAAGGAAGAGTCAAGCGTCTAAGCTTGGGGATGCCTTCCAGGCATCCCCTCTTTCGCCTTCAACATTATCGATATATCTTACTTGGAGCTATATTTTTATTCATCACATAATATGTGTTTTGCTTGGAGCATCATTTTATTTTGTTAGTATTTGTTTGCTGTTATTTATAATCATGTTTTACAATAAAAAGTACCCAGAATTGCCTTTAGGATTGCTTGAATTGCATGTTTGATGTGTGTTGTGTAAAAACAAAAACTTTTGTTGTAGTGTTCGAATTTTCGTATTTTACTCGAACGTGGAAAGTTTCTAAAAGTTTTACATAGTGTTTCATACAAAGGGTTTATTATGTCCTAAAATTTCAGAATTTATTGAGTTACAAAAGTGCACCTTTTGAATTAATTGCTACAAACTATCCTATTTCGACAGATTGTTGTCATAGTTTTCTTATCTGCTTATCCTAGAGTTGTCATGGCTTATATTGTTCGATATATATTATGGAAATAATGGTATACAGTAGCTAATGTTTGAAAATTATTATTCAACTTGTCTTGGAAGTACATGAAGTGTTGATTTATTCTTATGTGCACTAACCTATCTCACGAGTTCTTGTCAAGTTTTGTGTGAATGAAGCTTTTAAGATTTAGAAAACCATGATATGAGAGGAATTAAAGAGACACAAGATCCAAGGCTTGGGGATGCCCAAGGCTCCCCAAGTCAATATTAAAAGAAGTCTCAAGCATCTAAGCTTGGGGATGCCACGTTAGGCATCCCACCTCTCTTCGTCAACAAATATCGCTTTGCTTATGTTGAGCCTAAGTTTTTATTCATTCACATGTGCTATTCTTGAAGTGCCCTTTTTGTTTTGTTTGCTGTTTTAAATAAATCACATATCCGAAAGTCTTTATTGAGAGAGAGTCCTCACATAGCTACTTGATTGTTTGACTACTCATTGATCTTCACTTATATATTTTGAGAGTAGTCTGATGTTTACTCTTGTGCTTCACTTATATCCTAAGAGTAAATTGTGATTTAATTCAAAATCATAAATCTGAAATTATCAGTGTTATTTATGCTTAGTAGTAGTTTCACATTTGGTTTAGAAAGTAAAATCTATTGAAGTTTGACAATCACAATATTGGTCATACAAGCAATTCATGAATGATTAGTACAAGGAAGAGAACTTTCACATACAAATATATTATCTTGGACATATTTTATGATTGTGAAGACCCATTACTTATTTTCAAACTTGATGAAATTAGTTTAATTTGGACAAGGAAGACAACGTAATGAGTTATGTTTGCGTACATTTGCATAGAAGTTATATTGTTATGGATCATCCACCATGTGGTGCTTGTTTAGAACCTTTTGCTAGCCAAAAATTCATACTAAGTAGAGATACTTCTTGTGCATCCAAATCCTTGAGCCCAGTTTCATCCATGAGAGTCCACCATACCTACTTATAAATGGTATTTCACTGCCATTCCAAGTAAATTTTCACGTGCCACCTCTAAAACCTTCAAATAAATATAAGTTTTGTGTGCCCGTACCGCTCATGGAGCGACAGGGCGGTCAGTATCTTCGATGCTAAGTGTGTTGAACTCACGAAGAGTATTTATTCACTTGTCATTGCACGAGAGAGGCTGGTAAAAAGGATGCCCGGTCCTGCATAATACAAAAATAAATAAAAAAGAACTCCCCCTAGAAAGTTGATTGTTTGGAGGGCACCCGTGAATTCGGCTAGCCATGGAATGTGTTTGAATGGTGGAGGGGGAGTAAAATTTTCAATTCTGTTTGGGAACCGTCATTAACGTGTTTAGCATGGAAGATATTGAAATATTTTGTCATGATGTTGATAGGAAAGGCACACCGCCCAAAATATAATAATCTCTATTTTAATCAATGAGCTCTCGCAAATAAGCAACTCCATGCTTCCCTCTATGAAGGTACATTCTATTTACTTTTATGTTATTTACTTTTCATGTTGAGTCACCTTCTTATTCCAACCCCAATCTCTAGTTGGCAACCATCATGTGGTGGGAAAAGGTCCAAACACATATATCCAGTCAAATATATTTGATCATGAGTTATTATTGTTGACAATTATCTTTATGATATGTGTGTTGGGAGGCGAAACATTAAGCCCCTATTTTTCTTTGTGTTCGATGAATGTTGTTTGTTCTAAAAATATGATCTGGGTATAAACAATCATAGAAGACTATATGATAATTGAGTATGTGAATCTCTTACTTAGAAAATAAGATGAACTATGATTGTTTGATGACTAAGAACATAGGTTGTTAAGTTTCAAGAGAGTGCATTGTTTGAACCATAACATGTGAATTGATTGCTACTTTATCATGATTAGTTTTATTAGAAAGA
This sequence comes from Elymus sibiricus, assembly GCA_039707655.1. Lineage (NCBI taxonomy): Eukaryota > Viridiplantae > Streptophyta > Magnoliopsida > Poales > Poaceae > Elymus > Elymus sibiricus. The sequence continues at coordinate 121,120,691 of CM077671.1, read as the reverse complement.
TTTTTTGTTTATGATGCTAGAAAAAGTGATTGAAATTGATCAAACTTATACACTATGCTAGCATTCACACTTCATAAATTATTTCTTTTATCATTTACCTACTCGAGGACGAGTAGGAATTAAGCTTGGGGTGATGATACGTCTCCAACATATCGACAATTTATGAAGTATCCATGCCATGTTTACAACAATTTTCTATGGTTTTGGTACACTTTATATGATTTAAATGGAACTAACCCGGATTGATGTTGTTTTCAGCAGAATTAACTTGGTGGTGTTTTCGTGCAGAAAATAAAAGTTCTCGAAATCGCACGAAACTTTTTGTTGATTTTTTTTTTGGAAGGAAAGTGATCCAGGAAGCTTCGAGGGAGTACCAGAAAACCCATAGGGGCCCCACAAGGTAACGGGGCACACGTAGGGGTGGTCGCGCCCTGATGCCTTGTGGGCCCCTGTGGCACCTCCTGGCATGATTCCAACACTGAAAAATCCTATATATTCCTAAACCCCCGAAAGTTAACCTAGAACTTCTGCTCCGCCGCTGCAAGCCTTTGTTCCGAAGCGATCTCATCCAGAGCCCTTTTCTAGTACCCTACCGGAGGGGGAAATCGTCACAGGAGGCCATCTTCATCATCCCGGCGGTCTCCATGACCAGGAGGGAGTAGTTCACCCTCAGAGCTGAGGTTATATACGAGTAGCTATGTGTTTAATCTCTCTATCTCTCGTATTCTTGAGAGGACATGATCTTGATGTATCACGGGCTTTGTTAATATTGTTGGATCATATGGTGTTCTTCCCTTTCCATCTTGATGTGATGAATTGAGTCCTTTCCCTTTGAGATCTCATTATGTTGGATTGACTACTTTGGATTTGATAACACTTGATATATGTTGTGCATGTGGATACCCGTGGTGACAATGGGGTGTTCTATTGAGTCACTTGATATATGTTTCGGTTATCAACTTGTGGATCCCCGTGGTGACACTGAGGTGATCTATGCACATAGGTTGATGCACGTTTTCGTCCTACTTTCTCCGATAGAAATCTTGGGGTACTCTTTGAAGTTCTTTGTGTTGGATTGAATATGATAAATCTGAAATTGTTTGATGCATGTCAAATAATTAAATCATGGATACTTGTGGTGAAATTGGAGTATCTAGGTGACATTAGAGTTGATTGATAGGTATCATGGGTGTTATTCTAGTATGAACTCTAGGGTTGTTTATGACACTTATAGGGATGGCTCAATTGATTGATCGGAAAGGATAACTTTGAGGTGGTTTTGCTACCTACAACAATTTCATCTTATGTTCTCTGCTAGATAGGAACTTTGGAGTTATTCTTTGTTGCACGTTGAGGGATTGTTATATGATTCAATTATGTTAGCACCTTTGTGAGATTGCACTAGTGAAAGTATGAACCCTAGGCCTTGTTTCCAAGCATTAATACAGCGTTTTGCTCGTTGTTTGCCACTTGTTACCTTGATGCTCTTATTATTTCAGATTACAAAAACCTATTTCTACATACTACACTTGTATCACCATCTCTTCGCCGAACTAGTGCACCTATACAATTTGCCATTGTATTGGGTGTGTTGGTGACACAAGAGATTTCTTGTATTTGATTGCAGGGTTGTTTGAGAGAGACCATCTTCATCCTACATCTCCCAGGGATTGATAAACCATAGGTCATCCACTTGAGCGAAAATTGCTACTGTCCTAGAAAATTCTGCGCTTGGAGGCCCAACACAAGTCTACAAGAATAAAGTTGTGTAGTAGACATCAGTCCATATGAAGAACTTTGTTCATATGAAGACTTTGATCTAGGGTTCCTTTTCTTCAAAGGTGGTGTCATGATGACATTCACCTGAAGACTTTCAAGGCAACTCTTGGGAACCCAGATTTTCTTCATAGGAGGACCGTTCCTGTAGTTAGTTCCAATATATGTGGCAAATACTTCACCATTCTGATTTTTTAATAGTTTATAGTTGGAGTCAAAGCACTCATCAGAAGAATATGGAGATTCACGGTTAAAGCCAGATAAAGTGGATGGATATACAAGAGGTCCTTTTGCAGCAACCCATGTGGTTTTGGGGTATGATGAGTCCAAATTATGAGATCATTTTACCGTTATTTTTGTGCCAACTGTGTAGACTTGTGGAATTTTACCGCGTTCGCACACTTCTTTTTGTTGATAATCCCCCAGGTAACGGCTTTTGGAGCAATATTAATTTCATGGAAAAATCCCTAAAATGGAAGTGAAGTCGTGTATTAAAAGTGATAAACACTTTCCATAAAAAGTCAAGCAAGAAGGCCAAAGAAATAGTCGTCGTCGCGCTTACAGAGCGAACGACGGCGTTCCATATGACCGCAATAGCTTGCATGAGCGGTCGTTTGGCGCTCTGTCGCCTCTGGGAGATCAGCTATTTTCACCCCGTCGAAGCAGGTCGTGAATCAGACATGCAGAGACTCCAGATACTTGTCCAGAAGGCAGAACCCTAGCCTCCGGAGCCCATTCGAAGGGAGGATCAACCAGGAGAAGAAGGGGTTCCTCTGACTGCAAGGGGAACAACGTCAACATCACCGCGTCTTCTTCCTCATAATCATCCATGTCCTTATCATCTGCAACATGAAGAACCCTAGTGGATCCTTCGGTGCATCGGTTGATTCATTCATCCATGTATTCCATTACCATTACCGTGATGATCGTTGTTCCCATGTGTGAGTAGACATGTTGTTCTCGGGGTATGGATGAACCCTAGTGTGTAATAAGTTGTTTGATATTAGGATTTAATATCCTCATTGCATACTTATGTTGATAATCTTCTTGCCATTGGGTGAAGTCGACCATCCAACGTAGGCCAACTTTGGACGAAAGGTTATTACTGTTGGCTAACTGTGTGGTTGTGGAGTTGGTGACGTGACATGCCCCTTCTCCCTTCGTAGCGGATAGTTGCAACAGGGGGTAAAACGGAGACCACTTTGGCTGCGTCCATGGGGACCTCTTTCCCCTTAATCACCGTTTGATAACCGGAGTGGGGAAGAATGGTGGTGACGTATGGGATACGGAGATACCACGAGTATGCACGTATCTGTACCGGCTCCGCCCACAAAGAGAAACATGTAAAGTGGCTTAAGAATCCGAAGTAGCTTTGTGTTTAGGCACTGCTATATATGTACACTAGTGGGGATTCCAGACCCCTGGGAACGCTTTAAATCATTTGCCTCAAGTCTATTTATATTATCGTTATTTATTTCAGTTGATTTATTCACCTTTACACTTGCAACCTTATTATTATTACTATTGTTCTGGACCACTTACAATTTCTAGGCACATTATTTGCACCTTGCAAATGACCAAAGATTGATTCATCTGCTCCCTATGGGATTGATACTCTTACTTCAAAAAGGCTACAACTAAACCCTGTGCACTTGCAGGCTATCAAGCTTTTTCAGGCGCCGGTGCCGGGGAGCTGAGCGCTTTTGGTCGTAGTTCTGAGTTTGGTTTGAATTTTGTGTACTAAGTTGTTTGCAGGTCTGGAGCAACCATGGCTGAGTATAGACACAATTATCAACTTGCAGCCATGCGTCTTACGGGGCCACCTATTCAAGAAAAGTTCACATCGTTGGGTCCTAATCCCACCGGTGTAGCTTATGAGGTGAACTCAAGTGTCCTTGAATTGTTGCATGGTAAACAGTTTAAAGGTGAGGATCCTTATCAACATTTGAAATTTTTTGAAGATGTATGTGTGGAACATTTAAGTTGAATGCTTTTAGCCCACATGATATGAATTTCAAATTATTTCCTCGCACTTTGGCTAAAAAGACAAGGAATTGGTTAGTGTCTCACCCTGTAGGTACCTTTGATACATGGAGTAAACTAGAGAAACCTTTCTTTCAGATTTTTACCCGGAGAAGAAATACTATGAAGCAAGAAGGACGATTTTAAACTTCTGACAGAGGCCTGGAAAAGGTCTGGTAAACGCATATCAAATGTATAAAACTTTACTGAATGATTTCCCTCATGATATGCTCCCTGAATGGCTAGTATTAAATCCTTTTTATGGAGGAGTGCAATACGATTTGAAGGAAGAACTAGATTTAGCACCTGCAGGTTCTTTTATTACTAACAAAGTCCCATAAGCACTGGAATTATTAGAAGGGAAACTTGCTAACCATGAAGCTTGGGGAGCTATGAAGAAGGAGAGGGTAAAGTAGAAGTGGGTTTTGATTGCATAAAAGCTTATCTAAACTCGGAGAGAGTTGAACAAATGAGTAATGAATTATATATTGACCCTGATGTTGTTTTGAGATTCCTTCGAAGCTATGCAAAACACATGGAGTTCCCAAAGAGGAAATGGTAGAATTACACTGATGAGGACCCCGAGGAAGAGGTCATAGTTGAGACCTTGGAGGTAGAAACATCAGCATCCCCCATAGAAGAAGATTGTGAACTTGAACCAGCGTTGCCATATCCCGTGAGAAAGGTGTAGCTTGAGTATCTTAGCAGGGAACATTCCGAAGATGAGATTGAGAATAAAATCAAAACAAAGGTGAAGCCTCCGAAAAGGAGAAAACCGGGCAAACCAATTGAGAAGAACAGGTAACTTGTTTTGTGAAAGGATGCATCAAAGCTGCTGACACTGATAAACCGATGCTACCTTGTTCATTTGGTAGTACTTATTATTTTGGTTTTTTTCATAGAGGATCTTCTATTAATGTTATACCTTACACTCTTTACACTAAGCTTCATGATGAAATTTATGCTTGTGACTTGCAGCCAAATGATATGGAAATTAAATTAGCATATGGTACTCTAAGGAGACCTTATGGGATGGATTCTGATGTTTATGTCATATTGGGAACCTTTACTTATCAAGTGGACTTTGTTGTGATGGAAATCCCTGAAGATGATTTCCATAATATTTGGAAGACCTTTCCTTAACAACGCAGGTGCAAGCATTGATTATAAGAGGGAAGTTTTCTCTCTCAAGTGTGGGGAAGAGTTAAGAGAATTTCATTTTTTCAGTTTTAAAAATTACCCCCGACCATGAGAGCATGATAAAAATGAAGAGAAGACCATAGCTCAACTAGCAGCCATCTACTTTGGAACCCCAGAAGATGATCTAGAAAGGATTTTAACTGAATACGAGAAAGATCGAGAAGACCCAGTGAAGGAAGAAATAGATCATCACTTGAATGAGACACCGATTCAAGATCCGGTATCTAATGAACAATATGAAATACTTGATATGAAAGGAGATGCGGAAACACCACCACCTTAACTAAAACCTCTACCAAAAGAGTTAAGGTACGAGTTTTTAGATGAAACAAATAGATATTCTATTATTATTAGTGCTAATCTTTCAAATGAAGAAAAGGAGAGATTAATGAAGGCCTTGAGGAAACATAGAAAAGCATTTGGATATTTGATGGATGACTTAAAGGGCATTAGTCCCTCTATATGTACTCATTGTATATTCACGGAGGAAGGAGTTGAACCAGTTCATGGGTACCAGAAAAAGCTCAACCCTGAAATGAAGGAAGTGGTAAGAAAAGAAATTGTTCGTCTACTTGATGCACGTATTATAAATCCAGCTTGTGAAAGCGAATGGGTAATTCTTGTTCATTGTGTGCCTAAAATGGGAGGATTTACAGTAGTTCCTAATAGGCATAATGAACTAATCCCTACCAAAACAGTAGTTGGGTATAGAATGTGCATTGATTTCAAGAAGCTTAATAAGGAGACCCGTAAGGATCATTGTCCCTTACCATTTATCTCTCAAATGCTCGAGAGGCTGGCAAAGCATACCCATTTTTGTTACCTAGATGGATATTCAGGGTTCTCACAAATTGTAGTACTTCGAGAGGATCAAGAGAAGACGACATTCACCTGCCCTTTTGGTATGTACTCTTACCATCGTATGCCTTTTGGCCTATGCAATGCACCAGCCACATTTTAAAGATGCATGAATGATATTTTTGCTGATTTTGTTGAAGAAACCATGGAGGTATGTATGGATAATTTTTAAGTCTATGGAACTTCTTTTGATGATTGTCTTCACAATCATGATAAAGTTTTGCAGAGGTGTGAGGACACCAATCTTGTTTGGAATTGGGAGAAATGCCATTTTATGGTCAATGAAGGAATTGTTTTAGGGAACAAAATATCGGGTAAAGGTATAGACGTTGATAAAGCAAATATAGATGCTATAGAGAAACTCCCTTATCCTTGTGATATAAAAGGGATAAGGAGTTTTCTTCATCATGCAGGCTTCTATAGGCGCTTAATTAAGAATTTGTCCAGTATTCGAAACCCCTGACTAACCTTTTGCAGAAAGACGTTCCCTTCACGTGTTGGAGATATACCTTGAGGCAATCATGTATGATGATATTTCCTATGTGTTTATGAATAAAGATAGTCCTTGGACATTATCAATGATGTGTATTAACAAGTACGTGACTTGTTTGTGAGACTATGCATTGTATGATGACTGTCCTAAATGGTCCCTAGTCGAAAGGGTTATGTGGACGCGCAACCAGTTAGACTAGCATATGACACGGTGGATGGTCCGGTCTCACTGACCATGTAGCATTGGATGCTAGCCGAGTTAAGATAAGGTCTGAGTTGGACAGACCCAACTATGAGACGCAGCGATAGGTCCACATAACCACTCCCACTAGTCGGTTAGCGGGCGAGGAATCCCCGTCGTTCGCATGAGCGTTCGTTTGGTGCGCCGATGCCTCTGGGAGATCAGCTATTTTCACCCCGTTGAAACGGATCGTGAATCAAACATGCAGAGACTCCAGAAACTCATCCAGAAGGCAGAACCCTAGCCTCCAGAGCCCATCTGGAGGGAGGATCAACCAGGAGAAGAAGCGGATTCCTCTCACCGCAAGGGGAACGACGTCATCAGCACCATCTTCATCACCACCGTCTTCTTCTTCATCATCACCCCCGTCCTTATCATATGCAACATCAAGAACCCTAGTGTAACACCCAAGATGCGGTCCTATCCTTATTTTGGCGCGAGGGCCTCGACAGGGATAGAAGCGCATCTCGTCGTTTCGCAAGAATGGATATCATTACAAGTACATGTAAAGAAGAGATGAGTATATGGAATTGGCTTACACTCGCCAGAAGCTACATCAATATCACATCAATACAACATTATATCCACACATCATACAGAAGAGCAGGGTCCGACTACGGACGAAAACAAACGATAAAATGACATCCATCCTTTCTATCCCAGGCTGCCGCCTGGAACGCATCCTAGATCGATGAAGAAGAAGAAGAACTCCAAATCAAACAAGCATCGCGCTCACGTCAAATCATCGCATTACCTGTACCTGCAACTGTTGTTGTAGTAATCTGTGAGCCATAGGGACTCAGCAATCTCATTTCCAAGGGTATCAAGACTATTAATGCTTAATGGGTGAGGTATGGTTAAGTGGTGAGGCTGCAGCAAGCACTAAGCATTTATTTGGGGTGGCAAACTTACGAGTACAAGAATAAAGGGGGATGATCGTCGCATAAACGGTCGTGAACTAGTAATGATCTCTAAGAGATCCTGAACACCTACTTACGTCAAACATAACCCCACCGTGTTCTCTCTCGGATAAGGACTCACGAGAAGAGACAGTCACGGTTACGCACACGGTTGGTGTATTTTATTTGAGTTTACTTCAAGTTTTCTATGACCGGGTGTTAAACAAAGTTTCCAGGTTGCCACGTAACCGCGGGCATGGCTTTCCGAAAGATTTAACCCTGCAGGGGTGCTCCAACTCATCCATCACAAACTAACCACACGCCGCGGGAATAACCTCGACCACGAATCCCGTGATTTCCTAGGAAATTCCGTTGGAAAACCGCAACCTCGGGATAGCCCGAAGTATTCTCGGAATTCCTCGCACAAGACGTTCGAGAAAGGTAAAACAAATGCAGCAAGGCCACGCGACGTGCCGACAATCCCGATAGGAGCCGCGTATCTCGTTCTCAGGGCACAACCGGATGAGCGCAGCGTACAGTGGCCTGATAGACATCTCCCGAGTTGCCCCGGGTTGGCCCCGCACACGACTCTGTTTTGGACCAGCACCAGCAGCACTGGCCCCCCTGTATTATGTTGAATTAACTCCTCGGGTTCATGACGCCCTATGCTTTAGTAACGGTGTTCAGTATTATTATGTTGGGCAAATGTAGTACCAATGTTGGGCCCTGCCAGACAAGTTTTATCCTAAAACGAAAATCAAGGGGGTCCCCATAACAACCCCGAGCATGTTAGGAGTGCTCAATTATGAAACATAACACCGGTACACAATTAACTAGGGCGGCAAGAGTGGAACAAAACACCAAGCAAAAGGCCAAGCCTTCCACCCTTTACCAAGTATATATGTGCATTCAATTAAATAGCAATAATATTGTGATATAACAAAAGGATATCCATGTTGGCACATGGATCAACTTGCACCTGCAACTAGCAACGCTATAAGAAGGGCTGAGCAAGCGGTAACATAGCCAAACAATGGTTTGCTGGGATGTGGAGGGGTTAGAGGCTTATCATGGCATTTGGGAGGCTTGACATACAAGTGGTAGGTAGCGAGACAGTGATAGAAACGAGATATCTAGCATGGCAATGATAGTAATGGTATCCAGGGAAATGTTCATCTTGCCTGAGATCCCGCTTGGAAGAAGATCGAGTCCATGAAGAAGACGAACCAACGTAGTCGAACGATTCCTTACACTCCGAACGCTTTCGGAACTCTATAAAAAAGAAGCAATCCAGAAACAACAATCAACACATGATAAACACCACAACAAATGCATGACATGATGCACAATCAAATATGATGCATGTCCGGTTTAGTTATGCGAGGCATGGCAATCACACAAACAAATACTACACATTAAGTGAAGCTCAATATACAACGAGTTGCATATTGACGAAACCCCACATTTTAATTACTTAGTTCACTCTCGTTTAGGTACTCAACAATATTAAATGTTGTTAAACATGGCAAGAGGTGAAGCATAATGAAACTACACTATCTAGGCATCTTAAATGAGGTCGGAAACAACATATAGCACTTCCGAAACGTCCCCATAAGCATAATATGAATTTGGTCCAAATCGGTATTAAACATATTTTAGAGTTGTTAAACAGCAAAATAAAGTGCACGATGGTATTCTACACATTTTTCTAGTCAAGTTACATATGTGGAACATTTTTTATCACAGCTACGGTTTTGTAGTTATGAAATAAATCAATTTAGCATGGCAATTATGCAAATTGGTGAAAACAGCAAGTTTAACATTTTAAACATGGTTGAAAGTGGCATATTGTGAATCTACACGAAATTCTACACATTTTTTCATATATGACATGTTTTAATCCGATGCACGGTTGTTTATGTAATAACATATTAAAACAATGGCATTTGTAATATATGCAATGCAATGGCAAAAAATTAGCTAAATCCTTAGAGCATAAAAAAATGTACACGGGCCTGTTTGCAACACTCTGCAGCAGCCCAGGAGGATTTGGCCCAAGTGTATGCGCTGGGTGTGCCTTTTGAAAAAAAAAGAAAACACAGAGACAAAAAAATGGAGATTGCTGGGAATAGATCCCAAGACCTCTTGGATGTGTGCGTGGAGTGTTGACCACTACGCTAGCTGGCTATTGGTGATATAAAAGGGGTGCTGCTTGAAATAACGCAATAGCTGAACTGATCTGCGATTGTGTGCACGCATGGAAGAAAAAAAACAGAGGTGATATAAAACGGAAGTCTTGGGGTCGAACTATGAACCTCCCGCGTGCGGGACAGCGTAGCTGACCAACTGGGACGGCTGGGAGGAAGTAATTTGGCAAGGGCGTAGCCTAATTTGAACAGGGCAAGGCCCGGTCTTGGAACCACGGACGAGCTGCAAGGTGCTGGCGACGACGGCGAGCATAGCAGCGGCTCCAGGTGCAGCAAAGGGGTACCGGCGGGGGTGCGGCATGTGCACATGAGTGCGTGTGTGGTCGCGCGCGTGCAAATGCTCGAGGTCGAGCTCAAGCAGGAGCTCGTCTTGACTGCGACAGCGAGGCATGGCGAGGCGGTGGCTGTGTGCATGGCGAAGCGGCGACGCGGGCGTGCAGCATGGACGTGGGGCGCGAGCTACGCGTTTTGAGTGATGCGGCCGTGAGTGAGGCGAGGCGAATGCGTGGTGTGCGGACAGGAACGATGTGTGCAAGGCGTACGACCTCGAGCTCGAGGCCGTCCATGGGGACGAACTCGAGGTCGCGCAGATCGGTGACTACGACGATGAAAACAACGGCGAAAAGAGGTCAGGAGGTGCGGCTGCTCACTGAGGGGGGGCTGCTGGAGTCGTACACGGACGAGGGTGGCCGGAGATGACGGGAGGACGCGCAGAGTGGCGGAGATAGTGCTTTGTCCATGAAGCAGAGGAAGCACGGGAAGAATAGGTCGACGAGGAGGTCGATCCGGGGGCTTGAACGGCTGCTTGCGAGGTCGAGGAAGAAGGCAGGGGCGTCCGTGATGTTCTGCTTCCTCGCAACGGAGTCGGAGGAGACATTCAGGCCAGGGAGGAGCTTGAGCTCCTCTCGACCATGGCAATGGCAGGGGGGTTGCGTGGGAGCCCTGCCTAGAGCGGCGGCGGTGCGGGGGAAGGAAAAATGGAGGGAGAAGGACTAGGGCTAGCTCGGGGATGGTCTTATAGGGATCTAGGTATGCCTCCGGCCGTCAAATCAGAAGGGGTGACCACGTGGACACCGTTGATGCGCTGCCGTACGAAGGTAGAAGAAGAGCAGGAGCGATTGGTGGAGGTGGGCTGATCGAAGGGGTAATTTTTGGTGGGCTTCAGGTGAGATGGGCCTCTCTCTCCCTCTGATTTCTCTCTTTTTCTAAAATAAACAGAAATCTTGGAGGAAGAAAAAAAATGTTTAGAGGAGTAGGAGTGGAATTAGACCTGAGTAGATATTCCTGGGCATCAGAAAAAATGGACTGGATTTGATAAAAAAAATGTTTGAGGATTTTGCAAGATAAAATTTGGACAAGTTTGAAATAAAGATAATAAGTTGAATTTAGAAACCCATCCAAATGGACTCAGATGAGGCGGAAACTTTAATGGATGACCCTACACATTAGATGTGATTTATGGGAAGCTTTTGAACATTAATTTGAGCAACTAAAATGTGACTCAAATATCCAATTCAAATTAAAAAGAAGGTGGAAGTTGAATTTGTACAAGGGGAAATTTTAGCATGGCTTTGACGCAAGTGAGCATGAGGTTTTGGAAAGATCAAACATAGGATTAAATGAAGAAGTTGCAATCACAAAACAAATAAAAGAAAACAACATCAAATGCTTATGGAGTTGAATACATGATGCACAAAATAAATCAAACAACCACCTCATAACATGCAAGCCAGAAACGTATCACAAAATAATGGAGGTCTCGGTCTTGGGCTGTTACAACTCTTCTCCACTAACAAGAGATCTCGACCCGAGATCTTAGAATGAGAAGGGAAAGAGGAAGAGGTAAAACTTAGTTGCTACTTTGACAAACGAATGAAACCAAGCTTCGAGGTTGAAAAGAGATGAAGAATGGCACGAGGAACAACAAGAATTCCAAAAGAAATTCGGGCAGCACTTCGGTAGAAAAGAGATGCAAAACTTGATGTAATGGAAAGAATTTGAAAAGATTTCACAACACTCCGGTAGAATAGATAAGAGAGGAAATGAACATGATCTTGATAAAACAATATGATAGATCAAAGAGGGCAACATCACAACACCTCCGGAACAAAAGAATAGAAGCTAGATCTTGGAGATAAGAGAACGGAGAAGAAAAGACAACTTCTAGCACAATTGAATTTGAAAAGCATCTTACAAAAGAATGATTGAACGGAGTTGTTGGATAATCAACCATGAAAAGAAAAGCTTGTCGTGGGCTTATGGAAACATCTCAAAATTATGAGGTGACAACCAGCCACTAACGGAAAAAAAGATTGCTTACGAGCATCAAGATATGCAAAACTTCTTTCACCAAGAAGATACCTTGAGAACTTGGATCATTGATAAGCACCATGATAGCAACAATCCTTATGGCGTGCTTTTGGTGAAATCCAATCCAAGATAACTCCAAGTAAGAAAATGATGGGTTTAAATATCTCATTCTTGACAACTTCTCTTCAAGACTCCTCATGAATCAAGAATGCTATAACACCATCTCAAAAGATGAGGGAGAAAGAATTACACTTGAATGACAAGGAATACTTGAGGTACTACCACAAGAATCTTGAAGAAAACTTCGAGAAAGAATTGCATCCTCAACGAACCACCATGAAGAACCATAGGAAAGAACTCCGGAATGAAGGGATGATAGAAAGAATTGAAGGTTGCAAAATGAACAAGATTGACGCCTTGCAAAGATTTAGATGGAGCTTCGCGACGAGATACTTGATAAAATTAAAACTCCAGAAAAGAAAAGAATCGAGAATTGAAATCACGAACAACTCTAGAAGAAGAAGAAGGATTGAAATCACAAGAATAAGAATTGTGTTATGCCTATCCTTCATCAAGTTAAATTGATGACAAGCAACGGATTTAGCATATCACTTATTCTTCTTGCAAAGAATTGAAGAGAGAGAGATATAGAGCACAAACTTGAAGAAGTCTTCAACGCAATGCTGGTAAATATTAGAAAACAAAAGAGGGAATACTTCAAATGAATGGAGATACATGAGAACAAAGAGATCACGATCCGCCTTGCTGAAAACTTGAACGAAGCACCGGAATAACTGAGATACGAACGAAGAGACAACAATTGAGAAGAATTTGACAATGAAAGCTGAAAGCTGAGAACGAAGAATTCTTCTGAAATGATGGCCTTCGGAGGATCGAGAAATGAAAACAACTCTGAAATTCTCCGGATAGATATGGAAGGAATTACTTATGATCGAAAACAATTTACGAGGATAGCATGAAACTTGAACCATGAATCTTCAAGAGAATGAGCAAAGATTTAAGAGAAACTCTTCTTCGGTCTTCAACGCTGAGAATGATGACGAGAAAACACCACCAAGAATTACTGAGATACTCTGGAACAATGGGAAAGGTTGAGCCAACTATCAAATAATTTGAAGCGATCTCGGAGAAGGAATTCGACTGATGGAATCCATTCTTACGTCACATTGAAAAGAACTTGAGGTCTCCGGAAAGATTAAAAGAGCCAGGTAAGATCCTAGGAAAAAATACTTGTGGGTTATGAGCCCACTCAAAGAGACTACCGTTGAAATGATTGCTTATGAAGAGAGATTGCACCGGTACGATTGAAAACTTGATGAGGTGAGAACCTCAAAATAATTAGACAGGATTGGAGAGAAACAGGAGTCTTCTAAGATATCATCAGCACTCCGGACGGAATAATGAGAGACGAATAGAGAAGAAAGGCTGGGATAAGAATTTCCACATGAAAAACATTTAACGAATGAAAAGAATATGATTAACACCGAAAGCTCGAATTGAATCCACCGAAAAAGAAAACAAGGGCGAAGAATGATGAAATTTGAAACTCCTGAGAATCTTCACCTGAAACACACCGGATTGGAACATGGAAGAAAACGGATGAAGAGACTTCACCACAACAGAAGGATACTTGATTCGTGATGGCTGGCTCCGGAAGAAAAGGGCGGGAGGGTGGGAAAAACAAAGACAACTTGAGACATATAAGACGAAGTCCGGAAAGGAATATGAGGATTGATCTCGCAAATCTTGAAGACGAGCACTCCGGTTGGAAAGAATTGGCATGACAATTTGATTGAACACAAGGATTAGCACCCCCATATAAATATGAGAACACTGCTTAGGAAAGATATGAAATCACCACTTGACATCGAAGCAACTCGAATTACCATATTCCAACAAAACAAAAGATGTGGCTTGAGGATTAAGCCGGAAACAAATACATAACCCATTTGCATTTGCTGGAAGGATGATCCTAGGTAACTACTAGAATTCTCACCTAAGAACTTCCGAAGTCTTTCTTGTTTATGCGATTCGGGTTGCGGACCCAGGAACGTACCCAAGGTAATCAGCTACAACTGCACCCGGAACCTTCCACACCATAATCCAAGAAACTCCGCAAACTCGTCTACCTCAGACACTCGTAATCACAACGATACTAAGTATGGCAGTACATCCGAACTCTCTCCACCAGTACTGGGGATGCCGGACTCCTCTCGCCACTACTAGTATTGAAGCAATTTCAAACATCCTCCGTCCTGAGATACTAAGGAAACTGAATGATAACGATGTGCAAAAATCCCTCGGAGCTCTACTCCTCGATAACAGGAGGCACCAAGACAGAATTCCTTCACATCGGCATCATATAGTTTCAAAAATACCCGCGTGATCCTAAAAACAATTTTGAGCGAGAAGAGGAGTAGAATCAACATTCCTAAGTCGAATACCTCACCAGAGCATAGAAGAGGAGTAAAAGAAACCTACTCTCCGATATAACTAGACTCAAAATAGTTTTTCACTAGACTCGACTCGGCCAAAGTTCGATCAATCAAGGGGGCTCCTAGGTCGGTACAGGCTCTGATACCAACTTGTAACGCCCAAGATGCGGTCCTATCCTTATTTTGGCGTGAGGGCCTCGACAGGGATAGAAGCGCATCTCGTCGTTTCGCAAGAATGGATATCATTACAAGTACATGTAAAGAAGATATGAGTATATGGAATTGGCTTACACTCGCCACAAGCTACATCAATATCACATCAATACAACATTATATCCACACATCATACAGAAGAGCAGGGTCCGACTACGGACGAAAACAAACGATAAAATGACATCCATCCTTGCTATCCAAGGCTGCCGCCTGGAACCCATCCTAGATCGATGAAAAAGAAGAACTCCAAATCCAACAAGCATCGTGCTCACGTCAAATCATCGCATTACCTGTACCTGCAACTGTTGTAGTAATCTGTGGGCCACAGGGACTCAGCAATCTCATTTCCAAGGGTATCAAGACTATTAAAGCTTAATGGGTGAGGTATGGTTAAGTGGTGAGGCTGCATCAAGCACTAAGCATTTATTTGGGGTGGCTAACTTACGAGTACAAGAATAAAGGGGGGTGATCGTCGCATAAACGGTCGTGAACTAGTAATGATCTCTAAGAGATCCTGAACACCTACTTACGTCAAACATAACCCCACCGTGTTCTCTCTCGGATAAGGACTCACGAGAAGAGACAGTCACGGTTACCCACACGGTTGGTGTATTTTATTTGAGTTTACTTCAAGTTTTTTATGACCGGGTGTTAAACAAAGTTTCCAAGTTGCCACGTAACCGCGGGCACGGCTTTTCGAAAGATTTAACCCTGCAGGGGTGCTCCAACTCATCCATCACAAACTAACCACACGTCGCGGGAATAACCTCGACCACGAATCCCGTGATTTCCTAGGAAATTCCATTGGAAAACCGCAACCTCGGGATAGCCCGAAGTATTCTCGGAATTCCTCGCACAAGACGTTCGAGAAAGGAAAAACAAATCCAGCAAGGCCGCCCGACATGCCGACAATCCCGATAGGAGCCGCGTATCTCATACTGAGGGAACAACAGGATGAGCGCAGCGTACAGTGGCCTGATAGACATCTCCCGAGTTGCCCCGGGTTGGCCCCGCACACGACTCTATTTTGGACCAGCACTAGCAGCACTGGCCCCCCTGTATTATGTTGAATTAACTCCTCGGGTTCATGACGCCCTATGCTTTAGTAACGGTGTTCAGTATTATTATGTTGGGCAAATGTAGTACCAATGTTGGGCCCTGCCAGACAAGTTTTATCCTAAAACGAAAATCAAGGGGGTCCCCATAACAACCCCGAGCATGTTAGGAGCGCTCAATTATGGAACATAACACCGGTACACAAGTAACTAGGGCGGCAAGAGTGGAACAAAACACCGAGCAAAAGGTCAAGCCTTCCACCCTTTACCAAGTATATATGTGCATTAAATTAAATACAATAATATTGTGATATAACAAAAGGATATCCATGTTGGCACATGGATCAACTTGCACCTGCAACTAGCAATGCTATAAGAAGGGCTGAGCAAGCGGTAACATAGCCAAACAATGGTGTGCTGGGATGTGGAGGGGTTAGAGGCTTATCATGGCATTTGGGAGGCTTGACATACAAGTGGTAGGTAGCGAGATAGCGATAGAAACGAGATATCTAGCATGGCAATGATAGTAATGGTATCCAGGGAAATGTTCATCTTGCCTGAGATCCCGCTTGGAAGAAGATCGAGTCCATGAAGAAGACGAACCAATGTAGTCGAACGATTCCTTACACTCCGAACGCTTTCGGAACTCTATCAAGAAGAAGCAATCCGGAAACAACAATCAACACATGATAAACACCACAACAAATGCATGACATGATGCACAATCAAATATGATGCATGTCCGGTTTAGTTATGCGAGGCATGGCAATCACACAAACAAATACTACACATTAAGTGAAGCTCAATATGCAACGAGTTGCATATTTGACGAAACCCCACATTTGAATTACTTAGTTCACTCTCGTTTAGGTACTCAACAATATTAAATGTTGTTAAACATGGCAAGAGGTGAAGCATAATGAAACTACACTATCTAGGCATCTTAAATGAGGTCGGAAACAACATATAGCACTTCCGAAACGTCCCCATAAGCATAATATGAATTTGGTCCAGATCTGTATTAAACATATTTTAGAGTTGTTAAACAGCAAAATAAAGTGCACCATGGTATTCTACACATTTTTCTAGTCAAGTTACATATGTGGAACATTTTTTATCGGAGCTACGGTTTTGTAGTTATGAAATAAATCATTTTAGCATGGCAATTATGCAAATTGGTGAAAACAGCAAGTTTAACATTTTAAACATGGTTGAAAGTGGCATATTGTGAATCTACACGAAATTCTACACATTTTTCATATATGACATGTTTTAATCCGATGCACGGTTGTTTATGTAATAACATATTAAAACAATGGCATTTGTAATATATGCAATGCAATGGCAAAAAATTAGCTAAATCCTTAGAGCATAAAAAAATGTACACGGGCCTGTTTGCAACACTCTGCAGCGGCCCAGGAGGATTTGGCCCAAGTGTATATGCTGGGTGTGCCTTTTCAAAAAAAATAAAACACAGAGACAAAAAAATGGAGATTGCTGGGAATAGATACCAAGACCTCTTGGATGTGTGCGTGGAGTGCTGACCACTACGCTAGCTGGCTATTGGTGATATAAAAGGGGTGCTGCTTGAAATAACGCAATAGCTAAACTGATCTGCGATTGTGTGCACGCATGGAAGAAAAAAAAAGAGGTGATATAAAAGGGAAGTCTTGGGGTCGAACTCTGAACCTCCCACGTGCGGGACACCGTAGCTGACCAACTGGGATGGCTGGGAGGAAGTAATTTGGCAGGGGCGTAGCCTAATTTGAACAGGGCCAAGGCCCGCTCTTGGAACCACGGACGAGCTGCAAGGTGCTGGCGACGACTGCGAGCATAGCAGCGGCTCCAGGTGCAGCAAAGGGGTACCGGCGGGGGTGCGAAATGTGCACGTGAGTGCGTGTGTGGTCGCGCGCATGCAAATGCTCGAGGTCGAGCTCAAGCAGGAGCTCGTCTTGACTGCGACAGAGAGGCATGGCGAGGCGGTGGATGTGTGCATGGCGAAGCGGCGACGCGGGCGTGCAGCATGGACGTGGGGCGCGAGCTACGCGTTTTGAGTGATGCGGCCGTGAGTGAGGCGAGGCGAATGCGTGGTGTGCTGACAGGAACGATGTGTGCAAGGCGCACGAGCTCGAGCTCGAGGCCGTCCATGGGGACGAACTCGAGGTCGCGCGGATCGGTGACTACGACGATGAAAACAACGGCGAAAAGAGGTTAGGAGGTGCGGCTGCTCACTGAGGGGGGGCTGCTGGAGTCGTACACGGTCGAGGGTGGCCGGAGATGACGGGAGGACGCGCAGAGTGTCAGAGATGGTGCTTTGTCCATGAAGCAGAGGAAGCGCGGGAAGAAGAGGTCGACGAGGAGGTCGATCCGGGGGCTTGAACGGCTGCTTGCGAGGTCGAGGAAGAAGGCAGGGGCGTCCGTGATGTTCTGCTTCGTCGCAACAGAGTCGGAGGAGACGTTCAGGCCAGGGAGGAGCTTGAGCTCTTCTCGACCATGGCAATGGTAGGGGGGTTGCGTGGGAGCCCTGCCTGGAGCGGCGGCGGCGCGGGGGAAGGAAAAATGGAGGGAGAAGGACTAGGGCTAGCTCGGGGATGGTCTTATAGGGTTCTAGGTACGCCTCCGGCCGTCAAATCAGAAGGGGTGACCACGTGGACACCGTTGATGCGCTGCCGTACGAAGGTAGAAGAAGAGCAGGAGCGATTGGTGGAGGTGGGCTGATCGAAGGGGTAATTTTTGGTGGGCTTCAGGTGAGATGGGCCTCTCTCTCCCTCTGATTTCTCTCTTTTTCTAAAATAAACAGAAATCTTGGAGGAAGAAAAAAAATGTTTAGAGGAGTAGGAGTGGAATTAGACCTGAGTAGATATTCCTGGGCATCAGAAAAAATGGACTGGATTTGATTAAAAAATGTTTGAGGATTTTGCAAGATAAAATTTGGACAAGTTTGAAATAAAAATAATAAGTTGAATTTAGAAACCCCTCCAAATGGACTCGGATGAGGCGGAAAATTTAATGGATGACCCTACACATTAGATGTGATTTATGGGAAGCTTTTGAACATTAATTTGAGCAACTAAAATGTGACTCAAATATCCAATTCAAATTAAAAAGGTGGAAGTTGAATTTGTACAAGGGGAAATTTGAGCATGGCTTTGACGCAAGTGAGCATGAGGTTTTGGAAAGATCAAACATAGGATTAAATGAAGAAGTTGCAATCACAAAACAAATAAAAGAAAACAACATCAAATGCTTATGGAGTTGAATACATGATGCACAAAATAAATCAAACAACCACCTCATAACATGCAAGCCAACAACGTATCACAAAATAATGGAGGTCTCGGTCTTGGGCTGTTACACCTAGTGGATCCTTCGGTGTATCGGTTGATTCATTCATCCATGTATTCCATTACCATTACCGTGATGATCGTTGTTCCCATGTGTGAGTAGACCCGTTGTTCTTGGGGTATGGATGAACCCTGGTGTGTAATAGGTTGTTTGATATTAGGATTTAATATCCTCTTTGCATGTTTATGTTGACAATCTTCTTGACGTTGGGTGAAGTCGACCGTCTAACGTAGGACAACTTTGGATGGAAGGTTATTACTGTTGGCTAACTGTGTGGTTGTGGAGTTGGGTGGCGCGACAAGCCCCTTCTCCCTTCGTAGCGGCTAGTTGCAATATGGGGTAAAAATAAGACCACTTTGGCTGCATCCACGGGGACCTCTTTCCCCTTAATCATCGTTTAATAACCGGAGTGGGGAAGAACGGTGGTGGCGTATGGGTTTCGGAGATACCACAAGTATGCATGTATCTTTACCGGCTCCGCCCACAAAGAGAAACATGTGAAGTGGCTTAGCAATCCGAAGTAGCGTTGTGTTTAGGCACCGCTATACATGCACACTAGTGGGGATTCCGGACCCCTGGGAATGCTTTAAATCACTTGCATGAACTCTATTTATATTACTCATTATTTATTTCAATTGATTTATTCACCTTTACACTTGCAACCTTATTATTATTATTACTATTGTTTTGGATTACTTACAATTTCTAGGCACATTATTTGCACCTTGCAAAGGACCAAAGATTGATTCATGTGCTCCTGTGGGATCGATACTCTTACTTTGAAAAGGCTACAACTAAACCCAATGCACTTGCAGGCTATCAGGGTACTGCTCAGGTTTCCAGTAAGATCCATGGGCATTGAGTTTCCTCTCAAACGCAACACCCTCTTTCCTAGGGTTCTTGTTTAGAATCTGCTTCTTACATGCTTGTCACATACAATTCCTTCAACCCTGCATTTTCGTCAGTGACACTAGTGGCTTCCTCAGATGAGGGGTTAGTGGCCACGAAAACAGTTGAAGAATTTGCAGTTTCAGAAGCATTTGAACATTCAGCTAAAGCATGAGCAGTTTAGCGTTCATTGCATTTCAAGCAAGGTGGGAAAAATTCTTCATGAGCGGAACTGATTTGTTGAGCGAGCAATGAATCATTTTCTTTTTCAAGATCTTCATGAGACACCCTCAGCTTTTCAAGATCTTGCTTTCTTTGAAGAAATTCATAAGAAAGCTTCTCATGATCAACTGAGAGAGTATCATGACGACGTGTAAGATTTTCATACTTTGACTAAAGACTTTGAAGGTCATTAGTCAGAGTTTGAGTACGATCCATTTCCTCATTCAATGGGTCATCGTTTTTGTCTAACAGTTTCCGAATCCTTAGCATGGCACTTTGTTGCGTAGTGGCAATAGTAGAAAATTTGGAATAGCTAGGTTTCACATTTTCATCGGATTCACCTTCACTTGAATCAAAAGAGGAACGATATGAGGATACTGTCGGTTCTTAATCCGGCATATCTCATAGTAGGGGTCCTAAGCTAGGCATCTTGGAACGATGGTAACATGGACACAGGATTTTACCCAGGTTCGGGCTCTCTCGAGGAGATAATACCCTACGTCCTGCTTTTGATTATATTCATATGAGGGATAGTACATAGTGCAGGTATCTACCACGAGATTGTAGTAATGAATATGAGATTGAGGTTGTCTATTTTCTAGCCTGGCCTCGGTTTATATAACGCACCGTAGGCCTAGGGTTTAGAGGAGTCCTTGTCTTGTGCGCCAAGTCTTGTGGAATCTCCCTTGTATGCATCATGGGCTGCCCGAAGTGGCCCATTAGTGAATCACCCTGGGGGTCCTCGGCCCAACCCACTGGTCGGGAGACGACGTGGTGAGTACTCCCTAGTCCAGGACACCATCAGTAGCCCCCTGAACCGGTCTTCAAGTTGGGGACGCTCCTCGGTTCTTCCGAACTGTTCTCCGTCTTCACACGCCGGTCTTGAAAACTGGTTCAATAAATCTTCCTATCTCCGATCTTGAGGATCGCTGAGGTGTATCTGAAGAGTTCACATGTCAGGCATCCGAGGAGCCCCTTTAAGTTCTCGGCCTTTATCAATGCCTTGTAATATTTACGCCACACCTCGGGCTCAAAGTGTTTCCCGTGTGGCGGTCTCCTCTCGCATCCGAGCTCCAACGTCGGACTATGTCCGAGGTGTCTTTTTGCAGCCGAGCTCCAACGCCGGACTGTGTCTGAGCTCCAACGCCAGACTGTATCCGAGGTATCTTTTTGCAGCCGAGCTCCAACGCCGGTATGCATCCGAGGTGTCATAGAATACCTCGGTCTTGAAAAATTTGAAGGAGTTCATCCGAGCTTAATGCCAGAAATGCCCTTTATGGAGCTAGCCACTTGCATCCAAGTTTTATGCCGGACTGCTTCCAAGGTGGTGCACCACCTCGGTCTCGGGCTATTTTTTGCGGGATTTATTTCCGATCGGCGCAATTTATTTACTACCGAGATGTATAGCCAGTAGCCCTCGAGGTGTGTGTCGGTCTAAAACCAGAGATGCGCCTGAAGGAAATAATAAAACCACAGATCCCAGTAGCTCCTGAGACTTAGGTCGATTTGTGAAATCGGCCTGAGGATCAAGTCCTTGCCCAGCAGCATACTTAGGAATAGAAACGCGGTGCGCCATAGTTTCCGAGACTCAGGTTGGGTGCGGCCGACCAACCTGAGGATCGAATCTCCTTGGAAACCGTATTGCACTTTGAATTTGTTGCATTGAATAGGTAATGCAGTAGCCCCCGAGCCTTAATTTGGGCACGGGTGGTCGAATTAAGGATCGACATTTGTTTGACACAAATGTTGTTACGTTTGACACAATTTATGTATAATGATTCTATGTATTCAAGTACTTTACATCATTAATGCTCGGATCCACATTGTACAGGACTTTGTTGACCGACCATCGGCTTCAACCTCCTCGGCTAGTAGCCGAGGAGTGTTTGTCCTACTTTATAAAGCCTTTATAAGGGCAAAGATTTACGGCAAACAAGGCAATCCGGCCATACGGTTTTATAAACAAAGGTACGCGGAGAGATATGTTATATTACTACTTAACGTAAGAAACATCTTCTGGGAAAAATAGTTCATTTATAAGTTCCTTTTCCCAGGATATCATGTTGACCATGATCGTGAAACCTCAACTCCGATCAATGTGGGAGGAAAATATTGAGGATTTAGTTCGGCGAATGTTCCCGAACTTTGTGGTCTTATGAACCAAAATTTTCACTTCCGTCGTTGTCGACCAATTATATTCTTAAGATGGCTAGCTTTTGGCTTCACCCAGTCTGAGGTACTAACCCGGATGACCCGGAAGTAACAATCACAGAAGTGCTCCCTTTACCCCCTAGCCGAACAATCGGGAACGTAGGGGGTAAGCACAGGAGCCAGGCAACCCGGCTTGGCCATAATCTTAAGTCAAATTGATGCATATTTATGGCTTTATAACGATGATTACAGAAGGCAACACTCGCATATTGAATACAAATGATTTTATGCTATATGCTATTTTGACTCCTTTGTGATCGTTTATCATTTGAGACTGGCCCATCTTCGGCTTCTACCCCTTCGTAGATGCTACGCAGGGTGTTTCCGCAGTAACAAGACAACCCTTAGCCGACGTCTCGGTTCCCGGAGGCGATTGTGTTAGCGGAAACGAGCCAATCAAATATCTAGGCTTTATAACTTTCACTTAGTGATAGGAGCTTAAAGTTTGGGAGGCCAGTTACTAGCCCCCGGTTAGTGTTCGGTGTCAGCCGAGGTCAAGCCATCAACACTCCGGCCAAATTTTATGAAAGGCCCACGGGGTAACCTCTATCGGTCTATAGTTTGACAGAGTCATCGGAACGCTGACCAGTATGCGCTCATTGTGACAGTCAGTTTTCGTCTTTCTCCACTGAGGTACTTGACCAGTTAAATCGGAAGTACAATCACAATGGTTCTCCCTTTGCACACCTAGCCGAACAAAGCGGAATGTAGGAGGCAATCACAGGAGCAGGGCAACCCAACTATTGACCAAAGACACAATTCGAAACTGATGCATATAAAGCATTATCCGAGAACGTTTTGCCGAGGACTGCTCCGAGTACCTTGGCTTTTGGTGGGTTCGACTCTAGTCGAAGTCCCCCGTTGATATTGCCGATACTTTAAAGGCATCCGACGTTGTACTACGAGAGCTATGCTGGAGACACACAGTATCCCCCGAGACTCAAGTTGGGTGCGACCGACCAACCTAAGGATCGAATCTCCTCAGGAACTAGTCTAGATGTCATATGTGTTTCCCCAACGCTGAGGTGTAAGTCGGCAGGAAAGATACCGAGTTGTGGGTAGGAAAAGATCTCCCGAGCTGAATTATTATGCAGGGCACCTCGGTCATGAGGGTGTCCCGCCTCCTAAAAGAAAAACATACAAATAGCTTAAAAGTGCCATAAGCTCGAAAAGCCAAAAAACTTATGTAAAAACTTTGACGTCCGAACTAAATAAAGTTTTTTGGTGCCAATCCAAAATTGGTCTTAAAATAAATATGTGCTTCGGTCGTGCTTTAACATGATACATTCGATCTCCAGACTCCAAGCGGGTCAGCCTTTGGCTTCAACCTCCATATCCCGAAGGCGGAGTGTTTCTCCGAGGCCTGTTTAGCGAACTAAACTCGAGCGGCTTTAGAAAGAAACCAGGCTATCCAGCTATTGACCACACACTAGTGTCGGAAAAAGGAGTAGTAGAAAAAGACTTTGCAACGACCAAGAAGAAAACACATTTATTATAAAACGGCTCATACAAATTAAAGAGCCCCCGGTTAAATCGGGTAAAGGAATTTTTAACAAACAAAGTTTTTAACAAACAATTTTTTTTGTTTAACAAGAAATATAATGTTTGGTTGAACCGAATAAAAAGTAAAATTTCAAAGAGAGTTGAGCACGAAAACGACTTAGCTGGTTAATGTGCTCGGTGCGGTCCGGGGTTGTGGCGCGACGGAGACATAGTCCTCGGCCTGGCCGAGGTCCTAGCCCCCAAGCCCGAGGTAATCGAGCGAAGAGCTCGGGTCGAGAAGTGGCAACGCAACACGGTTGCTGCGGCGAAGCGAAGCCCCAGTCCGGCCGAGGAGACAGAGTAGTTCGGCAGCGTGACGGTGAAGCCCCCAGTTATCATGGGAAAAGGAAGTGTTTTTAACAAATAAACATTTTTATTTAACACAAATATAATGCTTGGTCAAACCAAACAAGAATTTATTTATTTTAAATTTTGGGCATGAAAGCGACTTAGCTGGTTAATGTGCTCGGCATTGATGACACAGTCCGGACTTGAGGCAGGATGCAGGAGCCCATTAATCTCTGAAAAATCCGGTATGGTGCGTTGTCCTTGGCTTGGCCGAGGTCCCAGCCCTCATGCTGGTTCCGAGGTGGCCGGGCAAAGAGCTCGGCTTGACGAAGTGATGACACAACATTGTCAACGCAGCGGGCGCATCCCCCGGTCTAGCCGAGGGGACGCAACAGCTCGATAAGGTGACGTCGGAGCTCCAAGAGTTGGTTTGTGAAGTGATGTCGAAGCCCCTGATCCAGCCGAGGTGAGGTCGATAGTGTGATGCCGACTTAATGAAGTGACGGCGCAGGTATGCCGACACTGGGCAACGCGGCAAGGTGATGACATAATTCGGTCGACGGAGACGAGACGACGACGTCAGCCCGCCGAGGTGACCGCGTTACACGGTCGATGTCAATTACCTGCGCACATAATATAGTGCAAACCAAAAGTAATAACAAATAAAGGTAATAATAATATTAAAAAAAACTCTTCTACTTATTTAATTTAAGTGAAGTAATTAAATAAATATGGCATGGGCACGGTGGAGTGGTGGCGCGGAGACGTCGGCTGGCCGAGGTGATGATGCAGTCACAATCAATTTTAGATGTCTGCTAGGCTTATGAAAAGCGGTCGTCCAGCGAGACGCTGGCCACACAGACGAATAGTGCCACGTACAAATGCCGGTTGAATATCTCTGCAAAAATAAGACAATACAAACCAACAGAAAAATACTTGATCATGCTGATCGTACTGGATAGCAAAAATTAGATCACTTTGATCTTTCATGATGATCCAGCGATACGTGAAGCAACACTACTCAACAGGGATATTAGTACTTTTGATTTGATCTGTGCACGTGTCAGAAAAAGTAGTAGAAAGCTAGCGGCCGACTAGGCACTGAATTGAGAAAAAAAACGAATCTCCCTTATGTGTGCTACCATCGAGCCGAGCTCTTATCGGCGCACTGCTCCGTATAGTGTTTTCGGCTGGATCGTCCGCCGGCTATGCAGAGAATTCACAACCCTAGGTTGCTGTGAGCACGTGCGCTTTTCTTCAGCTATTTCCTCCACGCGCTACTAGTCGCCGTAACGGAGTCCAGATCGCTGATGTTAAAATTTTCTCGACTCCGATTTGACTGCAAACAAACTTGCATGATGCGGCAGTAATGGTTTTTAAGAGAAATAATTTACATAGAATAGATCTAACTGAAACAATATCACCTGATCATCCCATCGACCCGTGTCGATCGCCCAGCAGGCTCTCAATGAAAGCACCAATGTCGGTCCTTAATCCGGCATATCTCGTAGTAGGGGTCCTAAGCTAGGCGTCTTGGAACGATGGTAACATGGACACCGGATTTTACCCAGGTTCGGGCTCTCTCGAGGAGATAATACCCTACGTCCTGCTTTTGATTATATTCATATGGGGGATAGTACATAGTACAAGTATCTACCACGAGATTGTAGTAATGAATATGAGATTGAGGTTGTCTATTTTCTAGCCTGGCCTCGGTTTATATAATGCACCGTAGGCCTAGGGTTTAGAGGAGTCCTTGTCTTGTGCGCCAAGTCTTGTGGAATCTCCCTTGTATGCATCATGGGCTGCCCGAAGTGGCCCATTAGTGAATCACCCTGGGGGTCCTCGGCCCGACCCACTGGTCGGGAGACGACGTGGTGAGTATCCCCTAGTCCAGGACACCATCAGATACCTTGGCACCTTTTGCCATGAAGCAGTAGGTGGGAGCGTAGTCATCGTCACGGTCACCATCTTTGTTGACGATGCCACTTTCTTCACTGTTGAAGATGGACTTGCTGACGAACGCGGTAGCGAGAGCTAGGCTCGCCACACCAGAGTCTAACTCCTCCTTAGATTCCTCCTCTTCCTCAAATTCTTCAGATTCTTCTTTAGAATCAATTTCCTTGCTGATGAGTGCACAAGCCTTCCTGAAACTACTCTTCTTATGTGATGAAGACTTTGAAGAAGATTTTGATGACTTCTTCGTGTTGTTGTCATCAGAACAGTAGTCCTTGATCTTCTTCTCTTCTTCTTTGATTCCCTTTCCCAGAGAGGGAAGTCAACGATGTAGTGGTCAGACTTCTTGCATTTGTGACAAGTTCTCTTCTTGTAGTCATGTGAGAAATCTGATTTCTTCACGTCATCCCTTGATGACTTTCCAAAGCGGCCTTTTTGGAGAACTTCTGGAACTTCCTCACAAGCATGGCTAGTTCACGACCAATTTCATCAGGTTCACCGACACTGTTGTCAGATTTTTTACTTGAGGAAATTGCTTCTATCTTCAGAGCACGAGATATTCCATAGCTTGGCCCGTAGAGGTCTCTTTTCTCGGATTGCTGAAATTCATGAGTATTGAGCCTCTCAAGAATGTCAGCAGGATCAAGTGACTTGTAATCTCCATGCTCTTGAATCATCAAAGACGAAGTGTCAAATGAAGAATCAACAGATCTCAGCAGTTTCTTCACCACCTCGTGGTCTGTGATATCAGCAGCACCAAGGGCTTGAAGTTCATTGGAGATATCAGTGAGGCGATCGAAGGTTTGCTGAACATTTTCATTGTCGAGTCTTTTGAAGCGATTGAAGAGGTTTCGAAGAACATCAACTCGGGAGTCACGTTGAGTGGAGACACCCTCGTTCACTTTGGACAGTCCCTGATCAGCTTCGAGGTTTCCAAAGCACTCACTCTTCCATATTCTCCTTGGCTCAGATGCCCGCAAATGATATTCTTCTCTTGAGAGTCGAGTTGCTTGAATCTCTTCACATCGGAGGCTTTGATACTTGGAGCGATGTCAGGGATGCCCTTGTCAAACAACATACCAGAGGTCATTGTCAATGGCCTCAAGATGCATGCGCATCTTGTTCTTCCAGTAGGGATAGTCACTGCCTTCAAAGACCAGACACGTAGCAGAAATCTTGATCATACATGCGGTGGACATAACTAAAACTCCAGGTAGTTAAACCAAAATCACACAGAACAAGGGAGTACCTTGCTCTCATACCAATTCAAAGTGCGTTATATTGGCCAGATGGGGGTGATTGGGCAATTTTTACAAATTCATCACTGAGAAATTTCTAGATGAGGAAATAGCAGGGTGACGAAAAGTAACGCAGCGGATAAGTACTCAGGCATATGCGAAATACATGA
Organism: Elymus sibiricus; assembly: GCA_039707655.1. Taxonomy (NCBI): domain Eukaryota; kingdom Viridiplantae; phylum Streptophyta; class Magnoliopsida; order Poales; family Poaceae; genus Elymus; species Elymus sibiricus. The sequence continues at coordinate 121,093,102 of CM077671.1, read as the reverse complement.
ACAACATGGTCATCATGATGAATTGAAGCATACGAGTGAAAGAGTAACTAGCGATCGGGATATGTGAAGTGACTAAAGAATTTTGGTTGAGGAAATCGAGAAAGTCTTCAGTCAAAGCTTCACAAAACAGCAAGCAATTTCTTCAAGGTACAAGTAAGTAAGTGAGGGATTGAAGAAATAGAACCGAGATGCTCGGTGAAGACAATGGATTTGTTCGACCAATTCCAACTGTTGTGACAGTCGTACGTCTAGTTGGGGCAGCTAAGCTTACACTCTAAAGACACTTAGTCCTCACTGTATACCCCTTGAGCTAAAGTCACTTAGACTCCGCCCAATCACTCGTGGTAAGTCTTCAAGGTAGACTTCCAAAACCTTCACAAACTAAGTCACCCGGCAATCCATAATGACTCTTGGATGCTCTAGACCATGACGCCTAACCGTCTGAAAGATACACAGTCTTCAAAGGTAACAAATGTCGGTTCTACACAGCAAAATATTCTTCAATGATGCTCGATCAGTTTAAGGCTCTGGGTGTATGGGGTTTTTCCTCACTTAGGATTCTCTCTAAGTCATTAGAGGAATGTGTTGCTCTAACTGATACTTATCAATCTATCTCTCGGAGCAGCCAACCAACGAATGGTTGTGGGGCAACTATTCGTAGCCTGGGAGCAACCTGACATGATAAGCCATAAATGCCCCTAAATGATGTGACCGTTGTCAGGATAAGATCCTTTGGATAGCTCGCGCTAAACACAACAACGGTCAGAAATTTGAACTCTCAAATTCGTCGGGGCTCTCAAAGTCGTCATGGTAGGCAAATCGCACTGGCTAAGTCCTAACTCCTTAGTCAGACCAAAATCATCAGCGACCAGAAGAACTTCGTTTCTGTCACTGGAGAACTTGTTTGTGATGTAAGAGATTTCCAAAGTCTTCACTCGAAGGATTAGGGATGCGGTATTTGAGCATCGCTTGGAAATGCGTCTATGCTTCGCCTAGACCCCCTTTAACAGTACGGTGTTTCCTATGACTCAAGAAAAGAAGAAATGAACTATGAACACAAAGTCTTCAAGCTTCAACTCCTCGCATCAATTTCTTCACGGTCACACCGAATTCTTCACTTCAATTTCTTCAAGAAATGTATCAAAATCGTCACTTGAAGAAATACATTTTTAGGGGTCGACTTTCATCGGTTAAACCAAACTCTTCAGGGACTATAACACCTGTGTACACTCACAAACACATTAGTCCCTTAACTCATTTGTCTTCAATACTCCAAAACCACTAAGGGGCACTAGATGCACTAACAAGATAGACTTATTTTATTTACTTTCTCATGTGACCTTGCCAGTACATTCAATGTAGTAACCTACACGGCTGTGGCTTATCATGTTGCAGGAATTTGTACGACGAGTAAGAGTTACATTGTAGGGTTACGGTCTACACTCAACTTGCTTCCCCAAAGCTCTCGGGGCTTGGTTGCTCAGGGTCAGCTTGCCAGCATAGCCCCCGAGCCAGCCCACCCCGCCGATCGTTGCCGCGATGCACCTTCGACCTGCCAAGCCCGCGCGGAGTGGAGACCCCCACCCCTATGACGCTAACAAACGCTCACATGCCGACCCGGGTGCATGGGCGTATCCGGCTTGCGTGAACCAAACAGCCCAGCAAGAAATGAACGACATTGACATGCCGGCCGGGTCTCACCCGGCACATGATGATTCAAAGGTGGACATCCACCAAACCGCCCTATGAATGAAAAAAAGGGCTCCACCAACCAGTTATTCCTTGTACAACAGTCGGGTGGACCAACAGGCTTCACTATGCTGAACTGATAGTCGTAGCATCCGAATAGCTTACCCGACACGCTGAACAAACATGCAGCCCCAAAGAGGACTGACCAGGGCAACCCAATAGTCGGATTATTAGAAAGCATGGGCAAGCCTCCCTCGCATAGATGAGGCAAAACACGCAGTGCTAGGGCAACGGGCGGCAGACAGGCATGCCTCACGTGCTCCCATGCCACGCGAGGCCCAGCGCGCTTCCCAGCCACGCATAATGGACCCTTGAGGAAGCGGGCTAGGTGAGGAGCATCGGGGCCCAATCGGACGGCATGGAAGGTGCTAGGCATGGACCGATGTGAGGCCCTCACGAATCGGACGGCTCGGATCGCGCGAGCGAGCGACGATTCCCTCGTGAGGCATGACTCGAGTATCCTTTATATGAGTAATATTTTCCAAACAAGTAATGCTCATATTCTATAGTAGGCCATGTGAATCATGTGAAATTTAGTAGAGTATTAATGCAAATCTATCTAACAAGCACATAAGCAGTTATGGGGTCTCCAGGTCCACACGTACTCGCTCATCTCCTTGAAGAAGGGCCCAGGATTAATTAACTTGCAAGTACATAGTACGACTCCTACGTGTACTAGATTTTGTCGACAAATGTACATTTGGCTAGCTTATAGTACTAGTAAGTTCTATGTTTTTTATTACCACGTAGTAATATTTTTGTTGACACTTCTTCTACGCTAGTTTAACGAAAATCGTCAAAAAAAACATATCGTACTTCATATAATCACAATTGTTGCACAAAACCACTACAGCGAGGTTACTCAAACCGTCAAACGAGCAGGGGAAGTGGTTGCACGAGCAGCTTACCAGAGATCAATCATAGATTCTTGACAGCTTGTGTTCTGCCAGGTCAAAAAAAATGTTTTTGTGTATGAGTCGAAAACATGTAGTACTAGTACTTAGTCCAGGAAGTCAACGTAGTATATTTTATAACTAATTAGACAGAGCAAACATGCAATTATACTGTAAAGCATACGTGTCTTTCTGCTAACAGCGAACAAAAATATGTCTCTGCTAAGTGCTAACATAACATGGGCACAGAAGATCCCCATCGCACACTGTTGGTACAGCTCTACATGACCGGATGCATGGTCAGCTATGATTTATTGCGGTGTCGGCTACGTGCATCTTGTGCTACGCTCCAAGAGATGGCCCCGTTTGTAACAAATACAGTATCTTTTACAGCAACTTCACAGGAATAGAATGCTATGAGAAGTTTCCTTATCATGCCTCGTAGGAATTCTTCCTTTCCATCATATTTTGGAGGATTCACAATATTTGCTCAAACTCTATGTTTTCACTTTCTTTGACAAGTCCAATGCAGTACCTGTATTTGTCTCTCTTCTTCCCTCTTTTGAAGAAACATTTACTGCAAAGTTCCTATGGGGTATCTAAAATGTTATGACGTTCCTGCATTTCAAATTCTAGTACTGTAGTAATTTGTAAGACATGACATCTAATTCCTGTAATTTTCCTATATTCTGTTCCAAACAGGGTCGCACACACATTCCTATTTGCAGTTTCATACACAGTTCACTGAATATGGGGTCAAAAATAATTGCACGCTGACTTCTGACTTGTATGATGTCAGTGGGCAATAGTATTTACGAGCAAAATGCTTCGTACAAATTAATGTTAATAGCAACTATCTACCTTTCTTTCTTGAAAAAAGAGTTTTTTTCTGGCCAATATAACCAAAAAGTACATCCAAGACCTCTAAAGTCGTCATCTCTAGTTTCCCTGTTTCTTGGACATACATCCAAATATGTGTCGTTCTGCAATAGAAAAAGTCATCAAGATGATGCAAAGTACAAGGCAAACAAAACAGAAAGCAAACAGGCTGGCTAGGAAAACAAAGAGCAACAGCAGGCATCACAAACAAGAAGAGCCTAACTCGACATCTCTAGTGTCATCTTAGTACCTCACCCCTTGTGAAAAATATAAAATGCAAAATTTGCAACGGTCTGAATTAATTGTAAAGGTTTTCTATCGCAAAAGAAAAAATCAAGCTTTCAATAACCACAAGAAGCCTTCCTACAAAAGTTGATAATGTATAGGCCGGCAAACACATCACGTTGAAGGGAATCATTGGGCGTATGGTGTTTTTGTGTCCGACTCTCGTACGATGTGCATGGATGGCTGCAAGCCCACGCAACCAATTTGATGGATGGCTCAGATTATGTGTTGTATGGAAATCGTACTTGTTAAAATATATTGTCCACCTCTTTCTATCAGTTCATACTTCTGAAAGAATTGGCTGAAGCATGAATTCTATATGGTATCAGAGCTGAGAGATTTTCAGTTCAAGACTCGGTCACTGTAGTATTGGAGAAATATTATGTGGCCTACATTGATCCCACGTGTAAAGACTAAAAAAATTGGACATGTGCGGGTTGAAATATATTACCGGCGAGGTTTCGAGACTCTATTCTCTCGGGCCCGCTCCTCCTAGGGTTCCTCCCCCTCCTCCCCCGCTGCCGCCGGCGCCCCTAGGCCCTCCCCGCCGCCGTCGGCCGCCCCGTCTCCTCCTCCTCCCCCGCCCCTCCTCTCTCCCCCTCCCGGATCCGCCCCTGCGCCGCCTCCCCGGGAGGTGGCCGGGGCGGCGCGCGACCCCGCTCCCCTTCGGCCGTCCTCCTCCCCCATCCCTCCCCGCCGCCACCGGCGGGCGCCCCCGGCGCAGGCCCGGGTGGTGCTGGCGGCGGCGGGACCTTCAGTCCCCGCGCGCGCGGCTCCCCTGCCCGGGGCATGGGGCGGCGGCGGTGCTCCTCGGCTAGGCGGCGGCCCGGTCACCCGGCGGTGGTGGCCGGCAGCGCGCGAGGTGGTGGTGTGGCCCTTGGCGGCGGGGCGGCGTGGTGGCGCGGGATGGCCGGCGGCGCGACCCCGGCCCAGATCCGGGCCCGGCGGGCCCCATCTGGGTCCTAGCGGGCCGGCCCCCGGCGTGGCTTCGTCGTCGTCTGTGTGGTGAGGAGGCGGAGCAGCTTGGACGGGGGGCGGCGACGCTGACGGCGTGCCTGCTGCAGCGCGATGGCGGGAGCTTTACGGGCGTGGAGGGCCCGGCCGGGCCTGTGGGCCAACGGGCCTGGTATGCTCCTGCTATTGTGTCCGGTCGGCTACCGTCGTTGACGGTGGAGGTTGAGCCCTCCCGCGTGCCGACGGTGCTGCTGCCCCTAGTCCCGGATCCAATTCCTCGCTGTGCAGACCTCACCTCGTGGTGCCGTGGTGAGACGGTGTGGAGGCTTCATGACAGCTTTGGCGCAAGATGGTGGTCGGTTTGGTGGCAGGCTCCGAAGCATCCGAGGTGAAGGTTGGGATCGGGGGAAACCCCTGTCGGCGTGGCCGACGCCGACGCGGTGCCGCCTGTGGGTGCCGCCGGACCTTCCTGGAGGGCGTCGGGGCTACCCTTCCTCTCGCCTCGTCGCGTACCGGGGGAAACCCTTGGCAGCAGCGTCGTCATCGTCGCGGTCCTTCTTGGAGGTGTTGATTGGTACCTGCGCTTCGGAGCCTTGGAGCTTGGTGGGAGATCTCCGGTGGGCGCAGTGGTCGTGAAGCTTCTTCGTTTTTGTCGATCCGCCGTTGTCGGCATTTCTTATTTTGTTTTTTCTCTTTCGTTTCTTTTGGGTGTGACTGTGCTGCTTCCGCCCCAGCACCTATCGTTGGCTGTGTCGGTTGGTTGCTTTGTAATACAAAGCGGGGGGAAACCCTTTTTCGTGAAATATATTACCGGCCTCTCTCCATCAATTCAGACTTCTGAAAGAATTGACTGGAGCATGCATTTGATATATAGTATACAAAATGACGCACAAGCGTAGTGATGCTCTTGCGTCAATAGATGCATCCCTAATGCTTTGAAAACATCAACAAACAAGGGTGGTGGCAGCTAGAATTCTCCTCGCTGTTTCAATTCTTTGTTGAAAATTACATTTGCAATCACACATATTTCCTATGTTCCAAAAACAAATTATGAGTTAAAAACTGGTTGACTATCAAGATGGGCATGTTGTGCCTTTCGTCTTAAAGTTTGACTATCAATACACCGAGAAAAATGCATATCTTAGTGAAATGACAAATATATTTTGTTTTATCATGAAATATTTGTACTAAATATGACTGTCAAAATTTACATCTTGAGTATTAATGTATCCTATATGATCTGCACTATCCTGTATATCTCCAACCATGCATGATAAAGAGCCCACCTCACTGACCCCAGAGAAATATTTAGCCATCTTCATTCATTTTGCTATGCTGAATATATTCAATAAATGTTTTGCAGGTATATTTGTCATTTGGCTATGCTAAATATATTCACTAAGATATGCATTTTCCATCTTCAAATACAACAAATTACAAGCATTTACATTTTCGGTTCTCATACTATTAATAAAAATATCCATGTTTCAATAAATATGATCCATGCATATCGGATTTTTTTTCAAAACTAGGTCGTTTTCTGTAGCAAATTTGAAAAGTAGCAGTGCGAACACGTTATTTTCAAAAGTAGCACCCCGTCGGTCGTTCGTTGGCCGAAAAGGGAGTTTTCGGTCTACCGATGACCGAAGAGACCTCTTCGGCGTCCCGTGGGCCGAAGACTTGCTGTGCTGGGCCGAAGACTTGTCTTCGGCCAGCGCATGGCCGAAGAGTACTCTTTGGTCTTTCGTTGACCGAAGAGTGCATGCACTTTATGTCAGCGCCTGACCGAAGTTGCATGTGAGACATTTCGGTCTTTCGTTGGCCGAAGAGTCCTTTTCAGTATTTTTTTGGCCGAATAGTGCATTTTCTTTCCCGCCAGTTTCTTTCCCGCCCTTCTTTCCCGCCAGTTTCTTTCCCGCCATTCTCTCCCACCATCTTCTCTTCTGACCCTATAAAACCCCCTCGGCAGCAAGGTGGGTGAGCAGGCAGGCAAGTGTAGTGATTTTTTTTGGTCATCGTTTCTTTGCAGGTAATGGCTTGCCCCTTTTGCCGAGCTCCAGGTGGCCCTTGTTCTTCCTTTGATTCTTCTGCGTCTGTCTTCACTGTGGTGCTGGATCGTCGCTGTTCAAGGCGTGTTGTAAGATTCTATATCTTGTTTATCTGATTGTGGCATATGGTTGATGTTGTTTTGGTTGGAATGTATTCTAATGCCTTTGTTTATATGATTATGATGTTTGCTTCCATTCTTTTTGTAGTATGTTCCGTGCAGTGTTAGATCACATCTTGCTCGGTACATTGAGGAGTGCAGAGCTTTAGCTATTCGGAGGGGTGACACAGATATTGATCTTGCTATTCACAACAGTGAGGGTAACTTATATGGTGTTCTGTTTACACATGGTGGGGTGAGCAGTAAATTCCATGGTCCTTCCTGGGAGGAACTTGTGAATGATTATGGTCTCCGTCATCGTGACATGATGACTGTTAGGCTTGAGCACTATGGAACTATGATTGGTGTTGATTTTCATCGGGATGGTGTTATGTTGTTCCCTTTACCCTGTGTTGGTAAGTTTTTTTTTGAGTGATTTAAAGTTTTGTTTCAGCTTATACGTTTTGATGTTCTGCTCAATTTGTGAAATTATTTTTTTGTAGCTCTTGAGGATCTGAGTGAAACTCAGAGGGAACTTGTTGACAGTTGTTTTTATAGTCGTGGTGTCTTCAGTCTGAATTATCACCAAATGTATGTCATGTCGCGACAGCTCTTTGATGACAACTACATATTGTGTACTCCTTTTGTTCATAGGATTGATTCCATGAATGTTAATGGTCAACATATGGTGAGCTTTGTTTTTGGCTACTGTTTATTTATTTGTTCTTTACTCTAGTATACTGTTATAAATTTGTAAGCTGAACATCATATAACTTGATGTTTTTTGTCAGGTTATTCCGAGCATGGTTGTGAGGAGTTTGAAGGATTTTTTGTCAATTCCTAGGACTGGTTCTTTAACTCTTGAAATTACTTTGGATTCTGAAGATGATGATATATCTGTGAGCATTCCTTGTTCCTACTTTATTGGCTTGGGTGGTAGAATGGTGTTCAACAAGGAAGGTTTCGGTAATTTTCTTCGGGCATCATCTATTGAAGTAAACAATTTGGTGCTCATAACCTTCAAAGAGCGTGATCAGAAGCTTGCTGTTGTTTTCAGCCCTCTGCCGCAGTGATCGTACTTATAGACTGTGAAGTACAACATGGAACCGGGTGTTGGTGTAATTTTTTGTACTGGAGTTTTTTTCCAACTTTGTACTGAAGTTTTTTTCCACTTAAATGTATCAAAAATTGCGAGGCGGCCTCCGGGGCCTGCCGCCACCGACGGCTTCTCCCTCGGCCGGACGCACAGCTCGCTTTTCCCTTGCTTTTTCCCATGCGCAGACGCTGATTCCGATGCCCACACTGCAGCAAAATGCGCTGATTTCCACGGCAGACTGTAGTGATTGGCGGCGCTGATTTTTATGCAAATGGCGCTGATTTGTTATGATGACGGCGCTGATTTTTATGCAAACGGCGCTGATTTTTAGGCAAAGATTCGGCCGAGCGCGCGGGTGTCTGCTTTGTCTGCTTTGTATGATTCCTGCTGTCTGCTTTCTCTGAAACGTCAGAGACAGCGGTGCTGTTGCTGCGGCGGACGCGCGTGTTTTATTTTCTTCTACCGACAACACAGTGCTCCTCATCTTTATATACGAGATGCCGTTGCCTGCTCTCTCACGCTCTTCTCTTTGCTTCTGCCCACGCTGCTTGCTCTTTCTCACTCTCTTCTCCATCGTCCAGCCGCACTTCAAAACACCAACGTGCTAGTCATTATGAGTTTGCCTTGCTCGGATCAAAGCATTAGGCCTACGAAAATGAAGAGTGCGACTTTGCCTCGGGGGGTGGAAGTACTTCGTTGTTGGTGTGGCGATCTCTGCAAGGTGAAGGAGGTGACGGATTTTTCAGATTGGTTGGGCATGAAGTTTTTCATGTGCGCCAATTATGAGGAAGATCCACCCGTTGCTACTTCACCGTACATCAGGCCTCCGGTATGTTTCAGTCACCAAGAATAAACACGTTGTTGATATTATTGTTGATTTGATATTTATATTTCTATTTTTGTTGTAGTCTCCTCCGCCTCTGTGCATGTACTATCGTTGGATTGACACGAAAAAACCGGACTGGGCGGTGACCGAGATTCGTGAAAGAGGTCGTCGTGCATGGGCAAGTTTGGACGCGGAAGAGCGCCGCGCGAAGGCGGCAGCAGAGGAGAAAGCAGAGCAGGAGAGAGAGTGGCAAGAGTACTGTGTGAAGCAGAGGGCTTTTCTTGATGAGATGAAGAAGAAAAACCGAGAAGAGGGACTTCGACTGGCGGAGGTTCAACGACAGCGACAGGAGGCCCGTGAGGCTGAGAGGCAGATAAAGAAAGAAAGGGCTCGTGCAGCCAAGGCAGCAGAAGAAGCTGGTGATGGAAAAGGAAAATATCCACGTTGGACTCAGTAGATTTATGTTATTGTATCCTAACGTTCGCATTGCAGCAAGTTGTATCTTAAAATTCGCAGCAAGTTGTATCTTAATTTGAACATGTTAATTTTTATGTATCTTATTTTATGCATGTTATTTTCGATGCATCTTAATTTCAACAGTTTAATGTATCTTATTTTATGCATGTTATTTTCAATTTTATTTCCTGCCCTTCTTTCCTGCCATTTTCTTTCCCGCCCTTCTTTCCCGCCATTTTCTTTCCCGCCATTCTCTCCCGCCATTTTATTTCCCGCCCTACTTTCCCGCCATTTTCTTTCCCGCCCTACTTTCCTGCCCTACTTTCCCGCCATTTTCTTTCCCGCCTTTCTCTCCCGCCATTCTTTCCCGCCATCTTCTCTTCTGAACCTATAAAACCCCCTCGGCAGTAAGGTGGGTGAGCAGGCAAGTGTAGTTTCGTGGAGATGTCCCATTATCCTTTTGATCGTAGTTTTCACACTGGTATGTCCGATCGTCTTCTCCGTCTAGCCGCCAATTTCAAGATCGACGATAGAGTAGTTCCATGGGAGGAACTCATCAGTAGTGACACCATAATGAATGAGTTGGCTCACTCATTAGCTAGGAGTGGGTGGCCTCCCAGGACATTTGAGGAGATACGGAAAGAACTTCTCAGGTTGCATGGCAGATGGCAGAAGCAACTGCATAAAGGTGAATCTTACCTCAGGCTTGCTGTAAATAATTCAGATTTATGGTCAACAGACAGTGAGGACGAAGACGACCTCTTCATGCCGAGCACCAAGGCCAAGATACCTGCATCGTCGAAGTGCAAGAGTACCGCACCGTCGAAGGGCAGGAGTGCTGCATCAACGGAGGATGATGACGATGACTTCATGCCGAGCACCAAGGCCAAGAGACCCACATCGTTGAAGTCCAAGACTACCGCACCGTTGAAGGGGAAGAGTGTTGCATCAACGGAGGATGACGACGATGACTTCATGTAGTTTGTGGGATGTATTTTTTTAGTTAAGTCGTACCATTTAATTCAGATGTACTTCTATCTTAATTATCTGTTGTAGTCTGTTTGGAAATGTATCTCGTACCGTTTAGTTGAGTCGTACCATTTAATTCAGATGTACTACTAATATGAAGTAGACAAGTGTCTTGAAAACAAATCAGTCTCTTACATAGATAATAACTCATACATAGATAGTAACACATACATGAAGGATGTCTGATACATAGATAAGTCCTCACACATGAGAATAGTCTGAAACTAACATGGGTGTCTCATACATATATAATCATATCACTGCTGGGGACGGCGACGAGTCTGGACCTTCCTCTGACGCGGACCGGAAGGTGATAAGCGCTGACGCGGTGGGCGAGGGTCACGAAAACCACGACCGTACATAACCTCGCCTGTCACGGTCTGTGTCTCCTGTGTCGGTGGTGGTGGTGGAGTATGATACAGCGGCTGAGAGAAGTCATACGTGTTTGCAGCTTGGTCATCGTCATGTGGCCATACCTAGCTCCATGGGTGTCATGCAGGAGAGACCAATTCACGAGAGGCTCTTTCTCTATCCACTGAGTAAAATTCTTTATTGCCCTGCCATTCGGCCTCTTAGTGCCAGGAGGGTCAATTGCTGGCAAGTCACAAAGAGCTACAGGCTGCTCTAGCTCCGCGATGATTATTGCTAATTTAACCTGATCTTGTTCCATTTTCTGTCTGGCTTTAACCTGCTTCTTAGTAAACTCATCTAGTTTTGACCAAATAAAATTGTATTTCCGTGGCTGATTCTGCTTGCATAATTTTTTGAACAAGTTCATCAACCGCTTGTTCTTGAACTGTGAGAAAAAAATTGCCCCTAGATGGCGCATGCACCACCGGCTCTGCAGGTCCTTCCATGGTGTTGATTCGTTCTCAGTTGGATCCCTCAGTGTCTTCACGGCCTTCAATATACCAGCATGTCTGTCATGAATGACACACACGTTCGGTCGGTCCTTCACGATGGCAATTTTCACTTGCCTCAAGAACCATATCCAGCTTGGAAAGTTCTCACCCTCCACGAATGCCATGGCAAGTGGGATGATTTGATTGTTCCCGTCAACACCAATAGCAGTAAGGATTTGCCCTCCGTACTGACCAGTCAGGAATGTGCCATCCACAAACATCACAGGAGGACAATGCCGGAAAGCTTCGATGCAAATAGCAAAAGAAAAGAATACTCTCTTCAACACCTTCAAATCTGGTATACTCGCCAACCTTGTGTGTTGTACGTTAACATAAGTGCCGGGATTCCTCTCCTTCAATACTTGAAGGAGCCGCACAACATTATCATATGAGTCCAAGAACGTCCCAAACCTTTCCTCCATAGCCTTCTGCTTAGCCCTCCAAGCCTTCCCGTAAGGAATGACATAATTCCATCTGACCTTCACTGCTGTCTGGATGTGTTTTGCTTCCATGTCTTTCTTCTCCACTATCTCAGTATACATGAGTTGCGCAATGAGAGTTGAAGACAGGTTCGGATGATTCACCAGAAGGTTTTTCCTCACACAAGTATGTGGAACAACATCGGTGACAACCCAGTGGATGTTATACTTCGGCACGTGCCCATGCACCTTCCCAGGACAACCTGTTTCAACACATTTCACGGTATAGTCTGTTCGATTTGATATGTGTGTCCGGAAAACCCTCTGCGTGGACATAGCCCACTTTACCACCGCATATTTCAATTTCTTCTTTGTATCATACATAGAACCTATCTGGACTTGGTTCAGATGATACTGCCATGGAGTCTCATGGCCATCGTTGACCGTGAGACCGGTCGATAGGTCCTGATCCCATGCGGCAGGAATCGGTACCTCCACTTCATCCTCGGAATTTTCAGAATCCAGATCCTCAGCCAGTCCATCCTCGTCCTCTTCCTCCATCACCCTCTGCATTTACTCCCCTTCCTCATCGCCATCAGCAAAACCAGAACCATCTAATATTAGCGACCGACTACTCTGCCCAGTATCGTTACCACACAAATTGTGTGGCACGTAATCTGGCTCTTCCTCGGGTTGGCTAGCATCCACATCCATTGGCTGTGACCCGGATAAATAAATATCGTTAGCCACTTGACTGCCCTGCCCGGGTTCATACCCCCCCTCTGGTTGTCCGGTATTCTCCTCCTTCGCCACAGGTTGAACTAGGGCATATGGGTGGATTTTCCGGTCTCTGCAACGCCTTAACAGGGTCAACCACTTCTGGCTCCTATCTATCAGCATCAACTCCCACTTCACATTTTTACACGATTTGGTCCACAATGCTTGAATACTGACGGAACATACCCCAGGATCCAGCCCAAAACTAGTTGTCAACCAGTACTTCAACTGTCTAATGTCCAGTCTGTCCGGGTCTGAAAGTGTCATGACACATTTTTTATACTCGCTAAGATCAACCCCCAACTCATTATATCGAACATTGCCAGGGCCATAATAAACAGTCAAATTTACTGATTCAGACATTTTAACCTGTCAGACACTTCCAGCTCATTAATCACAACGAACAAAATTATTACCCGCTACACTAACTAACCGCTAAAATGACAGCACAAACCAATTAACACTAAAAAAAATGTGACGCGGGATTATACCTTCGACGCGTGTGGCCACCTCACGGAGAACTTGCACCAACGGACAACACCAACGCCACCCCCTAAGCGGCAAGAAGCTGCACCTCCTCCTCACCAGCCAAACCGCCTCCTCCTCCTCCTCCTCACCCCACCATGACTCCCAAAATAGCTATCCCATAGGGAAAAAATGACCGTAGGCCGGTGGAGATGGCTACGATCTACCGTTTCTGTGGTTTGGATTCGAAAATGGGTGGAGAAACGGAGAGATCAGCGAGGGGGCGAGGTTACAGAGAGAACGAGAGAAGAACAGCCAGAGGAAGAAGAAGCTCGGTCGGGCGTTATCCACGACCTCTTCGGTCGTTGGTTGGCCGAAAAGGCCCGTCTTCGGCCGCTGGTTAGCCGAAAAACTTTTCGGCCTCTGGTTTAGCCGAAAAGGCCCGTCTTCGGCCCACCTCTCGCACTCTTCGGCCCACGCGTAACCGAAGAGGCCTCTTCGGTATTCTGCTGGCCGAAAAGGCCTTCTTCGGTCAACGAACGACCGACGGGGTGCTATTTTTGAAATAAACGTGTTAGCACTGCTAGTTTTCGAAATTGCTCTAAAAACGGTGCTAGTTTTGAAAACGGATTTCGACAACAACGCGTGGATATCATCCCTATACAGTATATTTAAACTTTTGGCACAGTATGAGTAATAACCGGCATCATTTATCCTCAAAATGGTACTACACTCCATCATCTCGAAGTCATCGTGTACATGTAGTACTAGTAGTACTCCGTTTTGGAGGAGCGCAAGTTGTGAGCGTGAAAACGGAATGACGTGTGTTTGGAGCGTGTAGACAGCCAGCGCGGCATTAATTTAGCAGCATTTAGGGCGAGACAGGTTACGGATCCCACGAGATTTCCACGGAGATCCTTCCTGCAGGCGGTCCGAAAGGCGACGGTGAAATCAGTGAGCTGAAAAGCTCTCCTGCCACTGCCGGATCAACCTTTTCAGTTTCTCGCTGTCACGGTCCGCAGCCGTAGTCCTCTCCTGAGCGCGCAGGACCAGCTTCGGCTGCTTCCCCGGACCCGTTTCCTCCCCCCTTCCCTTCCCTTCCACCACGCCAGCGGCAGCGGCAGTGCCAGTGGATCCTCTCGCTCCGCTGCGGAGGTAGCTCGTGCAGCACTTCTCCTGTTCTTTCTTCTCCCTTGCTGGCGATTTCGTGCGTTTGCTGGTTGAGCAAATTCCTTCTTCTTTTTCTGAGAAAATCCCTCGCCGTCACTCTCTGATCTAGTATATGCAACGGCAATGCATCTTCTCCTGACTTTCTTCTTCTTCGGAGGTAAAGAAAAAAAAAAGGAAGGAATGTGGCTGTTCTTGGTCATTCCCCCAAAAACAAGAGCTGGCGTCCCTTGATTCTTCTTCTCTTCCTGCCCCATTTTTTTTACATTGTTGCGTGGATGATTTTCACCCCATTCCTCCGATGATTTGTTTTTCTTGCTCGAAATCCCAAGACGAAGCAAATTTACCCCCAATGAAGATAATTGCCCGATTATTTATTTATTTTTCCTGCGAGGGAGCTCTTCTCCCCTTCTTGGTCTCGTGTGTCGCCTCGTTCCCCTGATTTCCGCCATGATTTGGTGTGCGCAAGCCCACCCACCCCACCAAATCCCCATTTGCCACCATTTTTTTAACTGATTTCTTGCATTGACTTGTTTGCAGGTGACAGGGGATATAATGTGCGGCCCGGTGGTCTGCTTCTAGGACGAATTTGGGAGAAATAGGAAGCCAAACATGTTTGGTTTCTCGCGCCGCCGAATGAAGCTTGGAAGGTACACCTTTCATTTTGGCAATTATTAAGCTCCTGGACTTGATTCCACTCAGTACCAATTGCCCATTTTGGTTGAATTAATAAATGGGTTTGCATATGGTACTGGAGTGATGATTTCTGGTGAGAAGCTTGTTCTTTCTTTTAATGGGCTGTACCATGTTCAGACAGGTAGTAGTAGTACTGAACAAATTTTGCCAATGGTAATTTTATTGTGAAAACGATGAGAAAATGGTGAAAATCTAATGATTCTTTTGGTGAAATAAAATCTAATGATTAAATTTGGTGAAATGTACCTTTTATCCAAAAAGAAACTACAGATCCCGAGATGTTTTCAAGATGGTGCTTACTTCAAATGAAATCCTCACTTGACTAAGCATAAGCAAAAACGTGACTGAGGAGACTGAGCAATTCCCTTAACTAGTGGTCTTGTCATGATTAGAAATACTGTGAAACAAAGTGAAATGTTCAATCGGTGTACTTAATGATAAAATTTGCTGAGATGTAATCTAATGACATTTTTTGGTAAAATGGAACTTAATAAAAAAACTGGGAGAATTGCACATCTAAATTTAAGATGCCACATATATTTGTAATGTGTAGTTAGCCTATGCACTGTCTAGTAGTTCCTCAAACTTATTGAAATCAAATTTCATATTTGAGGTCTGAATATTCTTGCTATGATTAATCGTATTTAGCTTCTTGTTTTTCTCTGTTCTTTTATCTCTCATGGCTGTACCTTCTTCAAGAATAACTAGACATGATTCTCTCACAAAAGAAAGCAGAGAGTGATGATTTCAAGGCTTATGCAGGTCGAAGGGCCACAAGAGTGATCCTTTGCAGGGCTCTAGGAGCCCTGGGGGACACCTCAGCCTGACAAATGTGAGTGCCTCTGTGCCTAAACTACTTATATCTATTGTTAGTTTTGTTCTATCTGTGGCACATTTAGATGGTAAGTTCATTTGTTTGTTTCAGGGCGGTGACCCGATCACAGCATCGGTGAGTGGCCGTGCAGATGACCTTGCTTACCGCTGCTCGTCTGATTCATTTGACCTCGATGCCCGTGCATTGGATAGCTCGGAGAATTGGGCAGTGTTGTCCACAGAGGGGGACAAACCTGCTCCTCGTTTCTCTGTAAGCAACAACCTAAACTATGAACTCTAACTGTGATAAAGCTCACAGCCCTCATCAGAATGTCGATATGTATGTGCAACAGCACGCGGCAGCCATTGTAGGCAGCAAGATGGTAGTTTTTGGTGGTGATTCTGGTCAGCACTTGTTGGATGATACAAAGGTAATCGTATTTTATGTGTTGTTATGGACTCCCTTCTGAAAAATATCATGTTATTCAGCTATTGACATTATGATTATACCTCTGTATTCATCAGATATTGAATCTGGAGAAGCTTACATGGGATTCTACCACTCCGAAAGTTCTTCCATCGCCAATTCGATCTACTTCCAAGTTGCCAGCCTGCAAAGGTCATTGTATGGTATACCTCTTGTAACTAATTATTGTTGCCGCGATTCTCACTATCTAATTCTTAATACAGATTAGCTTTATCAAATTAATTGGCTGCTAGTCATCTTATAATCATTTTTCCTTTGGGACGCTTTTTGCAATGAACCTGACAACTGAATAAATATTTCGGAATGTGGCCTGATAGAGCAATAGCTAAGCTTGATCCTTTTGATGTACAGGTTTCGTGGGGGAATAGCGTTATTCTTGTTGGAGGCAGAAGTGAGCCTGCTACTGATCGTTTATCAGGTTCTCATACTTCCAGAGCCCTTGGATTTATACGATGTTAACCTCCTCTGCCCGATAGATTACACAACCTGTGTTTGATGCAGTGTGGGCTTTCAATACCGAAACGGAGATTTGGTCACTCATGGAAGCCAAGGGTGATATCCCTGTAAGTTATTAACTATTAATTATTGAGTGCTATGCTGCGGTTAAATATTCATTTGACCTGACAAAGCTGGTTTGTGGTTCTTATTTTAGGCAGCTCGAAGTGGCCACACAGTGACCAGGGCAGGCGCTACTTTGATACTTTTTGGTGGTGAGGACGCAAAAGGAAAGAAGCGACATGATCTTCACATGTTCGATCTCAAGTCATCGACATGGCTTCCTTTGAATTATAAGTAAGTCATTCTTCTGAATTCTGAAGAATCTTGTGGAGTGCTTCATGGTTACACTTTAGGATGTAAATGAGTTATAATCACCGATAATCATTCACTGCCTAATACTCTTCATCAAGAAGCATTCTAGATTTAGAATTTTTATTTGAATTTAACATGCATTCTTGTATGCTGATTGTTGTAGAGGCTCTGGACCTTCTCCTAGATCCAATCATGTTGCTGCATTGTATGATGATAGGATCCTTTTAATATTTGGAGGACACTCAAAATCCAAGACCTTGAATGATATATTTTCTTTAGATTTTGAGACAGTAAGTTTTGTGAGATTATTTGATTACATCAGCAATTATGCCACTCCGTATGATGCATGTTAATGGTTACTCAAGTATCTATCTTCTTGTCAGATGGTATGGTCAAGGGTGAAGACAAATGGTCCTCACCCATCGCCTCGAGCAGGTTGTAGTGGAGCTCTATGTGGAACTAAGTGGTACATTACTGGTGGTGGAAGCAAGAAGAAACGTATGTTTCAAGCTCTCGCTTTATGCCTAACATTTGAAAGATGAGTAGATAGATTCTGGTTCATACGTGCACAGTGCATGCATTTTTAGAAGAATGCCTTGTCCCGGTCATGTGGGAACTTCTAACAAGAAATCAAATTCTCAGGACAAGCGGAAACCTGGGTTTTTGATATTTTAGAATCGAAGTGGACTGTTCGTGCAGTACCGCCTAGTTCCTCGATTACTACAAAGAAAGTAAGCCACTTGATATATACTTGTCTCTCTTACGTTGGTACTAAAATACAACTCTGATTGTGTTCTAAGGAAGCTATACTAAAGTACAGAAATCATATTCATGTTTGTGTTCTGGACTTCTCGCTCACAATAGTTGAAATATTTATGTCAAGAGCAAAACTTCTTGCAGAAACAAAACCATGTACGAAGTACAGTTCTAATGTATAATACTTCCATAGGACAACTAGTTATAATGTTATCTCATTTTATCGGGTTGTTAACCAAGTAAAAATGATTCATGCAGGGTTTCAGCATGGTTCCTTTGTACCACAGGGACAAGATCGTTCTTGTTGCTTTTGGAGGTAACAAAAAAGATCCAACCGACAAGGTGAAACTTTTACCATCGAGCATTTTCTTGTGTCACTTTGACGAGTTGCATTCTCATTTTGAACAAATATTATGGCAGTGTGTACTTCTCCTCATGTTCTTGAATTATGTGTAATTGTCTCGTCAACATGTCGATTGCCTGCACCTGAATATACTGAAACATTTCAATGTAAGAGTTTTGATGTAACATTGAGATGCATCACTGAACATGTCTGATTATGTGTAGGTTGAAGTATTAGTGGTGCTGCAAAACGACCATTCTTTTAGCTGGCGGTCTGCCCCAGATGTAGACCCATTGCTGTATGAATATTCTCCAAGCACCAAAGAACTCGCCAGCCATCTCAACAAATGTGCTCCCTTGTACTCTAATAGTTCTGTTGCAAGGCACAGCCTCGCCTCTACAGTAGAGCGTGCGTCTAGAGAGGAGCATGGAGCTCTGGGCACCTCGCTCCACAGGCAGTACGGTCAAGCAGAAGACTGCAGCTTAGCCCAAAAGCTTCAGAAATCGATCGATGATGACAAATACGATGATGTCGATGATTGTTCTTCATGTCCAGCAAGCACCGTAAGTGACGCACATCTAAGTCAATAGACAAGCACATACTTTGTTGGCATGCATATAGCTGATTGTTTCTTGCAGCCGAAAGATCATCGGAGCAAGAGGACAGGGGCCGATACTCAGACCGACATCGCCAGAACTGTAGCCGTCAAGGAAGAAAATTCAGACGCCCAAGGAGCAAGTGGAAGAAGGATAGCCAGGAGCTCTTCAGACATCAGCCATCTGTACAACACCAAAATAACAGACCTGATCAGAAGGAACGCGGCGCTTGAGGACCAGCTTGCGGCCGCACTGGCAAGCAAAGAGCAGGCAGAGAAGAACCTGTCCTTGGTCATGAGCGGTAGGGAGCAGCTGGAGAAGAGGCTGGCCAGCAGGGGGAAGGAGGCCGAGCTGCTCAAGGAGAAGATAGCAGGCTTGGAGCTGGCACAGGAGGAGTCCAACAGCCTGTCCAACGCCGTGCACGCAGACAATGTGCGCCTCGAGCGGGAGGTGGCGTTCCTCAAGGCCGTCGCGGATGAGACCCGAAAGGCAAGGACGATCTCTTGGCGCATGATGATTTTGGCTCTCCTTTATTTTTTGTTCTGAGTTTGTTTTGCTGCTCCCTGTAGGAGATGCATTCCACCCGCAGGGTTTTGGCGGGAGAGCAGGCGCGGGCGTTCCAGCTACAGGTATTTCAGGCCTTCTTCTTGGTTCATCATACATTGACAAGTACTACTCCCTCGGTAGAAAAAAATATATAAGATCGTTTAGATCACTACTTAGAATAGAATTCTGGTGCTTCATAGGCCAGCCTAGGTTTTCAGGGTGCATCAGACTCTTATTCGTCGTAATAATGTGTAAAGTCTCACAAAATCGTGCAACGCTTCAAGACACTTTGTCTTTTTTTTTTGAAAAATCACCGGAGGGGGGGGGGGAGGGGGGGAGTTCCCCACCTGAATATATTTCTCATGATTGTAACCCAACAACTGTTCGATCACAAGGTGAATTACATAAGCATGTGTAGTCGTGATAGGAGATAGGAACGCCATGAGGAGGCGGCCTGCTTCTGCTCTGCTTTCTTGATCCGGTGTGTCCAGAGCATGAGGTCATCAATGATTCGCTTGAGGGTGAATATGCTATGGTGATTTTGTTGCCTGAAGGCCATAGTGTTCCTGGAGTCCCAGATTTTCCAGAGAACAATAAGGAGGATGGAGTGCCATATGATCGCGTCGACCTGTGGAGGCAAACGGCAGCCCCAAAGATCAACGATGCTCTCAGAGGGAGAAATTCCAAGCCGTCGCCATATGCGCTGAGCAAGCGGGCAGTGGATGAAGATGTGTGAGCTGGTTTCGTCGTCGAACCCACACCTTGGACAGAGTGAGTCAGTGATAATATTCTTGCGAAGCAGATTGCTCTTGGAGTTGAGCCGACCCCGAAAGAGGAGCCATGCAAAGATCTTCACACGGTTAGGAACGCATGAAGACCATATGGAAACGGCATGCATGTCCTCATCGTGGTTGCCCATGGATAGTTGGTAGGCAGCCTTAGTGGAGAAGCATAGGCCGCCATTGAGGTAGCGCTCATCTGGTCCTGGAGATACCTGAAAATCCTGCAGGAGAGACAACAAAGAGCACAACTCGGAAGCAGCATTAGATGTTAGGCGATTCCGAAGGATTGATTCTAAACCGTGATTCATAACAGCAGCCATGCGAGCGAGAGGTGAAGTGGTGTGCGAGTAGAGGCATGGAAAAAGTGCGGCGAGGGAATTTTGGTGAAGCCAGCTATCTAACCAAAAGTAAGTACTTGTACCCGAATTTGTTATGACAAAAGAAATGGCATGCAGAGCTGGTAACTGTTGGTTGATGGTACGGCAAAGGAAGGACAGGCTGTTTTGTGGAGCGATGAATGCATATGGGTGTTGTAAGGCGATCCAGTCTAGCCAAGGTGTTTTTTCTGGACGGAGAGCTTTCACAGCGAATTTCATTAATAAACAATTATTCTGTTGGTGAAGATTTTTCAAACCCAAACCACCCAAATTTTTTGGTTTACAAACATTTTTCCAGGCAACTAAGCATTGCGCACCAGTGCATGTTTCCTCCGCGGCCGAGAAGAAGGCTCTACGGATGGAGTCTATTGTTTTTAGGACGCTTTTTGGGATGAGGAAGACAGACATAAAGTATACCAAGATGGAGTCGAGTACTGCCGGGAGTAGGATTAGTCTGTCTCCTTTGGAGAGAATTTTGGCTTTGTCATAGGGTAGCAAGCTGTAACACAAATAAACTCTATTCCTGAACACTCATGATCTTTCTGTTTTTGATCAGGTTGAGGTGTTCCATCTGAAGCAGCGGCTGCAGACGGCGGAAGGGAGGTCCGGAACGCCAAGGAAACCTCATAATCCTTAGTGGGCAAAAAAAGAAAAAGCGGGGCGAGTTCATGATCATGTACTTGTACCAAATCTATGGGATGTGGTTTGTAAATTGGCATGTACATCAATTTTATAGTTGAGCCTATATGTGTAACAATAGATTTTGTGTGTGAATCATTGTGCTGCGTGGATTCATATTCAAAGAGTTACTGTAGATAATCGACTGAGAGCAACTGTCTATGATTGTCAACTTAATAACTGAAGCAATTTACAAATGCATATTTATTTAGTCATTGTAAACATACTGTTGCATTTCTTGCTTTCTCAGTGAGCTGATTTTCTTTCCTTGCCTGTGTAAATGGCTTATTGTTAATTTGATTAAATCAAGTCAGCTCTTCATTTCAAAAGGCTACCTTATTAGGTGCAGACCATGGAAACACAAGATGAGCCAAGTTACTTAAAATGGTATAATTTACATCAAATAATCAAATTAAACTAGGTGGGTCAGCAGTTTAGTCTTACCATCCATAAATAACTTAGAAATGAAATGGTCACCTTTGTCTACACATCACCAACATTCCACTGTACAATTGTTATCACAAAGCCCACATCACCATGATTGGATAAATGATGCTAGGTTACACCAGAGAAGAAAGTGAAGCAAAAACACATTACTTTTCATCATCGTCGTCATCGTCCTCGTCGTCGTCATCATCATCATCTGGCAAGGCAGCATCGTCGCCGATACCTTGCAGCAGGGTGTCCACATCCTCACCGAGATCTGCCAGCCGTGCACTCAGCTTCTCAACCTTACTTTGCTCCTGTCCCAGGCAGACGAGTAGATCGTTCAGTTCCACCTCACTTTCCTTCTCTGCCTCTTCCTTGGCTTGCGCTTTTATTGCTTCTACGTCTGGGTAGGGAGCTCCCTGCCTCAAGGTTTTCACCTCTGCATCAAGGCGGTAGTTGGCCTGCTCAAGACTGTTGTAAGCATCTGCCAAGCTCTTGAGATCAGATTCAAGTTTTGCTGCAAGATTTCGTTGGTTGCTAGCTTCGGCTTCGATCTGAGCCTTTTCAGTTTTGAGCACCTCTATTCGCCGTGCTGCGCCCTCCAGTTCTTGTCTGAGGGCTTCAATTTGGACCCTTTCTCGGCCACTGCTCGGTTTCTCGGAAGAATCTGAAGTGCTGCCACCACCAGTTCTCACTAGATCTTCTGCTAAGATTGCATTTCGGCCTAGCAAGTCCTGAAAAATGAAATCAAATAATATATTGTTACGTATTTCTCTACCAGGTAGAGTACTGTGTCCTTGAAACTACTAGCAACCACAACCTGCCAGTACCCAGTTTACTTGATTCGACCAGTTGCTTCAAAACTGACCAACTTACAAACTAGGATTTATGGCTTACCAAGATAAAAATTATCAACTGGGTTACTTGCATGTTCTTGAATATAAGCATGTTACATGAAATATTTTATGCTTGTGAAAGAGGGGAAGCATTCATAATTCTCAGCAATACTGAGTTTTGCAGGAAACCAGCTTTTTCTTCAGTCGTTTCTCAGCAATGCTGAGTCAGGCAGCTGATTGATCACCATACTGGTCTATTTTGTTATTGAGAACTGAAAAAGCTATCATTACAGAGCTAGCCCAACATTCATTAAGCACCGCTTGCCGAAGAAAGCTAGGCCACGTTTCGTTCACCGCCCAATCTATGGTTTTCCACACTTTCTTAGCCGCAAGGCTCATTCATCATAACCAACTTCTTTCATTTAAGCTTGAGCGTGTGGCTCCATTTTTCTTGGCTACAAGTTAGCCAAAAAAGTTCGCCATGCTTAGGTATGCTTAGGTTTCAACCAATCAGGCATCTATGGTTTATATTCTATTCACCACATCATAATATAGAAGCGATAAACTAATTCAAGAACAATTACTTGTTGATAAGATCATGCCAACAGAACCTCAGTATTTACAAGTGGAAGGATATTTCTTTTTCATACACAACTTGGCGGTCATGTAAGCTATTATCAGAAATTGTGCAAAAACCTTCTTTTTGTGAGAATGGCAGGATTAGTTTGGGTAGATGAATTCTTAGCTTGGAATTAATGTGGTGAATAGGAAACTAACCTGCATCTCGTTGCACTGTCTCTCTACAAATGACTTCAACCGCTTGATATACTCTCCGTCAACCTCCCCGTTCTTCTGCTCCAACTCAGCAGGTAGAACTGCAGTTGCGGTCTTTGTTCGACTGAAGAGATCCATTATGCATTCTCTAATATCAATCTCAAGCTTACTGAGTAGACTAACAAATTGTGAATCAAAAATTTCCGAAAGGACTGGATGTTGATCGCCTTTATTTGTTTCCTCCTCTTCAATCTCTTGGAAATCAGACATACTGTTTGCACTTGACCGTGAAAGCTGCTTGTGGTTCTGCTGCCCTGATGGTAGGTGAAGAAAGCTTTTCCGCAGCTCATCGAACCTCAAAAAGTATGTGGTAAGGCCAATCTTTTGGCTTATAGCATCTGCAACAGCAAACGCATCTCGGCCCTTCTCACGGCTTGAATTATTGAGGACACAAGCACCTAAAACAACGGCAGCTAATCCACGGACGCAACCGGTGAAACGTTTATTTGCAGCAAGCTCGATTATGTAGTTTAGGTGTACTGCTGATTCCAAAAGGCAATTTACAGCATTTGCACAGTCCGCAAGCCATGTGATGAGTAGCCGGAGAATAACAGGCTGAATATATGATTCTTCTGATTGACTGCTTTGGTCATTCTCTCCTTCTGCTAAAGCTGCGAACGATAAACACGTAAGGATCCGATGCAAGAGAGGCTCGGTGCGTCCCAAGGATGGCGTAGGTGTTTCAAGCTGAATTTGCAATACCTGAAAAGTTAAGTTGTTAAAAAGCCACCCATTGAAGCTGCATTGGTTTATGTTAGTTGTGAACTTGTAATTCAACAGTTAATCAATGCAAGAATAATCATAATAATAATAGAGTCAACCATTTGTTAGATAATCTCATCAAAAACAGGAAAGGAAACCAAGTCACTGAACCTGTGCAAAATGGCATAAGTAGATCAATATGTTCAACTCAGACAAGTGGAATTACACAAAAATTAATTCTCAGACAGTGGGGTAGTTGCTTCTCCAGCCTACTTTGTACACGTAAAATTCAGACAATGAAAAGTTGCAAGGGAACATACCCGATCTTTGCATTGCAAGTTGTCCTTGATTATGTGAGTAAGAACACTAGATGCTCTGCAACATGCCTGCAGATTTTAGGATCAATCATCAGATTTTTAAATCAGATAAGAGAGGAAAACTGCAGGTATTGATCTACATGACATCTCGAACAATCAAATTTCTCATTCTAAACTAGACAATAAGACTTCCTTAGAACACTACTAAATGAGGACTGCAATTCAGATTACATCGTATATATGTATACAATAGAAAAACAACTCGAACAATGATCACAGCATCCAGCCTCTTGTTCATAAAATAAACTGAAGAGGCATATATCAAATTTGAAGAGGAGAATGGTGGCAGAATGACAGCAAGGTGAAACAGCAAAGAAAGAATGTATGGCACAGTTTATATGTCTAAAAGAACAATCATTTGGACCAAATTTAAAGAGATCTATTACCCGTTGTGTTGAATAGTGCATTTGTATTAGAAGACATTACCTCCATATCTCCATTAACATCACTTGACACCAGAGCTTGCAGAAGTGCACTGCCATTACAATGGTAACATAAGTGAAGGTGCAATTTTATGAGTGATAGAATTCAGACTACAGAAAGCATCATGAAGTGTGGCAGAAACAGCAGCAACCATAGTGATATGTTATGGAGATGACAGAAATGGCCATCTCTAGTACAGTAGGTATAGGTGATCTCAGCAGTAAATTACGACATAATTAGAGCCAAAAGATAATGCTCCCGTTGTACTAAATGCAACAGAAGGACCATCGACTAACCTTCCAAATGGCATGTCACTAGAAGCACCATGGGTAGCAGTTCCTTGGTTTGGATGTGGAGCAATAGTTGATGCTAATAATGCCTGGCCATTGGGATTTGTCTGTTCCAAAAAGAGAAACCTACTACTTATTATGTGCTTACACATACCGATAATACCAAAGGAGACCAAAAATTTAGCAGAAAGAATAGCCAATATTCTACTTAAGACGTTATAACTGAAATCTGATCAAAATGATGAAAAGTACTAATTGCCTAATTTAATGTCTCCTTATCTCCTCACTGACATGTTCATGATTATTTGAACCAGCCAAAAATATCAGGAAAAAGATCACCTCGCAGAAACACTTGAAGACATAATCAGCAGCAACAAATTCCTGTGCTACGGAGGTTCGCAGAATTATAGCTAAGATCGCATTCAGTGCAGGCTGAACATGAGGTTCTTCCCCAACTTGCTTGCTTGCAAGAGAATCGAGATTTTGAGGATTTCTTAGTACCAAGCTGCCAATACACCGCAATGCCTGGAAAAAATGAACAGTGTACAAACATCCAACAACACAACTTAGTAAAACTATCATACATATAGTTGCATGGTACCTCAACTGTTATAAGGGACTCACCGTACAGCGAAGAGCTACAGGGGCCCACTGACTCTCAACGCCCAGTAATAGAAGATGGTCAAGAATGTTTCTCTGTCATTTTTTAGTAAAGCCCATATGATGAAACTTACTTCATGTTGTAAGGTAGTCGATTAGAAAATATACAAAGGGAGTAAAGGGTACCTGAGCTAGTGCAGTTTGATTGGTGATCTTGCTAGTATCTTTACCTGTTTCACCCGGTGGACCCCCCATCAAAAGCAGTTCGACAGTATGTAAGACACCGAGAAGATTTACCGTCTAAAGAGACAAGAGTTTTAACTTCAGTGAAGTATTGTTGCAGGCTTTTTGGGCCAAACAGAACTAGTTGTCAGTTTGGGTAATCTATCTGTGAGGCTGTATAGGTGATTTTATAATGGTGTACCTTTTGTTGGGTAAAATTGAATGCACTGCCTCTCCTAATCTTTAGTATTGATATCAATGGGTCAAAGCCCATTGTCTCTTTCAAAAGCATCTGATATTAGCACAAAGTAATGTCAATGAAAAATATGACCATCTAACACTTCAAAACAATTGTTTGATGGAAACATACCTGATTGGACGCATTGTTCCGTATTAAATTATTTAAAAGTTCAAGGCAATCCTGCTCCAACAAAAAAGAACAGATTAGCACCAACAAAGTTTTATAAAAATTGAAAAACAGCTTTCAAATGGAAACTGAACAAGCAGAACTTTTAGACAATTCGGGTACACAACGGATCAGATCAGATCAAATAACATGGTTCCTGGATAATCACCTGAACAACGACGCCTCCATCAGAAAATCCCTCCTCCCCAATAATGCTAAACAACTTCTCAAATGCACCCTCAAATACAACGATTTTTTGAATTTCCTGAAAGGGTGAATTACCAGTCATTTAGTATATACAGATAGGTTCAAGTTGATATCTGGAACATAATAAATGAACAAAGAATATGAGAGAGTAACCTCTGCGTCTCTGGTCAGATAAGTAAGAAGTAACAGTGCTTCATTCCTTATGACCTTCAACATGCATCAAAGATACCCATATGAGCTATATAACCAGGCAAGTAAAGAAACAAAGCAATAAAAATATGTTATAAAATGATAATGCTGGATTGCTGGGAACTCAACAATAACTTAGAATGGCTTCTGGATTGCACCCAGCAGAAAGTAATTTCAGCATTTGCAAAAGAACTGCATTTTTAGCTTTTTCAAGTAATTAACCCATACTGCAGCCTAAGATAAAGGAGGCGCTACTGGAGTAAATAACATCTAATAATATAATTTATTTGTGAAAGCACGTATATCAACTCCTTCAAAAGAACAGATAAGGGTCCAAATCAACATGATTGTACATCTCTATTTCATGTTGTAAATCAAAGTCATGCTGCTAACTGATTTCATACATTATAACCATATAAACCGTTTCCGCATGCATTAGACTACTACTGCATGGATAACTTAGGATAAGCAAAATTGATATTAGCACAACAGATATGTCTGGATAGCATGTGTCCTTCTTTAGAGGAAGGGGAGAAAAGAGGTTGGTGTTAAACCTCGCGGTCCATAAGCATGTCCATTAAAACGGTTATGCCACGAGGAATTAATAGAATTGCCTCCTGTAATCTGAAACACCAAAAGGATAGAAGGAGTTAAAAAGGGTTAAAGTGTAGTGGATGCATCCCAACAGAAAAGGACTTACTGGGCACCTTTTCAACGAGTTCGTAAGTAACGCTGTTAAAAGCTGGATTGTGTAATATCGCACATAGAAATCCTCCTCTGTCTTTGAACCAAACAGGAGGGAGAAATAAATCATGACAGATGAAGCAGGTAAAGCGAGTTACATGCAGTAAAAGCAAGGATTGTAAACTCACCAGTAAGCTCAAGAGAAGAGAAATATTTTCTGTTTCTCGAGAAAGCAAATCAGAGTTCATTGATGCAGGTTGGACCTCAGTTTTCAGTCCCTGTGACGTCTCAATAGGAGTCAGCACGCTCACAAGGGTTTCTAGGGCACCTCTGACGAGCTCAACATCCTCACGGTCTTCTTTCAAAACGTTGAGAAGAACAGGGAAGCCTATTTTGCAAGTTAGCAAGAATGTATCACACATCAGTCGCTCATAGAGATGAGTGTACAAATACCAAGGACCCAAGTGAAATGAGATACCCATAGCTCCAAAAGACATCTGAGCCGAACGGCTCTCCGCCACGAGGGACTGTAGCTCAGTCATGGCAGACCTCCTATCATCAGGAATCGTGCCGTTGCTTATGCGGTCGAGGAATCTCTCGACGTAGCTGTACAACATAATGCAGTTAGAGGGTCACTTGCTAAAAGTGGCATATGTCAATCAGGCGATATTTTTTTAGGCAACAATAATAAGCCTAAAAGTATGATTACACGAGTGAACACAAATTTCATGCCCAATTGCCTACCTATCTTCCTTGGACTCGGATGCCTCGTTGCCGAAAACGAATCCCCCAATCCCCTGTGAGACAACACCAACAGAACATGGAGTTAATAAACATCAAACTTGCTCCACCAACTTCTGATGAAATCATGGCATCGCATTGGCCCAACTGCTACTAGAGCACGAGCTCCAGCGGAATGAAGCACTCCATGCTAAAAAATATATGTGCTAAAATATATATATATAACACCCTGTGAGACTAGAACTCGTTCATACGACCGGCAAAACGCCTCGTCGGGCTCCGACCTAGGGCGCGTCGGTGACAGAGAGGAGCAGGAGCGGTCGGGGACGGGTTCGATTAAGGTCGTGGGGGGAGGGGGTGTGCACCTGCATGATATTTTTTCCTGCGCTTCCGGCGAAGCCCCGAAGGTTGATCGACCGGGAGTCCATGGATCGCGAGCACCTGTGTGGAGTAGCGAGGAACAGTTAGCCGGATCGTATAGGTTGAAGAAGACTTAGCAGGTACAGTGCGTATTCTTGGGAGGGCAGGTAGCTCTGACCTGAAAACCGGGAAAGGTCGCCGCGGCGGCGGCGGCGTCGACGACGGCGGAGAGAAGGTGAGGTGGGGACTGGAGATCGGGGGTTGGACGGGGAAGCAACCGGGGAGGGGGAGAGGGGTGGGGAGGCAGGCTGGATGGAGTCGGGTCACGGGGATTTTGGTTTGAGTAAAATGCATCATAGGTCCTATAACTATGTCAGGTGTGTTAATTTAGTCCTAAAACTTTAAAAGTACAGATTTCGGTTCTAAATGTTTTCAAGACGTACATCGCATGTCCCAAACTCGCTGTAGCTGCATTGACTAGCAGACGTGGCGTTTGGACCGTTGCCACCTCGACCCGATGGACCCACCCAGTAAGCCGGCACAGCATACATTTGCAGGAAAGCCCTTAGGAGCGCTTTCATCTCATTCTCAGACCCCAGCTCTCTTCCACGAACAAGGCTTACGGGAGGCGGCGACATGGAGGCGACCAGCGATGTCTGTGCTTGATGCCCGGCGACGAGAGGTGCAGAACCTGATCTGGGGCGTGCTCATACGGCGGCTCTGGTCCGATGGTGCCATCGCGGCGGCTGCCCAGTGAACCTCCTCCCGGGTACGGTAAGAACCCTAACCCTAATCCCTCCTACCCCATCTTTGGCTTAGAAATTTCAATCGAATAGTGCTATTTGGTCATTAAGGCATACATATTGCGCTGGTTCAGTCCAAATTTGTTTATAAATTTGGTGATTTACATGTATCCCCCCTCCTTACCCAAATCTATATATGTGTTCTATATTGTGCTGATTTAGCCGTAATGTGTCGATTAATTTGGTGATTGCACAGTTTAGTGATCAAGATGCTCTGTTTTCCCTTAATAGGACCTGAGTAGGAGCTGCTCTCGGTAGAGATTAACCATGGGGTTTCTTCGTTGGCTTTGGAGCAAGCAAGAAATGCATGGATTGCAAGACAGATTATTTTGATCATTGTGAGGTTAAAACCTGGTCGCCACTCTGGATTACAGATTCTGTGCAGCAACTTGGTTATGATCCAAGTAAAGTGCAGTGTTTCTGGTTACTTCCTGGCATGAATTCGGATGATGGACTGAGAATTATTGATAGAGATGCAGACTGCCTTAGTATGACTGTTGTTGTGTCAAAGTTTAAACATTTCAAGTTGTACATGGATCATAGCGACATTTACAATGAGATTGCTATGGATGACATATGCATAGTTGGATCACCTCCAATGCATGTTGTCATGAGTCCTCGGAAGCCACGGGAAAGAGGTGCACAGAGCCATGTTAGATACAGTCCTAGGATGAAGAGCAAGACACAGAAAGGGAAACTGAATATGTCAGGTAGTGAAGTGAACATTGGACAGAGAGCAAAAGGGAGAAATAAAGAACAAGTGGAGAAAAACAATGACAGTGATAGTGATGATAGTGACAGTGATTGTACTTATGCAGATTGGGCTAACTCAGACAACGACTTCGACAATGATGATGATAATCTGTTTGAGGAGTGGGTGGATGACTTCAATAAGGATGTGAGAGCAAAGAAAAAGAAAGCAATACAATATGAAAGGGATAGTGACTATGACACTGACGAGCTAGAACTACCAGCTTTAGAGAATGAGGGAAATGAATCAGAACATGAAATTGTTATAGAGAAAGGGAAGAAAAAGAAAAAGAAGAAAGTGAAGCCCGGGTCCTTCAAGCCAAAGGAATTGAAAGCTCCAGCATTCAAATTGGGTATGAAATTCCCTACAGCAGCTGATCTTAGAAGGGCAATTCAAGAGTACAATGTGCAAAATAGGGTACAAATCAAATATGCAAAGAATGATAGACAAAGAATTAAGGCACAGTGCTCTGATGACTGTCCATGGTATCTATTTGCAGCACCTGACAGCAGAACCACTAGTTTTGTGGTGAAAACTTATGTGGGAGATCACACCTGCAGTAAAGAGTGGGAGGTTAATGCATTCCGGGCAAATGGTGGTCCTGGGTTCGCCTCTTATTTGGAGACAAGGCAAATGGTGGTCCTCCACTTGCAGTACGGGCATTGCACCAATGGGAGCGGCACCGAATAGGTTGTTCGTGGCGGCGGCGGAAGGACTAGTGCCGGAACCTGCGCCAACCGGTTCCTGCAGTGCCTCCCCGCCGACGAGCTCGCATATGAGTTTCCAGACATGGCACGGTGGTGGCAGCAGCAGATAAGATGAACTGATGAGAGAGAGAGAGAGAGAGAGAGAGAGAGAGAGAGATCTGAGTGGAGAGAGGACTGTCGCTGGAGAAGGCAACTAAATAAATGGGGTCAATTGCAAAAGACCTCAACCGCCAGCGGCGGGAAATCTCCCGCCACACGCCCTGGGTCGAGGTGGCAACGGACCAAGCGCCACATCTGCCAGTCAACGCAGCTGCAGCGAGTTTGGGATTTGCGATGTACGCCTTGAAAACATTTGGACCGAAATCTGCACTTTTGAAGTTTTAGGACTAAACTGATACACCTCGCATAGTTGTAGGACTTATGATGCATTTTACTCTTTTGGTTTGAGAAAAAATCACTCACGGTCCTCAAACTTGTGGCGGTGACCAATTTAGTCCACGCAGTTAGAAATACCCGAAATACGATCACCAAACCTGTCCTAGGGGTTCACATACTGTCCATTATACGGTTTTGTCTACGTACACGCTGATTTGGCCGTTGACCGGCGTGTCCACGTGGGCGCTGACTGCCAAGTCATCTCCAGCCGGTTCGCCCGAACCAAATACACGTGCAATCGGGGGGTTGCAAAAGCGCCCGGGATAAATCAGTTCCACCCCACCTGGTCGGACCGTACTGCAACAGCCCCTGGTCGGATCGCTACCCCTCTTGCTCTCTTTGCTCTCCCTGTTCTTCGTTGCTACCCATGTTGTCACCTCCAGCTCGTCGGCACGTGCGAGTGTGGCGATGGCGCCATGAGCTCGTCGTCGGATGCCGAGCCGTCGCCGTCCGCACCGTTTGGAGGGGCCTGCGTGCTACTTGTAAATTGCGTTGGGATTTTCCCCGAAGAGGAGAGAAGATGCAGCACAGTGGAGATAAGTATTTCCCTCGGTGAGAACCAAGGTTATCGAACCAATAGGAGGACCACGCAAATTCCCGTCTTCAGCACTACATACAAAAGAGCACGCACTTGCACCCAACGCGGGCAAGAGGGTTGTCAAGCCCCTTGAAGTCGTTACTAGCAAGCAATAAGTAGTGATAGATAGATAATATAAATATAAAATAAAATAATAATAGTAATAAATGGCAACAATATTTTTGGAGTTTTTGTAATACATTTTGTGAAGACCCGGTAGCCATAGTTTTCTCTAGAGGCTTCTCTCTCAAAGAAAGCATACGGTGGGTAAGCAAATTACTCTTGGGCAATTGATAGAAAAGTGCAAAGTTATGCAATATTTATTCACGGCAATGATCATGTATATAGGCATCATGTCCATAAAAAAGTAGACCGACTCCTGCCTGCATCTACTACTATTACTCCACCCATCGACCGTTATCCAGCATGCATCTAGAGTATTAAGTAAAACAGAGTAATGTTTGGAGCAAGATGATATGTGATGTAGACAAAGTAAATACAATTAATATGAATAAACCCCATCATTTTCCCCTTAATGGCAGTAATACAATACGTGTCTTGACCCCTTTTGTCACGAGGATAGAACACCTCAAGATTAAACCCATCACAACGCACCACTCCAGCTGAAGATAAATCAATCTAGTTGGCCAAACCAAACCGATAGATCAGAGAGCAATACGAAGCTATAACAATCATGCATATAAGAATTTAGTAAAGACTCAATATATTTTCATGAATAATCTGAACATAAACTCACAATTCATCAGATCCCAACAAACACACCGCAAAGAAAGATTACATCGGATAGATCACCCCGGGAATCGCGGTGAACTTTGTATTGAAGATTGTGGAGAGATAGCCATCTAGGTACTAGCTATGGACCCGTAGGTTTGTGGTAAACTACTCACACATCATCATGGAGGCAGCAAGGTTGATGTAGAGGCCCTCCCTGATCGACCCCCCTCCGGCAGGGCACCGGAACAGGGCTCCAGATGGCCTCCCATCGGAATAGAGACTTGCGGCGTTGGAAAAAGTATTTTGGCTGGCTTTCGGGTGTTTTCCCGATTTTAGAGAATATATAGAGGCGGAATTAGGTCAGGAGGCCGTGGGAGGTGGCCCCAAGCCATAAAGGCGCGACCACCCCCTTGGGCGCACCCTATTGGCTTGGCGCCACCCCGTGTGGCCTCCCGTCTCCCTCCAAAGCTTCCAGGTCTTATTTTTGTTCAGAAAAAATCATCAAAAAGTTTCGTGGCATTTCGACTTCGTTTGATACATTATTCCTGAAAGGTCATAAACAAGTAGAAAACAACAACTGACACTAGACACTAGGTTAATAGGTTAGTTCACAAAAACAATATAAAACAGCATATAAATGCATATAAAGTATCCAAGAAGGATAATATAGTAGCATGGAACAATCAAAAATTATAGATACGTTGGAAACGTATCAGCATCCCCAAGCTTAATCCCTGCTCGTCCTCGAGTAGGTAAATGATAAAAACAGAATTTTTGATGCGACATGCTACCCACACGTAATCTCTTGTAGGTATGATCTTTGAGAAACGATGAACTAATAAACATCAACATAGTAATATCCATAAACGTAAGCAACATAATCATTAACTTTTAAAATATACGATCCTTAAAGAACGTTACTCCCCACTCATTTTATCATATTAGCATGGCATGACTATGTCTTCACACATAAGTACAAATCATGAGCACCACGATGTCAAGTCAGGGAATTGGATCGTACTTCTAACGCGCTTCAGCATTTTCATCCTCACTCAATACATGAGCGTGAACTATGGATATAGCATATGGGTGGAATAGAATATGGTGGTAGATATCAAAATAAGTCAAAGTGGAAAGAAAGTCTCGCATCAACTAGGCGTATCAACGAGCTATGGAGATGCCCATCAATAGATATCAATGCAAGTAGGGACTGCCATGCAACGGATGCACTAGAGCTATAAGTGTATGAAATCTCAACGGAAGCTAAGTGGGTGTGCATCCAACTTGCTTGCTCATGAAGTGTCACGCCCAAAATGCGCTACTATTCTCACGATGACTCGGTGGCCTCGATAAGGATAGAGGCACATAACCATCGCGCGCCTACTAAATCGATCAATCATTATGGCCTCTCTGCGGCCATGGCGCCGGCCGTGATCCCTCCCCTCCAATCTATCCCTTTGCAACCAGCTCTTCCCAGATGGCTAATCTACTACATTGGGACTTTGCCCCTGGGCTCAAGGTGGAGAAACAGGTGCGTTCGAAATTCAGATCTTCGGTCCATTTCATCCCTTCGGCGGGTGCCAAGGAATTTTTCTTGGTGGTCTCTTTTTCCTCAGCTTCTTTCCCTCTCAACGAGGAGGGTGTTGGAATTGCTCTGTAATGCTGCATAGGTGGTTCTGCCCTGGGTTTTAAGGTTTTTCAATTAGGGCAACGCAGCTTTCGGTTTTCGGTGGCTTCCAATCATGTGAGTCATTTTATCTATGGCTTGAAAGATCGAATCTGGCCAAATTTTGTTTGTCACTTTCGGTTGTTCAAATCTTACGTGGACTATGCTTATGAGGACGACAAGTGGCATTCGGATCATGATCTCCTTGAAATCGCTGCTAGAACACCAATGGCCATTTGTTCTAATCTAAACTTCCTGCATAAAAGTGTTGCTCATGATTCTGCTAGTTCCTCTGAATTGGCGAAGTTTGGATTTCTGAATAATACGGTATCTTCCAATCCGGCGGAGTTCGTTGGCAAGGAGGTTTGTTGGTTTGGCAGTTTTCCTGCGAAGCCGCTGGAGATGCCTAGAATTTTGGGATCCAAGCACATTTTTGAAGGCTCAAATTTTCAGCGGAAGTATTGGGATTTAATTCCGGATAAAACCCTAGAGGAGATCCTTGATCTTTGGCAAGCTAGATATGACAATGAACAGGTGATACGGTGCACTAAAATTAAGTCGGTTCCTTCTAAGGATTTTATTTATTCTAAACTGTATAGATGTGAGCAATGTTTTCGTATTGGTCATCTTGATGATAAGTGTCCGGGTATTACTTGTCAACGTTGTTTATCCTTGGGTCATACATGTGATGATCATGATTCTGTGCTGGTCACAAAGAGTTTTTGCACAAAATGTTTAACGCGTGGACATTTACGTGCCGCATGCACTAATGGGCTAAGGTGCAAGAACTGCTCACGATTGGGCCATATGGGCTGGCAGTGCTTCCAGAGAGTCAACAAACCAGTCAAGACCTGGGTACGCAAGATCAATGATGGCATTTATGGGAGTAAGCTTATTTGGAGGCAAAAACAATCTGGTCCGGATTTTAAGGGGCATAATCGGAAACAAACTTGGATTTCCAACAACAAATTGGAAAAGTATATCCCCTCTTCTGCCCAACTTCCCCATCCTACCCCGAACGTTTCGCCTCCTTCACGTCCAATCACCCCTTGCCCACGAGTCGTCTGTCAGTCGCCTGCCTCGCCAAACCCGCCACCTTGCATAACAGAGCTCCCTCTCTGCAATCCGGCGAGTCTTCAGCATCCGCCGGAGACATCCATGGCGAATATCCCGGTGATGCTGTACCAGTTTGTCCCTGGGGTGATGAACATCCAGCAGAGTGTCCATGGCCGTCTTCAACGCAATATGATGGTCATCAATGATCCTCCCCTCGACCACGCACAGTATGCCCTGGTATTTGTTGTTCCCGCTCCTCCAGATCTACAGCGTGAAGCAGTTTTAGCAGAGGTTAGGCGGGTTCTAGATGAGGATCATGGGGCTCTGACTGTAGAGGGCGAGATTTATCCTTTTTGCGTTGGCCTTGTTCGTTTTCAAGATCGTCTGGTTAGAGATGCTATGGTTGATTTGGGAGAACAAGCTTTAGATGAGGTCTCCACTTTTTATCTGTTGTGCCATGATGAGGGTCCTAACCTGCGTCGACCTGTGGTAGAACGTGATGCGTGGGTGATGCTACTGGGGTTTCCTTTGGATTATCAAACGGAGCATTATCATTACAACGGTATCTTTTTTTGGGAAATGCATGTTCTGGCACAGACCTGGGTATAAGAAAGCCCGTGTTCTTGTTCGGGTGCTCATCAATGAACTTGCTCTTGTGCCATTCTGCTTGCTAATTAAGAGATTTTCTGATATTAGTGGAGCTGGTAAATCATTGTCGGTGCCTGTCTATGTTCTCAACGGAAGGGACCCTAGTGAGGGGTAGGTTAGCAATGAGGACGAAGTACCACCAATGGGTGCATCGCCGCATCCAGACCAACTACATTTTCTGAATGCAATGCAGCAAGCTCAACACGATGCTCAAGTGCGGCAGATGCAAAATGCAGCTAATGCCTGGGAGGTTGCTCCTCAGCCTCCGCCCCCCCAGCAGGGTTGGGATGCTTGGCCAGAGGTTCCTACAGTGCCGGTGATCTATCAAGATTCAGGACAGGATGATGGGCTTAGGCTGTGGAATGAACATGTCCAAATGGTTGAGGAGGCTGCAGAGGCAGTGATGAATGGAGATCAATCCGGGGTCTTTGCTTTCCATCAGGTTAACTCACATGAAGTGGTTATGGTACTTCCCACACACATATCACTGCTGGATTTCTTCGTTCAGTTTTACACAACGGTGCACACTGTCAGAATTGGGGGGCCAGGTCAGCAGTTGGAAAATGTATGGGAGTTGTTTCTGCAAGGAGTTCAGGGCTGTCTGCAGGAGCTTGTGTGGGAAGCATGTAACACTTTATTCCCTTTTTCTCCCTTTGAGGCAGGTACATCTTCTGTGTTTTGTTCTAAGGAAGTTTGGATAGTCTGCATGAGTTTCTTCAAGGCTCAGCTAGATGGTTTAAGGTTGGAGGTTGAAAATATGTTAGAATATAATTCTTTAGACATGCAGCTCGATTGCTCCTCCTCTTCCATGGCTGCAGCTTCTGAAGCTGAATATGACATTGCTGCTTTGAGGAAAAGAGGTTGTAAACGTGTCCCCCTAGATGTTTCTGAGGTACGTCACAGTGTCAGGGCTACAAGGTTTCAGGGCTTCAAAGCTCCTTCAATGGCGGACAATAGAAAGAAACAATCTCATGTCAAGCCCCGTCATACGCCTTCTGTTACTGTACTGGAAGTGGACTCTGATGAGGTACCCATGGAATTTGATATGATCCCGCCCCCAACTACTATTGAGCACATCCAGCATGTGGCAATAGTGGAGTGTGGTATCCCAAAGGAAGAAATCACTAGGAAGATTTTGCTGGCCAAGCTCAAGGCTGATCCAGTCCAGGCAGAGAACCACTAAGGGTGGTTCTGACTATATAAGCACTTTTCTATCCTTTTTTTGCGTTGCAACTTTTCACTAGTTTGCTGTGATGTCTGTCTCGTGGAACATATTATGTTGGAACATGCGTGGTATGAATGATGATTCGAAATGCCTGGCTCTTCGTAGTAAAGTAGATGAATCTAATTGCTCCATCATCTGATTACAAGAAACAAAAAAAACAAGAATTTGATCACTCTTTTATTAGAAAGTGTTGCCCCCGTAAATTTGATAAGTTTCTCTTTGTAGTAAAGTAGATGAATCTAATTGCTCCATCATCTGATTATAAGAAACAAAAAAACAAGAATTTGATCACTCTTTTATTAGAAAGTGTTGCCCCCGTAAATTTGATAAGTTTGAATATGTGCCATCTTTGGGTGCTTCAGGAGGTCTCATTATCATTTGGTGTAGTAGTATGTTCACGGGTGTGGGTGTACATAAGTTATCTTATGCGATCACCGTTCAAATGACGTCTGTGCAATCTAACCAAGTATGGCACCTAACAAACCTTTATGGACCCTGCGAGGGGCCAGACCGACAGATTTTCACGTAGTGGTTTCATTCTCTTAATATAGATGTGGAGGATCTTTGGTTATTTATGGGGGATTTTAACTTCATGAGATCACTGGAAAACAGGAATTTGTCGGGAGGTAACATTGATGATATTGTCCAGTTTAATGAGATTATTAGCTCTCTAGCACTGCTCGAAATACCGATCAAAGGAAGACGTTAGACATGGAGTAATATGCAAGACACACCGCTATTGGAGCAGCTTGATTGGTTCTTCTCTTCCCTGGAATGGATTTCCACTTTTCCTAACACTATGGTGAAAGCAATAGCTAAACCCATCTCGGATCACGTGCCATGTGTGCTATCAATCCAGAAAGTTATTCCTCGCTGCAACTTATTCAGATTTGAAAGTTACTGGCCATCACATCTTGGTTTCATGCAAACAGTGCAGGAGTCGTGGAGTAAACCATTCAAAGCCTCTAACGGTGCTACTCTCATATTAGGTAAACTTAAAAGATTAAGATATGCATTGAAAAAATGGAGTAAGGGTATTTCCAAGCTTAAATTTCTCATTGAGAAGTGCAATCAGGTATTACTACACCTGGACAAAATAGAGGAGATTAGACAGTTAACTATACCTGAGGATAATTTCAGAAGAATTCTCAAAAAACATTTAATTAGACTGCTGGGATATCAGAGTGACTATTGGAAAAAAAGATGCACATATCGTTGGGCAGTTCAAGGTGAAGATAATACCAAATATTTCCATGCACGTGCTACTGAAAGATACAGGCGAAACTCAGTTGCCTCGTTAGAACTGCCAGATGGCCAAACAATTGATAGTCATGATGAAAAGGCTGCTGCATTTTATGAGTGTTTCAAAAACAGAATGGGAGTTTCAAAGGATACAAGTTATGATTTTCATTTGCCGGATTTGATACAGTACCACCCTGGGCTAGAAGATTTGTCTCAACCTTTCACTAGAGAGGAAATTGATCATGTGATCAAAATCATCCCCGCTGACAAGGCCCCAGGGGGCAGTTCCTCAAGGTATGCTGGCACATAATTGAAGAGGATTTTTACAAACTCTGTGATGAATTTTGGGATGGCAAGATAAGTCTTAGCTGTCTTAACACCTCTTTGATCACCTTAATTCCCAAAACACTTACACCAGAGACTGTGAATGATTATAGGCCAATATCTTTACTTAATTGTGTCCTGAAAGTCATCACCAAATTGTTAGCTGAAAGGTTACAAAGGATTATCTTGAAATTTGTCCATAGAAATCAGTATGGATTCATCAAAACAAGGACAATACATGATTCTTTAGGCTGGGCCTATGAATATCTACACCAGTGCAAGCATTCTGGCAAAGATATTGTGATTTTGAAGCTTGACTTTGCTAAAGCATTTGATATAATGGATCATTCTTTTATCCTAGATATGTTAGAGTGCAAAGGATTTGATGATAGATGGTGTATGTGGGTCAAAATAATTCTGGAGTCTAGTTCATCCTCGATACTTATTAATGGGATACCTGGCAAGGAATTCAGATGTCGTAGGGGAGTGCGACAAGGAGATCCTCACTCTCCCCTACTTTTTGTGTCGGCAGCAGACCTATTACAAGCCATGGTAAATCGTGCTTAGGAAGAAGGACATATTAATTTACCCATTGAACAACCTGCTACATAACAGTATCCAGTAATCTAGTACACGGATGACACTCTCATGATTATACCAGCAAAAACAGAGGAGCCGCAGGCTGCTAAACAATTGCTGGATGCTTATGCTAAAGCCACTGGTCTGAAAATTAATTACTCTAAGTCGCAGCTTATCCCTATTAACACTTCAGTGGAAATGACTCAAGGACTAGCTTCTTTCCTAGGCTGCTAGGTAGGCACAATGCCATTTACATATTTGGGGCTCCCTTTGGGAACCACTAAGCCTACAGTTAGAGAATTGATGCCCCTTGTTGATCGGATTGAGAGAAGACTGATAGGCACTGCTATTTGGTTATCCTATGGAGAAAGAGTACAGTTGATCAACTCTGCCCTCTCGTCTCTAGTGTCATTTGCCATGTGTGTTCTCAAGCTTCCACTAAAGCTCATTGAAATATTTGACAAAGCTAGGAGACACTGCCTCTGGAGGAAAGTTATTGACAGAGATGCAAGATCAAATTCTCTAGCTGCTTGGGACCTTGTGTGCGGACCAAAGAAGAAAGGGGGTTGGGAGTGATAAACTTACAAATTCAGAACAATGCACTTCTCCTCAAATACATACACAAGTTCATGCACAAGAAAGATCTCCCATGGGTCATGATGGTTTGGAATGCCCACTATGATAATACTCCACCCCAGGCGGCACAACCATGCGGCTCGTTTTGGTGGAAGGGTGTCTTTTCTTTAATTAACATCTACAGAGGAATTACAACGTGTATACCAGGGGCTGGGGACACTGTTCTCCTGTGGAAGGATGTTTGGATGGGTAATCAAGCACTTATGGACACACATGCAAGACTGTTCTCCTTCGTGCAAAATGAAGACATCTCTTTGGCGCAATTTCATGAAAATCCAAACCTTGACATGCACTTCCACCTGCCTTTATCAATGGAAGCCCGTTTGGAACTAGAGGACGTCATGCAAACAGTTAATGTTATAACATTGGATCACATGACCACTCATGAATGGATTTTGTGTTGGGTGGAGACTGACTACAAACCGAATAAATTCTACAAATTCATGTCCAGAAACTTGCAGGCTCCACAGTATATAACTTCGATCTGGAGATCAAAATGTATCATGGGGCATAAAGTTTTCACTTGGTTGATGTTGATGGACCGTGTGAACACAAGGGACATGCTGCTAAGAAGGCATTTTGAGATTGGGGAAGACCACTCATGCATGATGTGCACAACGAGAGAGTTGGAAACTAATAGGCATTTGTTCTATGATTGCACTTTTGCTAAGAGGTGTTGGGAGACGGTGAACATAAATTGGGAGAGCACCTTCAACACACAAGCAAGGTATGACCATGCACAAAACACATGGAATCGCCCACTGTTTAAAGAGATTACTATTATGTCTACATGGAATATTTGGAAGCAAAGGAATAGAGTCTACTTTGATGGTGAACACCCATGCCATGCACAGTGGCTCAAAATGCTCAAAGGGGATCTTTAAACGCTCAGATACTGATTACCTTCGGTCAAGTCTTCTTTCTTGGAGACCTTAATTGCAAACCTTACTCTTTAGGGTGCTGGGAGCTTGTCCTACAACTGTCTAGATAGGTTGTTGGAGCTGTGTATAACCTGATTCATGGAGTTGTAAGATTGTAACTACTATTATTTTTCCTTAATGAAGCAACAGTAGGAGCTTCTCCTGCTGTTTTAACCGCTCAAAAAAAGGATAGAAGCACATTTCGGGTTGCTTCACAAGAATGGAAATCGTCACAATACATGTAAAGAAGAGATGAGTATATGGAGTTGGCTTACACTCGCCACATGCTACGACATAAATATCTCAATACAACAATACATCACATTCATCATACAAAAGAGCAAGATCCGACTACGGATGAAATCAAACAAAAAAGAAGACGACATCCACCCTTGCTAATCCCAGGCCGCCGACCTGGATCCCATCCTATGATCGATAAAGAAGAAGAAGAACTCCAAATAGAACAATCATCGCGCTCACGTCAAATCATCACATTACCTGTACCTGCATCTGTTGTTGTAGGAATCGATGAGCCATGGGGACTCAGCAATCTCATTACCAAGGGTATCAAGACTAGCAAAGCTTAATGGGTGAGATATGGTTACGTGGTGAGGTTGCAGCAACACTAAGCATTTTTATCTAGCTAACTTACGAGTACAAGAATAAGAAGAGTGATCTACGCATAAACGGACGTGAGCTAGTAATGATCAAGAAGTGATCCTGAACACCTACTCACGAGTCAAACATAACCAGGGCGGCAAAAGTGGAACAAAACACCGAGCAAAAGGCCAAGCCTTCCACCTTTTACTAAGTGTATAGATGCATTAAATAAAATAACAAGAATAGTGTGATATCCCAAGATATCCATGTTATCACATGGAACAACCTGCACCTGCAACTAGCAACGCTATAAGAGGGGGTTGGCAAGCGGTAACATAGCCAAACAACGGTTTGCTGGGAAGGTGGAGATTAGAGGCTTATCATGGCATTGTTGGGAGGCTTGACAGACAAGTGGTAGGAAGCGAGACATAGCAATAGAAACGAGACAACTAGCATGGCAATGATAGTAGTGGTATCCAGGGAAATGATCATCTTGCCTGAGATCCCGCTTGGAAGAAAAACGAATGTGTGAAGTAGACGAACGGGCGTAGTAGAACGAATCCTCACACTCTGAATCGGTTTCGGAACTCTATCGAGAAGAAGCAAATCCGGAAACAAACAAATGACATGGTAAACACCACAACATAGTCATGACATGATGCATAAACAAGGATGATGCATGTCAAGTTTAAATATGCAAGGCATGGCAAAGCACAGCAATCAACTACTACACATTAAGTGAAGTTCAATATGCAACGAGTTGCATATTGACGAAGCTCCACATTTAAATTTTTAGTTCACTCTCGTTTAGGTCCCCAACAAAATTAAATGTTGTCAAGCATGGCAAGAGGTGAAACACAAATAGACTACATATTTAGGCAAGTTTAAATGAGGCCGGAACAACGAATAACAATTCCGAAAAGTCCCCATATGTAATTTTTGAATTTGCTATGGTTCTGCCTTAACCACAATTTTATTGTTGTTAAACAGAAAAAGTAATGCCAAAATGTTATTCTACATGTTTTTCTAGTCAGGTTACGTATGTGGATCACTTAATTCGGAGCTACGGTTATTTACTTATGAAATAAATCATTTTAACATGGCATTTATGCAAATTATTACAAACAGCAAGTTTAAACATTTTTAACACATGTGAGAGTTTGGTATTATTAATCTACACAAAATTCTGAATATTTTACATATATAAATCATTTTAATCCGATGCACGGTCATGAGTTATTAAATGCATGAAGTCTAGGGGTTTTTCTGCAAATCTGTAATTCCCTGGATAAATAGGAAATTCATCAGAACTCAAAAAAACATCAGTGGGCCGAATCTGGAACAACATTGGGCACAACATAGCAAAAGTGTGTCTGGGCGAGGGATAGGCGGGACAACAGCTCACCTTAGTGGGCTTCGGCCCAGGTCGACGTTGGGTCGGCCTGTTGGCGCGTGATGCTGGGTGCGGCTGGGCCTGGCGGAGCTGGGCCTTCGGGAGGCGGAGGCGACTGGGCCGGGCGAGCGGCTGCGGTTGGCCCACGTGGGCGCTGGAGCGGGCGAGCGGGTCAACGCAGGCAGGATCGAGTATCGCTTGTCTTCCCAATCGAGACGAGGACGACACCGGAGATCCATGGTGGGGAGCAGTCCGGCGAGGCGAGGCGCGAGGGGGTGGCCGGGGACGGGCGGATCTGGATGTCCCGCACCGGATCCGGGCATCGACGAACAAAACGGGCGGCGACGGCAGACTCCAAGGGCGGGGCACGGCCATGGAGCTCCTGTTCATGGAAACAAAGGGAGATGAGAGAACGTGGGGAAGGAAGAAGAAGAGAGATGGGGCGGCAAGGGGTCCTGCTGGGTCGGCCGACGGCGGGGCTCGCCGGAGATGGGGTGATGAGCGGTGCGCCTGGGCATGAGGTTGGCTCGGGCAGGAGGCGTTGGAGGCGCCATCTGTCGGTGTCAAAACCGGCGGATCTCGGGTAGGGGGTCCCGAGCTGTGAGACTAGAATCGATGGTAATAGGAGACGAGGGAGCCGAGGTTTTACCCAGGTTCGGGCCCTCCTATGGAGGTAACACCCTACGTCCTGCTTGATTATATTGATGATATGAGGATTACAGAGTTGATCTACCTCGAGATCGACTAGCTAAACCCTAGATGAGTTTTGTTGCCCTACAACCTAAAACCCTCCGGCTTATATAGACGCCGAGGGTACCTAGGGCCTACACATAGTCGGTTACACATCACAGGGAAAAAACATGCATATCTACTGTCGACAACTTGGAGGACACGCCATGGCTCCTTGAAACTCCCACCTTGGCGACGGGGCCCTTGATCGCCCAATGCTCATCCAGTGGCCCACATAGTCCGGCCCATGAGAAAT
This sequence comes from Elymus sibiricus, assembly GCA_039707655.1. NCBI lineage: Eukaryota > Viridiplantae > Streptophyta > Magnoliopsida > Poales > Poaceae > Elymus > Elymus sibiricus. The sequence continues at coordinate 121,049,593 of CM077671.1, read as the reverse complement.
AGGTCGGCTATCCGAGGACCCCTTAAAGCAGGACTCCCTCAGTAGCCCCCGGACTAGCCTCCAACGCCGAGGTATATCCGAACAATCTTGTGCGCCGAAGTCTTCGGCTTGCGAGGCGAGTCCCTTCATCTCTTCTTGTTCGGCAACCATCCTGTCATCGGCGAATTCCCAAACGTCACGGGATTGCTGGGTCCATCGTAATAGTGTTTCTTGATTTCCGCGCATCATGGGGAGACGAGCGGTTCAGTAGCTTTTTACAAAACTACCCCTCCTACAAAGGAGACACCACCCATTTAAACAAACTGAATCACGGTCCAAGCCATATCTTCTTCTTCCCCATCGGAAAAAACTTCCAGCGAAAGATCACCACCAAAAATGGCGAGCGCCCCCAGTTCTTCCTCGCATCCTTACGGCTCCCGTCCCGGGGACTGGAAAATCTGCTCCGTGTCCCTCCTTCGACTACGTGACCTCGAGACCCAAGGGTACCTTCCCTCCTCGGATCTGGCAGGTATCCGTGCCGGTTTGTCTTCATTCAACGGCGAGGCCTTCGCGAAGAATTTCCCCAATCCACAAAAGGGGGAGCGCGTATGTTTTGTGCCCTTCCTCCTACGGGGTCTCGGGTTTCCCATTCATCCGTTCCTGAGAGGATTATTGGAGTTTTATGGAATCCAACTCCACCACCTCACCCCAGGGTCTATTCTGCACATCTCGGGCTTCGTCGCCCTTTGCGAGATGTTCCTGGGCTGTGAGGCACACTTCGAATTGTGGAGGAAGTACTTCTGCCTCGTTCCTCGCACTCAGGACAAGACCATTTTCGAGGTCGGTGGAGCCGAGGTATGCCGCATAGCGGGGACGGGATATCCCGTGGGGACGCCAAAGGAGTCCGAAGAATGGTCTTCGGAATGGTTCTACATCGAGGACGTCCCCCTATTTGATCCAGCTCGGAGGGGTTTGCCCGAATACTCCGACGCCCCTTTGAAGAAAAGGTACAACTGGCGCCCGAAGAGCCTATCCCAAGAGGACAGCGTTGAAGTGCAGCGTTTGGCAGCCCGTGTGAGGGTACTAGCCCATCACAAGCTGACCATAATAGACTTCATGGCTGCCGCCATCACCCGGTGCGTCCAACCTCTTCAACAGAGGATACACCCCTTGTGGTGTTACAATGGGACAAGCGACACTACTCGCTCCCAAAGACTGGGCCTTGCCGATCAAACAGCATTAGCCGCCGCTCTTGCCGACCTATACAAAGGGGAGCAAGAAGATTTTATTCGGCGGGCGACCAAGGAGGGATACTCAAGCCACAATCCCATAGAATGGGTGAGCCTTTCAACCCCATGACCACAATTCGGGTTTTCAATTTGTCCCTTATTGACCGAAGCCTTTAACTTTATGTGAACAGGAATGGAGGAGCTTTATCGAGACAGTTAACTGTCCGGCCCCTCAGCCCGAGGACTATTCCCGTGATGATGATCCGTGCTTTCATAATGACCCGGATTTGTCAATTGAGCTCGAAGACAGGGTTTCTTACCAGGAGAGCCTTGACGGTTCCAAGGTGGCTATCATAGCCGATTACCCCGGATCCTTCCCTTCTCCAGCGATAAGCAAGAAGAAGAAAAACTCATCCCGCAAAAGGCAAGTATCCTCCAATGACCCAAACGCGCCGGCTCCTACTCCCAAGCGCCGTAGATCCGCGCGTCATACATTGGCAACGGCGGCAGTGCCGGGGTCGGAAGGCAACAGGGATCCGACAAATGAGCCGGTCACGAGGACGAGCCCGTCTACACGTTCGTCCCAAAGGTACTTCGCTCGACCGTTTGATATATTATCATGATTGACAGAGCCTCACCAGAGACCTTATGTCGAAATATTCAGGCAAAGAGTTCGGCCATCCCCCGCCGAGGATGCCTCCAGGACATCCGGCGGTGCTCAAAATTCCAGGCCTTCCGTTCATGCTGAACCTGCTACGGAGGTTCCCATGGTCAATCCAGCCCCAACCGATTCCGGTGACGCCATATCCGTCACCAAATCCGAGGTTGGAAGCGCTATGAATCATCGGCGGCGACGAGAAGCCCTGCGTCACCCAGCCTTCTCCGAGCAAGAGTTCAGTGCTCTGCGCATGGCGGACGCGCACATCGGAGCTGCCCGAGCTGGGTTCGGGGAGGCCATGAAATTGATATCGTCCAGCCTGCAGGTGAGTAATCAGTTATTAGAGTCCGAACACTCGTGTAAACCCAGTAGCCCCCGAGCCTTAAATTGGTCGGCACGACCGAATTGAGGATCCTTGTATTGTTTTACTGCTAATGCAGGCCTCGAAGCAACAGGGCGAGCAACTGGCCAAGGAATTGGAAGCCAGCCGAACACAGGTGGAATCTGTGAAGGCCGAATTGGAGCAAGTGAAGAGCTTTACTCGGGAGGCACATGGTGAGTATATCTGTTCTGCTGATCTTAGTATCTTCCCATGCTGATGCGGGGGTACTTTGTAGCAGCTGAATCAATAGGGCAACTGCAAAGAGACTTGGATGCAGCCCGAGAATCTCAGCGATACGCCGAGTCCCAGTACAAGACTGGCTGTCGTGTTTTGCAGTGACATCTTGAAGAGAAGAACCGCCTTCAGGCGGAGAACAAACAGCAGGCCGAAGAAATTGAGAGCTTAAAAACTCAATAGGCCCAGGCCCAAGGAGAGAACCAGAAGTTACAGAGGGGCATGCTCGGTAAGTGTGATTCTAACATCAGAAGGTACTTCTTATAAATGAAGCATAATAGGCATGCCTTGACTCATGTATAGGTCTCCTGTCTGGGCGACCCAAAGAAGAGGTCGGATCCTACCGGGGAAGCCTTCTGCAGGAGCTGTCCGCCCTTCATGAGCGGGCTCGGAGGGCCATGAAGAGCATGGTGAAAGCATTGTGGCCCGCCGAGCAACCTCCGGAGGAGATGACCGAACTAGTCGATCGGTTCAAGGGAGCCCGAAGTAGGTTCGAGCTGTGGAAGACATCGGCTTGTCGAGAGGGAGCACGAGAGGCGTGGGCGATGATCAAGACCCGCTATACCGGACTTAACCCCGAGCGTATGGCTTGGGTTGGGCTAGTAGGGGCAGATGGACAAGAAGTGCCGCTCCACCTGGTATATGACCAAGTGATGCCTGCCGCCCGTCTCTCACAAGATTGCTCCCTGGACACCATAATCGACGATCTCGATCGGCAGCCAGATGTATGATTATATGTAACTATGTACTAATAATTGAGGGATTGCTCCGTCTGTGTTGTAAACTTTGTCTTAACCGTCCATCGGCTTCGGCCTCCCGTGCTAAGAGCTTGGGAGTGTTCCTTGTAAATTATCACCCTTGGGGAGCGAATTATGTTCGGGGAACTAGGCAATCCGGCCATGTGGTGCGAACAGACAGAAAGCACACAAGGAGATATGTTATATTACTGCTTAGCGTAAGAAACATCTTCCGAAGAAAATAGTACCTCTATCGATACCTTTCTTCAGGGTGCTACGTAAATCATAGGTAGAAGGCCGTATACTGTTAGTATACGACTAATGGCTTTTGTGAGAGAAGAAGCCCGAGTAATGGTCATGACGACCATAGTCTTATTAGTAGATTTCGTCGTAGCCGATCAATTGTCTGCTGAAGATAGCTAGCTTTTGGCTTCACCCGTCTGAGGCACGTATCCGGATGACCCGGTCGTAACAATCGCAGAGGTGCTCCCTTTACCCTCTAGCCGAACAATCGGGAACGTAGAGGGTAACCACAGGAGCGAGGCAACCCAGCTTGGCAAAGTCTTAGTTCGAATTGATGCATATGATGGCTTAAAAACGACATGGAAAAGATGCGTATTCAATAAATGTGAATAAGTTCTTATAATATAAAAGCATTGGCTTCGGAAAGAAGCCCCCAGGTGCTGTGTTCGGATTTAACACTTAAGGGTGTAGGCCGAAAATCTTAGTACAAGATCGGTTGAGCCGAACATAGAGATGGGAAGAGAAGGAAAGAATTCAAACCTGCCAAAAATCAAGGTGGGAGGGAAAGTAGAAAATAAAGAGGGAGAAGGAAAAGGGAAATAAAGGGTAAAGAGTGTGACGACACCGATTTATCCGTAGAAGCGCCGAAGACGAGCTGTGTTCCATGGGTTTGGTTCAAGGCGGTTGTCCGACGGGTCTCAAAGACGGTAAGCCCCTCCCGCGAGTACTTCGTCGATTATGAAGGGGCCCTCCCATTTGGGGTTGAGTTTATGCTTCTGCTTCTCCGGAAGTCGTAAGACGAGTTCACCTACGTTGTACGCCTTCGCCCTGACCTCCCTACTCTGGTAACGTCGAGCCTGCTGTTGGTAAAAAGTGGAGCGAGCCCGAGCTATGTCGCGCTCTTCTTCTAGGGCGTCCAGGTCGTCCTGCCAATCTAACTCGGCCTCCCTTTCCTCGTACATACGCACCCTTGGCGCGTCGTGAATAATGTCGCAGGGGAGGACTGCTTCTGCCCCATAGACCATGAAGAACGGTGTGTATCCCGTTGATCTATTCGTGGTGGTGCGCAGGCCCCATAGAACGGAGTTGAGCTCCTCAACCCAATGACAGTCGGACTCATGAAGAGACCGGACCAAACGTGGCTTAATGCCTCTCATAATGAGGCCGTTTGCTTGTTCGACTTGTCCATTGGTCTGCGGATGATAGACCGATGCGTAATCGAGCTTAATGCCCATTTTTGCGCACCAGTCTTTGACCTCTTGGGCCGTGAAATTGGATCCATTGTTCGTTATTATACTGTGTGGAACGCCGTAACGGTGTACCACGCCGGATATAAAGTCGATTACTGGTCCGGACTTGGTTGATTTGACAGGTTTTGCCTCTATCCATTTGGTGAATTTGTCCACCATGACCAGTAGGTATTTATTCTTCTTGGTCCCCCCTTGAAGTGGTCCGACCATATCCAGCCCCCAGACCGCGAAGGGCCAGGTAATCGGAATAGTCCGAAGAGCTGTTGGGGGCATGTGACTTTGATTTGCGAAAAGTTGGCACCCCACGCAGTGTTTGACAAGCGACTAGTCGTCCGTCCGAGCTGTGGGCCAGAAAAACCCAGCCCGGAAGGCCTTGCTAACTAAGGCTCTTGCTGCGGCTTGATGACCGCCCATCCCTGCGTGGACTTCGGCTAAGAGCTGCCGACCTTCTTCCTCAGATATGCACCGCTGTAGTATGCCGGTGGTGCTTTTCTTGTATAGCTCACCCTCATGTACTTTGTAGGTTTTGGATCGTCGAATTATGCGCCGCGCCTCCGTCTGATCGTCGGGGAGTTCTTTGCGAAGAAGGTAGGCGAGGAAGAGTTCGGTCCATGGCACGATTACTGCCATGACCTCGTGAGCCGAAGGCGTTTCGTCCATTACGGAGCCGCCGATGATTTGATCGTCTGGTTCATTTATAGGGGGAACAACTTCGTCCGCACTGGTTAAATCGGCGCCCTTATGATCGTCCTGCCAAACCACGGATGGCTTAAAGAGCCGCCCCAGGAAAGTGTTTTTTGGGACAGGGTCGCGTTTGGCCCCCAGGCGAGCCAGCATGTCAGCGGCTTGGTTGTTGTCTCTAGCGACATGGTGAAATTCCAGCCCCTCGAACCGTGCGAATATCTTGAGGACAGCGTTTCTGTATGCCGCCATCTTCGGGTTTTTGGCATCGAATTCGCCGTTGATTTGGGAGATGGCCAAGTTGGAGTCTCCCCGTACCTCCAGCCGGCGTATGCCCATTGATGCTACCATCCGAAGACCGTGTAGTAGTGCTTCGTATTCGGCTGCGTTGTTGGAATCGGCATACATTATCTGCAACACGTATCGGACAGTGTCGCCTATGGGGGATGTGAGGATAACTCCAGCCCCCAGTCCGGCTAAAGTTTTAGATCCGTCGAAGTACATTGTCCAATGGGAGTATGTACTATATTCCCTTGGGAGCTCGGCCTCTGTCCATTCGGCGAGGAAATCCACCAACACCTGAGACTTGATAGCTCGTCTTGGCTTGTAGGCGATTTCAAAGGGAAGGAGCTCAATAGCCCATTTAGCTATTCGGCCGGTGGCGTCCCTGTTGTTGATTATATCGTTCAGGGGGACTTCGGATGCCACCGTGACCGAGCACTCTTGAAAGTAGTGCCTGAGTTTCCGTGATGCCATAAATACTGTATAGGCTATCTTCTGGTAGTGCGGGTATCTGGACTTGCACTGCGTTAGTACTTTTGACACATAATAGACCGGTTTCTGTATCCGGAATTTGTGTCCCTCCTCCTCTCGTTCGACGACGAGCACCGCGCTAACGACTTGGTTGGTAGCCGATATGTATAGTAGCATGGGTTCACCAGCGCCTGGTGTTGTGAGTATGGGATTGCTTGCCAGTAGTATTTTGATTTCTTCTAACGCAGTCGCTGCCTCATCGGTCCACTCGAAATTGTTAGTCCGTTTCAGCAGTCTATAGAGCGGTAAAGCCTTTTCCCCGAGGCGGGAGATAAAGCGGCTTAGCGCCGCCACGCAACCAGCCAACCTCTAGACATGCTTTAGCTCTGTGGGAATTGCAAGTTCCGATAGGGCGCGGATTTTAGCCGAGTTCGCTTCTATTCCTCTATGGGAGACGATGAATCCGAGCAATTTACCAGCGGGAACTCCGAATACGCATTTCTCCGGATTGAGTCGTATATCGTACTCGCGTAGGCTGGCAAAGGTTTGCCTTAGGTCGTCGATCAAATGGCTGACGTGTTTGGTTTTGATTACCACATCGTCCACGTATGCCTCGACTGTTTTACCGACTTGTTTTGCCAGACAAGTCTGGATCATGCGCTGGTACGTGGCCCCAGTGTTTTTTAGCCCGAAGGGCATTGTGTTGAAGCAGAATGGCCCGTAAGGGGTGATGAATGCGGTTGCCGCTTGATCGGATTCCTTCATTTTAATTTGATAGTATCCGGAATAAGCGTCGAGGAAACACAACGAGTCGTGTCCGGCTGTGGCGTCAATAATCTGGTCTATGCGTGGTAGGGGGAAAGGGTCCTTAGGGCAGGCCTTGTTGAGGTCTTTAAAGTCGACGCACAGCCGCCAGGATTTATCTTTCTTTGGTACCATAACCAGGTTTGCCAACCATTCGGGGTGCTTAATCTCCCGAATGAATCCGGCCTCTAGCAGTTTAGCTAATTCTTCACCCATGGCCTGTCGTTTGGGCTCGGAGAAGCGGCGCAGAGTCTGCTTGACGGGCTTAAAGCCTGTGATGATGTTCAGACTATGTTCTGCCAGCCGCCGTGGGATTCCGGGCATATCAGAGGGGTGCCAGGCGAAGATGTCCCAGTTTTCTCGTAAGAATGCTCGCAGCGCATCGTCCACTATGGGATCGAGCTGAGCCCCGATGGACGCTGTCTTGTTGGGGTCCGTTGGGTGCACCTGAAATTTAACGATTTCTTTGCCGGTTTAAAGGACGTGGGTTTGGGCTTTTTACTGAGGATCACATCGTCCCTGTCTACTGTTGACCGAAGTGCGGTCAGCTCTTCTGCAGCAAAGGTCTCAGCTAGAGCCTCGAGGGCAAGCGCTGATGTTTTGTTTTCGGCCCAAAGGGCTATATTCGGATCACTGGCGGTTGTGATAACCCCGTTTGGTCCTGGCATCTTAAGTTTCATATACCCGTAATGTGGTATGGCCTGGAATTTTGTGAAGGCGTCACGTCCCAACAGGGCGTGGTAGCCGCTGGGGAAGGGCACGATATGGAAGAGGAGTTCTTCGGATCGGTACTTTTCGGGTGTGCCGAACACTACTTCCAGGACGATACCTCCTGAACAGCGGGCCTCTTTCCCCGGAAAGTTGTGTTGCTATGCTCGATGCGAGATCGGTCGAACTGCATTTTTTCTAGGGTATCTTCGTAGATCAGGTTTAAACCACTGCCGCCGTCCATTAGCACCTTGTGTAACCTGAAGCCATCGATGATGGGGTTCAGGACTAGTGCGGCCGGTGAATGACCGGGAAGAATGGCTGGTCGGTCAATATCTCCGAAGGTAATGGGTATGTCTGCCCATGCACTTGTTGCTGCCACATGATATATCTGCTCGAGTTCTTTAAGAGCTCTTTTCCTCATGTTCCTTGAGGGGAACGTTTCGTAGATCGTCAGGACTTCGGCGTTGTATTCTGGTGGCGATGGAGAGCGCCTGTTCGGCGGTGGTGCCTCAAGAATGGCTTCACCGCTTTTTGCGATCTGCCTGACGACCCAGCAAGCTCTAAGGCTGTGAGTCGGAGCTGTGTTCAGCAATACGGAGTGTATAGGGCAAGGTTTATCCAGTAGTCCATCCAGGATGGTACTGTCCCCCGAAAGGGGCCTGCTTCTCTTTTTGGCAGGCTCAAGTTTGACTGGCCGCTTCAGAGGTATCCTCTTTTTCCGATCTCCACTACGGTATTCGATAAAGGTTGGTTCCGAAAACAACCGCTCGGCTTGCCAAGCGCTTTCCATGGCACAATACTTTTGTACCAAAACTGACAGCTCGGTGAAATCACGAATGTGCCGATGCGCCAGGGCATTGAGAATCCCTTCGTCATGGCAGTTGCGATTGAAGGTTGCCATTATCTCTTGATCACTGAGGCCCCGTACTTTGTTTCTAGTGAGGAGGAGTCTAGCCCAGTAATGATGAACCGACTCTCCTGGTAACTGCTTAATGTCCCGTAAGTCCGAAGACTTGGGGTCTGCTGCGATGCTTGAGTGATCGGCTTGGGAGGTGGGTGGGAAAAGATTTGACTCCACGCCACGGTGGGAGTTCGGAATCACGGACTCCGAACTGTGTGATAGATCAGGGACCAATTCCGGTCTGTCTCCGGAGCGAACTCCAGAGTCTGGGTTGCAGGCGGGGTCTCGGTGATCGGAGACTGGGGTATAAACCGTTTTTAATTCCGGTCACTGGGAGGACGAGCCCCCAGCCGGACACTCGACGGTGGCGACAAGGTGGGTGACCATGGGGATGTGAATCTCCCTATCGTAGGGTTTAAGCCCGAGCCGGTCATAGACCGGGAACTGGTCATCAGTCATACGCATGGTCTCGATCCGATCAAATAGCTCGTTCAGAAACGAGGCGATGGTAGGATGCGTGTCGCTGAAGCGAGTGGGGTCGGTATGCGGCGTCGCAGTTCCGGAGTCGCACGAAAGCGGACCCGGGTCCTGCTTAACCATGGTAGGTCCGGTCACAACGACCGGATTGGGCGGTCCAGACGGCCCGGGGATAACGACCTCATCATCAGAGGCGGGGCCTGATGTCTTCGGCGTCGAGGCATCGGGATCTGCGGGCTCCTCCGTAGGAGTTGAGGGTTCCATCAGGATGAGTTCTCCCCGTGAATCAGCGACGAACTCTAGGGTTCCGAACCTGATTCGTTGATCGGGGGAAAAGTTTCCGATCTGGCCTAGGTGGCCGATCGGGTAAGCGTGCGACGAGATGTCGCCGCTTGCGAGAATCTGATCCGGGGCGAAAGTCCCCTGGGTGCAGATCTCGTTGCTTGCGACAAAGCGAGCCATCGATTCCTTTGGCGCTCATAGCGGAACTCTCAATGAAAGCACCAATGGCGGTGTCAAAACCGGCGGATCTCGGGTAAGGGGTCCCGAGCTGTGAGACTAGAATCGATGGTAACAGGAGATGAGGGAGCTGAGGTTTTACCCAGGTTCGGGCCCTCCTATGGAGGTAATACCCTACGTCCTGCTTGATTATATTGATGATATGAGGATTACAGAGTTGATCTACCTCGAGATCGACTAGCTAAACCCTAGATGAGTTCTGTTGCCCTACAACCTAAAACCCTCCGGCTTATATAGACGCCGAGGGTACCTAGGGCCTACACATAGTCGGTTACACATCACAGGGAAAAAACATGCATATCTACTATCGACAACTTGGAGGACATGCCATGGCTCCTTGAAACTCCCACCTTGGCGACGGGGCCCTTGATCGCCCAATGCTCATCCAGTGGCCCACATAGTCCGGCCCATGAGAAATAGGTCGGCTATCCGATGACCCGTTAAACCAGGACTCCCTCACCATGGTCGGGGCCGACGGGGAGCTACTCTACCTGGACCAGGAGCGGGCGGCGGCGGATGGGCTCGGCGGGCCAGATTTGGGCTCGCGGGCCCGGCGGCTGGGAGGCTGATACATCTCCAACGTATCTATAATTTTTGATTGTTCCATGCTATTATATTATCTGTTTTGGATGTTTTATATGCATTAATATGCTATTTTATATTATTTTTGGGACTAACCTATTAACCTAGTGCCCAGTGCCAGTTTCAGTTTTTTCCTTGTTTTTGAGTATTGCAGAAAAGGAATATCAAACGGAGTCCAAACGGAATAAAATTCTACGCTGATTTTTCTTGGACCAGAAGGAACCCAGGAGGCTTGGAGAAGAGGCCAGAAGACCTACGGGTGGGCCACAAGCCACCGGGGCGCGCCCCTGGGGGGGGGCACCCCCTGGCTTGTGGGCCCCCCGTAGCTCCTCCAACCCTAACTCTTCGCCTATAAATTCAGAAATATTCCCCCAATACCAAAGGGAGCCACGAAAATACTTTTCCGTCACCGCAAGCCTCTGTTCCCGTGAGATCCCATCTTGGGGCCTTTTCCGGCGATCTGTCGGAGGGGGATTCGATCACGGAGGGCCTCTACATCAACACCATTGCCCTTCCGATGATGCGTGAGTAGTTTACTTCAGACCTTCGGGTCCATAGCTAGTAGCTAGATGGCTTCTTCTCTCTCTATGTTCTTCAATACCATGTTCTCCATGATCTTCATGGAGATCTATCCGATGTAATACTCTTTTGCGGTGTGTTTATCGACATCCGATGAATTGTGGGTTTATGATCAGATTATCTATGAATATTATTTGAATCTTCTCTGAATTCTTATATGCATGATTTCATATCTTTGTAAGTCTCTTCGAGTTATTGGTTTGGTTTGGCCAACTAGATTGATAATTCTTGCAATGGGAGAAGTGCTTAGTTTTGGGTTCAATCTTGCGGTGTCCTCACCCAGTGACAAAGTAGGGGTAGCGAGGCACGTATTTGTATTGTTGCCATCGAGGATAAAAAGATGGGGTTTTCATCATATTGCTTGAGTTTATCCCTCTACATCATGTCATCTTACCTAATGCGTTACTCTGTTCTTCATGAACTTAATACTCTAGATGCAGGCAGGAGTCGGTCGATGTGTGGAGTAATAGTAGTAGATGCAGAATCGTTTCGGTCTACTTGACACGGACGTGATGCCTATATGCATAATCATTGCCTTGGATATCGTCATAACTATGCGCTTTTCTATCAATTGCTCGACAGTAATTTGTTCACCCACCGTATTATTTTCCTTCAAGAGAGAAGCCTCTAGTGAAACCTATGGCCCCCGGGTCTATTTTCCATATTATATTTTCAGATCTATAAACTAAAAAACACAAAAATACTTTGCTGCAATTTATTTACTTTTATTTTAATTATCGTTTTAGTAATCTTTTATATCTATCTCTACCGGATCTCATCCTTGCAAATGACCGTGAAGGGATTGACAACCCCTTTATAGCGTTGGGTGCAAGTGTTTGATTGTTTGTGCAGGTGCATAGATTGGGGCCTTGCTTGTACCTCCTACTGGATTGATACCTTGGTTCTCAAAACTGAGGGAAATACTTATCTACTTTGTTGCATCACCCTTTCCTCTTCAAGGGAAAACCAACGCAAGCTCAAGAAGTAGCAGAGGCTGGCTGTGCCAAGTGGTGGCGCAGCTGTGGGGGGGGGGGCAAAAAACGAGGTGGTGGCTTAGGGTTTCCAAAAATAGAGGGCTAGGACGTCTCTTTATAGCAGGGGGAGCTAGGTTTAGGGGTTTTAGCTCGTTTTCGGACCCTCCAATCGCGATCAGAAGGCTCCGATCGGAGGGAGGTGCTAGGCTGGGCTAGTGGGCTGTATAGAGTGCCTTGGGATGAGAAGAGAGGGATGTTTTGCAGCCCGACACAGGTTTTAGAAATACCGAAAACGTCCGATAATTTGACTGACTATAGTGTCGCTATAGTTATCCGTTGGTGTATCAAACGACCTCCGAATGTGACGAAATTTGGCAGGAGGTCTAGCTACACTATATTAAGACCGCACGCCAACTTTCAACCCATTCCAAGAATGTTTTATATGCTCTTTTAAAAAGCAATATTTTAACGATGCCGCGGGCGCGTGCGTGTTTGGTTGGCCATGAAACGGTCGTCGACGAGAACGGGGAGAATCGACAACTATGAACGGATGCAAGTTTTGAAAAATGATGGCGATGGAGTGTTGATGCAATGTGAATGAAGTGGATGATGCGATGATGAATGCGACAAACAAATAAATCACACGACGAAAGTCGGAATAACTGGAAGGCATCTGGAGCGTCGGTCCCGGGCTGTTATATGAAGACCTCGGGCCTTTGAGGAAGCCCGTCATCAGAATATAGAAGCCAAGTTCTATAATGAAAAATTCCCACTAGCATATGAAAATGACAACTTAGGAGACTCTCTATATGAAGAACACGGTGCCTCTTTGAGGCACAAGTGTGGTAAAGGATAGTAGCAAAGTCCCTTCTCTCTTTTTCTCCCGTTCATTCTTTTTTTTTCTTTCTTTTCTTCTTCTTTTTCTTTCTTTCCTTTTCTTTTCCTTTTCTTTTCTTTTTCTTTTTCTCTTTTTTTCTTGGTGGGCTCATTTGGCCTCCCCCATTTTTCATTTTTCATCCGGAGCTCATCCCGACTTGTGGGGAATCATTGCCCCACCATCCTTTCCTCACTGGGACAATGCTCTAATAATGACACTTTTATTTACCTCACTGGGACAATGCTCTAATAATGACACTTTTATTTACTTACTACTCAATGATACGTCTCCAACGTATCTATAATTTTTTATTATTCCATGCTATAATACTATCATTCTAGGATGCCTTCTGGGTGATTATTTACCAATTCATATTATTTTTGAGTACTAACCTATTAATCCAGTGCCCACTGGCAGTTGTTGTTTTCTGCGTGTTTTTAACTTTTCAGGTTTAAAAGAAGTCCAATTGCCCCGAATTTTTTTTAATGATTTTTTCTGGACCAAAAGAAGACCTGGAAGCTTTGGGAGGAGACCAGAGGCCTCACAAGGGAGGGAGCACACAACAGGGCGCGCCCAGGGGGGTGGCCGCGCCCTATTGCGTGTTGGCCCCCTCGGGTGGCCCCCGACGCCCCTCTTTGGCCTATAAATTCTCATTAATCCCCAAAACCCTAGAGAGCCTGCTGAAATATTTTCTATCCACCGCCGCAAGTCTCTGTTCCGCCGTGTGCCCATCTGGTGCCCTGTTTTGGTGCCCTGCCGGAGGGGGGATCGATCACGGAGGGCCTCTTCATCAACCTTGCTACTCCCATGGTGATGTGTGAGTAGTTCCCTATAGACCTATGGGTCCGTAGTTAGCACCTAGATGGCTATCTCTCTCTCTTGATCTTCAATACAAAGTTCAATGCATCTTCGCGGTGATCTATTCGATGTAATCACTTTGTGCGGTGCGTTTGTTGGGATCTGATGAATTGTTGGTTTATGTTCAGATTATTCATGAAAAAGATTTGAGTCTTCTCTGAAATCTATTATGATTCTTATTTCCATGATTATTATAGCTTCGTAAATCTCTCCGATCTATTGAAATAGTTTGGCCAACTAGATTGATATTTCTTCAGTGAGAGGGGTGCGTTGTAGTGGGTTCAACCTGACGGATTTCTATATCCCAGTGACAAAGTACGAGACAAGATACGTCTTTGTGTTGTTGCCACTAATGATAAAACGATGGGGTTAATTCATATTGATTGAATTATCTTTGTCAACATCATGTCATTGTTCTCCAATCATTACTCTGTTTTACTTAATACTGTAGATGCATGCTGGCTAGCGGTCGATGAGTGGAGTAATAGTAATAGGTGCAGGCAGGAGTCGGCCTATTTGCTTATGGATGTGATTCCTATATATACATGATCATTGCTGTGAATAAAGATTGCATAACTATGCGCTTTTTTATCAATTGCCCAACAGTAATTTGTTTACCTACCGTATGCCTACTACATGAGAGATGCCACTAGCGAACACTACGGCCCCCGGGTCTATTCATCCATATATTTACAAAAGCTTTCAATACCTTGCTGTAATTTATTCCCTTTTATTTTATTTAGCAATTTGCAATATTTAACTTTCATCCATATACTTCACTAGCTTGCAAATAACGAGTCCAAGGGGATTGACAACCCTCTTGCCCGCGTTGGGTGCAAGTGTTTGCTCCTTTGTGTGCAGTCGCTGAAGACGGGGCTTCCATGCTACTCCTATTGGTTCGATAAACCTTGGCTCTCTACTGCGAGAAATACTTATTTATATTATGCTGCATCACCCGTTCCTCTTCACGGAAAACCCAACGCAGATCACAAGTATCACTCAATATAACAACTCAATGATGAAAAAGAAATGACTCTATATGAATGCCTCTTCCAGTGTACCAGGATGTGCAATGGTCTAGCGTAACATGTAAACAATGATGAACGGTGGTTGTGCCACAAATACTATGTCAGCTACATGATCATGCAAAGCAATATAATGATGAACACACAAGTTATGTGACGTAACAGTGGAAGTTACATGGCAATATATCTCGGAATGGCTATGAAAATGTCATAATAGGTAGGTATGGTGGCTGTTTTGAGGAAGATATTGTTGGAAATATGCCCTAGAGGCAATAATAAAATGGTTATTATTATATTTCCTTGTTCATGATAATCGTTTATTATCCATGCTATAATTGTATTGATTGGAAACTCAAATACATGTGTGGGTACATAGACAACACTGTGTCCCTAGTATGCCTCTAATAGACTAGCTCGTTGATCAAAGATGGTCAAGGTTTCCTAGCCATAGACATGAGATGTCATTTGATAATGGGATCACATCATTAGGAGAATGATGTGATGGACAAGACCCAAACTATGAACATAACATATGATCGTGTCAGTTTATCGCTATTGTTTTGTGCATGTCAAGTATCTGTTCCTATGACCATGAGATCATGCAACTCACTGACACCGGAGGAATACCTTGTGTGTGTCAAACGTCGCAACGTAACTGGGTGACTATAAAGATGCTCTACAGGTATCTCCGAGGGTGTCTGTTGAGTTGGCATGGATCAAGACTGAGATTTGTTACTCCGTATGACGGAGAGGTATCTCAGGGCCCACTCGGTAATACAACATCACAATGAGCCTTGCAAGCAATGTGACTAAAGTGTTAGTCACGGGATCTTGTGTTATGGAACGAGTAAAGAGACTTGCCGGTAACGAGATTGAACTAGGTATAGAGATACCGATGATCGAATCTCGGGCAAGTAACATATCGAAGAACAAAGGGAATAGCATACGGGATTAACTGAATCCTTGACATAGAGGTTCAACCGATAAAGATCTTCATAGAATATGTAGGAACCAATATGTGCATCCAGGTCCTGCTATTGGTTATTGACCGTAGAGGTGTCTCGGTCATGTCTACATAGTTCTCGAACCCGCGGGGTCTGCACACTTAAGGTTCGGTGACGTTTCGATATAGTTGAGTTATGTGTGTTGGTGACCGAAGGTTGTTTGGAGTCCCGGATGAGATCCCGGACGTCACGAGGAGCTCCGGAATGGTCCGGAGGTAAAGATTGATATATAGGAAGTCTTGTTTTGGCCACCGGAAAAGTTTCGGGTGTTTCCGGTAGTGTACCGGGAGTGCCGGGAGGGTCCCGGAGGGCCATCGGGAGGGGCCACTCACGCCGAGAGGCCACATGGGCCTTAGGGGTGGTGCACCAGCCCTTAGTGGGCTGGGCAAGCCAGCCCCTAGGGGCCCATGCGGCTGGGGTGAGAGGAAAGGGCAAAAGCCCAAAAGGGGAAGGGTTTCCAAGTGGGGGACGAGTCCTACTAGGAGTAGGATTGGAGTCCAACTCCCTCTCCTCCCACTTCGGCCGACCCTAGGGGAGGATCCCTAGGGCGCCGGCCCCTCCCCTCCCTCCTATATATACTAGAGAGAGAGAGGGCCATAGCACTTTAACCCAATAGGCCACGATGCAGCCCTCTCTCCCAATAGATCGTTTCCTCTAGTTTTCAGCGGCGCTTAGGCGAAGCCTAGCTAGAACAGTTCCACCACCGCCGCCGCCGCGCCATCGTGCTGCCGGAGAACTCACCTACCTCTCCGCTCCCTCTTACTGGATCAAGAAGGCGGAGATTGTCATCGAGCTGTACGTGTGCTGAACGCGGAGGTGCCGTCCGTTCGGCACTAGATTGGAAGGACCGTGATTGGATCGCGGGACGGATCGTGATTGGATTACGAGACGGATCGTGATGGGATCGCGGGACGGCTAGCGATTTGGATCGCGAAGACGTTCGACTACATCAACCGCGTTTCTTAACGCTTCCCTCTTAGCGATCTACAAGGGTATTTAGATCCACTCTCCCTCTCGTAGATGCTCATCACCATGGATAGATCTTGCGTGTGCGTAGGAAATTTTTTGTTTGCCATGCAACATTCCCCAACAGTGGCATCATGAGCCAGGTCTATGTGTAGATGAGATCACGAGTAGAACACAAAGGAGTTTGTGGGCGTTGATATTCAAATTGCTTCCTCCCTTGGTCTTTTCTTGATTCGGCGGTATTGTGGGATGAAGCGGCCCGGACCAACCTTACTCGTATGCTTACGAGAGACTGGTTCCATCAACTGACATGTAACTTCGTTGCATAAAGATGGCTGGCGGGTGTCTGTTTCTCCCACTTTAGTTGGATCGGATTCGACAAAGGCGGTCCTTGAGAAGGTTGAATAGCAATTTGTGTATCACCGTTGTGGTTTTGCGTAGGTAAGAATTGTTCTTGCTAGATACCCGTAGCAGCCACGTAAAACTTGCAACAACAATTAGAGGACATCTAACTTGTTTTTGCAGGGTATGTTCTGATGTGATATGGCCAATTACATGATGAGATATATGTGATGTATGAGATGATCATGTTTTGTATAGAATATCACGACTTGCATGTCGATGAGTACGGCAACCGGCAGGAGCCATAGGGTTGTCTTTAATTAATTTTCGGTGTTTTTGCTTTACTTTATCGCTATGAGTTAGCAATAGTCGTAGAAGCAACAGTCGGCGTGACAACCTCATGGCGACACATTGATGGAGATCAAGATGATGGAGATCATGGTGTCATGCCGGTGACGATGGAGATCATGCCGGTGCTTTGGAGATGGAGATCAAAAGCACAAGTTCATGGCCATATCATGTCACTTATGATTTGCATGTGATGTTAATCCTTTTATGCATCTTATTTTGCTTAGGACGACGGTAGCATTATAAAGTGATCCTTCACTTAAATTTCAAGATAAAATTGTGTTCTCCTCGAGTGTGCACCGTTGCGAAAGTTCGTTGTTTCGAGACACCACGTGATGATCGGGTGTGATAGACTCTACGTTCGCATACAACGGGTGCAAGCCAGTGTTGCACAAGCGGAACACTCGGACGAGCCTAGCATGTACAGACATGGCCTCGGAACACAAGAGACCGAAAGGTCGAACATGAGTCATATAGTAGATATGATCAACATGGAGATGTTCACCATTGAAACCACCTCATCTCACGTGATGATCGGACTTGGGTTGGTGAATTTGGATCATGTGACACTTGAATGACCTGAGGGATGTCAATTTGAGTGGGAGTTTTTAAGTAATATGATTAACTAAACTCATTATCACGAACATAGTCAAAATGTCTTTGCAAATTATGTTGTAGATTACTAACTCGCGCTGTAGCTCCCTTGATTTTTATATGTTCCTAGAGAAATAGAGTTGAAAGATGATGGTAGCAATAATGCGGACTGGGTCCGTGATCTGAGGATTGTCCTCATTGCTACACGGAAGGCTTATGTCCTTAATGCACCGCTCGGTGCGCCACCCTGTAACACCCCTGGATTATCAGCTATAGTAACCTAGGTGATCAAGCTACAGTGCTCACAAGTTTAAACTAATCCATTTTTGCTACACAATGTTTGATCACAATTGGAATCATATCTCATTTCAAATCCCTTTTGAATTTCAAAATATAAGTTAATAAGTGGTTTAAATATTTTGGCTAACCTGAAAACTAAAATCATGTTTGGGTTACAAATATTCATATGGTATTTATAAAATTGGAACCAATGATACGTCTCCATCGTATCTACTTTTCCAAACTCTTTTGCCCTTGTTTTGGACTCTAATTTGCATGATTTGAATGGAACTAACCCGGACTGACGCTGTTTTCAGCAGAATTGCCTTGGTGTTATTTTTGTGCAGAAATAAAAGTTCTCGGATTGACCTAAAAATTTACGGAGAATATTTTTGGAATTAATAAAAAAATACTGGCGAAAGAATCAACCATAGAGGGGCCACCACCTGGTCACAAGCCAGGGGGCGCCCCCCCCTAGGGCGCGCCCCCTGTCTTGTGGGGCCCCTGGAGCTCCTCCGACCTCGTTTCCACTCCTATATATTCCTATTCGTGGAGAAAAAATCAAGGAGAAGAGTTCATCGCGTTTTACGATACGGAGCCGCCGCCACCTCCTGTTCTTCCTCGGGAGGGCAGATCTGGAGTCTGATTTGGGCTCCGGAGAGGGGAAATCTAGGGCTGGGCGTTCGGTTTATATGGTTAATATGGTTCGGTTTATTCGGTTTTTTATAATTTCGGTTTTCAAGAAATAGAAACCGAAATAATCACACAAAATTTAGAAACCGAACCATATTAACCATAATATATCGGTTCGGTTTGTTCGGTTAACCGAAAAACCAAAATACATGCACTTGTCAGTATAAGTGTAATGACTCAAGAGCACTGATTTGGATTGTCTAATATGCATAAAATAATCACAAGAGCTAGCAACCTTAATATCTATGGTATATTCGGTCAAGCAAACTAGTAAACATAATTAAGTAAAAAAATCACATCAAACCTGAAATGTATTATGTGCGGAGAAATATGTGATGCCTGCAAACTATTGCACTTTTGGAAGCAAGGTATTACATGGGGTATCTTACATATCGGTTTGTTCGGTCTATTCGGTTTCTGTGTACTGAAAACCGAACAAAAACAAAAGACCGAACAACCTTAAAATTTCCCACCGAACCAAAAATCGAACCACCAAATTAACCGACAAATCGGTTAATACGGTTCGGTTCGGTTTGGTTTTTCGGTTTTCGGTTTTACAGTGCCCACCCCTAGGGAAATCGACGCCGTCGTCATCACCAACCATCCTTCATCACCAATTTCATGATGCTCTCCGCCGTTCGTGAGTAATTCCATCGTAGGCTTGCTAGACGGTGATGGGTTGGATGAGATTTACCATGTAATCGAGTTAGTTTTGTTAGGGTTTGATCCCTAGTATCCACTATGTTCTGAGATTGATGTTGCTATGACTTTGCTATGCTTAATGCTTGTCACTAGGGCCCGAGTGCCATGATTTCAGATCTGAACCTATTATGTTTTCATGAATATATATGTGTTCTTGATCCTATCTTGCAAGTTGTAGACACCTATTACGAGTTATGATCTGCATCCCCCAGGGTGACAATAACTGGGATTCTTTCCGGTGATTACCGTAGTTTGAGGAGTTCATGTATTCACTAAGTGCTAATGCTTTGGTCTGGTTCTCTATTAAAAGGAGGCCTTAATATCCCTTAGTTTCCATTAGGACCCCGTTGCCACGGGAGGGTAGGACAAAAGATGTCATGCAAGTTCTTTTCCAGAAGCACGTATGACTATATATGGAATACATGCCTACATTACATTGATGAATTGGAGCTAGTTCTGTGTCACCCTATGTTATAACCGTTGCATGATGAATGCCATCCGACATAATTATCCATCACTGATCCATTGCCTACGAGCTTTTCACATATTGATCTTTGCTAAGTTACTTCTCTGTTGGTACTGTTACAATCACTACAACACTACTACTGTCACTTTGCCATCGTTACCGTTACTTCCATACTACTTTGCTACTGAATACTTTGCTGTAGATATTAAGTCTTTCAGGTGTGGTTGAATTGACAACTCAGCTGCTAATACTCGAGAATATTCTTTGGCTCCCCTTGTGTCGAATCAATAAATTTGGGTTGAATACTCTACCCTGGAAAATTGTTACGATCCCCTATACTTGTGGGTTATCAAGACCTTTTTCTGGCGCCGTTGCCGGGGAGCATAGCTCTATTCTCTGAGTCACTTGGGATTTATATCTATTGATCACTATGAAGAATCTGAAAGATGCTAAAACCAAGATCTATCCCTCAACTACGAGGAGAGGTAAGGAACTGCCATCTAGCTCTGCACTTGATTCACCTTCCGTTATGAGTAAGTTTGCGACACTACCACCTGCTAGTAATCCTGATACGTCGCAAGTAATTGATGATGCCACTTCTGCTATGCATGATGCTTATGATGATACTTTGCTTGATACTACTGTGCCACTGGGTGAATTTCTTGATGAACAAATTGCTAGAGTGAATGCTGAAACTGATGATATTTCTGAATCTGATGAAATTATTGAAACTGAACACTATGATACACCTGCTAGATCTAGCTCTCCTGGATATGAATTGCCTGATATACCTGAGGGTTATGTTATGGAAGGAGAGGTAGCTAGGGACTTTCTTGCTTGTAAAGATAGAGATGATCTTAAGAAATTGCTATGCAAGTGGAAGGAAAAATCTTTGAACGCTAGAATGCAATATGATCCCAAGTTTGCTACTTCACCTATCTTTGTTACTGATAAAGATTATGAATTCTCTGTCGATCCTGAGTTAATTACTTTGGTTGAATCTGATCCTTTCCATGGTTATGAATCTGAAACTGTTGTGGCACATCTTACTAAATTGAATGATATAGCCACCCTATTTACTCATGAGGAAAAAATTCGTTATTACTATATTCTTAAGTTGTTTCCTTTCTCATTAAAGGGTGATGCTAATATATGGTTTAATTCTCTTGCTCCTGGTTGTGTGCGTAGTCCCCAGGACATGATATATTACTTCTCTGAAAAAAAAATTCCTGCCCATAAGAAACAAGCTGCCTTGCAGGAAATATTTAACATTGTGCAAATTGAAGAAGAGAGTCTCCCACAAGCTTGGGGGAGGCTTCTCCAATTACTTAATGCTTTGCCTGACCATCCTCTCAAGAAAAACGAAATACTTGATATCTTTTATAATGGACTAACCGATGCTTCTAGGGACCACCTAGATAGTTGTGTTGGTTGTGTTTTCAGGGAACGAACTGTTGAACAAGCTGAACTACTATTGAATAATATATTGAGTAATGATAATGATTGGACTATTCTCGAACCACCTCCAAAGCCAACTCCGAAGAAAAGAGGTATTCTATTTCTCAGTCCTGAAGATATGCAAGAGGCAAAGAAATCTATGAAAGAAAAAGGTATTAAAGCTGAAGATGTTAAGAATCTACCACCTATTGAAGAAATACATGGTCTTGATAAACCGACACAGGTAGTAGAGGTAAATTCTCTCTGTAGATTTGATGAAGGTGATATTCCTTATAATAAGTCTGCTAGTCAATGCTTGGATGAGTTTGATAACTTTATTGTTAAGCAAGAAAATTTCAATGCTTATGTTAGTAGACAACTGAAACATAATGCTTACATGCTTGATCGCTTAGGTGAGTATTTGAGTAGAACTGTTAATGATCTTAAACTTATTAGTAAACATGCCTCCATTGTAACTACTCAAGTAGAACAAGTACTTAAGGCGCAAAATGATTTGCTTAATGAGATGATTAGTAAGAACAATGATCATTCTGTTAGAGTTGTGACTCGAGGTGGTAGAATGACTCAGGAACCTTTGTATCCTGAGGGCCATCCTAAGAGAATTGAGCAAGATTCTCAGAGTGTTAATACTGATGCACCTAGTCGTCCCAGTAATAGTAGGAAAAAGAATGACGATAGGAGTTTGCATGCTGCTAGTGAACCTGTTATAGATTCACATGAAAACCCAAATGATATTTCTATTTCTGATGCTAAAACACAATCTGGTAATGAACATGAGCCCAGTGATAATATTAATGATGATGTTCATGTTGATGCTCAACCTAGTAATGATAATGATGTGGAGACTGAACCTGCTGCTGATCTTGATAACCCACAACCTAAAAATAAAAGATATGATAAAAGAGACTTTGTCGCTAGGAAGCATGGTAGAGAAAGAGAACCTTGGGTTCAGAAACCCATGCCCTTTTCCTCCTAAACCATCCAAGAAAAAGGATGATGAAGATTTTGAACGCTTTGTTGAAATGCTTAGACCTGTCTTTTTGCGTATGCGCTTGACTGATATTCTGAAAATGTCTCCTTATGCCAAGTATATGAAAAATATTGTGACAAATAAAAGAAAGATACCGGAAGCTGAGATTTCCACCATGCTCGCTAATTATACTTTTAAAGGTGGAATACCAAAGAAACTAGGAGATCCCGGAGTACCTACTATACCATGCTCTATTAAAGGAAATTATGTTAAAACTGCTTTATGCGATCTTCGAGCTGGTGTTAGTGTTATGCCTTTCTCTTTGAATCGTAGACTTGATTTGAATAAGTTCACACCTACTGAAATCTCTTTGCAAATGGCTGATAAATCAACTGCTTTACCCATCGGTATTTGCGAGGATGTGCCTGTTGTGGTTGCAAATGTTACTATTCTAACGGACTTTGTTATTCTTGATATTCCTGAGGACGACAGTATGTCGATCATCCTTGGTAGACCTTTTTGAATACTACAGGGGCTGTTATTGATTGCAACAAGGGCAATGTCACTTTTCATGTTAATGGTAATGAGCATACGGTACACTTTCCGAAGAAACAACCTCAAGTTCATAGTATCAACTCCATTGGAAAAATTTCAACAATTATTATTGGAGACTTTGAATTCCCTCTCCCTACTGTCAAGAAGAAATATGATATACTTATTGTTGGGGACATGCATATCCCCATTGAGGTAACCTAGTGTCATTCGAAAATTCTCCAGTTCCGTGTCATTCGAAAAAAGTTTGTCAATAAGACTTGATCAACCTTATTGATGGATTCTTTTTAACGGGCATGAGAGGGGTGAATTTAGAAAGCACGACCTTCTGTGCTTAACTTTTACTTTATGTTATTTAGATTTATTAAAGCAAGAATGCTATTATTCTTCTGTTTTCCGTTTTATCATTGCAATAGAAAAATGACCTGAAAATAAAAGTCCTCAGAATTCCCTGAAAATTTAGTATGATTTTTTCTGGATTATTTAAGAATTTTTGGCACTGAAAATACATCAGGGGGCTACACCAGTGGGCCACAAGCCTACAGGGCGCGCCCACCCCCCTAGGCACGCCCCCTGGCTTGTGGGTCCCACGTGGGGCCCCCTCACTTATTCCAGCCACCATCCACTTCGTCTTCCTCTAGAAAAAATCCCACCATTGCTCAAACCCGTGTTCTAGCTCATCTTGCTGCCATTTTTGATCTCCTTGCTCAAAGCTCCATTTGCAAAACTGTTTTAGGGGATTGCTCATCGGTATGTGACTCCTCCAATGATCCAATTAGTTTTTGTCCTAGTGCTTTATATATTGCAAATTTTTGCTGCTGTGGTGACCTTATTCTTGAGCTTGCAAATGAGTGGAACCCTCAGTATCCTCCGGAGTATCCCGGAGATGGTTATTTCCAGCCATGGCCCTAGACCAACTTAGGCCAAAAGCCTAAGCTTGGGGGAGTACGTATTTCTAACCGACATTACATTCATGTTCACACACTCATTTCAGTTGTCGGTGTTCATACTTTTTCATTGTACCATCCATGGCATTGTATTTCTTCTTTTTCGTTTTCTTCTTGTGTGTTTAATTAACTTTAAGAAAATCCAAAAAAATTAGTTCTAGCTTTACCTTCTAGTTTGTTTAGTTGTAGTATTAAAAAAAACCCAAAAAGATTTCTCGTTCTTCTTTTGCTTGTTGGGAGCTTTCCCGTGTAAATAGTTTTCTCGTTCTTGTTTTGAAATTTCTTTCCTTTGGGTCATAAGGAGAAGGCCACGATGACATGTTGAGTGGCTCTCATATGCATTATTGTTTATCTATCAGAGAGCCCATATTACCTTGCCTTCTCCTTTGAGTTCTTGCTTGCAGATTCCAGCTTAGTCCAATGCACGTGCACTCTTATTATTATTCACACCGTTCGGTCGTGCAAGTGAAAGGCAATATTGACGATATATGATGAAATGATTGAGATGGAGAAAAGCTGGTATGAACTCGACCTATTTTGTTTTTGTAAATATGATTAGCTCATCGTTCTGGATTCAGCTCGTTATGGATTGAACATGTTTGCAATGACAATTAGAGATTATAGTTACTCATGCCATGCTTAATCAACTAAGAGTATATAATGGTTTGTCTTGAGTGCCAACATGCGTTTTAAAATGGTTGTGATGTAGTATGATAGGATGGTATCCTCCTCTGAATGATTCAAGTGGCTTGACTTGGCACATGTTCATGCATGTAGTTGAAACAAAACCAACATAGCCTCCACGATGTTCATGTTCATGGTGATTTATATCCTACTCATGCTTGCATTCAATGTTAGTTAATCTCAAAGCATGTTTATGACTGTTGTCGCTCTCTAGTTGGTCGCTTCCCAGTCTTCTGCTAGCCTTCACTTGTACTAAGCGAGAATAATGCTTGTGCATCCATTTCCATAAACCCAAAGTTGTTCCATATGAGTCCACCATACCTACCTATATGCGGTATTTACCTGCCATTCCAAGTAAATTTGCATGTGCCATACTCTAAACCTTCAAATAAATATTCCGTTTTGTATGCCCGATTCGCTCATGTAGCGACTGGGGGCTGTCAGTATCTTCCATGCTAGGTGGGTTATTCTCTCGATATGTGTTGATTCACTATCATTCACGAGAAAGTGGCTGGTATTCGGGATGCCCAGTTCCATGCTCAAAAATTCAAATCAAAATATAATAAAACAAAACTCCCCCAGGATTGTGTTTGTATGGACGGTACCCGTGGATTCGGCCCGCTGTGAAGTGTGATCGATTGGTGGAGGGGGAGTAAAAACTTTACTATTCAGTTTGGGAACCGCCTATAATGTATCTAGCATGGAAGATATCGAGATCTCTTGGTTGTTATGTTGACAATGAAAGCATATCTCTCAAAATTATTATTCATCCCTGTTTTAAAAGCTCGAGCTCTGGCACCTCTGCAAATCAATGCTTCCCTCTGCGAAGGGCCTATCTACTTTACTTTTCTGTTGAGTCATCATCATCTTATAAAAGGCACCAGTTAGAGAGCACCACCGTCATTTGTATGCTTTGTTATTAATTGATATTGAGTATGAGTGTGACTAGATCTCTTTTACCATGAATTACAATGTCTAGTCAGTCCTTGTTCTTCAGAGGTGCTCTGCATTTATGTTTTGCGGTCTCAGAAAGGGCTAGCGAGATACCATTATATCATATTGAATCATGATTGTTTTGATAAAATTGTTGTCATCCGAGACTTATTATTATTGCTCGCTAGTTGGTTATACCATTAATATGAGTAAATGTGAGACCTAAGTGTTATTGTGAATGTGGTTAGTCTATAATCTTTGCTGAAAATCTGAACATCAGTTAGACATATTTACAACAGCAAGATCAAACAGAGTTTGTAAAAGTTTTTCTTTATCACTTTCAGTTTGTCAACTGAATTGCTTGAGGACAAGCAATGGGTTAAGCTTGGGGGAGTTGATACGTCTCCGCCGTATCTACTTTTCCAAACTCTTTTGCCCTTGTTTTGGACTCTAATTTGCATGATTTGAATGGAACTAACCCGGACTGACGCTGTTTTCAGCAGAATTGCCTTGGTGTTATTTTTCTGCAGAAATAAAAGCTCTCGGATTGACCTGAAAAATTTACGGAGAATATTTTTGGAATTAATAAAAAATACTGGCGAAAGAATCAACCGGAGAGGGGCCACCACCTGGTCACAAGCCAGGAGGGCGCGCCACCCTGTCTTGTGGGGCCCCTGGAGCTCCTCCGACCTCGTTTCCACTCCTATATATTCCTATTCGTGGAGAAAAAAATCGAGGAGAAGAGTTCATCGCGTTTTACGATACGGAGCCGCCGCCACCTCCTGTTCTTCCTCGGGAGGGCAGATCTGGAGTCTGATTTGGGCTCTGGAGAGGGGAAATCGACGCCGTCGTCATCACCAACCATCCTTCATCACCAATTTCATGATGCTCTTCACCGTTCGTGAGTAATTCCATCATAGGCTTGCTGGACGGTGATGGGTTGGATGAGATTTACCATGTAATCTAGTTAGTTTTGTTAGGGTTTGATCCCTAGTATCCACTATGTTCTGAGATTGATGTTGCTATGACTTTGCTATGCTTAATGCTTGTCACTAGGGCCCGAGTGCCATGATTTCAGATCTGAACCTATTATGTTTTCATGAATATATATGTGTTCTTGATCCTATCTTGCAAGTTGTAGACACCTATTACGAGTTATGATCCGCATCCCCCAGGGTGACAATAACTGGGATTCTTTCCGGTGATTACCGTAGTTTGAGGAGTTCATGTATTCACTAAGTGCTAATGCTTTGGTCCGGTTCTCTATTAAAAGGAGGCCTTAATATCCCTTAGTTTCCATTAGGACCCCGCTGCCACGGGAGGGTAGGACAAAAGATGTCATGCAAGTTCTTTTCCATAAGCACGTATGACTATATATGGAATACATGCCTACATTACATTCATGAATTGGGGCTAGTTCTGTGTCACCCTATGTTATAACCGTTGCATGATGAATGCCATCCGACATAATTATCCATCACTGATCCATTGCCTACGAGCTTTTCACATATTGATCTTTGCTAAGTTACTTCTCTGTTGCTACTGTTACAATCACTACAACACTGCTACTGTCACTTTGCCATCGTTACCGTTACTTCCATACTACTTTGCTACTGAATACTTTGCTACAGATATTAAGTCTTTCAGGTGTGGTTGAATTGACAACTCAGCTGCTAATACTCGAGAATATTCTTTGGCTCCCCTTGTGTCGAATCAATAAATTTGGGTTGAATACTCTACCCTCGAAAACTGTTGCGATCCCCTATACTTGTGGGTTATCAACCAACATTTTTTAAAGTATTTTAGTGCCTCAGAACAATTATAACAGAGGCCAAAACAATTAATTAAATACCTTTTCCTTTATGAAAATTCCAAACTTATTGGAAATGCCCCCAAACTTTTTGTGGCATTACTGTTTATTGCAGGGTAATTAATGGGTCTAGTTGCAAAAATTACAAAAGTCATTGATGTTGGAAATATACTGAAACAGATTTTAGATAAATCAAAACAGGAATTTAAATAAATAAAAAAAGGCCCCCCTCCCCGTTTCCCCCCTGGGCCTTAGCCCATTTCCCCCCAGTCGGCCCACCAGCTCCCCATCCCTAACCTCCTGCTACAGGGAGGCAAGGGGGGATCGTGGCGGCCATCCGGCCGGCGAAGGCGCCGTGGCGGCCATCCATCGACCGCCCCCCTCCCTTAAAACGTCGGCGAGCCCCCTCCCCGCGAACCCTAACCCTCGCCTCCCCCCTCGCGCCCCCGTCGGTCTCTCACCGCGCTCGGGCTCGCCCGAGGCCGTCGCTGTTGCCGTCCCCTCGTCGCCGGTCCCCGCTGCTCCGGATTGTCCCCGGCCGCCCCAATCGCGCCATCCGCCTCGTGGTGAGCTCCTCGTTCCATGCCGAGCTGCAAACCAAGCCGGGGTGGCCTGTGAGCTCTCCATCGCCGTCGTCTTCGTCGCGTACATCGTCGTCGTCCGTCGCCGATTGCCACTGCTCCGGTCCACCCCTCGCCTCCCCGAGCACTTCACTGGGCTCGCGGTGAGCTCCCGCTCGAAACCCCTCTTTGCCCTGCTCGTATTTGTGCCCGAATCCGCCGATGCCTTAGTAGCCGAAGCTCGTCGCCGCCCGCTCGCTGCTCCTGTCGCGCGCTCGCCCGCGAGCCCGTGCTGCGCCCGAGGCACACCCTGGCAGCGCCCTCGCACGCGCGCCATGCCTGCTGGCCGCGCGCCCATGCGTGCCGCAACGCAGCCGCCCGTTCCCGTCGCTGCTTTGCTGCTTGGTGCCGCGCAGCTGCTCTGTCGCCTGCTGCTGCGCTGCTTCTGCTAGTACTGCTGCTGCTGCCTTGCCGCCGCTGCTGCTTACTACTGCTGCTGTCGCTTGCTGCTGCTCGGCTGCTCGTTGCTTGCTGCTGCTCCGGCTGCTCACCTACTGCTACTTGTTGCTGCTCTACGCTGCTGCTACCGTTGCTGGCCATGGCCATGGCCATGGCCATGGCCGAGTGTGTGGTTGTGTTGTGTGTGTACGTGTATGTGAGGCCGACCCCCTGTTCAATTAGTTTTGGGTTAATTAGTAGTTTGCTTAGCTACTAGTAGATGACATGTGGACCCGATTAATTAGGTTAGTATTTATTTATTTGTTTAGGTATAGCCTATGTCATGTGGGATCCACTTCTACTATTCATGTGTTGACCAGTCAACTGTGACTAGGTCAACCCAGCCCCACTGCCCCCATTGTCATACAATGTGGCTAGAATAGCACTAGGTGACAAAAGTATTTCACTGTTTATAATTTGAATTAAATAAATTTAGCAAATCATTTAAACTTTAGAAAATCATAGAAAATAAACCGTAGCTCAGATGAAAAAGTTTTATCCATGAAAGTTGCTCAGAAAAATCCCACGAATTCGAATACGTTGTTCGTTCGTCTGTCACATGCCCCTAGCATGATGAACATGGACCTTTTGCGTTAGGTTCATCTGTTCGGTAGTAGCCCGAGACCCGGAAAATATCGTCAGATATTCTTCCGATCCATCTGCGACGTGTAGTACTGCGTTAGTGCATGCATAGCTTTGCATATTGCCATGTCATGCATTGTGTGCATCTGTCTGCCTTATATTTATTGTTTCTCCCCCCTTTTCTTACCGGTAGACCCCGAGACTGATGCTGCTGCCGGGTACGACTACGCCGTTGACGATCAGGCCTTTGCAGCAGAGCAGCAAGGCAAGCAAACCCCCCTTGAGCATTCCGATATCGCCCAATTCTTTCCCTCTCATTCTTGCATTAGATTTTGCTACTGTATTAGCTAGCTCCTATTCTGATGCATAGCCTACTTTTGGTAAACTGCTACTATACCTGTTGTTATATCAACTGCTTGGTGTAGGTTGATCAATGAATCCCCTGTGACCCCCTTAGTCCCAGTTGCCCCTGCTTCTTCATCGACGACTCGACGACTCGAAGACTTGAAGACTCGGTCAATCGACCGACAAGCCATGCCCGTCACATTCACCGCACACCCCTTAGTTGTACGATTATGCAGAGCTACTATTGAGTACCGAGGGTGACACCTCGTGAAGTACTCATGATGCTAACTCTATAGTGCAGCTAGTCGGTCGTGGTTATCGAGGGTGATTCCTCCTTCACCACCCGGACGACGACTCTGTCGTGCAGCCCCTCAAGCGTAGACCATCGAGGGT
This sequence comes from Elymus sibiricus, assembly GCA_039707655.1. Taxonomy (NCBI): domain Eukaryota; kingdom Viridiplantae; phylum Streptophyta; class Magnoliopsida; order Poales; family Poaceae; genus Elymus; species Elymus sibiricus. Next base: position 121,020,014 of record CM077671.1, on the reverse strand, counting down.
GAATCCTCTCTGGTCACCTTGACGGTTACATTGAGTGGGATCCATCGAGGGTGATTCCTCAGTTTTCCCCTTGGTGTTACAGACACACGGTTACATTTACTTTACTGTTGGTACATGATGAGGTCAGGATGACCGGAGGGTGTTTGTGTAATACGACGGGGCGTGGCCGGACATTCTTGGCCCTTGCCACAAGACCTCGAGACGGGGCGACGGGACCACATATCGTGTATCGCGCTCGTCACCGCAATTAATAAAATGCTAATGGTTTGGGTATTTGATCTGAGCGGTCATTTAACCTTTTCGCACTAACCTTCACGTGGGAGAAGTTATGGGTACTCGGCGTCGTTGTATCAGCCAAAGCTCTTCAGACGACAGCAATGGAGCGGCGCGCGCCCAGGTGGCCCGCGTAAAGCACCGTCTTGTATTAAGAGGTGCCAGGACTGACACCGGCCGCTCACGCATCGTGCAGGAGCGCAAAGGGTGAGTGGGCCCATGACCCCTACGCGCTTAGGATTTAGACCGGCGGGCTGGCCTCTCTGTTGAGCCTAGGTAGGGCGACGACGTGTTGATCTTCGAGGCCGGGCATGACCCAGGAAAGTGTGTCCGGCCAAAGGTGATCAAGCGTGATGGAAAACGTGGTGCACCCCTGCAGGGATGAAATTAACTATTCGAATAGCCGTGTCCACGGTAACAGGACGACTTGGAGTTGTACCTCGATCTATTACAACTAAAATTGTGACTTAAAATGGAAATGAATGTTGGCCCCGAGGTTGCTTCCTCGCAGGGAGTCGAGGAAGAATCTTTGGGCGTGGATACTTAATAAAAAATTGCTACAATAATATTGCTATATATGAGATACCAGTCTACTCTCTTCTAATGCTGCAAGATGCTAGTCTTCGATAGGACTAGGCCTTCCCCCTATTCTTGCTTTCTGCAGTCAGCCCAGATATAACCCCATTCCTTGATACCGATGCATACTTAGCATAGTTCTGATGTCAGTCTTGCGAGTACTTTGGATGAGTACTCACCGCTGCTTTGCTTTCTCTCCCCCCCTCGATACGATTACCGCGTTCAGATGACGGAGCCCAGGAGATGGAGTACGCCGGAGACGACTACTACACCACCGCTGGAGCCTACTACTACGTGGAGGCTGCCCCCGACCAGCAGTAGGATAGGAGGTTCCCAGGCAGGAGGCCTCGCCTCGTTCGATCCGTTGTTATGTTTGTGCTAGCCTTCTTAAGGCAAAACTTGTTTAACTTATGTCTGTACTCAGATATTATTTGCTTCCGCTGACTCGTGCTTGTCGAGCTTTGTATTCGAGCCCTCGAGGCCCCTGTCTTGTAATATGAACATGTATGACTTTAATTTGTGTCTAGTGTTGTGTTGTGATATCGATCAGTGGGTCCCTAATCTTGGTCGTACGCATTGCGTGTATGATTAGCGTACGGTCGAAATTGGGGGCGTCACACACCCCCTCAAGCGTCGTATGTAGATGTTGTGAACATCTGACAGGCATGTTTTGATGAATACTTGATAGTTCAATGCGTCATGCATTACGGCTTAGAATTGAGGCTCCAAAACGTTTTGAACGTCACGGAACATATGAGATGTTCTAAAAGCTGAAATTGGGATCTCAGGCTTGTGCCTGTGTTGAGAGGTATGAGACCTCCAACAAGATTCTTTGCCTGCAAGATGAAAGGAGAATAGCTCAATCGGTGAGCATGTGCTCAGATTGTTTGGGTGCTACAATCGCTTGAATCAAGTGGGAGTTGATCTTCCAGATAAGATAGTGACTGATATAGTTCTCCAAGTCATTTTCACTAAGCTACTAGAGCTTCGTGATGAACTATAAAATGCCAGGGATGGAAATAATGATCCCTGAGCTATTCGCGATGTTTGACACCGCGAAGGTAGAAATCAAGAAGGAGCATCAAGTGTTGATGGTTAGTGAAACCACTAGTTTTGAGAAGGGCAAGGGTAAGGAGGGAAACTTCATGGATGGCAAGTCAGTTACTGCTCCAGTGAAAAAACCCAAGGTTGAACCCAAATCCGAGACTAAGTTCTTCTATTATGAGGAGAACGGTCGCTGAAGCGGAACAACCCTAGATACTTGGTAGATAAGAAGGCTGGCAACGTCGATAGAAGTATATTTGATATACGTGTTATTGATGTGTACCTTACTAGTACTCCTAGTAGCACCTGGGTATTGGATACCGGTTCGGTTGCTAAATGTTAGTAACTCGAAATAAAAGCTACGGAATAAACGGAGGCTAGCTAAGGGTGAGGTGACGATGAGTGTTGGAAGTGTTTCCAAGGTTGATGTGATCACCATCGCACGCTCTCTCTACCTTCGGGATTAGTGATGAACCTAAATAAATGTTATTTGGTGTTTGCGTTGAGCATGAACGTGATTAGATCATGTTTATTGCAATACGGTTATTCATTTAAAGTTAGAGAATAATGGTTATTCTGTTTACATGAATAATACCTTCAATGGTGATGCACCCAATGAGAATGGTTTATTGAATCTTGATCGTAGTGATACACATGTTCATAATATTGATGCCAAAAGATACAAAGTTAATAATGATAGTACCACATACTTGTGGCACTGCCGCTAAATGTCATATTGGTGTAAAACGCATGAAGAAACTCCATGCTGATGGATCTTTGGACTCATTCGATTTCGAATCGGTTGAGACATGCGGACCATGCCTCATGGGCAAGATGACTAAGACCCCGTTTTCCGGTATAATGGAGCGGGCAAGTAACTTATTGGAAATGATACATGTTGATGTATTCGGTCCAATGAGTGTTGTAGCGTGTGATGGATATCGTTATTTTCCTACCTTCACTGATGATTTGAGTAGATATGGGGATATTTACTTAATGAAACACAAGTTTGAAACGTTTGAAAAGTTCAAACAAAATCAGAGTGAAGTTTGAGATCATCGTGACAAGAAGATAAAATGTCTACGATATGATCGTGGAGGTGAATATCTGAGTTACGAGTTTGGTATACAACTTAAGACAATGTGGAAGTTGTTTCACAACTCACGCCACCTGGAACACCATAGTGTGATGGTGTGTTCGAACGTTGTAGTCGTGCTCTATTGGATATGGTGCGAACTATGATGTCTCTTATCGATTTGCCACTATCGTTTTGGGGTTATGCATTAGCGACAACTACATTCACTTTAAAAGTGGCACCATCTAAGTCCGGTGAGATGACACCGTATGAATTTTGGTTTGGCAGAAACCTAAGCTGTCATTTCTTAATGTTTGGGGCTGCAACGCTTATGTGAAAAAGGGCTTTCACCTAATGAGTTCGAACCCAAAGCGGACAAATGCATCTTCATAGAATATCCTAACGTTACAGTTGGGTATACCTTCTATCTCAGATCCAAGGGCAAAGTGTTTGTTGCTAAAAATGGGTCCTTTCTCGAGAAAGAGTTTCTCTCGAAAGAATTGAGTGGGAGGAAGATAGAACTTGATGAGGTTGTTGAACCTTTGTTTCAACCAGAAAGTAGCGCAGCGCAGAAAGTTGTTTCTGTGGAGCCTACGTTAGTTGAAGAGGAAGTTAATGAGGATGATCATGAAGCTTCGGATCAAGTTATTGTCAAACCTCGTAGGTCGACAAGGACGCGTACTGCTCCTGAGTGGTACAGCAACCCTGTCTTAGAGGTCATGTTGTTAGACAACGATGAACCTACGAGCTATGGAGAAGCGATGATGGGCCCGGATTCCGAGAAATGGTTAGAGGCCATGAAATCCAAGATGGGATCCATGTATGAAAGCAAAGTATGGGCTTTGGAAGTATTACCTGAAGGGCAAAAGGCCATTCAGAACAAATGGATCTTTAAAAGGAAGATGGACGCGGACGGTAATGTCACCGTCTATAAAGCTCGACTTGTGGCAAAGGGTTTTTCACAGGTTCAAGGAGTTGACTACGATGAGACTTTCTCACCCGTAGCGATGCTAAAGTTTGTTGGAATTATGTTAGCAGTTGCTGCATTTTTCGATTATGAAATCTGGCAGATGGATGTCAAAACATCGTTTCCTTAACGGTATCCGTGAGGAAAGGTTGTATGTGATACAACCGGATGGTTTTGTCTGTCCTAAGGATGCTAAAATGTATGCAAGCTCCAGCGATCCTTCTATGGACTAGAGCAAGCATCTCGGAGTTGGAATATACGCTTTGATGAGGTGATCAAAGTTTTTGAGTCTATATAAAGTTTATGAGAAACTTGTATTTACAATAAAGTGAGTGGGAGCACTATAGAATTTCTGATAAGTATATGTGGATGACATATTGTTGATCGGAAATGATGTAGAATTTTTGGAAAGCATAAAGGGTTGTTTGAAAGGAGTTTTTCAAAGGAAAACCTGGAATGAAGCTACTTAAATATTGGGCATCAGGATCTATAGAGATAGATCAAGACATCTGATAAGACTTTCAATGAGTACATACCTTGACAAGATTTTGAAAGAGTTCAAAATGGATCAGTCAAAGAAAGAGTTCTTGCCTGATTTGTAAGGTGTGGAGTTGAGTGACACTCAAAGCTCGACCACGGCAGAAGAAAGAGAAAGGACGGAGGTCGTCCCCTATGCCTTATCCATAGGCTCTGTATAGTATGCCATGCTGTGTACCGCACCTAGTGTGTGCCTTACCATGAGTCTGTCAAGGGGTACAAGAGTGGTCCAGGAGTGGATCACTGGACAGCGGTCAAAATTATCCTTAGTAACTAGAGGACTAAGGAAATGTTTCTCGGTTATGGAGGTGATAAGGAGTTCGTCGTAAAGGGTTACGTTGATGCAAGCTTTGACACCTATCCAGATGACTCTGAGTAGCAATCCGGATACGTATAGTATCAGCCATTTGGAATAGTTCCAAGTGGAGCGTGGTAGCATCTGCAGTATGACATATAGATTTGCAAAGAACACACGGATCTGAATGTTGCAGACCGTTGACTAAAGACCTCTCTCACATGCAAAGCATGATCAAACCCCATAACTCATTGGGTGTTAGATTCATAACAACGTGAATCACATAGCGAGGTGAGCTAGATTATTAACTCTAGTGCAAGTGGGAGACTGTTGGAAATATGCCCTAGAGGCAATAATAAAATGGTTATTATTATATTTCCTTGTTCATGATAATCGTTTATTATCCATGCTATAATTGTATTGATTGGAAACTCAAATACATGTGTGGGTACATAGACAACACTGTGTCCCTAGTATGTCTCTAATAGACTAGCTCGTTGATCAAAGATGGTCAAGGTTTCCTAGCCATAGACATGAGATGTCATTTGATAACGGTATCACATCATTAGGAGAATGATGTGATGGACAAGACCCAAACTATGAACATAGCATATGATCGTGTCAGTTTATTGCTATTGTTTTCTGCATGTCAAGTATCTGTTCCTATGACCATGAGATCATGCAACTCACTGACACCGGAGGAATACCTTGTGTGTGTCAAACGTCGCAACGTAACTGGGTGACTATAAAGATGCTCTATAGGTATCTCCAAGGGTGTCTGTTGAGTTGGCATGGATCAAGACTGGGATTTGTTACTCCGTATAACGGAGAGGTATCTCAGGGCCCACTCGGTAATACAACATCACAATGAGCCTTGCAAGCAATGTGACTAAAGTGTTAGTCACGGGATCTTGTGTTATGGAACGAGTAAAGAGACTTGCCGGTAACGAGATTGAACTAGGTATAGGGATACCGACGATCGAATCTCGGGCAAGTAACATACCGAAGAACAAAGGGAACAACGTACGGGATTAACTGAATCCTTGACATAGAGGTTCAACCGATAAAGATCTTCGTAGAATATGTAGGAACCAATATGGGCATCCAGGTCTCGCTATTGGTTATTGACCGTAGAGGTGTCTCGGTCATGTCTACATAGTTCTCGAACCCGCAGGGTCTGCACACTTAAGGTTCGGTGACGTTTCGGTATAGTTGAGTTATGTGTGTTGGTGACCGAAGATTGTTCGGAGTCCCGGATGAGATCCCAGACGTCACGAGGAGCTCCGGAATGGTCCGGAGGTAAAGATTGATATATAGGAAGTCCTGTTTTAGCCACCGGAAAAGTTTCGGGTGCTTCCGGTAGTGTACCGGGAATGCCGGGAGGGTCTCGGAGGGCCATCGGGAGGGGCCACTCACGCCGAGAGGCCACATGGGCCTTAGGGGTGGCGCACCAGCCCTTAGTGGGCTGGGCAAGCCAGCCCCTAGGGGCTCATGTGGCCGGGGTGAGAGGAAAGGGCAAAAGCCCAAAAGGGGAAGGGTTTCCAAGTGGGGGAGGAGTCCTACTAGGAGTAGGATTGGAGTCCAACTCCCTCTCCTCCCACTTCGGCCGACCCTAGGGGAGGATCCCTAGGGCGCCGGCCCCTCCCCTCCCTCCTATATATACTAGAGAGAGAGAGGGCCATAGCACTTTAACCCAATAGGCCACGGTGCAGCCTTCTCTCCCAATAGATCGTTTCCTGTAGTTTTCAGCGGCGCTTAGGCGAAGCCCTGCTGGAACAGTTCCACCACCACCACCGCCGCGCCGTTGCGCTGCCGGAGAACTCACCTACCTCTCCGCTCCCTCTTCCTAGATCAAGAAGGCAGAGATCGTCATCGAGTTGTACGTGTGCTGAATGCGGAGGTGCCGTCCGTTTGGCACTAGATTGGAAGGACCGTGATTGGATCGCGGGACGGATCGTGATTTGATTGCGAGACGGATCGTGATGGGATCACGGGACGGCTAGCGATTTGGATCGCAAAGACGTTCGACTACATCAACCGCGTTTCTTAATGCTTCCAGCTTAGCGATCTACAAGGGTATGTAGATCCACTCTCCCTCTCATAGATGCTCATCACCATGGATAGATCTTGCGTGTGCGTAGGAAATTTTTTGTTTCCCATGCAACGTTCCCCAACAGATATAAGGAGGCTTATGTGTGATAGAGCGTATCTTATCATGGGGTTTGGATGCACCGATGAAAGCTGCACCGACCCTTGAGGTGAGAATGGGCAATGCACCATACCGAAGAGGCTAGCAATATGCGAAAATGTGAGTGTGCGTACATCCATAGATTCACATTAGTCATAAAGAACTCATATACTTGTTGCAAAGTCTTATTAGATCTATCGAAGCAAAGTACTACCACATACCCCTAGGGAGGAGGTTGGGAGGAGTTAACCATCGCGCACCTCTGACCCGAACATCGTTAGGATTTGAACAAGGAATAAGAATGCTCACACACATCATCATGTCATAACCAATATTTAGATGACCGACAAGTAACACGCTTTAACTATCGATATTTCTACTAACCAACAATCATGTAATCATGCCCTTTCATATTACTACATCAATATCATTAACCCACAATCTGTCTTATATGGTGAGCTACATGAAGGTTTTGATTATACACTCGTTGAAAACCTATCCATTTTGGACTAATCTTATAACCCATGCAAATTACCGTTACTATTTATTAGACTCTCAAACAAGTTTAAGTGAAGCACAAGAGTTCAATTATTTCTATAAAATCTACACGCCACCATGCTCTGAAAGATATAAGTGAAGCACTAGTGCAACTGCTTAGCTCAAAAGATATAAGTGAAGCACATAGAGTATTCTAACAAATCATGATGAACATGCATCTCTCTCAAATAGGTGTGTCCAGAAAACAATGATTGTGGAAAACTAAAAATAAAACAAACTATAATACACGACGCTCCAAGCAAAACACATATCATGTGATGAATAAAAATATAGCTCCAAGTGACATACTGATGGAATGGAGACGAAAGAGGGGATGCCTTCTGGGGAATCCCCAAGCTTAGACGCTTGAGTCTTTCTAGAATTTTACCTTGGGGTGCCTTGGGCGTCCCCAAGCTTAGGATCTTGCCGCTCCTTATTCCTTCATCCATCGTGATCGCACCCAAAACTTGAAAACTTCAGCACACAAAACTCAACAGAAAACTCGTGAGATCCGTTTGTATGATAGGTAAATAAAAAACTTTAGGCACTGTTATAATTTGATTCATATTTTATTATGCACAAGGTACTGTATTCTAACTTGTCCATGACTCATACCCCCTAATACAATCCATAGCATCATCTAAACAAGCAAACTATGCAAGCAAAAAACAGAATATGTCTAAAACACAACGGTCTGTAATGATCTACACAAACACCATACTTCTGTAACTCCGAAAATTCTGAAAAATTAGGAAAACTTGTTAAATTTGTATAGAAATAACATGTAAAAATTTCAGATCAAAAAGATGTACTAGTAAAATCAGAGAAATTTTGCACTGGACGCAAAAATGGGAAAGTTTCCTTTTTTGCACCGTATCAATTCTACTATCTTCCAAATCAATCACAAAGGATTTACTTGGCACAAACACTAATTAAAACATAAAAAACAATCATTACTATAGAAATAATCATGTAAACACACCAAGACAGAAAGTAAAAAACAAAAAATTAAAGATAACTATTGGGTTGCCTCCCAACAAGCGCTATCGTTTTATGCCCCTAGCTAGGCATAATGCATAGTATCAAGTGTTGTCATCCTTGACACTCAGTCCATAGGTGGCCCTCATGATAGATTCATAAGGTGGTTTAATTATCTTTCTAGGGAAGTGTTCCATCCCTTTCTTTATTGGGAATCGGAATCTTATGTTTCCCTCCTTCATATTAATAATATCACCTACAGTTCGTAGGAAAGGCCTACCAAGTATTATTGGACAAGACGGATTGCATCCAATATCAAGCACAATGAAATCTACGGGCACATAATTTCTATTAGCAAGAATAACCACATCATTTATTCTACCCAATAGTTTCTTAATAGCGGAATCCGATAGGTGCATTCATTTATATCGGTGAGACCTAGCACATCACATAAAGATTTTGGTATAGTGAAAACGCTAGCACCAAGATCACACAAAGCATTGCATTCATATTTTTTAAGATTTATTTTAACAGTAGGTTCCCACTCATCATGCAATTTTCTAGGGATAGAAACTTCTAACTCAAGTTTTCTTCATGTGCCTTTAGCATAGCTTCTACGATATGTTTAGTAAAAGCCTTATTTTGTTCATAGGCATTGGGTGAGCTAATTATGGATTGAGGCAAGGAAATACATTCAACTAAAGAGCAATTATCATAATTAAATTCCTTGTGATCCAAGATAGTGGGTACATCACTAGCTAAAGTTTCGACCTCTCCAAACCCACTTTTTTCATTTTTATCATTAAGATCATCACCCTCCGAGGAAATGGGACGCCTTCTACTTAAAGTTGACTCATATACATTCCCTTTATCATCTATTTTAGGATTAGTAAACAAAGATTCAATGGGAGAAGTACCAATCATTTTAACATCTTCATCATGGTTACTAATAGGGAGAGATTCCGGTTTAGCCGCCATCCTATTTACTAGAGTGGTTTGCTTATCTGAAATCTTTCCTATTAGTTCTCGAGTTTGAGCAAATTGTAGTTGAAGATTAGATACTTCTCGATTGACTTCATCAAGTTGTTTACTAATAGAATCAAGTAAAATTGAGTGTTCCTTGATTTCAGCAAAAAAAAATTATTGTGCTCATATTGTGAGGTCATGAAAGTTTTCATGGAACTTTCAATTTCAGTCATCCTTTGGTAATAGGAAATATTATAGAATCTATCTTGAGACATGGTGACGAAACAAGTGAACTGGCAAGCAAACGAGTAAACAAGATAGTAAACTATATAACTAAGCAAACAAGCAAATTGGAATATTTTTTAATTTTTAATTTTTATATAAAGTAAAATATAACAGCAAATAAAAAGTAGAACAAGTGAATGATAATTTCTACGAAGGTACTTGATAAGAATTTGGTGATACTCCCCGGCAACGGAGCCATAAATTCTTCCTGCTACTTGTAAAGTGCGTTGGGATTTTCCCCGAAGAGGAGAGGAGATGCAACACAGTGGAGATAAGTATTTTCCTCGTTGAGAACCAAGGTTATCGAACCAATAGGAGGACCAAGCAAATTCCCGTCTTCAGCACCTACACACAAAAGAGCACGCACTTGCATCCATCGTGGGCAAGAGGGTTGTCAAGCCCCTTGCACTCGTTACTTGCAAGCGATAAGTAGTGATAGATAGATAATATAAATATAAAATAAAATAACAATAAATAAATGGTAGCAATATTTTTGGAGTTTTTGTAATATATTTTGTAAACACCCGGGGCCATAGTTTTCGCTAGAGGCTTATCTCTCGAAGAAAGCATACGCTGGGTAAACAAATTACTGTTGGGCAATTGATAGAAAAAGCGCATAGTTATGCAATATTTATTCACGGCAATGTTCATGTGTTTATAGGCATCACGTCCATAAGCAAATAGGCCGACTCCTGCTTGCATCTACTACTATTACTCCACCCATCGACCGCTATCCAGCATGCATCTAGAGTATTAAGTAAAACAGAGTAATGCTTGGAGAACATTGACATGATGTAGACAAAGAGAATTCAATTAATATGAACTAGCCCCATCGTTTTATCCTTAGTGGCAACAATACAAAGTCGTGTCTTGTCCCCTTCTGTGACTGGGATATAGAGCACCGCCACATTGAACCCACTACAACGCACCCCTCTCACTAAAGAAATATCAATCTAGTTGGCCAAACTATTTCAATAGATCAGAGAGAATTGCGAAACTATAATGATCATGCAAATAAGAATCATAATATTCAGAGGTGACTCAAATACTTTTCATGAATAATATGAGGATAAACCCACAATTCATCGGATCCCAACAAACGCATCGTACAAAAGAATTACATCGGATAGAACAAAGCAAAGATGCGATGATCATTGTATTGAAGATCAAAAGAGAGAGATTGCCATCTATGTACTAACTACGGACCCGTAGGTCTGTGGTGAACTACTCACACATCATCATGAGGGCAGCAAGGTTGATGAAGAGGCCCTCCGTGATCGATCCCCCCTCCGACAGGGTGCCGGAACGGAGCTTCAGATGGGATCACGCCAGAACAGAGACTTGCGGCAGTGGAAAAAGTGTTTCGGGATGCCCTTTAGGGTTTTTGGAATATATGTAAATTTATCAGCCAGAGAACGGGGTCAGGAGGTCCACCGATACTTGTGATATGCGTTGGGTTTTTCATGAAGAGGAACGGGTAACTGCAGCACAATACGGGTAAGTATTTCCCTCAGTTATGAAACCAAGGTTTATCGAACCAATAGGAATATAAATCCACAACCGTCTTCAGCGGCTGCACACAAAAGAGCAAACAACTTGCACCCAAAGCGGGCAAGAGGGTTGTCAATCCCCTTGATCTTGTTATTTGCAAGCAAGTGAAGTGTGTAGATAATAGTAGATAATTGTAAATTGCAAAATAAAATAAAAAGTAAATAAAGGCAACAAGGTAATGTAGCGTTTATAAATGTATAGGTGAATAGACCTGGGGGCCATAGTTTTCCCTAGCGGCATCTCTCATGAAAGTAAGCATACGGTGGGCAAACAAATTACTGTTGGGCAATTGATAGAAAAGCGCATAGCTATGCGATATTCACGGCAATGATCATGTGTATATAGGCATCACGTCCATAAGCAAATAGGCCGAATCCTGCCTGCACCTATTACTATTACTCCCATCGACCACCATCCAGCATGTATCTAGATTATTAAGTAAAACAGAGTAATGCTTGGAGAACATTAACATGATGTAGACAAAGAGAAATCAATTAATATGAACTAACTCCATTGTTTTATCCTTACTGGAGACAATACAAAGACGCGTATTGTCCCCTTTTGTCACTGGGATATAGAGCACTGCCCGATTGAACCCACTACAATGCACCCCTCTCACTGAAGAAATATCAATTTAGTTGGCCAAACTATTTCAATAGATCAGAGAGAATTACGAAGCTATAATGATCATGCACTTAAGAATCATAATATATATCAGAGGTGACTCAAATACTTTTCATGAATAATCTGAACATAAACCCACAATTCATCGAACCCCAACAAACGCACCATACAAAAAAATTACATTGGATAGATCGAAGCGAAGATGCGATGATCATTGTATTGAAGATCAAAAGAGAAAGAGAGAGCCATCTAGGTACTAACTACGGACCCGTAGGTCTGTGGTGAACTACTCACACATCTTAATGAGGGCAGCAAGGTTGATGAAGAGGCTCTCCGTGATCAATCCCCCCTCCGGCAGGGTGTCGGAACGGAGCTCGAGATGGGATCCCGTCAGAACAGAGACTTACGGCGGTAGAAAAAGAGTTTCGGGATGCCCTCTAGGGTTTTTGGAATATATGTGGATTTATAGGCCAGAGAACGGGGTCAGGAGGGCCAGCAGGGAGGGACAAGTCATCAGGGCATGGCCACCCCCTAGGCGCGCCCTGTTGGCTTGTGCCTCGTGCGACCTTTGGTCTTCTCCCAAAGCTTCCAGGTCTTCTTTTGGTCCAGAAAAAACCATAAAAAAGTTTCGGGGCAATTGGACTTCGTTTTGTACTGTAAACCTAAAAAGTAAAAAACATGCTGAAAACATGAACTGGCACTGGGCACTGGGTCAATAGGTTAGTGCTAAAAATAATATAAATTGGTAAATTATTACTCAAAAAGTATCCTAGAATGATAATATGTCAGCATGGAACAATAAAAAATTATAGATACGTTGGAGACGTATTAGCCACCAGGGACGGACAAGCCATCAGGGAGCGGCCACCCCCCTGGGCACGCCCTATTGGCTTGTGCCTCCCTCGTGCGGCCTCTGGTCTTCTCCCGAAGCTTCCAGGTCTTCTTTTGGTCCATAAAAAATCATACAAAAGTTTCGGGACAATTGGACTTCGTTTGGTACTGTAAACCTGAAAAGTAAAAAACACGCAGAAAAACAGGAATTGGCACTGGGCAATAGGTCAATAGGTTAGTGCTCAAAAATAATATAAATTGGTAAATTATTACTCAAAAAGTATCCTAGAATGACAATATAATAGCATGGAACAATCAAAAATTGTAGATACGTTGGAGACGTATCACGAGTCAAGGATGAAAACCAAGTTTTAGCTTTATCTCTTAGTTAAAAAGGAAATAATTTTAATTTTACCACATCATTATCCATTTCCTTTTTTCTTTTGAATATCACATAATTCAACAAAGGTGTTGCGATGAGAAGCGGGATCCTCATTAGGACTCCCCGAAAATTGTTCTTTCATAACAAGATTTAGCAATGCAGCATTAATATCATAAAACTTCGCACTAGTGGCGGGTGGTATTGGTGTACTAATAAAATCATTATTATTAGTATTTGAGAAGTCACACAACTTAGTAGTATCTTGAGACATGGTGAAACAAGTAAACTAGCAAGCAAACGAGTAAACTAGATAACTAAGCAAACAAGCAAAGATAAATATTTTTGTGTTCTTGATTTTTATCGCAAGCAAAATATAATAGAAAATAAAAAGTATAACAAGTGAATGATAATTTGTGGGTAGATACTTGATAGGAATTTATTGATGCGCCCCGGCAACGGCGCCAGAAATGCTTCCTGATACTTGTAAACTGCGTTGGGATTTTCCCCGAAGAGGAGGGGATGATGCAGCAAAGCGTAGGTAGGTATTTCCCTCAGTGAGAACCAAGGTTATCAAACCAATAGGGGAAGCATGCAAATTCCCGTCTTCAGCGCCTATGCACAAAAGAGCAAACACTTGCATCCAACGCGGGCAAGGGGGTTGTCAATCCCCTTGAACTCGTTACTTGCAAGCGATAAGTAGTGATAGATAGATAATTTGATAAATATAAAAATTAAATAAAAAGAAAGTAAATAATGATAGCAAGGTATTTAGAGTTTTTGTAAATATAATTGTGAGGAGATCCGGGGGCCATAGTGTTTGCTAGAGGCTTCTCTCTCGAAGAAGGCATACAGTGGGTAAACAAATTACTGTTGGATAATTGATAGAAAAGCACATATTTATGCAATATTTATTCACAACAATGATCATGTATATAGGCATCACGTCCATAAACAAGTAGACCGACTCCTGCGTGCATCTACTACTATTACTCCACCCATCGACCACTATCCAACATGCATCTAGAGTATTAAGTAAAAACGGAGTAATGCTTAGAGGACGATGACATGATGTAGACAAAGTAAATCCAATCAATATGAACAAACCCCATCGTTTCACCCTTAGTGGCATCAATACAATACATGTCATGTCCCTTTCTGTCACTGGGATTGAGCACCGCAAGATTGAACCCACTACAACGCACCACTCCCACTTGAAGATAAATCAATCAAGTTGGCCTAACCAAACCGATAGATCGGAGAGCATTATGAAGCTATAACAATCATGCAAATAAAATACCATCAAGTATTCAATATCTTTTCATGAATAATCTGAATATAAACCCACAATTCATCGGATCCCAACAAACACACAACAAAGATTGATTACATAAGATAGATCACCGCGGGAATCGCGTGATCTTGGCAATGAAGAACATCGAGAGAGAGATAGCCATCCAGGTACTAACTACGGACCCGTAGGTTTGTGCTGAACTACTAACACATCGCCATGGGAACAACAAGCTTGATGTAGAGGCCCTCCGTGATCGATCCCCCCCCCTCCGACAGGGCATCAGAACATGGCTCCAGATGGGCACACGGCGGAACAAAGACTTGTGGCGGTGGAAAAAAGTGTTTTGGGAGGCTCCCAAGGGTTTTTGCAATATTAGAGAATTTATAGGCTAGAGATCAGGGCCAGAGGGCCGGGGAGGTGGCTGATCTGCATTGGGTTTTCCATGAAGAGGAATGGGTAATTGCAGCACAAAGTGGGTAAGTATTTCCCTCAGTTATGAAACCAAGGTTTATCGAACCAATAGGAATATCAATCCTCAACCGTCTTCAGCAGTTGCACACAAAAGAGCAAACAACTTGCACCCAACGCGGGCAAGAGGGTTGTCAATCCCCTTGATCTCGTTATTTGCAAGCAAATGCGTTGTGTAGATAATTGTAAATTGCAAAATAAAATAAAAGATAAATAAAGGCAGCGAGGTAATAGTACCGTTTATAAATTTATAAGTGAATAGACCCGGGGGCCATAGCTTTCCCTAGCGGCATCTCTCAAGTAGGCAACATACGGTGGGTAACAAATTACTGTTGGGCAATTGATAGAAAAGCGGATAGTTATGCGATTTTCATAGAAATGATCATGTGTATATAGGCATCACGTCCATAAAAAATAGGCCGACTCCTGCCTGCACATATTACTATTACTCCACTCATCGACGGCTATCCAGCATGCATCTAGAGTATTAAGTAAAACAGAGTAATGCATGGAGAACGATGACATGACGTAGACAAAGTAAACTCAAGCAATATGAATAAACCCCATCACTACTGGAATCAGGATCTTTGCCGTCTGCCATGGCTGACGGCAAAGGCATGCATGGCGGACGGCAAAGGTCTTTGCCGTCAGCCAGCAGACGGCACCACATCCGGCTGAACAAGCTACGGTAAAGGGCACTTTGCCGTCTGCTGGCAGACGGCAAAGATGCAAAGGTCTTTGCCGTCTGCCAGCAGACGGCAAAGGGCATGGACGGCACACATGGCAGCTTAGGTCCGTTAAGGGGTTAACGGCGTGCTTTGCCGTCTGCTAGCAGACGACAAAGTGGCCAAATAGGCCAGCCCAGGTTCCCCCCAGGTAGCTGCCACGTGGCTCGCTATGCCGTCTGCTGGCAGACGGCAAAGATGCAAAGTTCTTTGCCGTCTGCCAGCAGACGGCAAAGCAACCACATAGGCCAGCCCAGTGCCCCCCAGGTTGCACAGGTAGCTGCCACGTGGCAGCTTTGCCGTCTGCTAGCGGACGGCAAAGTGCCTGTACTGCCCCTGTTTTTTCTATTTTTTCTTAAATTCAATCAATTTCACAGATATATATATATATATATATATATATATACATTTGAAAATACTTTCAACAAGCATACATATCCCTGTCATATGGATATGATCATCCAACACATATACATACCAACTCAAAAGTCCATATCCAACATATATATATATATATAGCCAACATATATCCAACAACAAGCATACAATGGTTTCATCCATACATACATATATAGGTAGCAAGTTTCACATTGTTCATCCTACAAAATCAAAACAAAAAGGAAGGACAAGGAGAAGAGTAGACTCCATCAACGCAAGCTTCCGTGATCTAAAGCAAATCTGCAAATTGGGAAAGAAGAAAGTTAGAAGAAGAACAAGAAGAAGAAGAAGAAGAAGAAGAAGAAGAAGAAGAAGTAGAAGAAGAATTTTTCTTCTCTTTCTTTTTCTCCTCTTCTTTATCTTCTTCTTCTTCTAACAAAGGTAACTTAGGTAATTATGCCATTTTTAGCTAAGCTAGGTAAAAATGCTAAGTGTAGGTCATTTTAGAGCTAAACTAGGTAAATAGGTCATTTTGGAGGTTAGTAAGGTTATTATGTCATTTTCGAGGAAAATAAGCTAAGTCAATGTCATTTTGGAGGTAACCAAGATTATTATGCCATTTTGACCTAAGTATGCTAAGTATGTCATAAATGAACTAAAGAAGCTAAGTATAGGTCATTTTTGAGCTAACCTAGGTAGTTATGCCATTTTTAGCTAACTAAGCATATTTATTCATTTTGGAGGACAACATGGTAAGTGTAGGTCATTTTTGAGCTATCATAGTTAAAATCAGTCATTTTGGAGCTAGGTAAGGTTATTTTGTCATTTTGGAGGAAAATAAACTAATGATATGATAGTTTGGAGCTAAACCAAGGTTATTATGCCATTTTTTACCTAAGTAAGCTAATTATGTCATAAATGAACTAGCTAAGCTAAGTATAGATCATTATTGAGCTATCCTAGGTAGTTATGCCATTTTTTAGCTAACTAAGCATATTAAGTCATTTTGGAGGAAAAAATGCTAAGTATAGGTCATTTTATAGCTATCCTAGGTAAAATATGTCATTTTGGAGCTAAGTAAGGTTATTATGTCATTTTCGAGGAAAATAAGCTAAGTATAGGTCATTTTGGAGCTAAATAGGTCATTTCTTAAGCTAAGTATGCATTTGTTAAGCAAAACACTTGGGAAACCTTACCATCATCACGGAGGTGAAGGACCGGTCGGGTTTGCGCCAGTGTGAGACGAAGAAGGACCGGTCGGGGTTGCGGCAGACGCAGAAGGATCGGTTGATGCTTGTCGGGAGGCATGCTGCACCAAAGATCATTTGCAATGTCTCGTTAGCATGATGCAACTCAAATGTGAATACTAGTAACTAATGACCATTCAAATGAAACTCACCGTGGGCGCTATACCAATCTGGGGCATCGGCGGAGGGGTCTGACCGTTGTTCTGGCACACGGTCTGCACATTTTGTGAATACGAGCTCGTATAGGGCCCGGTGAGACGCGTCGTTCCGGTTCCTCTCCTCCTCCAACAGCCTAGCCGTCCTCTCCTCCATGTCCCTCTCCCTCTCCGCCGCCTGCCTGTTTGCCTCCGCCAGAAGCTCCTGGGCCCTAGCCTCGATGGCGAGCTCCATTGGCCGTGGACGAGGCCTTATCTCAGGATCGGAGCTCGTCTGGCGCTTCTTGATCTCCGGGAGAGTTCTAGGACAACGTATCAGTCCATCCCCAATGGCTATCGAGCCATGGGGCCTCCCGCCACCAGATATCATCACGAGCTCTGGATCAAAAGGACTCTGGCTCTGGTTGAAGTCCTCCCCTTTCCTCGTCTTCCCCTCATCTCTGTACCTCACGAGCTTGTTGCGGGAGGAGATGTTGCTGAAGCTCTCTGGATGATCGAGGTCATCCTCAGAGAATGCCTTGGCCTTCTTGTACGGGGCAGTATGGGCCATGGCATAGAGGTCGAACAGCGGTGGCACCTCCTTCTTGTTGTGTCGCGCCTAAAAGAGAGGAACAAAATATTAGTTAAGGGCTCAAGCTAGCATGAAGAATGAAATTGCATGAATCATGAAGCAAAACACATACACAGTGATCCCCGAACTCAAACAGGTTGGAGCTCCCTTGATGGTGTGGCACACCTTTCATTTGGGCACGCTTATCCTTGGCCTTGTTGTGGACGGCTAGCCATTGGGGAGAGCACCACTCATCCACCAACGCCTCCCAACAGTCCATCCTATCCGCACACCATCTTGGGGGCACCTAAGTTAGACAAGAGAAATTTCAGCGCTACGCCTACGAATCAAATCAAGGAAACTAAGTACAAGGCCTTAAGAATAGGTAATTACCTTCATGTACTTCTCCTTACTCAGAAACTTGGCGTGGCACTTCTTCTTGGCCCTCTTAATGTTAGTCGGGGCGTAGTAGTCTCGAACAGCCTGCACCCGAGTCTTGTGCCGTAAGTTCTGAAATAGACGCTTGCACTCGGCTACGAGAACAATAGCCGCGTCCGCCTCGTGTTCCTCAAGACACCTGTAGAAGGTCTGCAATCAAACAAGACAACACTGATTAGTACAATCACTAGGTGCTGTTGATTTTTAATTCTGTAAAGGAGAAATTACCCAAAACCGCTGGATCACAATGTCAGCCACCGTCTCGCACAAGACACCGTCGACCCTCTCCTCCGGCGGGGCCGGGGCAGCCACGTACAGCTCCCAGCTCAGTGCTAGCTGTCGAACCTCACCCTCACCGGGCAACGTGACCCACCCCGGGAAGTGGTGCCGGCAAAGCACACCAAGGACCTGGTTGGGCCTGCGGACACCAGGGGCGTGTTTCCAACCCCTGTAGTATGACAAGGCCAACACATTAGATATTAATTTGAAGAAACATGAAGGCAAAAGGTTAAAAAAGAGTAAATGCACTTACTTCTCACCATTAGCGACTTGTCTCAATTCGGAGTCCATAGACTCTGCATTAGCCTACAAGTTTAATACGAAAGGATTGTTGCATTAGCCGCAAACTAGACGAAGAAATGAAATGGTCTAATGGAAATTACCGTTTGTTTGAACCAAGAGATGAAACCGGGATAGCCGCCTCCATGCTTTGCCAGAAGCTCATACTCTTCGATGGAATCCTTTTGGATCACCGCTCCATCCGAGAATTTGGCGACGTATCGACTGTATCACATATCCGGGAATAAGAGCATTTCAAAGGAATTAGAAGTTGCGAAACAATGTACCGAGAACTTACTCGATGTACGGCCGCACTTCTGTTAGGTTGTTGAAGATATACAACGAAATGGTCCGCCATTCTTCGACATCCAACGCTATTGCTTTCGAAGCACCGGCTGGTGCGAGCTTCCCTTTGAATAGGCTGAGGTTGGATCGACCTTTTTCACGGTCACCATCATTGTACCGAGGCTTCGGATTGTGCAAATGACGATTCTTGGCTTTGTAGTGTGCTGTCACAAAGTTTTCCGCCTCCTCAGTAATGAATGCCTCGGCCATCGATGCTTCAATTCTACGTTTATTTTTACATTTTGCTCGAAGCGTCTTCTGCATCCTCTCAGTTCCGAAGCACCAACGATTTTGCATGCCCCCCCCCAATCTTGCCTCGGTCGGGAGATGCAAAATCAAATGCTGCATTGGATTAAAGAATCCCGGTGGAAAGATCTTTTCTAACTTGCAGATCAACTCCGGCGCCAACTCTTCTAGTTCGTCTAGCACGTCAGGCGATAGTTCTTTCGCACAAAGAGCACGGAAGAAATAGCTCAGCTCTGCCAGTACTAGCCATTCATCCTCAGGGATAAAGCCACGCAACATCACCGGCATTACCCGCTCAAGCCATATGTGCCAATCATGACTCTTGAGACCAAATATTTTCAATTTGTCAAGACTCGCTCCCCTCTTTAGATTAGCTGCATACCCATCGGGGAACATCAACTGCATTTTCACCCACAAGATCATTTCCCTCATAGCTGGCCTTTCAAGATTGAACCATGCCTTTGGCTTCCTCCAGTTCTTCTTTCCTTTCGGTTGTCGCATGTTTTGTAACGGTCTATCACATAGAGCCTCCTGATCGACTCTAGCCTTAGGATTATCCTTCGACTTCCCCTCTATGCCGAACAATGTACCAAAAAGGGCCTCGGCGATATTCTTTTCAGTGTGCATCACGTCGATGTTGTGTGGGCAATGGAGGTCTTTAAAGTAAGGCAGATCCCACAAGCATATCTTGTGAGTCCAGGCGTGTTTCAAATTATACCCTTTGAAATACCCTGTACGATTTGGATCCGGCTCGAGAGCATTTATCTGATCCAGGGTCTGTTGGCCTGTCAATGCAGGTGGTGCAGAGTTTTTGACAACTCTACCTTTCATGAAATTCTTCTTGTCTTTTCTGAACTTATGGCGAGGATCCAGGAACTGTCTATGCAAGTCGAAGCAAGAATACTTGCGACCCGCCTGCAGCCAACGGAACTCAAGAGCTGCCTTGCATGTGGGGCACGGGAACCTTCCATGCACACACCAGCCAATGAATAGCGCATACGCCGGCAAGTCATGCGACGAGTACATGTACCACACATCATTTTGAAGTTTTTTTTGTAGCGGCGTCATATGTCTTGATCCCATTATCCCAAGCTTCTTGCAATTCATCCTTAAGCGGCTGCATGTACACATTCATATTCTTCCCCGGATAGTTGGGCCCTGGAATTATCAACGTCAAGAAAATGTTCTTTCTTTTCATAATCTCTCCGGGGGGAAGATTGAGTGGAATGACAAATACATGCCAGCAACTGTATTGGGTTGCCGTCATACCAAACACATTGAACCCATCCGTGCTGATGGCGACTCGAGGATGCCTTGGATCTGCCGCTTTATCCTTATGTAATGCATCGAAGTGCTTCCACGCAAAAGCGTCTGAAGTGTGTCCCAACATCGGATTCCCATCTGCATCTAGTTCGGTTCTTTTGCCCAATTTATGCCACGTCATCTGTCTGGCCGTCTCTTCGACCATGAAAAGACGTTGAAGTCTTGGTATGATTGGCATATACCGAAGAACATTAACTGGGATTTTGGTTTGACTCTTCTCACCCATACCGTTGTCTACCACAACATACCTGGAAGACTTGCAAATGGGACAATAGTTGAAGCCCGCATACTCAAGCCTAAATAAGGCACATCCATTCTCACAGGCATCTATCTTCTCATAGGGCATCTTAAGCGCACGTAGGATTTTGTCCGACTGGTACAGGTTTGCTGGCAATACATGGCCTTTGGGTAGAAAGCGTCCAAATATCGTCATCATCGTGTCGTAGCATTCTCTGCCCAGGTTGAATTGAGCCTTCAGAGCCATTACTTGCACGATGGCATCCAGCTGACAAAGCTTAGTGTGCTCGTGGAGAGGACGTTTTGAAGACTCCAACATTTCATAGAAGGCCTTTGCAGATTCCTCCATCTCATCGTCCGAATCCCGAGCATCATCAAAGTCTTGCACCATGTCTTCGATCCCGGTACCATGCTCATCGGTGCGACGACGAACCACCTTAGCTCTGGCACGTTGGGCAGACTCACCATGAAATGTCCAAACCGTATAATCAGGCATAAAACCCCACTTCTGCAGGTGTTTGATCATTTCAAACTCTGACCTCTTATGATAGTTGTCGCAATCGACACAGGGGCACCAGGTTGTTTTCTGTCCATTTGCAAATGCGGCTCTCACAAACCCCTTGGTTTTTGTTATCCATTCATGGGTCATGTCTTTCTGACTAGTGTGACCGGTGTACATCCACGCACGATCACTCATCTTGCCTAGCTACTGGACACACAAGAAATATATACATAATTCAGCAAACCATATTCATCAGTTAATAGAGTTTGTCAGTTTTATTACGTCCATGCAACCTAGACGCTAGTAGGTAAAGATAGGTCCTAATCCCACCCGAGTATGTGTAGATTGGGTTCGTTTTCCCATGCTCTGCTCCGGATCCGACGCAAAATTTCGGCAGCACCTCCCCGCTGTTCTCCTGATACACATCTCGGCAATAAGCAGAGAGGATGTGTACCCGGAGAACAACAGGGAGGCACTAACGAAATTCTGCATCGGATCCGGAGCAAAGCATATGGGAAAACGAACCCAATCTACACATACTCGGGCTGTCCATGGATAACGTTGGACAATTGAAAAGAATCACGGTTATAAATATGCTAATGCATGCATATTTATAGATGTAACCCTTTCGAACGGGAGACGCATAGTGGTCACGCATACTGATGATTGAAGACACCTATAGCTAGCAAGTTTCATCGGCACGAAGACCGGAACAGAGGAAATGAAGGGGGGAGGAGGAGATGTCATTTGTGCTCACCCACGAACGCAGGGGCGGAGCTCGTCGAACGCACAGGGAGGTCGTCGAACACCAGACCCTCGCAGTGACGAAACAACTGCACATTTAAATCCACCTGATCAACATAAATATGATGTTTTTTATAACAAAATCGAAAAATATATGACCTAACTCATAATTCACAAATATATGACCCCGTCGGCCTCTGGAAGGCCGAAGAGCACCTTTTTCGGGATCGGGGTGTCGGGGGTGTCGTGTCGGGGTGTCGAGGGTGTCGTGTCGGGGTAGGGGTGCTGTGTCGGGGTCGGGGGTGCCGTGTCGGGGTGTCGGGGTGTCGTGTCGGGGGTTCCCACTACTTGATAAAAGTATCTTATGACTATCAGTAGAAATGATCTTTCCCTCGCGTTCGGCTGGCTGGCAGCGGGCATAGGACTGAAAATCCTCTTTCGCCGGGCCTTTTGGACTCGAAATCCAAACGGAGAGAGTGGTTCGAATCCACCTCAGGGTGTCGGTGGTGTCGTGTCGGGGTCGACCCTCGACTCCTTTTCTCCTCGATCCTCGACCCCTCGACCACTCGGCGACCCTCTTTTCCCTCGGCGACCCTCGACCATCGGCGGCCCTCTTTTTCTACTTTTCCTACTTCTTTTTTTCATCTTCTACTTCTACTTCTTTTTTTTTCATCTTCTTCTTCTTCTTTCTTCTTCTTCTTCTTCTTCTTCTTCTACTTATTGTTCTTTTTTTTCATCTTCTTCTGCTTCCTCTTCTTCTTTTACTTTTTTTTTCATCTTTCTTGTTTATTCTTAAAAAACAGAAAAAACCTAAACTAAATCTAACCTAAACTAAACTAAACTAAGCTAACCTAAACTAAACTAAACTAAACAAACCTAAAGTAAATCTAAAAAAATAGAAAAAAAACAGAAAAACTCACCACGGGGAGGAGGCGCGGGTTGAGGAGGCAGGCCACGGGGAGGGGGCGCGGGTTGAGGAGGCCGAGGGGAAGGGCGGCCGGCGACGGTGCGGCTCCGGCGGTGGGGCGGGGCGGCGCGGCGCGGCTCCGGCGATGGGGCGGGGCAGGGCGGCCGCCGCGGCCTGCGTCCGCTGGGCGGGACGGCCAGGCGGGGCGGGCGGGCGGCCGGCTACGGGGCGGGCTCCGGGGGGCGGGGCTGGCCGGCGGCGCCTCGGGCAACGGGGGGTGGCGCGGGGCGGCGACCGCTCGGGCACGGGGGCGGCGCGGGTGAGGTGAGGGGAGAGAGAGAGAGGGGAGAGAGAGAGGGGTGGGGCGCGGGGCGGGCTCCAGGGGGCGGGGCTGGCCGGCGGCGCCTCGGGCTCCGGGGGGTGGCGCGGGGCGGCGGCGGCTCGGGCACGGGGGCGGCGCGGGTGAGGTGAGTGGAGAGAGAGAGAGAGAGGGGTGGGGCGCGGGGCGCTGACTGTTTTAGATAGGTCAAATCTCTTTGCCGTCTGCTAGCAGACGGCAAAGAGCCTAGCTAGTGGGGTGGGGCCGGGGGGGACAGACGTTAGTTGGCCACTTTCTTTGCCGTCTGCTAGCAGACGACAAAGAAAGTGGCCGTTAGGTGGTTCTCGTTAGTGGGCCACCCTTCCTCTTTGCCGTCTGCTAGCTGACGGCAAAGCTTCTATGCCGTCAGCTAGCAGACGGCAAAGAGATGGCTGACGGCAAACATGATCTTTGCCGTCAGCTCTTTGTTTGCCGTCAGTTTTCTGTAAGCTGATGGCAAAGACCTTCTTTGCCGTCAGCTAGCTGACGGCAAAGAGCTGGCTGACGGCAAAGATCCTGATTCCAGTAGTGCATCGTGTTATCCTTAGTAGAAACCACACAAAGACGCAACGTGTCCCCTTCTGTCACTAGGATATATAAACTCGTCAGGTTGAACCTACCACAACGCACCTCTCTCACTGAAGATAGATCAATCTACTTGGCCAAAGCACATCGATAGATCGGAGAGAATTATGAAGCTATAATGATCATGCGAATAAGAATCTTAATATTCAGAGGTGACTCACATACTTTTCATGAATAATCTGAACATAAACCCACAATTCATCGGATCCCAACAAACACACCCCACAATAGGATTACATTGGATTGATCAAAGATAAGATGCGATGATCACTGTATTGAAGATCAGGAGATAGAGAGATTGCCATCTAGGTACTAGCTATGGACCCGTAGGTCTGTGGTGAACTACTCACACATCATCATGAGAGCAGCAAGGTCGATGAAGAGGCCCTCCGTGATCGACCCCCCTCCCACAGGGTGCCGGAACGGAGCTCCAGATGGCCTCGCGACGGAACAGAGACGTGTGGCGGCGTAAAAAGGGTTTCGGGTCTGCCTCCAGGGTTTTTGCAATATATGAGAATTTATAGGCCAGAGAACGAGGTCGGGGGAGCCGCCAGGGGCCCACAAGCCATAAGGGCGCGGCCCCCGGTGCGCCCTGTTGGCTTGTGGGGCCCTGGTGAGGCTCCCGACTTCCTTCCGACTCTCGCAGGTCTTCTTTTGGTCGAGAAAACATCGTCAAAAAGTTTCATGGCAATTCGACTTCGTTTGGTACTGTAAACCTGAGAAGTGAAAAACATTCAGAAAACAACAACTGACACTGGGCACTGGGTCAATAGGTTATTGCTCAAAAATATTATAAATTGGTAAATAAAGACCGAAAAAGTATCGTAGAATGATAATATATCAGCATGGAACAATAAAAAATTATAGATACGTTGGAGAC
Organism: Elymus sibiricus; assembly: GCA_039707655.1. Lineage (NCBI taxonomy): Eukaryota > Viridiplantae > Streptophyta > Magnoliopsida > Poales > Poaceae > Elymus > Elymus sibiricus. Next base: position 120,994,968 of record CM077671.1, on the reverse strand, counting down.
GTATCAAGCATCCCGAAGCTTAATTCTTGCTCGTCCTTGAGTAGGTAAATGATAAAACAGAATTTTTGATGTGACATGCTATCCATTATGTAATCTTTTGCATGCATGCTCATTGAGAAACGATGAATTAACAAATATTAACATAGCAATACTTATAAGTATAAGAAACAAAATTATCAATCTTTCAAAGTATATGATCCTCAAAGAATGTTTACCCCCATTCATTTTATTATATCAGCAAGGCATGGCTCCATCTTCACCACATTAATACAAATGTCAAGCACCATGGTGTCCAAGTCAGGCAAATGGATCGTACTTTTCAATATGCATCAACTTTTTATTCTTCACGCAATACATGAGCGTGAGCCATTGGACATAGCATTTAGGTGGAATAGAATATGGTGGTAGATATCAAAGGGGTAAAAAGTGGAGAAGATAGTCTCACATCAACTAGGCGTACCAACGGGCTATGGAGATGCCCGTCGATAGATGTCAATGCAAGGAGTAGGGATTGCCATGCAAATGATGCACTAGAGCTATAAGTGTATGGAAGCTCAAATGAAGCTAAGTGGGGTGTGCATTCAACTTGCTTGCTCATGAAGACCTCGAGCATTTGAGGAAGCGTGTCACAAGAATATACAAGCCAAGTTTATAATAATGAAAAAGTAATTCCCACTAGCATATGAAATTGACATAACATGAGACTCTCTATATGAGGAACAAGGTGCCACTTTGAGGCACAAGTGTGGTAAAAGATAGTAGCAAAGTCCCTTCTCTCATTTTCTCTCATTCATTTTTTTCATTTTTTATTATGGTGGGCTCATTTGGCCTCCCCCATTTTTATTTCCTCACTGGGACAATGCTCTAACAATGATGATCATCACACTTTTATTTACTTACAACTCGATATGAAGAACTGATTGAAAGATATGACTCTATATGAATGCCTCTGGCAGTGTACCAGGATGTGCAAAGATCTAGCGTGACATGTATCAAAAATATGATGAATGGTGGCTTTGCCACGAATACTATGTCAGCTCTATATGATCATGCAAAGCAATATGATGATGAACGAACTAGTCATGTGAAGTGATGATGGAATTTGCATGGCAGTATATCTCGGAATGGCTATGAAAATGCCATGATAGGTAGGTATGGTGGCTATTTTGAGTAAGATATAATGATGCTTATGTGCAACAGAGCGTATCATGTCACGGGGTTTGGATGCACCGGCGAAAGTTGCACCGATCCTCAAGGTCAGAATGGGCTATGCACGGTACCGAAGAGGCTAGCAAATATGAGGAGGTGAGATTGCATATGTCCATGGTTTCAAATTAGTCATAAAGAACTCATATACTTATTGCAAAGTTTTATTAGTTTTATCACAAATCAAAGTACTACTCGCATGCCCCGAGGGAGGAGGTTGGTAGGAGTTAACCATCGCGCGCCTCTGACCCGAAACAACACTAGGATTTGAACGAGGAATAGAAATGCTCACACATCATCACCATGCCTCTTTAATTTTTAGACGAGCAAGAAGTTAACCTATCTTAATATAAACACTTCTACGAATCAACAATTATGAACTCACACCTTTTTCATATTACCACATCAATATAATTAACCCACAATTTCTCTATATGTGCTACATGATGGTTTTGATTATCACTCATTGAATACCTATTATTTTTGGATTAGTCTTATGACCCATGCAAATTACCGTCAATATTTATTAACTCTCAAACAAATATAAGTGAAGAACGGGAGTGAAATTATTTCTATAAAATCAGCATGCCACCATACTCAAAAAGATATAAGTGAAGTATTAGAGCAACTACTAAGCTCAAAAGATATAAGTGAAGCACATAGAGTATTCTAACAAATTATGATGAAGGTGTGTCTCTCTAAAATAGGTGTGTCCAGCAAACGATGATTGTGGCAAACTGAAAGTACAAGCAAACACAAACAAACGACGCTCCAAGCAAAACTCATATCATGTGATGAATAAAAATATAGCTTCAAGTGACATACCGATGGATTGAGACGAAAGAGGGGATGCCTTCCGGGGCATCCCCAAGCTTAGACGCTTGAGTCTTCCTTAGAATATTACCTTGTGGTGCCTTGGGTATCCCCAAGCTTATGATCTTGCCACTCCTTATTCCTTTGTCCATCGTGATAACACCCAAAACTTGAAAACTTCAATCACACAAAACTCAACAAAACTTCGTGAGATCTGTTAGTATAAGCAACATATTGAATACTTTAGGTACTGTTATAAATTGATTCTTATTTCATAATTATATAATAGGTACTGTATTATAACTTATACATGGCTTATACCCCCCGATACAATCCATAGCATAATCAAAACAAGCAAACTATGCAAGCAAAAAAACAGAATCTGTCTAAAACAGAACAGTCTGTAGCAATCTGTAGAGAACCTATACTTATGTAAGTCTAAAAATTCTGAAAAATTAGGAAAACCTCTAAAATTTGTATAGAAATATTGTGTAAAAAATTCAGATCATTATCTTTCTCTAGTAAAAAAATTAAAATTCCTGTACTGGAGTCAAAAGTTTCTGTTTTGTTTCAGCATCGATTCTACTCATCTTGTGAGTCATCCCAAAGGCTTTACTTGGCACAAAAACTAATTAAATGATAAAAAAATAATCATTATAGAGGCAATAATCATGTTATAAAAAACAAACAGGAAGTAAAAAGCAAAAATAAACATAACTATTGGGCTGCCTCCCAACGAGCGCTATTGTTTTACGCCCCTAGCTAGTCATAATGCATAATTTCAAGTGTTGACATCTTTGACATCAAGCTCCTCAATAACACAACCATGGATAATAGGTACAATAGGAGGCTTGGATATAGGATCTTTTATCAAGTGTATAAATTTGGGATGAACACTAATCATTTTTAGATCTTCGTTTGTTTTGGTAGGAGGTGTACTAATGCTCTTTGGAATATATATGAACTTGGGGCTTTTGTTTCAGAGGTACTAGCATTAGTTTTAGGAGGTGTGAAAGCGGAACCTACTTTGTCAATGACCTCATCCATTTTATCAACTCTATTCAAGCCTTGTTCTATCCTCTCATCAATAATAGTGTTCTTTTCCTTTAAAGCTTTCAAAGTCATTCCTACCCGTGACCCGAATTGAGTGATATGATTATGAAGTTTTTTATCTAACTCCTTAATTGGTTCATTCGTGATCATTTTATTTTCAATACCATCAAGCCTTTGCATAACATGTTCCAAGGTCAAACTAGTTTCATTAACGATAACGAGTGGTGCCCCAATGAGATTTTCAATTGCGTTATAGGCATCCAAGGTGTGAGACATTAAGAAGTTCCCACCGGTGATGGTGTCAAGGACAAACCTATACCAAGTTGTCACACCAACATAAAAATTGTGAAGCAAGGTAGTAGTGGATAACTTTTTAGTTGCTTTATTTTGAGTGAAGCAAATCCTATACCATGCATCTTTCAAACTTTCTCATCCCCTTTGTTTAAAATTGACTACATCATTATTGGGAGTAACGCGAGCAGAAGAAGAACTAGCCATGACTTCAAACAAGAAAACTAGTAACAAGCAAATATAAATATTTTTGTATTTTTGATTTTTATGAAACGGACTAAATATAACAGTAAATAAAAAGATAAACAAGTGAATGATAATTTCTGTGAAGTTACTTCATAGTTGGTGATGATATTCCCCGGCAACGGCGCCAGAAATCCTTCTTGATACTTGTGATCTGCGTTGGGTTTTCCGTGAAGAGGAACGGGTAATTGCAGCACAAAGTGGGTAAGTATTTCCCTCAGTTATGAAACCAAGGTTTATCGAATCCATAGGAATATCAATCCTCAACCGTCTTCAGCGGCTACACACAAAAGAGGAAACAACTTGCACCCAACGCGGGCAAGTGGGTTGTCAATCCCCTTGATCTCGTTATTTGCAAGCAAATGAGTTGTGTAGATAATTGTAAATTGCAAAATAAAATAAAAGATAAATAAAGGCAGCGAGGTAATAGTAGCGTTTATAAATTTATAACTGAATAGACCTAGGGGCCATAGTTTTCCCTAGCGGTATCTCTCATGTAGACAACATACGGTGGGTAACAAATTACTGTTGGGCAATTGATAGAAAATCGAATAGTTATGCGATTTTCACGGCAATGATCATGCATATATAGGCATCATGTCCATAAAAAAATAAGACGACTCCTGCCTGCACCTATTACTATTACTCCACTCATCGACCGCTATCCAGCATGCATCTAGAGTATTAAGTAAAACAGAGTAATGCATGGAGAACGATGACATGATATAGACAAAGTAAACTCAAGCAATATGAATAAACCCCAGCGTGTTATTCTTAGTAGCAACAACACAAAGACACAACATGTCCCCTTCTGTCACTGGGATATATAAACACGTCAGGTTGAACCTACCACAACACACCTCTCTCACTGAAGATAGATCAATCTACTTGGCCAAAGCACATCGATAGATCGGAGAGAATTACGAAACTATAATGATCATGCGAATAGGTGATACGACTCCAACGTATCTATAATTTTTGATTGTTCCATGCTATTATATTATCTGTTTTGGATGTTTTATATGCATTAATATGCTATTTTATATTATTTTTGGGACTAACCTATTAACCTAGTGCCTAGTGCAAGTTTCTGTTTTTTCCTTGTTTTTGAGTATTGCAGATAAGGAATATTAAACGGAGTCCAAACGGAATAAAATCTCCGGAATGATTTTTCTTGGACCAGAAGAAACCTGCCGGACTTGGAGATGAAGGCAGGAGACTTGCCGGGAGGCGACAAGCCACCTGGGCGTGCCCTAGGGGGGGGGGGCGCCCCCTGGCTTGTGGCCCCCCAGCAGGTCTTCTAACCCTATTCTTCGGCCTATAAATTCCCAAATATTCCCCCAATACCAAAAAGAGCCACGAAAATACTTTTCCGCCGCCGGAAGCCTCTGTTCCCGTGAGATCCCATCTTGGAGCCTTTTCTGGTAATCTGCCGGAGGGGGATTCGATCACGGAGGGCATCTACATCAACTCCATTGCCCCTCCGATGATGCGTGAGTAGTTCACCTCAGACCTTCGGATCCATAGCTAGTAGCTAGATGGCTTCTTCTCTCTCTATGTTCTTCAATACCATGTTCTTCATGATCTTCATGGAGATCTATCCGATGTAATACTCTTTTGCGCTGTGTTTGTCGAGATCGGATGAATTGTGGGTTTATGATCAGATTATCTTTGAATATTATTTGAATCTTCTCTGAATTCTTATATGCATGATTTCATATCTTTGCAAGTCTCTTTGAGTTATTGGTTTGGTTTGGCCAACTAGATTGGTAATTCTTGCAATGGGAGAAGTGCTTGGTTTTGGGTTCAATCTTGCGGTGTCCTCACCCAGTGACAAAGTAGGGGTAGCGAGGCACGTATTTGTATTGTTGCCATCGAGGATAAAAAGATGGGGTTTTCATCATACTGCTTGAGTTTATCCCTCTACATCATGTCATCTTACCTAATGCGTTACTTTGTTCTTCATGAACTTAATACTCTAGATGCAGGCAGGAGTCGGTCGATGTGTGGAGTAATAGTAGTAGATGCAGAATCGTTTTGGTCTACTTGACACGGACGTGATGCCTATATGCATAATCATTGCCTTGGATATCGTCATAACTATGCGCTTTTCTATCAATTGCTCGACAGTAATTTGTTCACCCACCGTATTATTTTCCTTCAAGAGAGAAGCCTCTAGTGAAACCTATGGCCCCCGGGTCTATTTTCCATATTATACTTTCAGATCTATAAACCAAAAATACCAAAAATACTTTGCTGCAATCTTTTTACTTTTGTTTTACTTTCCGTTCTGGTAATCTTCTATATCTATCTCTATCAGATCTCATCCTTGCAAGTAACCGTGAAGGGATTAACAACCCCTTTATAGCATTGGGTGCAAGTGTTTGATTGTTTGTGTAGGTGCAAAGATTGGGGACTTGCTTGTATCTCCTATTGGATTGATACCTTGGTTCTCAACAACTGAGGGAAATACTTATCTACTTTGCTGCATCACCCTTTCCTCTTAAAGGGAAAACCAACGCAAGCTCAAGAAGTAGCAAGAAGAATTTCTGGCGCCGTTGCCGGGGAGATCTACATCAAGCCTACCAAGTACCCATCACAAACTCATCTCTTGCATTTACATTATTTGCCATTTGCCTCTCGTTTTCCTCTCCCCCACTTCTAAAATGATTTTCAGAAAAACCAAAAAGATTTGCCTTTTTATTCGCCCTTCTTCCGTTCGTCTTTTCGTTTGCTTTTTGTTTGCTTGTGTTGCCATGTGCCTTCTATTTGCTTGCATCTTCGCTTGCTAAAAATCTATTGATATGGATCCTCATCCACTTGCTAATCTTTTCAAAAGGCCAAATTATGATGAACCAATTGCTAGTGAGTTGAGTGCACTTGATTATCTCTATGAAGTTTTGTTTGAAAATCATGAATCTGAAAATTCTGATGAAGTGTTGAAAGAAGAAATTTATAAGGTGATTCATGATAGCTCCTTGATTGAAAAGCATGATTGCAATGATGTTACTATAAATTCTATTAATGTCAATTATGCTAATGATATGCAAAGCCACAAGCTTGGGGATGCTATGTTTTATGAAGATGATATTTTTTGTCCCCCAAGTTTTGATGAGCAAATTCATTATGATGATTGCATGCTTGTGCATCATGAAAAGAATGATTTATGTGATAGTTATATTGTTGAATTCCTTCATGATGCTACTGAAATTTATTATGAGGGAGGAACATATGCTTGTAGGAATTTCAATAATATCAAGTTTCCTCTCTATGTGTTCAAAGTTTTGAAGTTATGCTTGTTTTGCCTTCCTATGCTAGTTGATTCTTGTTCCCATAAATTGTTTGCTCACAAAATACCTATGCATAGGAAGTGGGTTAGACTTAAATGTGATTGTCATGAGATTCATGATGCTCTTTTGCATATTTCAATTACTACTTTTTATGTGAGCATCATTGAAATCATTATGCCTAGCTAGGGGCGTTAAACAATAGCGCTTGTTGGGAGGCAACCCAATTTTATTTTATGTTTTTGTTTTTTGCTTATGTTCTTGAGTGTTTTTCACATTATTACCTCTGTAGTAATTGTGTTTTATTGTTTAAATTAGTGTTTGTGCCAAGTAAGACCTTTGGGATGGTTTACGGTGATTGTTGATTTGGTTTTGCTGAAAAACAGAAACTTTTGCGCTCAATCCAGGAATTTTATAAATTCACCAGAGAGTCAATTGGATCTGAATTTTTTACACAAGATTGATATAAAAATTTCCCTGATTGTCCTAATTTTTAAAATTTTTGGAGTTACAGAAGTATTCTAAGCTTACAGATTGCTACAGACTGTTCTGTTTTTGACAGATTCTGTTTTCTTTGTGTTGTTTGCTTATTTTGATGTATCTATGGGTTGTATCGGGGGGTATGAACCATGGAGAAGTTGGAATACATTAGATATTACACCAATTTAAATAAATAATGAGCTCAAAACAGTACCTAAAGTGGTGATTTATTTTTCTTATACTAACGGATCTCACGAGTTTTGTGTTGAGTTTTGTGTTGTGAAGTTTTCAAGTTTTGGGTAAAGATTTGATGGACTATGGAATAAGGAGTGGCAAGAGCCTAAGCTTGGGTATGCCCAAGGCACCCCAAGACATATTTAAGGATACCAAAGAGCCTAAGCTTGGGGATGCCCCGGAAGGCATCCCATCTTTCGTCTTCAATCCATCGGTAAATTTACTTGAGGCTATATTTTTATTCACCACATGATATGTGTTTTGCTTGGAGCGTCTTGTATGATATGAGTCTTTGCTTTTTAGTTTGCCACAATCATCCTTGCTGCACACATTTTTGAGAGGGACATGCTGAATCGTGAATTTATTCGAATACTCTATGTGCTTCACTTATATTTTTTGAGCTAGGCAATGTTGCTCTAGTGCTTCACTTATATCTTTTTAGAGCACGGTGGTGTCTTTATTTTATAGAAATAATTGAACTCTCGTACCTCACTTATATTATTTTGAGAGTCTTTAAACAGCATGGTAATTGGTTTAGGTTGCGAATTTAGTCCTATTATAATGGACATCCAAGAGGGATATAATAAAAACTTTCATATAAAGTGCATTGAATACGATGAGAAGTTGGATTCCTTGCATATAGTTTTGAGATATAAAGATGGAGATGTTAGAGTCATGCTAGTGAGTAATTGTGGAATGGTAAAAATGCTTGTGTTAAAGTTTGTGACTCCCTTAGCATGCACGTATGGTGAACCGTTATGTAACGAAGTCGGAGCATGATTTGTTTAATGATTGTCATCCTTTGTGTGAGGGTCGGGAGCGCGCGATGGTTAACTCCTACCAACCTCTCCCCTAGGAGCATGCGTCTAATACTTTGCTTCGATAACTAATAGATTTTTGCAATAAGTATGTGAGTTCTTTATGACTAATGTGAGTCCATGGATTATACGCACTCTCACCCTTCCACCATTGCTAGCCTCTCTAGTACCGCGCAACTTTCGCCGGTGCATTAAACCCACCTTCCTCAAAACAGCCACCATATACCCTTCCTCAAAACAGCCGCCATACCTACCTATTATGGCATTTCCATAGCCATTCCGAGATATATTGCCATGCAACTTCCACCATTCCGTTTTTTATGACACGCACCATCATTGTCATATTGCTTTGCATGATCGTAAGACAGCTAGCATGATGTTTTCATGGCTTGTCCGTTTTTTGATGTCATTTGCTATGCTAGATCGTTGCACATCCCGGTACACCACCAGAAGCATTCATATAGAGTCATATCTTGTTCTAGGTATCGAGTTGTAAGTAAATAAAAGTGTGATGATCATCATTATTAGAGCATTGTCCCATGAGAGGAAAGGATGATGGAAGATATGATTCCCTCACAAGTAGGGATGAGTCTTCGGACTTTACAAATAATAAAAGAGGCCAATGAAGCCCAAATAAAAAAAAGAGGCCAAAGATGCCCACCAAAATAAAAAAAGAGAGAAAAAAAGAAAAAATAATGAGAGAAAAGAGAGAAGGGACAATGTTACTATCTTTTTTCCACACTTGTGCTTCAAAGTAGCACCTTGATCTTCATGATAGAGAGTCTCCTATTTTTGTCACTTTCATATACTAGTGGGAATTTTTCATTATATAACTTGGCTTGTATATTCCAATGATGGGCTTCCTCAAATTGCCCTAGGTCTTCGTGAGCAAGCAAGTTGGATGCACACCCACTTAGTTTCTTTTTGAGCTTTCATACACTTATAGCTCTAGTGCATCCGTTGCATGGCAATCCCTACTCACTCACATTGATATCTATTGATGGGCATCTCCATAGCCCGTTGATACGCCTAGTTTATGTGAGACTATCTTCTCCTTTTTCACACAACCTCCACCATATTCTATTCCACCTATAGTGCTATATCCATGGCTCACGCTCATGTATTGCGTGAAAGTTGAAAAGGTTTGAGAACATAAAAGGTGTGAAACAATTGCTTGACTTGTCATTGGGGGTGTGCATGATTTTGATACTTTGTGTGGGGAATATGGAGCATAGCCAGACTATATGATTTTGTAGGGATAACTTTCTAAGGCCATGTTATTTTGAAAGGACACAATTGCTTGTTAGTATGCTTGAAGTATTACTGTTTTTATGTCAATATTGAGCTTTTGTTTTGAATCTTATGGATCTGAACATTCATGCCACAATAAAGAATATTACATGGATAAATATGTTAGGTAGCATTCCACATCAAAAATTCTGTTTTTATCATTTACCTACTCGAGGACGAGCAGGAATTAAGCTTGGGGATGCTTGATACGTCTCCAACGTATCTATAATTTTTGATTGTTCCATGCTATTATGTTATCTGTTTTGGATGTTTTATATGCATTAATATGCTATTTTATATTATTTTTGGGACTAACCTATTAACCTAGTGCCTAGTGCCAGTTTCTGTTTTTTTTCCTTGTTTTTGAGTATTGCAGATAAGGAATATTAAACGAAGTCCAAACGGAATAAAATCTTTGGAATGATTTTTCTTGGACCAGAAGAAACCTGCCAGATTTGGAGATGAAGGCAGGAGACTTGCCGGGAGGCGACAAGCCACCTGGGCGCGCCCTAGGGGGGGGCCTGGCTTGTGGCCCCCCAGCAGGTCTCCCAACCCTATTCTTCGGCCTATAAATTCCCATATATTCCCCCAATACCAAAAAGATCCACGAAAATACTTTTCCGCCGCCGGAAGCCTCTGTTCCCGTGAGATCCAATCTTGGAGCCTTTTCCGGTAATCTGCCGGAGGGGGATCGATCACGGAGGGCATCTACATCAACTCCATTGCCCCTCCAATGATGCGTGAGTAGTTCACCTCAGACCTTCGGGTCCATAGCTAGTAGCTAGATGGCTTCTTCTCTCTCTATGTTCTTCAATAGCATGTTCTTCATGATCTTCATGGAGATCTATCCGATGTAATACTCTTTTGCGGTGTGTTTGTCGAGATCCTATGAATTGTGGGTTTATGATCAGATTATCTATGAATATTATTTGAATCTTCTCTGAATTCTTATATGCATGATTTCTTATCTTTGCAAGTCTCTTCGAGTTATTGGTTTGGTTTGGCCAACTAGATTGGTAATTCTTGCAATGGGAGAAGTGCTTAGTTTTGTGTTCAATCTTGCGGTGTCCTCACCCAGTGACAAAGTAGGGGTAGCGAGGCACGTATTTGTATTGTTGCCATCGAGGATAAAAAGATGGGGTTTTCATCATATTGCTTGAGTTTATCCCTCTACATCATGTCATCTTACCTAATGCGTTACTCTGTTCTTCATGAACTTAATACTCTAGATGCAGGCAGGAGTCGGTCGATGTGTGGAGTAGTAGATGCAGAATCGTTTCGGTCTACTTGACACGGACGTGATGCCTATATGCATAATCATTGCCTTGGATATCGTCATAACTATGTGCTTTTCTATCAATTGCTCGACAGTAATTTGTTCACCCACCATATTATTTTCCTTCAAGAGAGAAGCCTCTAGTGAAACCTATGGCCCCGGGTCTATTTTCCATATTATACTTTCAGATCTATAAACCAAAAATACCAAAAATACTTTGCTGCAATCTTTTTACTTTTGTTTTACTTTCGGTTCTGGTAATCTTCTATATCTATCTCTATCAGATCTCATACTTGCAAGTAACCGTGAAGGGATTGACAACCCCTTTATAGCGTTGGGTGCAAGTGTTTGATTGTTTGTGTAGGTGCAAAGATTGGGGACTTGCTTGTATCTCCTACTGGATTGATACCTTGGTTCTCAACAACTGAGGGAAATACTTATCTACTTTGCTGCATGACCCTTTCCTCTTCAAGGGAAAACCAACGCAAGCTCAAGAAGTAGCAATAAGAATCTTAATATTCAGAGGTGACTCAAATACTTTTCATGAATAATCTGAACATAAACCCACGATTCATCGGATCCCAACAAACACACCCCATAATAGGATTACATCGGATAGATCAAAGAGAAGATGTGATGATCATTGTATCGAAGATCAAGAGATAGAGAGATTGCCATCTAGGTACTAGCTATGGACCCGTAGGTCTGTGGTGAACTACTCACACATCATCATGAGGGTAGCAAGGTTGATGAAGAGGCCCTCCATGATTGACCCCCGCCCACAGGGTGCCGGAATGGAGCTCCAGATGGCCTCGCGACGAAACAGAGACTTGCAGTGGCGTAAAAAGGGTTTTGTAACACCCCAAAAAATTAATCATGTTTTATTAATTAAAATTTTGTCAGGAACACTTATTTTCTATTTTCTGGATTTTTCTATGGATTTCAGAGCCACTCTTTTCCTCTGAATTTCAAATTTTTTCCCTCTTATCTGAAACTTTGGAATAACATTGTTGGACTGGAATGTTTCACTAAAGCATTTTATTTCATTTAGTAAGACCAGTGGAATTATTTTTATAATAAAAACTTGCCAAGTTTTAATTCTTTTATTAGCATTTTCATTCTTTTAAAGGCATGAGTTGCACTACAACTACTTCATAAGTTCTTTTAAAAATTCCATAAAAATTTGTAGATGACATTAGAAGCCCCTGGATCACTTTTATGCAAAAACCTAGCTTGGTGTTTTGTAAAATTTGAGCAAACCATCCACATTTGTATTCTGGTCCAGTTTGGTGATTTGTACTGCAACCCTATTTTATTCTGCTCTAGTGATCTTGGGATTTTTCCTGCTTGTAGTCCACCCTACCAAACCTTGAAATCCAGGAGAACAGCCTCATTAGGATATTTTAAGCTCATGAAATAATGCCCCATAGTTTCTGTCCAGAAACAGAGTTTTGCAAAACTTGCACTAACAAGTTTTTGCTTTTGCCAAACTAAGTCTACCATCCTAGTGTGCACCTAAAGAGACCCCATCCTGTTAATTTTGGTGGCCAGAAAACCTCTCTAGATGCCCATGACATTCTGTCGAGCACCTTGTGCGCCTGGCCAGAATTGGCATGGTCTTTAGTTTGCATTGTGGAATTTTCTTGTGTGACAAACCAGCATGTCTAATAGAGCCATGGTAACCACCCTAACTATCCTGTTAAGTTTCACCTTAACCCAAGCCCTCTAGCTTGTAAATGCATTTAGTCGAACACATGGCGTGCGTGCTCTGGGGGCGAGCAGAGCGCGCGTATTGCAGCCGTAGCGCCCAAGCCGCCGCGTCCACCTACCCCCGCCCCTTGGCCTTTGCTCACCCGTAGAGTCGCGCCCCGACCCCTCCAGCTCGTCAGAGCCACTCGGCCGCCCCCGGCCGCCTCGCAGCGCCGCCGTCAGAGCTCTCTGGCGGCTAGCCAATGGCCGCGCTTCCCCTCTGCCATGGCCGGCGCCGCACGAGCCACCCTAGCGCGCCAGCTGCCCGTGGAACAGCTCGGGCTTATCCTCGAGCTCGTCCGCTAGTGCCAGCTGCCGCCATGTCGCCCGAGCAACAGTCCGCCGGACTTATCCATGGCCGCGGCGGAACCGACGTTGACCGGCTATAAAAGGGAGCCCTCTCAAGCTCTAGGACACTCAAGTTTCCCCACGCCACCCCCATTTCAACCCCGAGGCAACCAGACGACCGGAGGAGCTCATCTCCCTCGTCTCCGGCCGAGCCACCGTCGCCGCCCCTCTGCTGAATTCGCCGCAACCGAACCATTTTCCCCATGAGTCCCTTCGCAAATAGACTCATACTACCCCCAGGAACCCGTCCCCCATGCCTATTCCACCAGAGACACCCCCTGGACGAAGCCTCGGAGTCACCGAGAGCCTCTTACGCCATGGTCGAGGTCCTACTCGACCTCGAGCTCCCCAGCGCCTTCCACCACCTCCATCCGATGCGGCCCACTCCCCTGATCACGTGGGTAGCTCGAGTGCTGAAGATGATGCCCTCTAGCACCGGCAATCGCCGTCGGAGCTCGCCCCTGTTTCTGCCTAGACACACGGGAGGTGAGGGATAAACCCGACAGGTGGGTCCCACCTGTCAGTGAGGCAGCCTCCCCCTCGACCGCGTAACTGCTCTGGCGCACTTTCCCCGCGAGGAAGCACACTTTCTGATTTACGCTTTCGCTTTAGGTAAGCGTACTTCGGCCGATACGTTTTCGTTTAAATTGCTTTATTAAAAACAGAGTTTGACTCCTCTTTGACTGGTCATAACTTTTAAAATAAAACCCCAATTGATTTAATTCTTTTTCCTACCTCTCTCAAATTTCACCTAGTTTATTTTAGGATTTATTTGAAAACTATTTAAGTCAAGTTTTTGTACTGATTTTGAATTGCGTGTTGATTCGAATATTTTCAAAATAGGAAATGGGAGGAGAAGTAAACTTTCAAAAGTTTTGTGATGCACCCTACACCTCTGCATATTGAAGGCAAGCATTCTAAACCCTTGGTATAGTATTTGTTGTGTGATGTTTGGTGTGACGAATAAAGCTACAACACTAAGTTGACATGAAGTGCTCGTTATTTCATGTGAAGGTGTGATCATGCTTGCATCTGCATGATGAGGATTTCTTACTAATGAACTTGATATGCTTGTGGCAGTAGTCACCACCTTGTGCCACTCATGCCTACCGGAAGGAATCCGGGATAAGCCTTTGTCTCGGGTTGACACGAGCTTGTTGCTGACATCTCGTTGGAGTGAGAATGGTCACTGAGGCATGATGGAGTGTGATGAGTGGTGATTCTGTCATATATTGTGAAAAATATTTTTTGTGCTAATCATGCAGGGAACACTTAAACCTCCTGAGTCGACCATAGATCGAGTCTTGTTCCAGTAACCCCCATACTTGTTTCGTACTACCACTTGTCGCTATCGTAGGTAGGGTACGGTTCAGTAAGTTGTCAACCCCTTTCTTGGCACACACCGTACAGAGAGGCCACAGTGGAAGATACCGGAGGCATCTGGTAGGCATGCCACTTGGTCCGGGGGCATGGGTGTTTCCGGTTGGGACCGAGAGGGGGGCACCCCTTAGTAGCGCGCGGTATAAATGTGATCCCATGCTAATCGAGGTTGTAGCCTCCCCACTTAGAGTTTTGCTTAACGAGTGTCGTGGGTGATTCCAGGCACCGGTAAGTTAAGCTGGTGTGTGCGGGTCAGGTGTGTTTTCAACTCAAAGACCGTAAGCGAAATTAGTGCCGGTGGACTATGGGAATATGTTACTCGTGGGTAAAGAGTACACCCTCTGCAGAGTTTCCATCTATTCGAATAGCCGTGTCCGCGGTTAAGGACTACAGTCTGGGATGGGTCGAGTGTCGGTCTTCGGAGGAAAACTTCTAAAACCGGTATATTGATCATGACATGTGACAAATGATGATTATGCTTATTCTTATTGTGGACTAACCATGTTATTTATTTGGATTGCTGAGTATCACTTGGGATGGTTCTACCTCCTGGATACTCATTGTGGTTATTATCTTATAAGCCCTTTAGGTGGCGTCGCTCAGACGCCCGACTGTGGCATACATGCTGTTTATTTTATATATAAGCCCTTTATGTGGCGTCGCTCAGACGCCCGACTGTGGCACGCATATTGTTTACTTTATATATATAAGCCCTTTACGTGGCGTCGCACCGACGCCCGACTGCGGCACGTATGTTATTATTATTCTTTATAAGCCCTTTATGTGGCGTCGCTCAGACGCCCGACTGTGGCATGTGTTATAATTTTTCCCTTCGAGGCGTCGCTTCAGACACCCGATCGGATTATTTTAATTTCATTCCCTGATTGGATTATATTATTTTTATTCCCTGTTTGCTTACTCATTTTAACACGAATGACCTGCTTGCTTGCATCATGAATTTTATTTGGTGGCTAACTAAGTGATCGTGGATTATTTCAGTGCATGATTATCACCTGCTATATTATACATGTGTTCTTGATGTTTGCGAGTACATTCAAAGTACTCACTGGCTTGTCCCTGGCTATTGTCTTGGCCAGATTTCTTGCTTGGAGAGGAGCGCAATGACGACAGTCCCAGAACCTAGGCAACGAAGATAGCAGCCACGCGAAGATAGGAGTTATCCAGGTCAGCTGTTCCTGTGGGAAATGGAGTCCCATAGACGCTGATGATCCGCAACCCGCTTCCGCCATCAACCACTAGAAACTTTTGTTGTACTCATAGACCATAATGGTCTTGTACTTCAGATTTTGTATTTTGCTTGGAATTTCTGTATCAAGAATGTGCCTCACCAGCTAACAGTAATCCTGAGGTTGGTGAGCACAAGGACCATTTGCTAGGAAATTAATATCCTAGAAAACCGGTCCTGACAGGTTTCAGGACTGCCTCCAGGGTTTTTGCAATATATGAGAATTTATAGGCCAGAGAACGAGGTCGGGGGAGCCGCCAGGGGCCCACAAGCCATAAGGGCGCGGCCCACGTCCCGCCCTGTTGGCTTGTGGGGCCCTGGTGAGGCTCCCGGCTTCCTACCGACTCTCCCAGGTGTTCTTTTGGTCCAAAAAAATCATCAAAAAGTTTCATGGCAATTGAACTTCGTTTGGTACTATAAACCCGAGAAGTAAAAAACATGCAGAAAACAACAACTGGCACTAGGCACTAGGTTAATAGGTTAGTGCTAAAAAATACTATAAATTGGTAAATAAAGACCCAAAAAGTATCCTAGAATGATAATATATCAGCATGGAACAATCAAAAATTATAGATACATTGGAGACGTATCAGTGGTCCCAAGCCATCAGGGTGCGACCATCCCCCTGGGCGTGCTCTCTTGGCTTGGGGGACACCTCATGTGCCCTCCCATCTTCCTCTGAAGCTTCTAGGCCTTATTTTGGTCCAGAAAAATCATCAAAAACTTTCGGGGAATTTTGACTTCGTTTGATACAGTATTCCTGAAAAGCTAAAAGTACATAGAAAATAGCAACTGGCACTTGGCACTGGGTTAATAGGTCAGTGCTCAAAAACAATATAAAACAACAAGTAATTGCCTAAAAAGTATCCTAGAATGATAATATAATAGTATGGAACAATCCAAAATTATAGATACATTGGAGACGTATCAGTTGCCGCCGCCCCGTCCCTTTGTGCTGGATCCATCGATTGTAGCTCCGGGAACGACTCCGTGTTGGGTTCAATTGCGCATACATGTTAGGGTTTTAGCTCCTTTCCCCCTTTTGTCACGATCGACATGTAGGGTTTTAGCTGACGGGTGGTGACATGTAGGGTTTTAGCAGAGGCAGCGGTAGAGCAAAATTAGGGTTTCATGGGGGGGGGGGGGGTAGGGGTTGAAAAAGCAGTGATACTGTGGTGGATCTCGTATGGAAACGCCAGGCCTTCTAAAATTGGAAAAAATATATTTGCTTTAATACGGCCTTGTGCTGATCAAATGGCTTCTGTTCATCTTTGATCACCATTTGCTTGTTAGATCTCCCCAAAACATGCTTTTGGACCTGAAAGATCATACATTTGTTCAGTGGAAGCCATGAATCTGTGCTTTTTGTTCTGAAAATGTACGAATTTTGTAATGGTTGAACCTACTGAAATTTATTTTTGTGAACATTGGCACTTTTGCTAGTTAGGTGCACTTTGGTTGGTTAGATAAACCTACTGAAAGCTTTTGTTTCAATAAATTGTCTTCCTGTCTTAATTTGTCAGAAATATCTGAATTTTGTATTGTATGTTATTACAGTCTGAATCCGTCTTTATTTATCTGCTTTGAACGTTGTTAATTTGATTGTTTTGCAAAGCCCAAAAGCAACCACTTATCTGTTGTGGTCATACATGGTGGCTATTTATTTTGCTCACGCAACTATAGGGGTTACCACAAAGGCCACTCCATTTGGTATGACTATTGTGACATAGATAATTGGACCCCAACTGTTGTTGCCAGTTTAGTGAAGGAAATTGAGTATGAGTTTGAGGGCAGGATCATGACTTTGGTGTGTTCCTGGATTGATAGTTTATAAGAATGGATTAAGATATATTAAGCTGATGCACAACACTATGACATATAACATGAAGGATTATGCTCTGAATGGCAACCAGTTCCAACAGATTTTTCTTGATCATGATCAGAGCCTGAGATCATACATAACTACTGTTCATGTTGATTCTGATGATGAGGATCCTCCAGTGGTGAAATTCAGTGGCATGAGGCCAAAGAAGGAACAAGTGCAAGAGGAGCAGGCACATCACCAGTATGAGGAACAGGCTCAGCAAGTTCAAGTTGAACATGCATATCAAGAGCAAGAGGAGCAGGCTGAGCAAGTTCAAGTGGAACAGGCAGAGCAAGAGCAAGAGGAGAAGGCTGAGCAAGATCAAGAGCATGATGCAGTATCTGAAAGTGAGGAAGATTCAGAAGATGATTACATACCAAGACCACCTCAACCAGGACAATATGTTCATACATTTCAGTTTGAGCACATGGGCAGAAAAACCTGCAGAGTTTTGAACATGGATGAAGCAGATGTAGTTTGTGATTTAACAGTTCATGACTCAAGATGAGGATTTGAATCCACAACTTGTTGATCCAGACATTGATCTTCAAGACGATGATGGTTTGTTTGACAGAAATGTTGATTGTGAGAAAGGTAAAGCAGTCGAAGAAGAACCCGATGATCCTACTAAAGATGGGGACATGTGTTTGCCTAACTCTGATGAAGATAAGGTTAAACTGAATTTCAAATGTTTCAGAGCAGAAGACCTGGCTAAACCACAGTTCCAAGTTGGTCAGACCTTTGGAACTATTGAGTTACTGAGGAAAGCTATCAAAGAGTACAATTGTCGGGAAAGAGTTGACATTAAGTGCCCCAGAAATGATAGGAAAAGGCTGTAGGCTATTTGTGAAGATGGGTGCCCTTGGTCTTTGTTTGCATCATTTGATGGCCAGATTAATTGCTTAATGCTCAAGAAATACAATCCAAAGCATACCTGCATAAATAAATGGATTGTTAGGTCATTCATTGCTCCCTTTATGGCAGGAAAATACCTTGATTCATTCAGAGCTGATGAAAGTATGAACATGAAGACTTTTGCAAGAGTGGTTCAGAAGGACTAGAACATGACAGCAACAAGGAGCAAACTAAGAAGTGCTAAGAGACTAGTGAAGAAAGTCATTTAAGGAGATGAGTTAGAGAAGTACAGTAGCATGTGGGATTATGCACAAGAATTGAGAAGATCAAAGCCAGACAACTATTTCTATGTTGGAGTCAATGATGACATATTTGGAAGTTGTTATTTATCTCTGGATGCCTGCAAAAAGGATTTCATGCAAGCCTGCAGGCCTGTCATATGTTTAGATGGTTGCCACTTGAAGACCAAGTATGGAGGTGTTATGCTGTGTGCTGTTGGGATGGATCCTAATGACTGCATCTACCCTCTAGCATTTGCAGTTGTGGAGGTTGAGAACACCGACGCATGGAAATTGTTCTTGTCAAATCTAAAGAGTGACTTGGGAATACTGAATACAATGTCAGATAAACAAAAGGGGCTCATCAAGGGAGTGAGCCAGCACTTTCCTGATGCAGAACACAGACACTGTGTGAGGCATATATGTCAAAAAAATTAGCAAACACACAATGGGGATGTACTTAAGAACCAGTTATGGAAGTGTGCAAGGATCACAACACAAGAACTGCGGGCTGCAAGCATGGAGGAAATGAAGGTCATCAACTTAGAAGCCTACAAATGGCTTGAGCAACTACCACCAGACACTTGGGTTAGGGGGTTTCAGAGAGAATTGCCCAAGTTTGATATCTTTCTGAACAACAAATGTGAGGTTTTCAACAAGTATATTCTTGAGGCTAGGGAGATGCACCTCAGAAAAAAGATTGACAAGATCAAAACCCAGCTCATGGTGAGATTCTACAACAAGAGAAAAGAGGCAGCGACCTGGTCTGGAACTATATGCCCAAAAATAAGGAAAAGAATATAGAGCTGTCAGCTACATGCATGGTTTCAGGTGCTGGTGATGGCATTTTCCAGGTTGACAACAAGAACATGACATACTTTGTTGACATAAAGGAGGAGACTTGTACATGCAAAAGGTGGGATGTAAGTTGTTAGGGCATATTTCTCCCTTAGTGGTTTTGGTGATTGATGACAATACTTTTGCGGACTAATCGTGTGCATTGAGCATTTCAGATATTCCATCACTTGGCACAAGACGATTGATGCCCCTCAGAGCTTTTATAAAGACGGTGTTTCTCTTGCGTTTCTTTTTCGGTGGTATTGAGTCATAGGAAAACCGTACTATTAAGAGGGGGTCCGCTTTGGAAAGGTATGGGTGGAATCAACACGTACACAACCCCATATGCACCCACATTCCCTTCCGGCAACTTGGAGATCTTGTCTGGGCAGTTTTCCTGTCACCCAAGCGGTAGTACCGCTCGGTACCACGGTAGTACCGCTTATGCGGTAGTACCGCTGTGGTCTACCGCAGCTAGTACCGCTTGGGGGATTTTCTTCTGGTATCCTGTTTCTTCTTGCGGTAGTAGAGCGGTAGTAGTGCGGTAGTACCGCAATGCGGTACTTCCGCTTTCTAGTACCGCTTTAGTACCGCTTGCTGAAATTCTTCTGGTATCCTGTTTTCTTCTCGCGGTAGTAGAGCGGTAGTACCGCTCTGCGGTGCGGCTGCCCCAGTACCGCTCTACTCCCTGGTCTCTGCTGTTCTGCGGCCCATAGCGGTAGTACCGCTTTGTGGGCACGGTAGTACCGCTCAGTGCGGTACTACCGCTCAGTATTTGGGACTACCGCTCAAGCGGTAGTACCGCTCTCCGGAGCGGTAGTACCGCTTGTGTGTGCGGGCTGAGCACAGGTAACGGTTGGATTCTATCCCCACTATATAAAGTGGGTCTTCTTCTCCAACCAGCTTTACCTTTTATTCTCTATCTCCATTGTTTCCCCCAAGCTCCATCTTTGCCCTATCTCTCTCCCTAGCCAACAAAACTTGTTGATGTTCTAGGGTTTGGAGGAGAGGGCCTCGATCTACACTTCCACCAAGAGATATTTGATTTCCCCCCACTAATCCCTTGCGGATCTTGTTACTCTTGGGTGTTTGAGCATCCTAGATGGAAGAGGTCACGTCGGAGCCACATTCCATTGTGGTGAATCTCCGTGGTGGTGTTGGGAGCCTCCAATTAAGTTGTGGAGTTTGCCCCAACCTTGTTTGTAAAGGTTCGGTCGCCGCCTTCAAGGGCACCACTAGTGGAATCACGGCACCTCGCATTGTGTGAGGGCGTGAGGAGAATACGGTGGCCTTAGTGGCTTCTTGGGGAGCATTGTGCCTCCACACCGCTCCAACGGAGACGTACTTCCTCTCAAAGGGAAGGAACTTCGGTAACACATCCTCGTCTTCACCGGCTCCACTTGTGGTTATTTCTTACCTTTACATTTTGCTTGCTTTACTTGTTTTGTATCCCTTACTTGCTTGTGTTGTGATTGTTAGCATCATATAGGTTGCTTACCTAGTTGCACATCTAGACAACCTATTTTGTTGCTAACCCTAATTTATAAAGAAAAGCTAAAAATTGGTAGTTGCCTATTCACCCCCCCTCTAGTCAACCATATCGATCCTTTCAATTGGTATCAGAGCCACGTCTCTTTATTAAGGGTTTCACCATCCGAAGAGTATGGTTGACGACGGGGAACGGGTTGAGGAAGTGCCCGAGGCCGTGGAGATGAACACGGTCACCCGAGACGTCTTAAACGAAGCTATGGCTTCACTTAAGACGTCTATGACGGCCGAGGTCAAGTCCATGCTTAAAGAACTCCTTGAGGGGTTGAAGTCCACTCTCGATCCGTTGCTTGTGGTTAATCCCACCGCACCGGCATTGGAGGTCAATTCCGGCAAGGAAGCGGCTAAAGACTCTCAAACATCTTCCCCTCATGGTAAGAATGGGACGGGAACGCACGCCTCGGTTCCCCCTCCCCCGGTCTATGGAGGACCGGTCCCCTCACCTCATATAAACAATCATGGTCCTCCTCCTAAGCTTGATTTGACTAACTTTGCTAATTGGGTGTTTCGTATTAAGTCTCATTTGAATTATAGCTCAACTCAACTTTGGAGAATCATTGAACAAGGCTATTATCCGCATGACCCAAGCAACTTGTCCCCAAGAGAAGAAGTGGACAACCAACTCAACGCATCCGCCTTGTTCATTCTTCAAGCCGCCATGCCTCCCGAAGAGCTTCCTCATTTGCGCCCATTCACTCTTGCCAAAGATGCATGGGAGCATATCAATTCATTGTACAAGGGAAGCTCGAGCATTCAATGCTCCAACTTTGAGGTTATTCTTGATGAGGCCGATGAGTTTGTTATGAATGAAGATGAAGATCCTCGTGAGCTTTACCGGAGATTGACTACTCTTGCGGTCTCACTCCGAGATCACGGGAGCAAGGACCCGGATGACAATTGGATCAAGCGCAAATTCCTCAAGGCCATTATGCCTTACAACAAGAGCATGTCCTCCGTGATTCGTCAAAGACCAGACTTCCACACCTTGTCCTCCAGTGATGTGTTGGATGAGTTTATTGCTATGAACATTTTGAACAAGACCGCCGACAACGCACTTGCTCGTGTTCAATGCTCAAAGAAGCCCAACCTTGCTTTGAAGGCCAAGGTAGTTCATGAAGAGGAAGAAGAAGAAGAATATGAGGATGAAGATTGCCCCGAAGACACCAAATATGCTTACCACGAGCACATGGCTCTTGCGTCAAGACAATTTTGGGGCAACAAAAGAAACTCCAAGCCCAACTTTTCAAGAAACAAGACTAATGGATCTAAAGGCAAAGGTCAACGTGTGAGGACTTGCTACAACTGTGGTAATGTGAGTCACTTCGTCGCCGATTGCCCGTATGAGAAGAGGGAAGACAATGGAGGGAAGCTTATTCGCAAGGACAAATCCAAGTCATTCCCAAGAAAGAGCAATAACTTCGCGAAGAAGGTGCCTCAAAAGAGTTTGGTGGTGCAAGAAGAGTACGACTCCGATGGTGATGAAGTTGCTAGTGGTGAAGGGGTTGCTACGGCCTCCGTTGCCATCGCCACCTCTCCATCACCAAAGGTGTCCCTCTTCGACTCCCCCAACGAGAACTCCATCACCACCCACAAGTGCCTCATGGCCAAGTCCACTAACAAGGTAACCTCCAACATGAAAACTAGCATTTCTTCCACTCCTTCCTTGATGAATTGTGTGGAAGAAAGTGAGGAGGCAAAGGTGGAGGAAAATGAGTTTGACAAGTTCATGGCCAAGCTCAAAGGTGAGACCAAGAAGCACTTTGTGGCTCTCTTGGAACAATTAGGTGAGGCCAATGATATCATAGAATCTCATGAAGAGACCATCTCTAAGTTGGAAGGGCATAGTAGAGATTATGCCGATGAGATTGCCGATCTTTCTATTGCTCTTGAGGAAGAGCAAGGTCATAGAGTGGCTCTTGAGGAGACACACAATCTAGATCGTGCTAAATTAAAGAAAGATCGTGATCATGCTATTGTTCTTGCTCAAGTGCTTAAAACTGAGAAGGCTGAACTTGGGGTTGGCCATGCTAGACTCGAAGAGGAGTTTGATTTACTTGACAAGGCTCACAAGGCCTTGAAAAGTGCTCATGCTACACTCAAGGAGTCTCATGATCAACTCCAAGTGAAGCTAACTAAAGAAATTGCTACTTGTCCTCCTTTTGTTTTAATTGATAATGCTCGTGCAACTAACCCTTGTTGTGAGCATGCACATCTTGTTGAGGAGAATGCCAAGTTGAAAGAGCAAATTGAGAAAGGCCTTGTCACGTGCATACAAGGTGAGAAAAATCTCAACGAACTTTTGAGCAATCAAAAGGAAGTTGTGGCAAAGGAGGGACTTGGATTTGCACCCAAGTCGAAGAAGAAGAAGAAGTCAAACAAGAAGAGCAAGACCAAGCTAGCTCTCCCTCTCAAAGATACATTTGTGAAAGAGGGAGAGGGTGCTCCTAAGAAGAAGAAGAACGAGGCGGTGGGTGGTAATGTCAATAGGGGCAAGACCACTCATCCCAACAAAGCCAGCGATTTTAACCCTTCTTATGTTTTATGCCGTGCTAGTGATGGGCATGTTTATGCCAAATTTGTTGGTTCTTCTTATGAGTACATTGAATGGTCCATTTGGGTTCCTAAGACCCTTGTTACTAACATAAAAGGACCCATTCAAGAATGGGTACCTAAAACCAAGCATTGATCTTATGTAGGAGTTTGCTTCCGGTGGGGTGTCATGGTTGCTTGATAGTGGAGCGACAAATCATATGACCGGAAGCAAGGACTTGGTGGTGGACGTTCAAGCAAGTTCATCTATGCCCACCCATTTCCAATATGGTGATGCTTCAATGTCAAAGGTATTGGGTCTCGGCAAGGTGGTCATCTCACCGGACTTGTCCATTGAGAAGGTCATGCTTGTTGAGACCCTTGCATTCAATTTACTTTCCGTTCGTCAACTTGCTATTATGGGCTTTGCAACGTTCTTTGATATTGATACCGTGACCCTTTTGTGGAGCAAGACTCTTAAAGTAGCTTTTGTTGGGCATGTCGAGAACGGTCTCTATGTGGTTAACTTCTCGGAGCGACCCACTAAGACCGCGACTTGCCTAATGGCTAAAGTTGACGTGGGATGGCTTTGGCATCGCCGTTTAGCCCACGTCAATATGAGATCTTTGCAAAGTCTCCTCAAAGGGGACCACATCCGAGGACTAACAAATGTTAGTTTTGTCAAAGATCGTGCTTGCAGTGCTTGTATCGAAGGGAAGTTACATGAGACGGCTCACCGACCCAAGACCATTATCTCTTCGAAGAGGCCCTTGGAGCTCCTTCACATGGATCTCTTTGGTCCTCCAACATTTGACAGTCTTGGGGGAAGAAAGTATTGCTTGGTGATTGTGGATGATTATTCAAGATACACTTGGGTATATTTCTTCAAGAGGAAGAGCGAGACCCAACAAACCGTGATCGACTTTGCAAATGAAGCTCAACGTCAACATGATGCAAAGATATTGATCATTAGAAGCGACAATGGCACCGAGTTCAAGAACTACACCTTGGATGAGTTTCTTGGTGATGAGGGGATCAAGCATCAATATTCCGCACCTTATACCCCTCAACAAAATGGTGTAGCGAAGAGGAAGAACCGGACGTTGATGGACGCGGCAAGGACCATGATGGCGGAGTTCAAGTCTCCATACAACTTTTGGGCCGAAGCCATCAACACCGCTTGTCATGCATCCAATCGGCTCTACCTCCGCAAAGGCTTGAACAAGACTCCATATGAAATTCTTACCGGCAACAAGCCCAACCTCACGTACTTCCGGGTGTTCAATTGTAAGTGTTCCATTCTCAAGAAAGGTGTTCGCTTGTCTAAATTTGATTCTAGAGCTCAAGAGGGCATATTTGTTGGTTATGCTACAAACTCTCATGCTTACCGTGTTCTCAACAAGTCCAATGGACTCATTGAGGAGACGTGTAACATGGAGTTTGACGAGAATAATGGCTCCCAAGTGGAGCAAAGTGGTCTTTGTGATGTAGGTGATGAAATTCCTCCTCAAGCCATAAGAAGAATGGGTGTGGGCCAAATCCTACCCATTGAGGAACCCCTTGTGGTGGAAGGAGAAGGACAATGTTCTACGCAAGTGGAACCATCACCGACACAAGACCCACACGCTTCCGAAGAACAAACCGAAGGCCCTCAACCAAGTGATCAAGATCAAGGGCAAGATCAACCTCAAGATGATGGTGATGCACCAAATGATGCCCAAGATCAAGATCACAACACCGAGCAAGCTCAAGATCAAGGGCAAGCTCATGATCAAGAGCAAGCTCAAGATGACGCTCGAGATGATCCTCCTCAAGTGACTCCGGAGGAGCTATTGGAGCGTCGTGCCGCCAAGATTGCTTCCAAACTCAAGAAAAAAGGACATGTCTTGGAAAATGTCTATGGAAGCTTAAAGAAAGGGGTAACCACTCGTAAACAATTATCAAACTTTTGTGAGCATCACGCGTTTGTTTCGTGTGTTGAACCCCAAAAGGTACATGAGGCGCTCGAGGACAAGGATTGGCTTGAAGCCATGCATGATGAACTCAACAACTTCGAGCGCAACAAAGTGTGGACATTGGTGCCAAGGCCAACGGAGAATCATAATGTCATTGGAACCAAATGGATCTTCAAGAACAAGCAAGATACGAACGGTGTTGTCACTCGAAACAAGGCAAGATTGGTGGCACAAGGCTACTCCCAAGTCGAGGGTATCGACTACGGTGAAACCTTTGCTCCCGTTGCTCGTCTTGAGTCTATTCGTATGTTGCTTGCATATGCTTCTCATCATGATTTTAAGTTGCAACAAATGGATGTGAAGAGTGCATTTCTTAATGGTCCTCTTAATGAGTTGGTGTATGTCAAACAACCCCCGGGGTTCGAGGATCCCAAGTTCCCCAATCATGTATACAAGCTCGATAAGGCACTCTATGGCCTTAAACAAGCCCCACGTGCGTGGTATGAGCACCTTACCGAGTTGTTGCAAGACCGTGGGTTTGAAATTGGGAAAATCGATCCCACTCTTTTTACTAAGAGGGTTAAAGGGGATTTGTTCATATGCCAACTATATGGTGATGATATTATCTTTGGTTCTCCTAACAAAGCTTTCAATGATGAGTTTGCCGCACTAATGACCGAGAAGTTTGAGATGTCTATGATGGGAGAGTTGAAGTTCTTTCTTGGGTTCGAAGTCAAGCAAAGAAGAGAAGGAACCTTCATCAACCAAGCCAAATACACCCAAGACATGCTCAAGAGATTCAAGCTAAAAGATGTCAAACCGGCCAAGACTCCAATGCCTACCAAGTGCCAACTCGACATCGATCCCAATGGTAAAGCGGTGGATCAAAAGGTATATCGTTCCATGATTGGCTCCTTGCTTTACCTTTGTGCATCTAGACCGGATATCATGTTGAGTGTGGGAATGTGTGCACGGTTTCAAGCCGCGCTTAAGGAAAGTCACTTTGTGGCGGTCAAGCGAATCTTTCGATATTTGGCTCATACCCCAAACTTTGGCTTATGGTACCCCAAAGGAGCAAGCTTTGATCTCGTGGGATATTCAGACTCAGATTGGGCGGGAGACTGTGTGGATAGGAAGTCAACTTCCGGAGGGTGCCAATTCCTTGGTCGCTCTTTGGTGAGTTGGTCTTCGAAGAAGAAAAATTGTGTGTCTCTCTCCACCACCGAGGCCGAGTATGTGGCCGCCGCAAGTTGTTGTGCTCAATTGCTATGGATGAGGCCTACTTTAAAGGATTACAGTGTCACTTGTGACAAAGTGCCTCTCTTCTGTGACAATGAAAGTGCAATCATGATCTCCCACAATCCGGTGCAACATAGCAAGACGAAGCACATTGCGATTCGTCATCATTTCATCCGGGATCACGTCAAGCGGGGAGAGATTGATATTATTCATGTAGGAACTCAAGAGCAACTAGCGGATATTTTCACGAAGCCATTGGATGAAGCAAGATTTCGCGAGTTAAGGCATGAGCTAAATATCATTGATTCGAGCAACGTGTCTTGAATCTCGTCACACCCCACCGCATTCATTATGTTGTCTTGTTCTAGATGTAGGCATGGACATAGGGGGAGTGTTGTTCTCTCAATGAACTCTCCCTCCCCCTATTATGCATAAATTGACCAAATCTTTCACATTAGCCATTTTTGATGGTACTTGTGCTTCAAAGATGAGTTTTTGTATTGGGCCCAAGGTTAAAATCTTCGCGGTGTCAAACCATTCGACTCAAACAAAGGTGGCTTTGGCCACCGACCCTCTCTTTTGGGAAGGTTTGGCTCTCTTTTGTTTTTTTTTTGCTTTCTTTTTTCTCTAGTCTTTTTGGTCTTGTTGTGTTTTGGTCCACTCCAAGTTTGCTCTCCGCTTTATTGTCTTTTGAACTTTGGAGTGTCCATTCCCATTTGCTGGTTTTCGAGTCTCCAACCCAAGCCCTCTCACCTACATACATCTCAGAACTGCATAAGCCGCTGTTCCAAATTTGTATCTTGCAGTTTTTGTTGCGTGAAAGCGGTACTACCGCTGGATGGGGACAGTACTACCGTTTCCAACGGTACTACCGCTCCCAGCCAAACGGTACTACCGCTGGGGTGGGTACTTCCGGCCTCTTGCCGTGCTAAGTACCCGGGCGGTACTACCGCCGGGTTCAGAACGGTACTACCGCTTCTAGCGGTACTACCGCCATGTCCCGCGGTACTACCGCTCTGTAGTCTGCGGGAGGAATAAGTGAACGGGTATAGGAAGTTTAAAACTCCCCATACCCAATCGCCCTCTTCCTCCTCACGACTCCTCCCCTCGCAGGCTACTTCAACTGCTCCGGCCGACGCCCCCGGCACGCCGGTTCCGTGCCGTCTTCTGCATTTCCGACCGGTGGACTCGATCCCCACCATCTTCTCTCGCTATGGAACCCGGTATTGCCCCCGTTCTTCTCTCCATTGGTTCTAGTTTTTGAATCTTGGACTTAGGGCAATGCATGGCGTTTCTTCGATTTATGTCCAAATCGAGGCTTGAGTAGGATGTAGAATGACTGCTAGATAGGAGGATAGGAACTGTTTGTCTCGATTTCGAAGGTTTGGATCTCCGGTACTACCGGATCTAACACGGTTGTGCGCCTGTGCAGACAGCGGTACTACCGCTAGGTCATGGACGGTACTACCGCTTGCGTGGTACTACCGCCCACTGACCAGCGGTACTACCGCTCGCCCCCCAGGCGGTACTACCGCTGTCAGGCCGGTACTACCGTTTGAGATCCACCTCTTCTGAATCATTACAACTGGTTCCTCTCCCTCACTCTTATTTCTTGGCTTATGCATTGCTTTTACACCTGCGTTCCCTCGTGTTTGTGTGTCTGGTTCAGGTGGTAGTGGCTCCGGTCCTTATGTGGCTCGTCGCAAGAACCCAAAGCGTGGACGCACTCAACTGGCCAGCGATGACAGTTCTGCAAGTAAAGAAGAAGAGGCTCAACCAGCACTTGCCAGGCAGTTAATCAAGAAAACCGTTGCTAACAAGAAGAAGGAGAAGGCCAAGTCTGTGTCCGAGTTGAATTCCAATGAGTACTGGGCCTACCATGAGCAAAATCCCTACACTCGACCTCAAGATCCAAGTTTGGTGGGTAGGCCGTTCTGGAACAAAGATCAGGCATTGGTCTATCATGATGTGATCAAGGGCAAGAAGAACTTGTTTGTCCAGACCAAGTCAGTGAATATTGAACACATGCAGAATGACCCAGAGTACTTTGGAGAAGCTCTTGCCCTATGTGAGCAGTTTGACATTGTCAAGATCATCACTTTCAACCTTGACTTTGACCCTGAGTTGGTGGCACAGTTCTACGCCACAGTGTTCTTCGGCACTGATGATGACAGGACCGTCACTTGGATGACACGTGGCAGGCAGATGCAGACCACCTGGAAGACTTTCATGAACAGTTTGGGCTATGGTGATGATGGTCTGCACAACTCTCTTGGTCTTCGCCCTCACCTGCGTCAGTCTCCGGCTCACAAGTCCAAGTTGCTCCGGTACACCACCATTAGGAAGACTGCCAAGGGAGATGTCAAGGAGCTGAATTCGTTTCTGGACATTATGCATCGCATTTTCAGGCACTCTCTTTTCCCTAGGGTGGGAAACTTTGACATGGTGCATGGTCATCTGGTTGACATGCTCCTCATGTGCGAGAAGGAGAAGGGTAAGACCACGGTTCTGGATGTGTCACATGTGATGTGGACTGAGCTCGGTTCTGCTGTGTATGGCCGGAAGGTACCTATCTATGCCCCTATGATCTACAAGCTCATTATGGACACTTGGGAGAGGCAGTTCCCTGGTGAGTTGCTTGAGACCGGTCCTTTGGTCTCTCACGAGGAGATTAAGCTGAGGCAGAAGGAGCGCTGGGGTCCTGCACCGGCTCCTGAGGTTGAGTTTCCCTTTGCAGCGTCAGATGGGTCAGCAGAGCCTGACTATGTGCCAGCCTCTGAGCAGCCCTCATGGGCTGCCAAGCTCAAGAAGAAGATGAAGAAACTGTTCTGTATCGAGGCACAGGGTCAGTACAAGGCACATGTAGCACAGAAGATGTCTCGCAGTCGAGACAAGGCCATCATGAGGAAGATTGGCCTCGAGGTCGCCAGTGGCTCAGAGGACAGGATCATGTCAGAGGAGAGGTGGATCTCAGGTCACTGCCACTGGACAGATTCAGATGACTCTACTGGTGCTACTTCTGCACCTCCACCTGCTCGTGCTACTCGCTCTACCCGTGCTACTTCGTCTGCTGCTGGTGATATTGCTGATGATAACGAGATCCTCGAGGAGACGGATGAGGATGCGACCGCGGAGTCTGATGAGGATGCTGAGTAGTACTACCACCTCGGGTCGCTTTAGTGTCACTCTTTACCTTTTTGGCGTCTTGATGCCAAAGGGGGAGAGAGTTTAGGACCGGGGATTTGCTTTTGCAGGGTGTTGTCGAGTCACAAGCTCGTGTTTTATTTGCATTGGTTTTTATGCTTGTGAACTCTTTTATCTTATTTGCTTTGTGTTGAGACCATGAGACTATGTTCCTGTATGGTGTGAGACATACGCTACCTTATCTATCTTACTATGTCATATTATCTGTGTGTGGAGCTATGGAGCTATGGTTTTTATGTTGCCCTTTATCTTCATGCGCTCTTACACTTGCTTGCAACCATACTTAGTGCTTATATTATGTTTGTTGCAAGTAATGCCTGGTATATAAAATATAGGGGGAGTGTTGATCCTAGTGTGTGTGCTTTGCATTCCAAAAGCATACCTAAATAGTGCACACAGCTAGGGGGAGCCCGTCTATATTTTGTAGATGTTGGGTTTGCTTATTATCTCGTTTTATTAATTGTGCAAATCCCGTGTTGTCACCAATTCACCAAAAAGGGGGAGATTGTTAGGGCATATTTCTCCCTTAGTGGTTTTGGTGATTGATGACAATACTTTTGCGGACTAATCGTGTGCATTGAGCATTTCAGATATTCCATCACTTGGCACAAGACGATTGATGCCCCTCGGAGCTTTTATAAAGACGGTGTTTCTCTTGCGTTTCTTTTTCGGTGGTATTGAGTCGTAGGAAAACCGTACTATTAAGAGGGAGTCCGCTTTGGAAAGGTATGGGTGGAATCAACACGTACACAACCCCATATGCACCCACATTCCCTTCCGGCAACTTGGAGATCTTGTCTGGGCAGTTTTCCTGTCACCCAAGCGGTAGTACCGCTCGGTACCACGGTAGTACCGCTTATGCAGTAGTACCGCTGTGGTCTACCGCAGCTAGTACCGCTTGGGGGATTTTCTTCTGGTATCCTGTTTCTTCTTGCGGTAGTAGAGCGGTAGTAGTGCGGTAGTACCGCAATGCGGTACTTCCGCTTTCTAGTACCGCTTTAGTACCGCTTGCTGAAATTCTTCTGGTATCCTGTTTTCTTCTCGCGGTAGTAGAGCGGTAGTTGAGCGGTAGTACCGCTCTGCGGTGCGGCTGCCCCAGTACCGCTCTACTCCCTGGTCTCTGCTGTTCTGCGGCCCATAGCGGTAGTACCGCTTTGTGGGCACGGTAGTACCGCTCAGTGCGGTACTACCGCTCAGTATTTGGGACTACCGCTCAAGCGGTAGTACCGCTCTCCGGAGCGGTAGTACCGCTTGTGTGTGCGGGCTGAGCACAGGTAACTGTTGGATTCTATCCCCACTATATAAAGTGGGTCTTCTTCTCCAACCAGCTTTACCTTTTATCCTCTATCTCCATTGTTGCCCCCAAGCTCCATCTTTGCCCTATCTCTCTCCCTACCCAACAAAACTTGTTGATGTTCTAGGGTTTGGAGGAGAGGGCCTCGATCTACACTTCCACCAAGAGATATTTGATTTCCCCCCACTAATCCCTTGCGGATCTTGTTACTCTTGGGTGTTTGAGCATCCTAGACGGAAGAGGTCACCTCGGAGCCACATTCCATTGTGGTGAAGCTCCGTGGTGGTGTTGGGAGCCTCCAATTAAGTTGTGGAGTTTGCCCCAACCTTGTTTGTAAAGGTTCGGTCGCCGCCTTCAAGGGCACCACTAGTGGAATCACGGCACCTCGCATTGTGTGAGGGCGTGAGGAGAATACGGTGGCCTTAGTGGCTTCTTGGGGAGCATTGTGCCTCCACACCGCTCCAACGGAGACGTACTTCCTCTCAAAGGGAAGGAACTTCGGTAACACATCCTCGTCTTCACCGGCTCCACTTGTGGTTATTTCTTACCTTTACATTTTGCTTGCTTTACTTGTTTTGTATCCCTTACTTGCTTGTGTTGTGATTGTTAGCATCATATAGGTTGCTTACCTAGTTGCACATCTAGACAACCTATTTTGTTGCTAACCCTAATTTATAAAGAAAAGCTAAAAATTGGTAGTTGCCTATTCACCCCCCCTCTAGTCAACCATATCGATCCTTTCATAAGTGGAGTTCCTTGTCACCATACAATTGCATGTTGCAGACATGAGAGAATTGAATCTGAGACTCTGGTGCACTCCTGTTACTGTATAGATGCTTTCAAGCTAGCATACAAACCCATTATCAAGCCTTGCAGAGATAGGAGTGAGTGGGAGAAGATGAATGGGTGTGAAATCAAGCCACCTGTAGATGAAAAAAAGTAGGGAGACCATCAAACAAGAGTAGGAGAAAGCAGCCTTATGAGATTAAGAAGAAAGATGGAACCAAGATACTGACCAGACATGGAGGAATAATAACATGTTCATACTGCCATGAACAGGGCCATAACAAGAAAGGATGTACCAAGTGAAAAGCTGGCATTTTGCCAAAGCTACAAGTGAGAAGGGGGCCAAGGGCTATTCCTGATGATGTGTCAGATGATGAACAAGTTATGGCACACCAAGATGATGGCCAAGTCACACTGGAGGAGGACCATGTCACTCAAGATGATGACCAGGTCACTCAGGAAGATGTACATGCTACACAAGATGATGGCCAATTCCCACTTGAGGAGGTCCATGTCACTCAAGATGATGGCCAAGTCACACAGGAAGATGTGCATGTTACACAAGATGATGGCCAAGTCCAGCAAGATAATGATGACTATGATACACCAGTTGTTTTCCAGGCAAATTCTAATCTTATGTCCCTTTCTTTTAACTTGTATTTAATCAATGAAAAATGTACTGATGGTAGATGTTGATTGACTTTTTACAGGTTCGGGACTTGGGATGTACAATGCTTCATAGGATGTAACTCTCTACACCTGTTCCTAGAGAAAATATTGAAGGCATTGTGCCAGCTTCAACTTTCATCTCAAGGGCATCAAGCTCTCAAACTTCAGCACAAACAACAACGGCTAAAAATGATGACAACCTGACCATGAAGTTAGTGAAGATGAAAAGAGACAAATAAATGCAGATGGCATCTAGAAGAGATGTAGCACTTGAGGCCATGAATGAGATGGTAGAGAGGAGAGCAGAGGAGGCAGAGGCAAAAAGGCAAGAAACCAGTATGTGGAAAGCAGAGCAGGCAACAACAAGAAGAAGAGCAGCAAAAGAGAAGAAGGCTAGGGAAACAACTGCAAAGCAGGAAGTTGCAACAGCAAGAAAAGCTGCATTGCAAGAAGAGAAGGAGGCCAGAGCACTTGAAGCAATTGCAGCTAAAGCAGAGGCAGCCCTGAAGAGAAAAGAAAAAAGAAGAAGCAAAGAGAGCTATTCCCGCACTAAAGAGAAAAGAAGAACAATAAGCAAAGAAGGAACAACAAGAAGAGGACAAGAGAAGAAGAGATGAGCAGAGGAAGCAAGCAAAAGGGTTAGGTGGACATGTGCCCAAGAAGCTGAAAAGATCAATATGTTTGATGAGTTCAGATGAATCAGTGCTGTTGCACTTGCGTTTGCGTGATTTTTTTGACAAAAACTTCAATCTGAGTGCTTGAAACTATTAGAGCTCAAATGTGCCAGCCATAAGTGGCTCATTCAGTTGCCTGATGCAAACTGAAATTTCAAACATGGCACTTCATTCAGTGGCTCATTCACTTGATCAATCAGTGGCGCATTCAATTTGAATGAATTTGATGCAATATTCATCTCTATTCACTAAGTAGGTAGTTCACTGTATATTTAACTGAAGTGGCTTCAGCTTGAATTTCTAAATTTCTGCACTCGGTGCATATTTGTGAATGTTGAACTGAATGAATTTCTGAATGTTTAACTGAATAAATTTCTGAATATTTAATCTATATATTTAACTGAATTAGTATGATACTATCTACTAAATGACTGAATTTCTAAATGTGGTAAAATTAAAAAAAAACAAAAAAGTTTGGCCTGGGTCTCAATCCCAGGACCTATGGTTTGAAACGTTGCATGCAATGCTAGTGGGATAGGACTAGTGATTTGTTCTAGTTCTAAAGCACAATATACTTAACAAGTACCCACAGTGCGTTGCGTTGCGCCGATACGGTTTCCACTAGAGAGGTTTAAGACACAAACACCGCTCGACTCGCCACTCACATCCCCACTCACTGCACGTCGAGACCCTTCGGTCTTCCCGCTGCCCACCTCCCACTCCACCGTCCAGAAAACCCTCGCCGTCGACCTCCTCGCCGCCATGGACAACATGTCCGTGGGGCATAGGGCGTTCGAGGATCTGACCAGTGACGACTAGGCCTCCTGTGCGGAGCTGAAGGAGATTGCGGGGTGGTTCCCCAGTGTGCAGGTGATGTGTCACCATGCACGCGGCCTCGTCAAGGTGATGACAAAGGAGGAGAAAGAGCACGCCTTCCCCGCCGGTGATACTTATGATCTGCGTTAGGTTTTTCTGTGAAGAGGAACAGATGATGCAACACAGTATAGATAAGTACTTCCCTCAGTGAGAACCAAGGTTATCAAAATAATAGGAGGACCACACAACTCCTGTCTTCAACGCCTACACACAAAAGAGCAAACACTTGCATAGTTATGTGATATTCACAGCAATGATCATGTGTATATTGGCATCATGTCCATAAACAAGTAGGCCGACTCCTACCTACACCTACTACTATTAGTCCACTTCGAGAGCGCTTCTATGCTTGCCTCTCTAGGTATTAAGTTCATGACAAACAGAGTAATGCTTGGAGAAAGATGACATGATGTAGACAAAGTAAACCCAATTAATATAAATGAACCCCATCGTTTTATCCTTAGTAGCAACCATACAAATACGTGTCTTGTCCCGTTATTTCACTGGGATATAGAGTACCGCAAGATTGAACCCACTACAACGCAGCCCTCTCACTGAAGATAGATCAATCTAGTTGGCCAAACCAAATCAATAGATCGGAGAGATTGACGAAGCTATAATAATCATGCAAGTAAGAATCATATAATTCAGAGAAGACTCAAATCTTTTTCATGAATAATCTGAGCATAAACCCACAATTCATAGGATCCCAACAAACGCACCGCACAAAGTGATTACATCGAATAGATCATCGCGGAGATGCGATGAACTTTGTATTGAAGAACATAGAGAGAGCCATCTAGATACTAGCTATGGACCCGTAGGTCTGTGGTAGACTACTCACACATCATCATGGGAGCAGCAAGGTTGATGAAGAGGCCCTCCATGATCGATCCTCCCTCCCGCAGGGCACCGGAACAGGGCTCCAGATGGGCACACGGCGGAACAGAGACTTGTGGCGAAAAAAGTGTTTCGGGAGCTCTCCTAGGGTTTTCAGAATATATGCGAATTTATAAGCCAGAGAGGGACGTCGGGAGACGATAGGGGGGCCACGACCCAACAGGGCGCACCGCCCCCCTGGGCGCGCCCTGTTATCTCGTGGCTCCCTCGTGTGGCCTCCGGTCTTCTCCCGAAGCTTCCACGTATTCTTTTGGTCCAGAAAAAATCGTCAAAAAGTTTCATGGCAATTGGAGTCGTTTCGTACTGTAAATCTGAAAAGCCAAAAACATGCAGAAAACAGCAACTCGCACTGGGCACTAGGTTAATAGGTTAGTGATCAAAATATGAATTAGCAAATAAATGCCCAAAAAGCATCCTAGAATTATAATATTATAGCATCGAACAATAAAAAAATTATAGATACGTTGGAGACTTATCAGCTGGCCCAGGCATCCCTCTGGTGACGATCCTGCATTTCGCAATACGGGAGACTCACTCGGACAATCCGAGGCAGCGGGCCCGCTGGTGGATGTATCGGTCTGCCACCACGTCGGTGCCGCAGCCGGATCCGACACGCATGGCATCAAGGATGCAGCGGCTCGACGACGTCATCCATGAGCGTGAAATATGGATAAAGCATATGGGCGAAATAGAATATGGTGGTAGGTATCAAAGGGGTAAAAAGTGGAGAAGAAAATCTCGCATCAACTAGGCGTATCAATGGGCTATGGAGATGCCCATCAATAGATATCAATGCAAGGAGTAGGGATTGCCATGCAACAGATGCACTGAAGCTATAAGTGTATGAAAACTCGAATGAAGCTAAGTGGGTGTGCATCCAACTTGCTTGCTCATGAAGACCTCGGGCATTTGAGGAAGCCCGTCATTGGAATATACAAGTCAAGTTCTATAATGAAAAATTCACACTAGCATATGGAAGTGACAAAACAAGAGACTCTCTATATGAAAAACATGGTGCCACTTTGAGACACAAGTGTGGAAAAAGAGGTAGTAGCATCGTCCTTCTCTCTTTTCTCTCGTTTATTTTTTCTCTCTTTTTTTTCTTTTTTTCTTTCCTTTTCTTTCTCCCTTTTTTCCTTTCCTTTTCTCTTTTTTTTTCTTTTTCTTTTTTTGTTTTTCTTTTTTTTCTTTTATTTTTCGTTCGGAGTCTCATCCCGACTTGTGGGGGAATCATTTTCTCCATCATCCTTTCCTCAATGAGACCGTGCCCTAATTATGATGAACATCACGTTTTTATTTATTTGCAACTCGATATGCGAAACTACTAAACAATATGAATCTATATGAATTCCTCTGGTAGTGTACCAGGATGTGCAGTGATCTAGTGTAGCATGTAAACAATGATGAATGGTGGCTTTGCCACAAATACTATAAGGTACATGATCATGCAAAGCAATATGACAACGAGTGTACTAGTCATATGATGTAACAGTGGAAGTTGCATGGCAATATATCTCGGAATGTCTATGGAAATGCCATGACAGGTAGGTATGGTGGTTGTTTTGAGGAAGATATAATGAGGCTTATGTGCAACAGAGCGTATCATGCCGCGGGGTTTGGATGCACCGGCGAAGCATGCACCGATCCTCGAGGGGCAATGCACGGTACCGAAGAGGCTAGAAAATATGGAAAGGTGAGAGTGCGTACATACATGGATTCACATTAGTCATAAAGAACTCACATACTTACTCGCATGCCCCTAGTGAGGAGGTTGGGAGGAGTTAACCATCGCGCGCCTCCGACCTAAATAGCACTAGGATTTCAACGAGGAATACGAATGCTCACACATCATCACCATGCCATGAATAATATTTACATGAAAAGAAAATTACCATACTTTAACTATCGATATTTCTACTAACCAACAACCATGCACTCACGCCCTTTCATATTACCACATCAATATCATTAATCCACAATTTCTCTTTTGTGTGATACATGTGGTTTTGATTATGCACTCATTGAATACCTATTATTTTTTGACTAGTCTTATAACCGATGCAAATTACCGTAACTATTTATTAACTCTCAAACAAATATAAGTGAGGAACGAGAGTGCAATTATTTCTATAAAATCTATACGCCACTGTGCGCAAAAAGATATAAGTGAAGTACTAGAGCAACTTCTAAGCTCAAAAGATATAAGTGAAGCACAAAGAGTATTCTAACAAATCACGATGAACATGTGTCTCTCTCAAGTAAGTGTGTCCAGCAAACAATGATTGTGGCACACTAAAACAAAATCAAACTAAAGCAAATGACGCTCCAAGCAAAACTCATATCATGTGATGAATAAAAATATAGCTCCAAGTGACATACTGATGGATTGAGACGAAAGAGGGGATGCCTTCCGGGGCATCCCCAAGCTTAGCCGCTTGAGTATTCCTAGAATTTGACTTGGGGTGCCTTGGGAATCCCCAAGCTTAGGCTGTTTGCCTCTCCTTATTCCTTCATCCATCGCGATAACACCCAAAACTTGAAAACTTCAGCACACAAAACTCAACAGAAAACTTGTGATATCCGTTAGTATAATAAACATATCAAATAGTTTAGGTACTGTTATAAATTGATTATTATTTTATTATTTTGCTTAAGGTACTGTATTCTAACTTCTCCATGACTTATGCCCCCTATATAATCCATATCATCATAAAAAAAGCAAACTATGCAAGCAAAAACAGAA
Organism: Elymus sibiricus; assembly: GCA_039707655.1. Lineage (NCBI taxonomy): Eukaryota > Viridiplantae > Streptophyta > Magnoliopsida > Poales > Poaceae > Elymus > Elymus sibiricus. Next base: position 120,957,003 of record CM077671.1, on the reverse strand, counting down.
TCTGTCTAAAACAGAATAGTCTGTAATGATCTGTAGAGAAACTATATTTAGGTAACTCCAAAAATTCTGAAAATTTATTAAACCTGGGGGATTTTTATATAAATACTATGTAGAAATTTCGAATAAAAATACGTTCCAGTAAAATCAGAGAAATTCTGCACTAGACGCTAATGTTTCTGTTTTTGCACCGTATCAATTCTACTCATCATGCAAGTCATCCCAAAGGCTTTACTTGGCACAAACACTGATTTAAACACAAAAACACAATCATTATAGTATCAACAATCCTGTTATCAAACCAAAACATAAAGTAAAACAATAAAAATAAGATAACTATTGCGTTGCCTCCCAACTAGCGCTATTGTTTTACGCCCCTAGCTAGGCATAATGCATATGGTCAAGTGTTGTCATCCTTGGCACTCAATCAACAAGTAGCCCTCATGATAGATTAATAAGGTGATTTAATTATATTCCTAGGGAAGTTTTCCATCCCTTTTTTAATGGGAATTGGAATCTTATGTTTCCCTCTTTCATATCAATAATTGCACCTATAGTTCGCAGGAAAGGTCTTCCAAGTATAATTGGACAAGTAGGATTGCATTAAATATCAAGAACAATGAAATAAACATGCACATAATTTCTATTTGCAAGGATAATCATATCATTTATTCTACCTAAAGGTTTTTTAATGTTAGAATCTGCAAGATGCAAGTTTAGGGAACAATCTTGAATATCAGTGACACCTAGCACATCACAAAGAAATTTAGGTATAGTTGAAACACTAGCACCAAGGTCACGCAAAGCATTACATTCTTATTATTTTAGTTTTATCTATATATTATGTGCCCATTCATCATGCAATTTTCTAGGTATAGAAACTTCTAACTCAAGTTTCTCATCATAAGCTTTTTATCATTGCTTCTACTATATGTTTAGTAAAAGCCTTGTTTTGATCATAAGCATTGAGTGAGATAATAATGGATTGAAACAAGGAAATACATTCCACAAAAGAACAACTTTCATAATTGAAGTCCTTGTAATCCAAGATAGTGGGCACATCACTAATTAAAGTTTTGACCTCTCCAAACCCACTTTTTTCAATTTTATCATTAGAATCATCACCCTCCAAACAAACGGGACGCCTTCTAGCAAAAGTTGACTCATATCCAGTACCTTTATCACCAATTTTAAGATTAGTAAACAAAGATTCAATAGGAGAAGTACCAATCATTTTAAGATCTTCATCATGATTACGGTAAAAACCGGGTGGTAGAGCTCTTTCTAAGAATTCTCACTTGGCTATCAACCTCGCGGTCCTCTCCTTACTTTCATTAATAGATACTTGGATAGATTTAATAGTCTCATTAATATCATGCTTGGGTGGCAAATTTTTGTTTTTAAGGGTTTCCACATCAAGAGCAATCCTATCCATATTCCTAGCCAAATCATCAATTTTATGCAACTTTTATTGTACCATAGTATTAAAAATATTTTGAGTACTAATAAATCCTTTGATGGTGTTCTCAAGATCAGAGGGTATCCTATTATTATTAGTAGAAGAATTTCCATAAAAAATTCCATAAGAGTTTCCATAATTATTAGAGGAATTATCGGGATACAGTCTAGCATTGAAAGTTCCTCTATAAGCATTGTTGTTGAAATTGTTTCGCGAGATAAAGTTCACATCAATAGCATCATCATTTCATTCAATCAAGGTAGACAAAGGCATACCACTAGGATCAACATGAGCATTTTTACTAGCAACCATATTCATAAGAGCATCCTCTTTTTCACTCAAAGTAGCGATTTCTTCAATATAATTTACCTTCTTACCAGTTGGAGCTCTTTTGGTATGCCATTGAGAATAGTTTTTTATGATGTTGTCCAGAAGTTTGATGGCCTGTCCTAATGTCACCTCCATGAAGGTACCACCTGCAGCAGAGATTTCTAGACACAAAGTTTAGTCCAACATAGAAATTTTATATAATCATCCATAAGTTCAAGCCATGTGTTGGGCAATTTTTAATCATCATTTTCATCCTATCCCATGCTTGTGCAACATGTTCTTGGTCATGTTGCTTAAAATTCATAATTTGATTTCTAAGGGATATGATCTTAGCAGGAGGAAAAATACTTGGTAATGAAAGCATCTTTACATTTATCCCATGTTCCAATACTATTACGCTGTAAAGATAAAAACCAAGTCTTAGCTTTATTTCTTAGTGAAAAAGGAAATAACTTTAATTTAACCACATCACTATCCATATCCTTTTTCTTTTGAATATCACACAATTCAACAAAGGTGTTGAGATGCATAGTTGGATCCTCATTAGGACTTCCGAAAAATTGTTGTTTCATCACAAGATTTAGCAATGCAGCATTAATATCATCAGACTCCGCACTAGTGGCGGGTGGTATAGGAGTACTAATAAGATCATTGTTATTAGTATTTGAGAAGTCACACAACTTGGTATTATCTTGAGACATGGTGACCAAGCAAGCAAAGGAACAAGCGAAGCAAGTAAACTAGCAAGTAAAGCAAGCAAACAAGTAAACTAGCAAACTAGAAACGATAAATATTTTTTATTTTTTATTTTTATAGCAAGCAAAATATAACAGCCAATAAAAAGTAGAACAAGTGAATGATAATTTGTGAATAGGTACTTGATAGTAAGTTGGTGATACTCCCCGGAAACGGCGCTAGAAATCCTTCCTAATACTTGTGATCTGTGTTGGGTTTTTTCGTGAAGTGGAACAGATGATGCAACACAGTATAGATAAGTACTTCCCTCAGTGAGAACCAAGGTTATCGAACCAATAGGAGGACCACACAACTCCCATCTTCAGTGCCTACACACAAAAGAGCAAACACTTGCACCCAACGCGGGCAAGAGGGTTGTGAAGCCCCTTGAACTCGTTACTTGCAAGCAGATAAGTAGTGTAGTTGATAGTTGGATAAATGTAAATTGCAAAATAAATAAAAAAGAAATAATGTCAGCAAAGAAATAGTAGCGTTTGTAAATTTATAAGTGAATAGACTCGGGGGCCGTAGTGTTCTCTAGTGGCATCTCTCTCGAAGTAGGCATATGATGGGTAAACAAATTACTATTGGGCAATTGATAGAAAAGCACATAGTTATGTGATATTCACGACAATGATCATGTGTATATAGGCATCACGTCCATAAACAAGTTGGCCGACTCCTGCCTGCACCTACTACTATTACTCCACTTCGAGAGCGCTTCTATGCTTGCCTCTCTAGGCATTAAGTTCATGACAAACAGAGTAATGCTTGGAGAAAGATGACATGATGTAAACAACATAAACTCAATTAATATGAATGAACCCCCATCGTTTTATCCTTAGTAGCAACAATAAAAATACGTGTCTTGTCCCTTTCTGTCACTGGGATATAGAGCACCCCAAGATTGAACCCACTACAACGCACCCTCTCACTGCAGATAGATCAATCTAGTTGGCCAAACCAAAGGAATAGATCTGAGAGATTTACGAAGCTATAATAATCATGCAAATAAGAATCATATAATTTAGAGAAGACTCAAATCTTTTTCATGAATAATCTGAACATAAACCCACAATTCATCGGATCCCAACAAACGCACCTCACAAAGTGATTACATCGAATAGATCATCGCGAAGATGCGATGAACTTTGTATTGAAGAACATATAGAGAGAGCCATCTAGATACTAGCTATGGACCCGTAGGTCTGTGGTAGACTAGTCACACATCATTATGGGAGCAGCAAGGTTGATGAAGAGGCCCTTTGTGATCGATCCCCCCTCAGGCAGGGCACCGGAACAGGGCTCCAGATGGGCACACGGCGAAATAAAGACTTGCGGTGGTGGAAAAAGCGTTTCGCGAGGTCTCCTAGGGGCTTCAGAATATATGTGAATTTATAAGCTAGAGAGGGACATTGGGAGACGAGAGGGGGGGCCACGACCCAACAGGGCACGCCGACCGCCCTAGGCACGCCCTGTTAGGTCGTGGCTCCCTCGTGCGGCCTCCGGTCTTCTCCCGAAGCTTCCAGGTATTCTTTTATTCCAGAAAAAATCATCAAAAAGTTTGATGGCAATTGGACTTTGTTTGGTACTATAAACCTGAAAAGCCAAAAACATGCAGAAAATAGCACCTGGCAATGGGCACTACATTATAGGTTAGTGCTAAATAATAATATGAATTGGCAAATAAATGCCCAAAAAACATCCTAGAATGATAATATTATAGCATGGATCAATCAAAAATTATAGATACGTTGGAGACGTATCAGCTGGCGCTGGCGTCCCTGCTACTTCTCGAGCATGCGTTGGTTTTCCCTTGAAGAGGAAAGGGTGATGCAGCAAAGTAGATAAGTATTTCCCTCAGTTGTTGAGAACCAAGGTATCAATCCAGTAGGAGATACAAGCAAGTCCCCAATAGATGTACCTACACAAAGAATCAAACACTTGCACCCAACGCTATAAAGGGGTTGTCAATCCCTTCATGGTTACTTGCAAGGATGAGACCTGATAGAGATAGATATGATAGATTGCTTGAACAGAAAGTAAAACAAAAGTAAAAATAATGCAGCAAGGTATTTTTGGTATTTTTGGTTTTAGATCTGAAAGTATAAGATGGAAAATAGACCCGGGGGCCATAGGTTTCACTAGAGGCTTCACTCATGACAGCAAATAATACGGTGGGTGAACAAATTACTGTCGAGCAATTGATAGAAAAGCGAATAATTATGAAGATATCCAAGGCAATGATTATGCATATAGGCATCACGTCCGTGTCAAGTAGACCGAAACGATTCTGCATCTACTACTATTACTCCACACATCGACCGACTCCTGCCTGCATCTAGAGTATTAAGTTCATGAAGAACAGAGTAACGCATTAGGTAAGATGACATGATGTAGAGGGATAAACTCAAGCAATATGATGAAAACCCCATCTTTTTATCCTCGATGGCAACAATACAATACGTGCCTCACTACCCCTACTTTGTCACTGGGTGAGGACACCGCAAGATTGAACCCAAAACTAAGCACTTCTCCCATTGCAAGAATTACCAATCTAGTTGGCTAAACCAAACCAATAACTCGAAGAGACTTGCAAAGATATGAAATCATGCATATAAGAATTCAGAAAAGACTCAAATAATATTCATAGATAATCTGAACATAAACCCACAATTCATCGGATCTCGACAAACACACCGCAAAAGAGTATTACATCGGATAGATCTCCATGAAGATCATGAAGAACATGGTATTGAAGAGCAAAGAGAGAGAAGAAGCCATCTAGCTACTAGCTATGGACCCGAAGGTCTGTTTTAAACTACTCACGCATCATCGGAGGGGCAATGGAGTTGATGTAGATGCCCTCCGTGATCAAATCCCCCTCCGGCAGATTATCGGAAAAGGCTCTAAGATTGGATCTCACGGGAACAGAGGCTTCCGGCGGCGGAAAAGTATTTTCGTGGCTCTTTTTGGTATGCAGGGAATATTTGTGAATTTATAGGCCGAAGAATAGGGTTAGGGGGGCTGCCGTGGGGCCACAAGCCAGGGGGGCGCCCCCCCCCTAGGGCGCGCCCCTGTGGCTTGTTGCCACATGGTGGCTCCCCTGCCTTCATCTCCAAGTCTTCTGGGTTGCTTCTAGTCCAAGAAAAATTATTCCGAAGATTTTATTCCGTTTGGACTCCGTTTAATATTCCTTATCTGCAATACTCAAAAACAAGGAAAAAACAGAAACTGGCACTAGGCTCTAGATTAATAGGTTAGTCCCAAAAATAATATAAAATAGCATATTAATGCATATAAAACATCCAAAATAGATAATATAATAGCATGGAACAATAAAAAATTATAGATACGTTGGAGACGTATCTGTCCCTCCGGCGACGATCCTGCATTTCGCAATACGAGAGACTCGCTCGGACAATCCGAGGTAGCGGGCCCGCTGTTGGATTTATTGGTCCGCCACCATGCCGGTGCCGCAGCCGGATCCGACATGCGTGGCATCAAGGATGCAGCGCCTCGACGATGTTATCCTGGCCATCCCTGCACCGGTCAACACCGTGTACTTTGACCACTTCCAGATAGAGCTCCTCGTCCACAACGACATCTGTGACACCAGCAGTTGCTCCTCTTCGGAGTACAACGAGCACTGTGATGAGTTAGGTTACAATCCGGACGACGACTCAGGTAGCGAGGAGTCCATTTCACTGGTAGTTCTTTCAGACGACGAGCCCGAGCAGGAGGAGCAGGAGGTGCAGATGGTGGCGCCCATCGTCAACGCCAGGGAGGGTGACAGAAACCTCCCGATTGATGAGGAGCTGCCACCTTACGTGCCACTTGTGGTGAACTATGGGGTGGAGGAGGTGGTCACAGCAGAGGACGACAAGAAAAAGAAGAGGAAGAAGAAAGAGGTGGTGGTTGCTGGGGAGGTGTGCCACTCAGAGCACCTCAAGATGCTGAAGAGGTGAAGAACTAAAGATGCTGAAGAAGCCCTGAAGAAGTGAAGATGTAGTTAGGTATGTTGAATATATTTCTGCATATAAGTTATTTATAATTTGTGTTTGTTTATGTGTGCTGAATATGTCTTAGCACATAAGTTAATTGTAGTCTGTCCGTCTTTTGTAATGTGATGGCAAGGAAGTATCTGAACTATCAATCTATTAGTCTATAAATCTGTCTTTTATAATTTGTGTTTTGCTATGTATGTTATGTTGTGTTGCTCTCAAATGTGCCAAAAGAAGAATTATCAATCTATGCCAAAAGAGGAACTATCTTAACTATCTATCTATGCCAAAAGAAGTAACATGGAAAGCTTTCCAAAAATAGAAACTTTCAGACATGAAACTATCTATCTGAATTTGGCATGATGGTACAATTCTTGGCATGCTGTCATTGCCCAAACATTTTGAATTTAACTTAATTTCAACTAAATAGGAAGGTTCTTGGCATGCTTTTTAGTTAACTAAAGTTCAGTTACTTTAGGAAGGTTCGGTTAACTAAAAAAATCCAGTTAACTCAAAAAGTTTAGTTAACTAAAAAAACCAGTTAAATAAACCATGTGAATTTAACTGAATTTTGAATTAACTTAGTTCAACTGAATTTAAATGAAAAAGTTCAGTTAACTTAAGGAAGGTTCTTGGCATGCCTTTCAGTTAACTAAAGTTCGGTTACTTTAGGAAGGTTCAAACTGAAAAGTTCTATTAACTGAAAGAAATTCAGTTAAATAAACCATGTGAATTTAACTGAATTTTGAACTTAAAGGAATTGAATTTAATTTATGGTATAAATCTCAAACAATTTATCTAGTTGTACAATTTACAATCAATGTTTAGTTAACTTTAGGAAGGTTTAGTTAACTGAAAAGGTCCAGTTGACTAAAAAGGTTCGGTTAACTGAAAAGGTTCAGTTAAATTGGCTAATGTGAATTTAACTGAATTTTTAATATAAACCAGATGCAATCAACTAAACAACTTCATTCCATAAACTAACTTAACATGCAACACACAAATAAATTCAGTGCACAATTCTTTCATTTTGGAAACATCATTACAACAGAATAGCATTAATCTATTTCATCTAGGGTCCCCTTAAGCTTCCTAATCTTGTCCTTGGTCTCCTCTTTGTGTTTGAACAAATCACCAATCATGTACTCAAGCCTCCTTTTCTCTTGCTTTAGATGATCCCTCTCTTCCACCAAAATTTCCCTCTCTTGCATGACTTGGTCCCTCTCTTTCTCTGCCTTTGCCCTGAATACCTGATGGATGTTTGTTGTTGATTTGTCAGCCATCTTCTTCTTCTCAAGCTCTTCCTTTAGATAAATCATAGCAAGCTCTGTACTGCCTAATTGGCCAATTGCATGCTCCTTCTCAGCCACAATCTTGGCAAAATCAAACTTAAACAATCTCAGCTCATCTTCAACCATTTCCTTCTCTCCTAGAATCTTCAAGTTCTCTTCAGCACTCAAAACATTTTGTCTGAGCCTCTGTCTGGTCTCCTCATCATGCATGCTCCATATGCTAGCTAGTCTCAACTGCAAAGCCTCAGGCCACTCAGGGTCAACCCATTCCACATAGTTGAATTTAGGAAGTTCCTATCATTTGATAAAAAACAAAAAAATCAGTTACTGCCAATTATCTGCAGAAAATCATATATCAGGGGGCACATGAACTTGAAACTTCAAATAAATCAACTTGAAACAGGGGTCACACACTTAAAACTGCCACTATCACAAATTTTGTGAACAATGATATAAATTTCACTAACCGAACTTGTTTGTTGCTTTAACTGAATTTCTGAAGTTTTTACTGACCTTTTGTGAGCAAGCAAGGAACCTCCTGCCACTATCAACATCTTGAAATGCCTCAAGTTTCTCACAAACTGATCCATGGTCACATCTAGCATCAAGATCTGTTGCCAGGCCACCCCATTCCTCATAGAAAATGGTAGTAGGTGGCTGAAACAAGGAAAAAAATGAGCAGCACATTTTAGATGTGACTAAAAAACCCCATTTTTTTCCTTTTCCATATAAACCCTTGCTTGTGCTGCGTGGAGATCACAACGTGGCTTGTCATAGAGACATCTTCAGCACTGGTGGGTAAATCATCCCACTAAACCATGGTTGGTGCTGGAAGAGGCACAGAGAAGAAGAGGAGGAGAAGAACATGGGCAAGTGGGAGAAAGTGGAGATGAGGAAGAAGAAGGGGATCTAGTGGTGGTGGATAAGAGCAATAAAGTTTGGACCAAAGTAAGCATCTATACTGCAAGTTAGTGGGTGCATAAGTTAACTAATTTTTTCTTTTAAGTTCAAAGATCTATTATCTTGTCTGCCTTCTTTTAAGTTTAGAGATCTATTTTTTCTTTTAAGTTTGGATCATTTCGACTTCCACATCATGATATGGTCCATTTCTGTCCAAATAAGGAAAGCACCAAAACAATATTGACAATCATTGTAGGTAGAAAAAATGTATGAAGACAAGTACAATTATGTGACAAAATATAGGCAGAAACCTAGAGTCTTTAGATTCCTTCATAGACCATCTATTACAACCACAAGAAAAAAAACCTTTACATTAAAGCCATACTATCAGCTTGATCATCCATTACAGCCACTTGATAATGCAGCCAAACACAAAACAATGGCTTTATGGTCTGCTAACTTAAGAACTACTACAAATAAGACACCTACTAATCTATTTTGTTCTTCATAATGAAGATGAAACAGAGCACACAAAGCACCATGCCACTAGCCATCACTAGCTTCATCACCAGTAGGATCTCTCTACCCAGTCCAAGCATGATAGCAGTTTGCTGCTTGGTAGCAAAGTTCTTCTCACTAGGGCTGCCAAAATTAACTCTGCATACATTGCCTCTTCCAACCATGCCCCTCCTAGCTATGCTTCTTCCTGCATTTGATTCAGTCCTCTTCCTCTCAAGCTCTTCCCTTCTGTCCTCAGCTGCACCTTTTGTATCTACAACAACATTACCAACAAGAACCCTAGTTTCAACCAGATGCTCCACATATTCTAGCTCCCAATGCCAAAAATCACAGGTGACCTAGGAATAAGAAATACATCTTTATTTCACAGAGACAAACAGAATAACCAAAGCAATGCCATGTATGAAAATGACTTAAAAAGTGCAACTAACTTGGAAATGTTCAGTTAACTATAAAAGTTAACTGAATAGACTAACTGAACAACAACAAACTAGAACAGATGAACTACGTCAAACTAGAAACTGAAAAGGTTCAGTCAACCTGAAAATGTTCTATGAACCTGAAAATGTTCGGTCAACCTGAGTATATTCAATTAACTGAAAATGTTCAGTTATGTGAAAATGTTCACTTAACTAGTTTAGTTAACCATTAAATTTGTAGTAGCAACAACTACTGTGGCATAGCTATTGTTAACTATTAACTAGTCGAGTCAATTCAAGCAGGCCTATTAGGATCAAGTAGAACATATCAAGTTGTTGTTCGTTGGTCGTTGGAACTAGGGCATGAATCATAGCTACATACAGATCAAGAAGTACAACATGAATCATCAGAGCTAGCAGATCAAGCACGAATCAAAAGAGATCAAGCTTATAGTGTGCTTGCTGCACTGGTAGAACACCAAACCACCCCGCTCATTAGTGTAGAGAGGTAGAACTTCACGGGGTCATCACAATCGGGGCAACCGATCAATGGCACAACCACGGAGTGGCCATGCAGTCCAGAGCGGACGGAGCTCAAAGATGACATGACGATGACGCCCCTGGCGGAGTGCACTAGATCCAAGCGACGACACTCGTATGGCAGCCCCAGCTGGTGGCAACGGAGAGCGGCGGCGGCAGCGGAGGCCGGCGGCGGTGGGGGACGGATTTTGGAGCCAAGGGTTCCGACCAGGTGCGGTGCGAGGGGGAAAGGCGAGCGGAGAGAGGCTGGATTCTAACCAGGTGTGGTGCGGTCCGACCAGGTGAGGGTGTCGTGGTTTTGTCACGGCAGATGTTCTCATAGGAGAACTTGAGTGTGAGGCCATCACGGCTAGGTGGCGACTCAAAGGGGTTGATCGGGAACGGGAGACGAGTTTACCTAGGTTTGGCCCCTCCGATGGAGGTAATAGCCTACGTCCTACTTTGCGTATATTGATGCTGATCTCGATTACAAGGGTGCGGAATCGCTAACCTAGCTCTCGAGGGTTTGCTTGTTTCTTACTTGGACTCTTTAACTCAAGGGCTCCCCTTTATATACATAGGTGGAGGCCTTGAGTTTACAATAGAGTCCGGGTCGTAAAGAGCCCGTGACCTAGTCTAACTCCTCCTTTCCTTGCTCCTTGATACGTATCCATCGTATCTATAATTTTTGATTGTTTCATGCCAATATTATAAAACTTTCACATATTTTTGGCAACATTTTATATGATTTATTGGACTAACATATTGATCCAGTGCCCAGTGCCAGTTCCTGTTTGTTGCATGTTTTTTGTTTTGCAGAATATCCATATCAAACGAAGTCCAAACGCGATAAAAATTTACGGAGATTTTTTTTGGAATATTTGTGAATTTTGAGAAGGGGAATCAACGCAAATGGAGGCTCACAGCCCCCACGATACACCAGGGCGCGCCCTAGGGACCCAAACGCGTGGTGGTGTCTTGTGTCCACCTAGTAAGTCGGTTGGAGCTCTCCTTCGGGCGCAAGGAAGCTAATTTTCATATAAAAATCCCCTCAAAACTTCAGCCCGATCGGAGTTACGGATCTCCGGGAATATAAGAAACGGTTTTTGGCCAGAAAACAGGAACGTGAAACGGAAGAGAACAGAGAGGGATATCCAATCTAGGAGGGGCTCCTGCCCCTCCGCCGCCATGGCGGCCATGTACCAGAGGGGGTACTCTCCTCCCATCTAGGGGGGAGGCCAAGGAAGAAGAAGAAGGAGGGGGGCTCTCTCCCCCTCTCTCCCGATGGCGCCGGAACGCTGCCGGGGCAATCATCGTGACGACGATCTACGCCAACAACTTCGCCGCCGTCGACACCAACTCTCTCCCCCTCTATGTAGCGGTGTAACACCTCTTTTCCCCGCTATTATCTCTACTTAAACATGGTGCTCAACTCCGTATATTATTTCCCAATGGTATTTGGCTATCCTATAATGTTTGAGTAGATCTGTTTTGTCCTATGGGCTAATTGATGATCGTGGCTGCTATGAGTGTATATTTTATTATGGTGCTGTCCTACGGTGCCCTCCGTCTTACGCAAACGTGGGGGATCCCCGCTGTAGGGTGTTGCAATGTGTTCATGATTTGCCTATGGTGGGTGGCGTAGGTGACAGAATACACAGACCCGAGTAGGTGGGTTGTTGCATATGGGAGTAAAGAGGACTTGATACTTAATGCTATGGTTGGGTTTTACCTTAATGATCTTTGGTAGTTGCGGATGTTTGCTAGAGTTCCAATTATAAGTGCATATGATCCAAGTAGAGAAAGTATGTTAGCTCATGCCTCTCCCTCATATAAAATTGCAAGAATGATTACCGGTCTAGTTATCAATTGCCTAGGGACAAATAACCTTCTTGTTTGACAAAAGCTCTCTACTAAATAACTAACTTTTATTATCTTGCAATTTACTCATAGTTTTATTCCCGCAAAGTACTTCTAGTTTTATTCGTGCAAACTATCCTCTCACCTACAAAATAGTTTCATACTTGTTCTAGGTAAAGCAAACGTTAAAGTGTGCATAGAGTTGTATCGGTGGTCGATAGAACTTGAGGGAATATTTGTTCTACCTTTAGCTCGTCGTTGGGTTCGACACTCTTATTTATCGGAAAAGGCTACAAACGATCCCCTACACTTGTGGGTTATCAAGACCTTTTTCTGGCGCCGTTGCCGGGGAGCAATAGCGTGGGGTGAATATTCTCGTGTGTGCTTGTTTGCTTTATCACTAAGTAATTTTTATTTTCTGTTATTAGTTGTTTTATATCTTTAGTTATGGATATGGAACATGAAACACCAAAAAAATTAGTGGTACTTGCTACTCATGGAGATGGGAACCTCCTAAAACCCTCGATGCTAGTTATGTGCAAAGTATTAAATACTACTTCGATAATCCTGAGAAAACGCCATTCAACTTGATAATGGGTAATGTTGGATCAACGTGAATACTTTAGAGATTATTGCTTGACTCAAAAAGGGAAATTGTTATGGGATCAAATTCATATGTTGCATGGTATGCTCGGGAGCTATGCTTGAGATATGATATTACTTGTTGCTCTAGGATGAATGCTCCACACCTTCCCTTTTCATGCAAATTTAATGATAATGAAACCTTAGCTTCTTATGCTAAAGGTATTTATGATTACTACGATGTGGAACGAATAGAAATTTTTTTTGCTTTCAAAGGTGCTTATGAAGTTGCTTCCTTGATTGAAAAGTATGATGATGTTTCTTACAAATCTGAAAATTTTGCCATACTTAAATATTGCTATGAGAATTATGATTGCAATGCTGATATTATTGAATTTATTGAAAGAATGACCGCTGCCTTGGAAGAGACTAATATTTTGCAGGAATCTATGAAAGAAGAAATTGCTGAAACTGTGAGCTCATTAGATGAAAAAGATGAGGAGGAGAGCGAAGAACAAAAGGAGGAAGAGCGGATTAGCTACCTGTGTCCATCTTCTAATGAGAGTAACTCTTCAACTCATACATTGTTAAATTTCCCTTCATACATACCGAAGGATGAATGCCATGATGAATGCTATGATGATTGCTATGATCCCTTGGATTCTTTTGAAATATCCCTTTTTGATGAACTTGATGATTGCTATGCTTGTGGCCATGATGCGAATATGAATTATGCTTATGAAGATGAACTTGCTATAGTTCCTTATGTTAAGCATGAAATTGTTGCTATTGCACCCACACATGATAGTCCTATTATCTTTTTGAATTCTCCTAACTACACTATATCGGAGAAGTTTGCTCTTATTAAGGATTACATTGATGGGTTGCATTTTGCTACTACACATGATGATTTTGATGAATATAATATGCATGTGCTTTCTGCTCCTACTTGCAATTATTATGAGAAAGGAACCAAATCTTCACCTCTCTATGTTTCCAATACTATAAAATTGCAAGAAATTACTTATGCTATGTATTGGCCTTTACTTAATGTGCATGAATTGTTCTTGTATGACATGCCGATGCATAGGAAGAGAGTTAGACTTTGCTGTCACATGATATATATCACTTTGTGCTCACTACTAAATTACAAATCATTGTTGATTAAAATTGGCTTTGATATACCTTGGGATCCTGGTGGATCCATTACCCGAGCACTTTATGCCTAGCTTAATGGCTTTAAAGAAAGCGCTGCCAGGGAGGCAACCCGGAAGTTTTAGAGAGTCATTTTATTCTGTTGTGTGCTTTTATAAAGTTTAAAAACAAAAATAATATAGAGGGGAACCTAAAACTTCACAAAAAGAAAGGTGAAAGTGAGAGAGATGATGTCGGTGTACTAAGATATGGGTCCCTTAGTACCCCGTACTTGTGCACGGACAGTTGTAGCCACACCTACGGCAAGGCTTGCCGGGAGACAACCGAATGCAAGTTCATGAAGTCAAGGAGGCATCCAAGACAAGGCAATAATCAGAAGATAGAAGACCGAAGGCTGGAGCCCCGGCAAGGTCTTGCCGGGATGGCTCAATGCCCCGGCAAGGTTTGCACCCGGCAAGCCCTCGCTGCCCTGTCACCATTCCAGTGCAGTCACCAGCTTGTCTTTTAGCTGTTGTCCTCCTGGTAACATGTCAGGTGCTAGCGGTGGATGAGCTTAAGCGGTGCTGATGGGACGGCCCCTTTTTCCGTCCCCAAGACGCTAAGGGACACCTCAACGGAGCATTAAATGTTCTTGTCCTAAACCGTCAGTGTTAGGTATGATAGCACTGTAGCCACTTTTACACCTCATGTATGCACTGTACGCCACTGTTGGTGACCCCTTCGAACGTATAAAAGGAGGCCCAGGGCGTAGCTACAGGGGGATCGGATCTTCTCTAGCCCATTCTGCATGAGTAGCAGCTGAGTACTGTAGCGTTCCCAGAACTTGAGCTAGAACACATCTAATACAACCAAGCAGGAGTAGGGTTTTACGCATCTTTGCGGCCCGAACCTGGGTAAAATTCCCGCGTGTTGATCATCAGATCTTCTCTCTGTACAAACCCCTCTCCCTGCCGAATCGTAAAGGGATCCTCGTGATCCCATAGGTGTCGTTTCTCCGACATCTTTGGCGCGCCAGGTAGGGGGAAGAAGGTTGTGCGGACCTGATCTGGTGACTAGCGCGCCAGTTCTTCATCATCTTCGTCGCCATGGCCCCCAAGAAGAAGGGTTTCATGGCGGTTGGTCCATCCACGTCCGCTGTCCCCGTGGCTACACAGACGGGAGACGGTGTAGACGCGGGCGAAGGAGGCGGAGGTTCTGAGCTTCCGCGGCGTTCTGGTAATCATAGCCAGGCGAGTGGTGTCGTTCGCACCGCCAGATCTAAGGACGGAGCTGCGCTGCCAGCAGGCGGTGTAACGAACTCCAGGGATGGAAGGGCGCCTTCCAAGACACCCATGCCGGCGCATGCACCGCGGCCTTCTCAGGTCGCGCGCGATGAGCAGCGCCGCGACGTTGGTGGTACTAGGCGTCCCCACGGAAAGTCTCCTGAGCATCACCCTCGAGATGCGCGGGACCAGCATGCACGCCAACATGTTGGTGGAAGTGGCGCGTGGTCGCGAGACCGTGATGGAGCTCCTTCTAACACGGTTAGGAGTCAGAGCACCTCACGTTCCTCGCACCTGTCGCCGCCGCCTACACGAGCAGAAGCGCTGGCACGTGCATAGCTGCTTCTGAACTTTCCTCCTGCTGCGTACAAGCTCGACGAATGGAGAGCTGCCATTCAGAGCCTCGTCGGCCTCGCCAACGAAGATAAGCCGGAGCAGGCGGAGCCCTCGCGGCGGCAGTCCATCGAGCCGGCACGCGTCGGTGGTGAGAAGAATGGAGGTGGTACGACCACGGTGTACTCTCCCCCACAGCGGCAGCAGCGGACGCAGACTCGACGGGTCGACACCCGTGATGATGATTCCACGGCGTCGTCCGATCCGCGAACTCGCCGCGATCAACGTCAAGTTCTTCGGGAGCGAGGCAAGGAAGACGCTCGAACTACCATCGAGCGGCGGTGGGAAGCGCGCTATCAATCTGACAAGCGCGCAGGACCTACTGTAGACAAGCCAGCGCCGGGGTATCCTGTCGATCTACCTTACGAGGTGGGTTGTCCAGCGTTTACCCGTGAGCTGCGGCGAGTCCAGTGGCCCAATTCCCGCACGTTCAAGCCGGAGGTCCCGGAGAAATATGACGGCAAGACCCACCCGTCAGAGTTCCTGAGCATCTACACCATTGCGGTGCAGGCTGTCGGGGCTCGTGATGACAAGATACTAGCCAACTACTTCCCGTTGGTGCTTAAGCCCAACGTCAGGTCGTGGTTGATGCACCTGCCGAAGAATTCCATTTCTTCTTGGGCAGATTTGTGCCATGAGTTCGTTGGCGCCTTCACTGGAGGCCACCAAGCTCCTGGCCAGGAAAGCGATCTGCATCTCATCCCCCAGAAGGAAGGCGAGACTTTGCGCAAGTACATCCAGAGGTTCAGCCGCATACATCACAACATTCCAGACGTTCATCCTGCCGCTGTTATCAGCGCGTTCCATCAGAACGTGCGCAACCGAAGGATGCGGGAAGAGCTGGCGATGAACAAGATCAGGGATGTTGCCGAGCTTTATGCTTTGGCAGATAAGTGTGCTCGAGCTGAAGAAGGGAGGAGGCTCCCCGACGAGGACGCCGGTGCAGGGGCCGACTCTGAGGATGAGGGCACCGCCGCCCCGGCAAAGAAGGGTCGGCGACGCAACAGGAAGCGCAAGGGCAAGGCCGTGCTTGCCGTTGAGGGATCCGGTAACCCCGGTACCACCAAGAAGGCCAAGGTTGATGACCCCGGCAAGGATGTTGCCGGGTGTGCCTCCTGCCAGGCCTTGGCGGCTGCCGACAAGCCAGACGGTTTTGGCAAGCAGTACTGCAAGATCCATCGCACCAAGGGCCATGATCTCCAAGACTGCCGGCAAGTTGAGCAGCTCGTTGAGAAGCAGAAAGCCGAATACGAGAGGCAAGACAAGGAGAAGGCCCAGGATGGCGCGGAGGGGTCCGGCAAGAAGCGTGGTGGCCGAGGAGGTCGCCGCGGCAAGGCCAAGCAATAGAAGGACCGGCCCGCTCGAGGCCGCGACAAGCAAGAGGGGGTGATGATGACATTGAGGAGGATGACGACTGCAGCGAGCAAGAATTCCAGAAAGCTACAGACGCCATGTGCATTGACGGAGGTGCCTCGCTGCATTCTTCCCACCGCCAACTTAAACAGTGGGCGCGTGAGGTTAATGCGGCTGAGCCATCTGTCGGCGCCCGGAAGCCTTTGAAATGGTCCAACACGCCTATCATTTTCGACGTTGAGGATCACCCTGATCGTGTAACTGCGGTTGGGTGTTTGCCATTGTTGGTCTCACCAACAATTCGCAACCTCAATGTGACGAAGATGTTAGTTGACGGTGGGGCCGGTCTGAACTTGATCTCACCCGAGGTGATCAAAAGATTGCAAATTCCTGATGGAGATCTCGAGGAGACGGGCTCGTTTCAAGGAGTCAATCCAGGAAGGAGTCAGCCCAAGGGAAACATCACGCTTCCGGTAACATTTGGTAGCGATCTGAACTTCAGAACTGAGAAGATTGTGTTCGACGTCGCCAAGATTCCGTTGCCATATAATGGGATCCTTGGCTGCCCAGTACTGGCCAAGTTCATGGCGGCATCACATTACGCCTACAATGTGCTGAAGATGCCCGGGCCGATGAGCGTTATCACTGTCAGTTCCGACAAGAAAGACGCGCTTATCTGCACCGATCAACTCTACCGGGAGGTAGTTGCAGCATCTGCCGCCAAGGCACTTGCTCCTGCCGCTGAAACTCCCGGGGGGAAGAAGACCGGCAAGGCCTCTCGCGCACTCTCCGGCAAGCGCACCTCTTCGGAGTGCTGCGCTCCCGTTGAGGATGTGCCAGAGAGTTCCACCGGCAAGAGCAAGAAGTCCAAGGCTGCTCCGCCAGAGACCAAGAAGGTGCCCGCCAAGGAAGATGGCTCAGGAGGAACTTTCACCATAAGTTCCACCCTCGACAGCAAATAGGAAAGTGCGCTTGTTGCCTTCCTGCGGGCGAATGTCGATGTGTTTGCATGGCAACCATCTGATATCCCCGGTGTTCCCAGGGAGGTGATTGAGCACCACCTTGCCGTCTGTCCACACGCGCGACCCGTCAAGCAGAAAGTCAGGAAGCAAGCTTTGGAGCGGCAACAGTTTATTGCCGAAGAAATTAAGAAGTTAGAAGCAGCAGGCTTGGTTAGAGGAGTACTTCATCCAACATGGTTGGCCAATCCAGTTGTAGTGCGCAAGGCGAATGGAAAATGGAGGCTATGTATTGACTATACAGATATCAATAAAGCCTGTCCAAAAGATCCTTTTCCCTTGCCGCGCATCGACCAGATTGTGGACTCCACTGCCGGCTGCGACTTGCAGTCGTTCCTTGACGCCTATTCAGGCTATCATCAGATTTTCATGGCCAAGGAAGACGAAGAGAAGACCGCATTTATCACCCCATGTGGTACGTATTGCTTTTTGCGTATGCCTTTCGGGTTGAAAAGTGCTAGTTCTACATTTGCAAGAGCGGTCCAGATTGGTTTTGAGCCCCAGCTACATAGAAATATGGAAGCTTACATGGATGATATAGTGGTCAAAACCAAGGATAAGGCAACGCTCATATCAGATTTAGAAGAAACATTTGCCAATCTACGCAAGATCAACTTAAAGCTCAACCCTGAGAAGTGTGTGTTTGGTGTCCCATCCGGCAAGCTTCTCGGGTTCTTTGTATCTCAACGTGGAATTGAAGCGAATCCCGACAAGATCAAAGCAATCGAGCAAATTGAAGCGCCAAGACGTGTCAAGGATGTGCGCCGTCTTGCCGGCTGCGTTGCTGCTCTGAGTAGGTTCATCTCAAAATCTGCTGAGCGCGCCCTGCCCTTTTTCAAAATTTTGAAGAAGGCGGGTCCAATGAAATGGACTCCGGAAGCGGAGGCAGCGCTGCAGGATTTGAAGAAGTACCTCTCCTCTCCACCAGTACTAGTCGCGCCAAAACCACAAGAGCCATTGCTGCTATATCTAGCGGCAACGAATCAAGTGGTAAGTGTTGCGCTAGTGGCAGAGAGAGAGGCTGATGAAGAAGCAACGCCAGCGGCAGGACCGCCAAATGACGAGCTGGGATCTTCCCCGGCAGAGTCTGGTGCCGACAAGGTTGAATCTGCACAGTCAAGTCAAGCAATACAGAAGAAGAAGATGGTGCAGCGCCCAGTCTATTTTGTCAGTTCCCTTCTACAGGGGGCTAGGTCAAGATATTCTGGTGTGCAAAAGTTGCTCTTCGGCCTCCTCATGGCCTCGAGGAAGCTGCGCCATTACTTCCAAGCACATGAGATCACCGTTGTCACTCGCTTTCCGTTGCAGCGGATTTTGCGGAAACCGGATGCTACCGGCAGGATTGTGGAGTGGGCTTTGGAGCTGTCAAGTTTTGGTCTCAAGTTCGAAAGTACTTCGACCATCCAGAGTAGAGCCTTGGCGGAGTTCATTGCAGAATGGACCCCAACGCCAGATGAAGAGGTTCCAGAGTCAACTCTCCCCGGCAAGGAAACGAATCAAGAGTGGATTATGTATTTTGATGGGGCTTTCTCGCTGCAAGGCGCCGGTGCTGGCGTGCTGCTTGTCGCACCCACCGGAGAGCACCTCAAATACGTGATTCAGATGCATTTTCCCCGGGAGAGGTCAACGAACAATACTGCGGAGTATGAAGGGTTGCTTGCCGGTCTCAGGATCGCGGCAGACCTTGGAATCCAGAAGCTTATTGTCAGAGGTGATTCTCAACTTGTCGTCAAGCAAGTCAATAAAGATTGTCAGAGCCCATTGATGGAAGCTTATGTCGATGAAGTGAGAAAGTTGGAAGAGCATTTTGACGGCCTACAAATGGAGCACGTTCCTCGTGCCGAAAACAGCATTGCTGATTGCCTGTCAAAATGCGCTGGTCTCAAGTTACCTGTGGAACCAGGGACTTTTGTGCTTCGACTGACTCAACCATCCGTGACACCATCAATGGGACAAGAGAAGAGAAGAAAGTTGAGTTCCGGCAAGTACTTCCCGGCAGAGCTCCCAGAAGCCGCCGACGAAGAAGTTCCCGGGAACAACGCCAAGCTTGCCGGTGAGCGACAGGCTCCGACAGGGCCTCAGGCTCTTGCCGTCAAGACAAACGCTCCCGCCAAGCTTGCCGGGGAGCAACAGACTCCGGCAGGGCCTCGAGCCTTTGCTGTCGAGACAAATGATTCCCCAGCAGAAGACATGCCTTTAGTTCTTGTTGTTGAGCCTCAGGCTCCAGCATGGGCACAGCACATCGTCCATTTCCTTCAGACAGGAGAACTCCCTGAGGAACAGGAAGAAGCAGAAAAAGTAGCCCGGCGGTCCAACATGTACCGGTTTGTGGACAATGTCCTGTACAGAAAGAGGCCGAACGGTGTGAAATTGAAGTGCATTTCTCGGGAAGATGGACTGGAGCTGTTGGCAGAGATACATGGAGGCATATGTGGCTCCCACATAGGATCAAGAGCACTTGCCGGTAAGGCATTCCGGCAGGGTTTCTTTTGGCCCACTACTCTCCAGGATGCAACTGCGCTAGTAACCAAGTGTGAAGCATGCCAGTTTCATTCAAAGAAATTGCATCAACCAGCTCAAGATCTTCAGACAATCCCTCTCTCCTGGCCATTTTCGGTCTGGGGGCTCGACATCTTGGGCCCTTTTCCCCGTGCTACCGGGGGCTTTGAGTACTTGTACGTAGCAATTGACAAGTTTACAAAGTGGCCGGAAGTGGAAGCAGTGAGGAAGGTGACAGCACAGTCAGCCGTCAAGTTCTTCAAGGGAATAGTTTGCCGTTTTGGTGTACCGAACAAGATCATCACCGACAACGGCACACAGTTCACGAGCCGCACCTTCATGCAGTATGTCCAAGACCTTGGCGGCAAGATTTGTTTTGCTTCTATTGCCCACCCGAGGAGCAACGGCCAGGCGGAAAGGGCTAATGCTGAAGTGCTGCGAGGCCTCAAGACGAGGACTTTCGACAAGCTGCGCAAGTGCGGAAGGCGCTGGATTGATGAGTTGCCGGTGGTTCTTTGGTCAATCAGGACGACACCGAATCGAGCCACCGGCCAGACACCCTTCTCCCTAGTATATGGGGCGGAAGCAGTTCTCCCCACGGAACTCACATACGGGTCACCTCGAGTGCTCACTTATGATGAGCTTGAGCAAGAGCAGCTACGGCAAGATGACGCGTTGCTCCTTGAGGAAGATCGTCTTCAGGCTGCTGTGCGAGCTGCACGCTACCAGCAAGCCTTGCGCCGCTATCATAGCCGCAAGGTTCATGCCCGAGGTCTTGAGGAAGGCGACCTTGTTCTTTGGCGCGTTCAGTCCGCCAAGAATTCCAACAAGTTGACGCCGAAGTGGGAAGGCCCTTATCGGGTAGTGCGAGTCACCAGGCCTGGCGCAGTCCGCCTGGAGACCGAAGATGGCGTCCCAGTGAGCAACTCCTGGAATATCGAGCATCTTCGTAAGTTCTACCCATGAGGCGCGGTTGCCGGGTCTCCCGGCAACCCTTTTTGTACAAGTCTTGCCGATGAAGCATGTAATCCTTTGTACAAAGCCAGGCGCAGACCCTGTGCGTGGTTGAATAAAGCTTAAGCGTTTTACAAATTCTTGTCGATGTTCATGTTTACTTACGTGCATGTTTATCTGAGATATTGTATTACGCTTACTTCCAGCAAGTACTAACGAACCGCCAAGGTTCCATATCTCTATTTTCTCTTCTTTCTTTTTCTCAAAGGACAAAAGGTTCCCTCGCATGCAAGTTTGCCGGGGGGATAGGATGGTATGGATACCGACAGGCGACGTTCAAGGTTGACATCTTGCCGGAAGAAGTACAGCAACCAAAAGCTAAGTTGCAGAAACTTTGAACAAATTTTTCTGTTTTTGTTATTCCCCTTGAATGATTTCAATTCTTGTATGGAAAACCTGCACGCGAAGGAACCTTGTTGTGATTGGTTGCGCCCTTATCCTGTTTCGAGTCCGCTCAACAGTTTAGGTGGCTGCACTGAAAACACCAAGGTCTCTTGCCGGTAGCGGCACTGCCAGCAGGCTGCTAAAGTCCTGCACCTAGCGCTCGCGGCAAGGGTGCGCGCGCCGGCAAGTTTCCAATCAAGCGTAGGGCGAATACATACAGAAAGAAATTAAGCAAGGGGAATAGCATAGCATTCATCCAGAACATAGCAAGTCATATTACAATAATAGCTGCCGCGATTCTAACATAAGGCAATATTGTCTTTGACATGGAACGATGGCGGCAAAGAGGGGGAGAAGCAGCTAATCCCGGCGATCGCCTTCAACTCTCTTGACTTGGCTTACCCTGTCGACGATGGGCGCGACAAGTTCTTCTGCCGCCTTGAGATTTGCATCCTTCGGCAGGCGGTCAAGGACGTTGGCGAGGTTGATGCCGGGGTTCCTGTGCACCACCTTGATGAGCACCTTCTGGAGGATGGCCCGGCAGAGCTTGCGGGACTCGTTAGCCAGATGGGCTTTTCGGTCTGAATGGAGCTGCTCCAGAGCTCCAAGCACACGGTCGAAGAACATGGTCAGCTTGGCGCTCAGGGACACCCTATCGTCAAGAGAATACCTGTGATCTTGCAGGCCCATGGTAGACAGTTGTGTGGCAAGCTTCTCCGTGATGTCGACAAGCTTCTCAGTCCAGATTTGCACTCCCTGCACATAGTCGTTGTGGGCAGCAGCAGCACTCTTGACCAGCTCCTCCTCATCTCGGAGATCCTTGGCCAGAGCCTTCTCGCGAGCCTTGGAGGTCTCCAGAGTCTCCTCCAGCGTGGACAGTTTCAGCTTTAGATCAGCGATGGATTCATTTGCTGTGGAGAGCTCCTTGGTCTTGTTGGATATGGCAACCTCCATCTCCATCAGGCTGTGGAGAGCTTTGTCTCTTTCAGCCTTGAGTGTTGAGATCTTCTTGTCGTGGTCCTCGAGATCTGCCTCCAGCTTCTTCACCCTCTCCTCCAGCAAGTTCTTGGCGGCCTCTGCAGCCCCGGCAGCATCGACGGCCTCCTTTAGCTTGCCGGCATGGTCTGCAGTCAGAGCCTCGAGTGCCTCCTTGTGCTTCAGCTCCAGATCCTGGGTCCGCTGCGCGACAAGCTTTTCAATCTCCTCGTCTTTGGCGCGGAGCTTGTCGGCAAGTACCTTCTCGCGAGCGGTCAGGTCGTCATCATGAGCCTCAAGCCCAACACGGAGTTCCCTTAAGCGTGCTTCCTCTGTGGCAGCTTGTTGCTTGGCATCCTCCTGTGCCTTCTCCACGTCAGACCGCTTCATGAGGAGATCGTTCCATCTTTGGCTCAGCTGCTCTTGGCCAGTCCTCAACTCCTGGAAAGCTTCGGCAAACCAGGCCTGCATTTCCTCAACACGTTTCTGGAGATCTGCTTCAACCTTGTCGGCAACCGCGGCCCTGGAGTCTAGTTTCTCCTTCCGGGCGTGGTGAAGCGCTTGGAGCTTCTGGTAGTTGTCGTGCATGGCCTTGAGGAGCTTCTCTTCTTCAGATTTGCTGCTACTGGCGCTTGGTTCATCGACGACCTCGAGCCCAGCAGCGGCAATGGCGTCTTCATCAAAGACTTCCCCTTTAGTTGGCGCCCTAGTGCTTGCCGTGCCTGGGATGCTGACGAACAAGTTGTCACCAATCTTGAGGTACTTGCTTGACGAGGGAGCTTCGGATGTTGGTGGCTGTTCCTCAATAGTTGCCTCCCCGGCAGCTGGGGGCTCTGTGTCCGGCGTAGCGCCTGGCGCTCCTACGGCAGGGATGCCGTCAGTACGGTCACTAGCCTCCTCGCCGGCCCTCTCGGCGGATTCCTTGGCGGCCTCTTCCTACGCAGCCGTGGCAGCTTCGACGCTGGCATCCTTGGCGGCCTCGGTGGCAGCGTTCTTGGCGGCTTCGGCAGCTTCGGCGGCAGCATTCTTGGCGGCCTCATCAGCGGAAATCCTGTCAGCCTCGGCGGCAGCATCCCTGGCGGTCTCCTCGATGACAGCATCGACATCCATATGCTCCACCGAGGGAATGTCTGGGGGCCAAGAAAACAAATCAAGATGAGATTGAGATGGAAGTTCAAGAAGACAAAAAAGAGAATGACAGAATAGCAAATACCTGTGCCAACATTGGTTGCCGGCGTAGAGCTGCCGGTGCCCGTGCTTGCCGGCTCTTCCTCGTCGCGGTAGAGCACGCTAGAGGAAGTCCTTGCCGGAGACCCATTCCTGGGCGGCGTGGTTGATGGAGGCGGCATATCAGGGGTAGCCTCTGACGGTTCTCCTTGTCGCCGCTCTCCTCCTGCACGTCTGGTGATGTCAGCAGTGAAGATACACACCCCGGCACTTGCCAGCGGAAAGTGAGTAACGGACTCACGCTGGGGGCTGCGCCGGGGGCTGTGTAGGGGGCTGTGTCGCGGGCTTGACTCCGGGCTGACGTTGATCATCTCTGGCGCACCTGAGGTGCTTGCCGGCGGTTCGTCACCCGTCGAGGTCTTTGCCCTCTTCGCTACCCTTTGTGCCAATGTTTCTGTATCATCTCTGCAGGAGCAAATCAAAGCGAAGCAAATGAGATAAGAAAAACCAAAAACTCAGAAAGTAAAGGATGCGGCAAGATCCTTACTCTTCTTCTTCTTCTCCCGAGCTAAAGGCAGAGAGGTCAAAGTCGACTTCCGCCACGGGAGGAGGTGGAGGGGTGCTCCTGGGTCGCTTGGCTGCGGCAGGTGCAGGTTGCTGAGGAGCTCCTTGCCGCTGCGTGGCCTTGCCGGCCGCCCCCTTGCCGGGGGCTGCACTGCTCGAAGAAGCTTGGCGGACCGGGATCCCAGAAGCGGCGCTCCGAAGGACACGCCTACTCCTTGGTTCAAGGGTCGGGGCTTCCTCGTGCAGCTCCTCCTCGGCGGCGTCTCCAGCAGAAGGGCCTTCGGCTGATGTGCCGCCCTGCTCTTTTGCGGTCTCGTCCTGCCCGGCAAGATTCTCATCCGGCAGCGCTTCTCCTCCACTGGTTCCCTCTTCCACGAAGCCAGCACTACCGGCCTCCGTGGCAAGATTTGCTTCCTCCGCCCTGCTGGCAATATATGCCACTTCTTCCTCGGTGGTGGCGCGGACGAGGCCCTCTTCTTCGCGGATGGCCCTCTCCATCAGGTTATCAAAGAATTGCTGCACTTGCTCTTCAGGTGGCTCAATCCAAGTTCCGTCAAGGCTATGGGCGTCAAACGCCGGCATCATGGCGATGATTGGACCCAGAGCAGAGTTGTTGCACAGAGGGACTATGCCTGCCGGCAGTTTGCACACCACATCACCCCTGAACAATTTCTGGCAAAGAGCTGCGTGCTGCATAAATGTCAGGTTGCTGTTCAGTCCAGGGCGCAGCCTCATAATGTCTGCCGCGTTCCGGAACTCCCAAGCTGGCCTCCCCTTGTTCTACAGAGGGGCGATGCGCCGGCGAAGGAAATCGGCGCCTATCATCTCTACCGTGAGCCCGGCAGCTCTGAGGCGGTGAATTCTGGTAGTAGCGACTGTGAGCTTCTTATCATAAGGATCGGGGGCGCTCCAGTCGTTGCTGCGCATTATCTTCGTCTGCCGTGGCAGGCAAAAGGGCGGAATTTTTGCCTCCCGAATCCAGCACCATCTGGCCCGCCATTCATCCCATTTCTCGCGGTAGGCCCCGTCCGGATAGACCTCCTTGGTTCCTGGCCGTGGAATCCAAGCGATGGAACCGGAAAGGGCCTCGCCCTTTTGGATACGGGGAATGAAATAATGGCGGAAAACGGCGGTGCTAGGGACTACTCCGGCGAAGTTTTCGCAAAGGTGAGCGAAAACTGACATGCACGTCACAGCATTCGCCGTAAAATCCAAGAGTTGAAAGCCGGAGGTGAGCATGATGTCGTTGAAGAAGTCGGAAAACGGGGGGCCGAGTCCGCAATAGAAGTAATCGGCAAAGAAATGATATTTGTTTGGGTCGCCCCTGGAAGAGTCGGGACTCACGGAGGTGGCCGGGTGCGCTGTCGTCTCCGTCGCCCACATCATCTGGTACCGCCCCCTTAGAGTGCCCGCGTCGAGCACCGGCGGGAAGACGGCGTGCTCCTTCCGCATCCGCGCCATCTTGTTCTCCGAAACGGCGGCGTCCACCTCCTTGCCCTTGCTTGCTTTGGGCGGCATGGCAGCAATGGGGGAGCGAAGGCTGAGAACGGTGAGGGCGTGGAGGCGGCGGAAGAACGAGAAAAGCTCTGCTTTGGGCTCGAGGAGGAAGATGGCGGCGGTTCCCAGATTGGAAGAGACAAGAGGTAAATGGGCGGCGCCTCTGCGGATTCCTTCTTTATGGGGAGGACGCGAGGCCGCCTCTTTACTAAAATAATATTGAAACGCTTCGCGAGCGCGCTGCTGTAACGGCCGCGCTGCGCGCGTCCCCCACGTCCCGCATTCAATGGGCGTCGTGGGCGGCGCAGTAAATGGAATGATTACGGTGGATAACTCCTGCCACGCATGCCCGTGCACTGTTTGGGCCTGGCCCAACAACGCCTCGCACCCGTGTATGGCCCAGGCCCGGGGGCTCCTGTCGGTGTACTAAGATATGGGTCCCTTAGTACCCCGTACTTGTGCACGGACAGTTGTAGCCACACCTGCGGCAAGGCTTGCCGGGAGACAACCGAATGCAAGTTCATGAAGTCAAGGAGGCATCCAAGACGAGGCAATAATCAGAAGATAGAAGACCGAAGGCTGGAGCCCCGGCAAGGTCTTGCCGGGATGGCTCAATGCCCCGGCAAGGTTTGCACCCGGCAAGCCCTCGCTGCCCTGTCACCGTTCCAGTGCGGTCACCAGCTTGTCTTTTAGCTGTTGTCCTCCTGGTAATGTGTCAGGTGCTAGCGGTGGATGAGCTTAAGCGGTGCTGATGGGACGGCCCCTTTTTCCGTCCCCAAGACGCTAAGGGACACCTCAACGGAGCATTAAATGTTCTTGTCCTAAACCGTCAGTGTTAGGTATGATAGCACTGTAGCCACTTTTACACCTCATGTATGCATTGTACGCCACTATTGGTGACCCCTTCGAACGTATAAAAGGAGGCCCAGGGCATAGCTACAGGGGGATCGGATCTTCTCTAGCCCATTCTGCATGAGTAGCACCTGAGTACTGTAGCGCTCCCAGAACTTGAGCTAGAACACATCTAATACAACCAAGCAGGAGTAGGGTTTTACGCATCTTTGCGGCCCGAACCTGGGTAAAATTCCCGCGTATTGATCATCAGATCTGCTCTCTGTACAAACCCCTCTCCTTGCCGAATCGTAAAGGGATCCTCGTGATCCCATAGGTGTCGTTTCTCCGACAGATGATGAGCACCGTTGAAGTGGGGGACGTCCTTGAACTTTTGTTCATGCCCATGGAAACTTTGTGAATCTTGAATCACAGAAAATTTTCAACAAAAATAATTATCCCCTTGTACAAATCCATTGTATTATAAAAATAACGTGCCAATATTTTCCTTTATGATGATTAGATTGCTTGTTGGTATGTGCGGTGTAAAAACAGAAACTTCTGCTGTGGTGTTTGAATTTTCATATTTTACTGGAACGTGGAAAGTTTCTGAAATTTTTACACAGTATTTCTATATAAAAATTTTATTTCGTACTAATTTTTCAGAATTTTTGGAGTTATATAAGTATGGTCAAAGTTCATATTACTACAGACTGTCCTGTTTAAGACAGATTCTGTTTCTGATGCATTGTTTTGCTTGTTTTGATGAAACTATCAATTTTATCGGTGGTATAAGCCATGGAGAAGTTATAATACATCAGGGATAATGCAAATATAAAATATGAATGGGTTTCCAACAGTACTTAAAGTAGGAATTTGCTTTATTATACTAACGGATCTCACCAGTCTTCTGTTAAGTTTTGTGTGGATGAAGTGTTCGAACATCGAGGAGGTCTCGATATGAGGAGAGGGAGGAGAGGCAAGAGTTTAAGCTTGGGGATGCCCAAGGCACCCCAAGTAAATATCCAAGGAGACTGAAGCGTCAAAGCTTGGGGATGCCCCGGAAGGCAACCCATCTTTCTTCAACAAGTATCGGTATGTTTTCATTTTCGTTTCGTTCATGTGATATGTGTAAATCTTGGAGCGTCTTTTGTGTTTAGTTTTCACTTTTCTTTTATGAACCATGCTGGTATGAGATAGTCCATGGTTGATTTGTAGAATGCTCATTGCACTTCACTTATATCTTTTGAGTATGGCTTTATAGAATGCTTCATGTGCTTCACTTATATCATTTGAAGTTTGGATTGCCTGTTTCTCTTCACATAGAAAACCGTTATTCGTAGAATGCTTTTTTTTGCTTCACTTATATTTATTAGAGCATGTCTAGGTATTTTGTAGAAAGAATTAAACTCTCATGCTTCACTTATACCTATTTAGAGAGTCAACAGGAATTGGTCATTTGCATGGTTAGTCATAATATCCTATATAAAACTTAGGGATCACTGAATATGATATGTTTGATTCCTTGCAATAGTTTTGCGATATAGAGATGATAATATGTGGGAGGTACTAGTGGATGATCGTGTTTAGTAAGATATTGGTGTTAAGGTTTGTGATTCTCGAAGCATGCACGTATAGTTTCCCGTTATGGTAGGAAGTTGGAGCACAATTTATTCTTGATTGTCTATCTTTGTGTGAAGGTCGGGGGCGCACGATGGTTAACTCCTACCAACCTCCCCCTAGGAGCATGCGTAGTAATACTTTGCTTCGAGGGCTATTAAACTTTTGCAATAAGTATGTGAGTTCTTTATGACTAATGTGAGTCCATGGATTATACGCACTCTTACCTTTCCGCAATTTGCTAGCCTCTACGGTACCGTGCATTGCCCTTTCTCACCTCGAGAGTCGGTGCAAACTTCGCCGGTGCATGCAAACCCCGTGATATGATACACTCTATCACACATAAGCCTTCTTATATCTTCCTCAAAACAGCCACCATACCTACCTATTATGGCATTTCCATAGCCATTCCGAGATATATTGCCATGCAACTTCCACCGCTTCCATTTTGATGACTTAAGCATTCATTGTCATATTGCATTACATGATCGTAAGATAGCTAGCATGATGTTTCCATGGCTTGTCCTTTTTTTGATATCTTTGCTACGCTAGATCATTGCATTCATATAGAGTCATACTTTGTTCTACTATCGTTGTAATATTGAGTTGTAAGTAAATAGAAGTGTGATGATCATCAGTATTCATTATTAGAGCATGTCCCAGTGATGAAAGGATGATGGAAACTATGATTCCCCCACAAGTTGGGATGAGGCTCCGGACAAAGAAAAAAAGAAAAAGAAAAAAAATAGAAAAAAAATAAAAAGAGAAAAAAATGAAAAAATGAAAAAAAATGAAAGAAGTAGAAGGGGCATGCTAATTCCACACTTGTGCTTCAAAGTAGCACCATGTTTTTCATATAGAGAGCCTCCTATGTTGTCACTTTCATATACTAGTGGGAATTTTTCATTATAGAGTTAGATGCACACCCACTTAGTTTTCATATTGAGCTTTCATACACTTATAGCTCTTAGTGCATCCGTTGCATGGCAATCCCTACTCCTCGCATTGATATCTATTGATGGTCATCTCCATAGCCTGTTGATACGCTGAGTTGATGCGAGACTTTCTTCTCCACTTTTACCCCTTTGAAACCTACCACCATATTCCATTCCACCCATAGTGCTATATCCATGGCTTGCGCTCATGTATTGCGTGAGAGTTGAAAATTCTGAAGCGCGTTAAAAAGTATGAACCAATTGCTTGGCTGACACCGGGGTAGTACATGATTTATACTTTGTGTTAAGAAGACAGAGCATGACAAGCCTATATGATTTTGTAGGGATAGCGTTCTTTAGCCTTGATATTTTGAAAGACATGACTGTTTGTTGGGATGCCTGAGTATTAATGTCTTTATGTCAAAACTAGACTATTGCTTTGTGTCGTCGTTTTGTCACGGCAGATGCCATGGGTAGGCTTATCGAGAGTGGTTGGGGCCGGAGGACGCCGACGGGCTCCGGGAGCGCGGTTAGGCACAAGTGGTGGCAAACACACGATGTACCCAGGTTCGGGGCCCTCCGTGGGAGGTAACACCCCTAGTCCTGCTCGGTCTAGTTGAGACAATGGTGAAGTTACAATGGTGCTCTTGGAGCTGTGTTGCTAGAGGAGGAAGAAGGGGCTAGACTGCCCCTGCTGCCTCTCTACGTGAGTGTGGTGTGTGGAGAGAGAGTCGTCCCCCTTGCATGGGGGAGGCCCGGGGGGTTTTATAGGCCAACCCCCCGGATTACAATATGAATAAGAGATCTCAGGGGGCCCCAGCCGGCAGCCTCACTAGCCGGCCGTGGGGCCCCGGTTGAGGGGTCCCGTCGCTGGTAGGGCCCGCCGGCTGCAGGGTCCCGTCGGGAGCCGGCGGGGCCCGCACGGTGGGTCCCCGCGCCGGTCATGTCGCGGCACGGGTTCGTCCTTCGGGGCGTCGTCTTGTGGCAGCCGGCCGAGGTCAGCGGTACGGCCGGCTGCACTGTAGCCATGCCGGGGCAGGTAATGGAGTGGTTGGAGGCGTGCCGGCACTGTTGGGAGTCCTGTCGCAGTCGGCCAGAGTCAGAGGCACTGCCACCTCCACTGTGGCCGCACGGGCGCTGACCCCTAAAGGGATGGGGACCATTGTAGCCACGCGTACCTGACCGTGGCATCCAATGGGCGGCAGGCCGGGGCGGCAGAAAACCTCCGCCCCTTGCCGGCCAGCATAGCGTAGCCGGAAGGGCGTAGCCGGCAGGGCGTGGCCGGCAGGGCATAGCCGGGCTGTAGGGGGAGTCGACTCGCCCTCCAGTCGCTTCAGAAAGTTGGAGTAGTGGGTCGCTTGAGGCTACCCCGGGGTTATCCCCCCGACAGTAGTCCCCGAAGCAGGGGAGGCCCGCCGACGAACCGTGGCAGTCCTCGCCGGCTTGAACATCGTCTTTATGCCGCATCATGCCTCGGAGGCCAGATGAGGCGGGCAAGCGGCGGCCGGCTCCGCAGCCGGCCGACGCTTCGCGCGCCGCCTCGAGCGCCTCGCCTGGCGGAGAAGCCGCGCCACGTGGAAGACGCAACGGGCTGTGTTCTGACAGGCCACGCGACGGACGAGACCGGGCTGTGGGCGGGGCCCGCCACGACCGCAGCCTCGGCCCGCGCGCACGGATCCCTTGCGGCTCGAGCCTCCGGTTGGCATTCCCGAGCATCATAACTTCCGCCCCGCACGCGGCGGGAAGCGCGGGGGTCGTGCGCAATGAATCCGCCCCCCACGTTCGGCCGCGCGGGGTTTAAATGGAGAAGGGAGAGAGACAGAGCGGCACATTCGCCCCTCTCGCCCCAGTCGCATCGTCTTCATCGCCCTCCTCCTCCCGCTCCGAGAGGGAGAAGAAGGGTAAAGCCCATGGGAGCGCCGCGCCGCACCGTGGCCGAGCAACCGCGCCTGCCGCCGCGACCGCAAGCCCTTTGTAGAAGCCATGGCGACCAAGGGCGTCTGGGATGGCAGCATCGTGGAGGAGCAGTTCATCGAGCACCTCCGCTACCACCACAAGCTTCCGTCGGAAACGCACCTGGAGGCGCACATCGCCGGGCCGGAGAACTCCCCGACCCCGCGGGAAGGCGAGGTGGTCGTCTTCGCCGAGCATTTCCTCCGCGGGCTCGGGCTGCCGGCGAGTACTTTCTTCCGGCGGTTCTTGACGCGGTTCGGCCTGCAGCCGCACCACCTTGCCCCCAATGCCGTCTTGCAGCTGTCGGCATTCGTGACCCTCTGCGAGGGGTTCTTGGGGGTGGAGCCGAGGCTCGACCTCTGGTTTCGACTGTTCTTCCTCAAGCGGCAGACGGTGGTGGACCCGGCGACGCAGGCGAAGGTCATGACCGCCTGCGGAGGCGCCCTGATCCACATCCGCAAGGGAGCCGGCTTCCCGAAGTTGGCAGCGGCGGTTCTTCTACGTGAAGAACGTGAAGTTGGAGGAGGATTACATCAACCTCCCTGACTTCGTCAACCAGCCGCCGGCAGGGATGCTGAACTGGCGGGCGGCTCCGCCCCAAGCGCCCGAGACGGCAGACCGGCTCTGCGAGCGCCTGCTGGTGATGATCGGGGTGGAGGGGCTGAAGGCCACCGACCTGTTGGCCGCGATGGTGGCGCGCCGGGTGCAGCCGCTGCAGAGCCGGCCGCACCTGATCTGCCAAATGGGAGGGCGGCACGACCCCTGCCGGCTCTCCACCAAGGAGCTGAAACCGATCCACGTGGCGAGGAGGGTGAACGCCATCTCGCAGGCGAAGCTAAAGGAAGAGGGGTGGCAATGGGGGAAAACCCCGTACAGCCGGAGCCGTCCGGCGCCGCGGGTAAGCGATTAGCCGTCTCCCCCTCTCCTTCCTTTTTAGGGACGGCGTCCCCCCTTTGGTCTGACGATGTGGCGCTTCGCCGGCTCGCAGGTTTTTGCGCAGTTGCAGAACTACAGGGAGCCGGCCGCCGACTTGGCGGACTCGGACCCCGAGGAGGTCAAGGACGTCAACGACGTGGAGCCGGCGGACTCCGACCGAGCCGGCGCATCGGAAGCCGGCGAGGCGGAAACGGAGACGGAGGAGGCCGACTCGACGGGTGAGTTCCCTCCCCCGACGCACCTATGGGATTGGACCGATGATGACGCTGAGTCGGAGGAGTCGCGTGCTGCAGAGGCTCCGGAGGAACCCGAGGCCCCGGAGGACGAGGTCACGGCGCCGAGGAGGCGCCCGCGCGGAGCCGGCCACGAGTCCAGCCGGGGCGGCCCGGACGCGGGCGATAAGGGGAAGCGGCCGGCTGTTGCCAAGCCGGCGCCCAAACGGGCGGCCACCTCGCAGCCGGGCGGCAGCCATGGAGGCAGTGGGAAGAAACAATGGGTATCCCAGGCGGGACCCACGAGGAGGGCGGTCCCCGTCGTCGTCGGGTAAGCCCATCTCCCCCTCCTCCTTGGTTTTTTCCCTTTCTCCCCGGTTCCTTATCCCGCCATGAACAGGGAGGCGCGCGCCCTGGGGAGGACCCCAAGCGGCGAGGCCACGAGGACGGCGCCGCCGGACAACGCCGAGGAGAGGGAGCGCCAGGCGTGGCTCGACCTCGAGGCGGCCGAGCAGGAGCGGCGCGTAGAGGAGCGCCGCCCCTGGGAGAAAGCGGCGGAGAAACTGCAGCCGCCGGGTGAGGCCGGCGGAGAGGCCGCTGGCGGAGCGTGGGAGCCGTTCCCCCGCGGCCGGGAGAGGAGGTCGAAGGACCACCACGATCCCGAGCGGCGGGCGGAGGCGGACGCGAAGGCCGCGGAAGACGCGCATGCGGCGACGGGCGCGGACGCAGCCGGCGCTGGAGGGAGGGAGGAGATGGACCGCGACGCCGCCCAGCCGGGGGCGGGCGATGTGCCGCCGGGGGCAGAGGGGCCCCCGGAAGTCGAAATCCCGGCTCCGGATGTGCCGGCCCCGGATGTGCCGGCTCCGGAGGCGCCGGCTCTGGAGGTGCCCGCACCGGAGGAGAGCCGGCCAGGAGCGGCCGGAGGCGGTGCGTCGGAGGGGACGATCGTCACGATCGGGGGGACGACCGCCGTGAGCTCGTCGTCAGAGCCCCCCGGCACGACGGCGCCGGGAGGGGCAGGTCCCCTGGTGACCTCCGGCAAAGGGGGTCCCGCGGACGGGGGCCGACCGCAGCAGAACTGGGCCGCAGCCGGCCGCCCGGCCATTGGTGATCCGCCGAGCGCCCTTGGAGCAGCGGTGGACGCCATCGTCGAGGCATTTGCTGCCGCGCGCGCCCAGACGTCGCAGGACGCTCGAGCCGCCAACGACCGGCTGGTGCATCTGGAGCAATCTGTCACGGCAAGTTCTCTTCTTTCCTTCTTTTCTTGCTTTGGCGTTTTCTTTCTTTTCCAGTGGGGGCGCGCCAGCGCACCCACTGGGTGTAGCCCCCGAGGCTCGAGCCGGCTGGAGCGCAGGCGGGCCGAGCCTAACGCTGCTGTGTATCTTTGTCCTTCGCAGGCAGCGCACGACCGATGTGTGGCCGCGTACAACACCCTGCTGGGCTTGTACCGGGAGGCCGAGGGCCGGCTGGCGACTCTGTCCGCGGACCTGCAAGGTATGGAGCCTCGCGATCTTCCAGTGGGGGCGCGCAAGCGCACCCACTAGGTGTAGCCCCCGGGAATCAGGCCGGCTGCTCCGGAGGCGGGCTGAACCCCTTTCTTCGTTTGGTTTCTGACAGCGGCCTCCTCGTCTCGAGCAGCCACCCACGCCGAGACGGTCAGCCTCCGCTGCCAGGTGGTGCAGCTTGGGGAGCAGCGGAGTCTCCTGACCGCGGAGTGCGACCGGCTCCACGGGGAGACGGAACAGGCGAAGGCGGAGAAGGAGGAGCGCGAGGCGGCCCACCGCAAAGAGCTGGCGGACCGCGAGGCGGCCCTTCGTTGGGAGGCGGAGGAGCGGGAGAAAATCCTCCGTCGGGAGCTGGAGGCCAAGGACGCCGCGCTTACCAATGCGGCCGAGGATACACAGGCAGCCCGGATGAGCACGAGCGCCAGCGCCAGGAGTGGTCGGCCAAGGAGGTGGAGCTGCGGGAGCAAGGGCATGAGGTGGATCGGATGCTGCGCGGTGAGTTTTTAAACACCTCGCTCTTTCCGCGCGTTGCTTCTGGGTTTTCCGGTTTGCCTCTTTGCTCATCCCGCGCGTTCTTCTTTTATCTTCTTAGGGCTCTTCCCCGGTACACAGGAGGCCGTGGAGGCGGCCGTGGAGGCCCACCGCGAGGGCCAGCGGGCGCAGGGGGAAGCCGTTGGGCAGCTTGCCCCCTGGACCTTGGACGAGGTGGGGATCGCCGCCGGGGCGCGGCTGTCGGAGGTGGTTCGAGCCCTGAAGCGGCTCCAGGCGGCCGGCGCGGCGCTGGTTCGCACCCTTTGGCCCGGCGCGGTGGAGCCGGTCTCCATGAGCCGGCTGTCGAGGTGACTGGAGTTCGGGACCGCGCGGGTGAACGCCTGGAGGGCCTCCGCAGCACGCGCCGGTGCGGGCATGGCGCTTCGCATTGCGAGGTCATGGTACCCCGAGCTGGACCTGGGTCTGCTCACGGCCCAGTGTGCCGGCACCGACGCGGAGTTGGAGGCGGTGGCCGACGCGCTGTCCGTGAGGGCAAGCGACCTCGCGTCCTTCGCCGCGTGGGACGAGTACGTCCCGGAGCGCGGGGCGGACGGCGTGGTGATCCCGGAGGACCGGTACACGCTCGCCCTGGATGACCCGGAGGGGAGCGCCGCCGAGACGGACGAGGAAGAATCCGGCTCCGATGCCTATGCCGACTCCGGGCTGGCTCCGGACTTGGAGACGGGAGCCGACGCGGAGCGCCCCGCGGACAAGGACGGGGCTTCTTCGTCGGCCGCCGCGGGCGGTGCCGGAGGAGATGACGGTGCTGGCGCCATCTAGAGCTTTTATGTTTCTGCATAGTTAGACTGCCATTCCACCCACTGGGGGTGTATATGTAATGAACTCGTGGCCGTGGGCCCTTTTTTAAATTGTATGCAATTTTTGGTTGCTGAAATGTTGTTTTATGCGTGCCGGCTCGGCCTTACCCTTTTTTGCTCTTTTGGTTCTGTTCGCTCAAAACCTTTTCCCTCTTGGCTTCGGTCCCGCCAGCCGGACAGCCGGGAGACGGTCCGTAGCTGGGACGGGGCGTCCGCCTCGAGGGAGCCGGTCATGAGTTCGGAAACCGCGGGAGTTTTTTGGGTAAGGTGAGTGACAGAGGCGGAAAGAAAGTGTTCCGGCTAGCCCTAGCCGGCAATCCCCTTTGCAATCGATTTTTCGTGTGTGCTAAACTTTGCCGTCTCGAGGTCCCATCAGCCGGACAGCCGGGAGCCGGTCTGTAGCTGGTAGGGGTGGGAGGGCTCTTTTTAGTTCACATTACTTGACCGGCCTCGGGGGAGGAGGGCAGGACTAGCCGGCGAGCCCACGGGACCGGGAGCCGGACCCAGGAGCCAGCGAGCTAAAGTCTTAGAAAGAGACGAAAAGGGGGGTGTCCCAAGAGCAGGCTTGGGGCACCCATTGCATTCATAAGCCCAAAAGGGGAGAATATATACATACACTGGTTCTTAGCAGTAAAACGGGCGGAGGAGCGCCGCGTTCCACGGGCGCTCCGTTTCCTCACCGGAGGCGTCTCTCTTGCGCTTCTGCGGCTTCTGGGCGTCTATTAGATAGTACGCGTTGTTATGCAGCGCCCGGCTGACGATGAACGGGCCCTCCCATGGGGAGGACAGCTTGTGCTGGCCGGCAGTTCGCTGGATCTGCCTGAGCACCAAGTCTCCTTCGCGGAAGGAGAGTGGCCGGATCCGCTTACTGTGGTAGTGCCGGAGCTTCTGCTGGTAGATGGTCGTCCGGCTCAGAGCCAGCTCGCGAGCCTCCTCGAGGAGGTCGACGCCGTCTTCTCTTGCCTCCTTTGCGTCCGTCTCCGTGTACAGGGCAACCCGAGGCGAATCAAACTCGATGTCGGTGGGGATGATTGCCTCGGACCCATACACGAGAAAGAACGGGGTGTAGCCGGTCGACCGGTTGGGCGTGGTCCTGAGGCTCCAAAGGACAGCCGGCAGCTCTTCGACCCAGCAGCCGGCCGACCGGACCAGTGGCGCTACGAGCCGGGGCTTGATGCCGGCCAAGATCAGGCCGTTTGCCTCTCGACCTGGCCGTTTGACTGTGGGTGGGTGACGGACGCCAGATCGAGCCGGATGCCCTGCTTGGAGCAGAAACGCACTAGCGCGCCCTTGGCGAAGTTCGTGCCGTTGTCGGTGATGATGCTGTGGGGGACGCCGTAGCGGACCGTGATGTCTTCGATGAACCGGACGGCCGTGGGGCCGTCCAGCTTCTTGATTGGCCTGGCCTCGATCCACTTGGTGAATTTGTCGACGGCTACCAGCAGATGTGTCATGCCGCCTCGTGCGGTCTTGAAGGGTCCTACCATGTCCAGCCCCCAGACGGCAAAAGGCCATGAGAGGGGGATGGTTTGGAGGGCTGAAGCCAGCAGGTGGCTCTGCGTGCTGAAGCGCTGGCAGCCTTCGCACTTGTCGACCAGCTGCTTGGCCGCCTCCAAAGCAGTCGGCCAGTAGAAACCGTGGCGGAACGCCTTGGCCACCTGGGTCCTGGAGGCGGCGTGGTGACCGCACTCGCCCTGGTGGATGTCGAGGAGGATCTCTTGCCCTTTCTCCGGCTCGACGCAGCGTTGGAAAACGCCGGTGGTGCTGCGATGAACCAGCTCGTGGTTGATGATGCTGTAGGCCGGGGCTCGGCGCTGGATTTGTCTTGCTGTGGCCTCATCGGAGGGGAGCTCGCCGCGTAGGAGGAACGCCAGGATGGGCTGGGCCCATGAGGGGGCCAAGACGGGAGCCGGCTCGGGCTCAAGGGGGGCGTTGGCAGCGGCAGGAGACCCCGGGTCCGAGGGACCAGTCCCCGGGTCTGGCTCGCTAGTCCCCGGGCCCGGCTCGCAAGCCCCCGGGGCCGGCTCGCCAGCCCCCGGGGCTGGAGCAGTGGAAGGGGCGTCGATTGCCATCATGACGGCCATGGGTTCGGAGCCGGCCGCTGCGGGCGCGGCCGGCTCACTGGCCGGAACTGGTGCTGCCGGCTGGGCAGCCGGAGTTGATGGAGCTGGCGAAAGGGCCGACGCCGATGGTGCCGGCTGGGAAGCCGGAGCTGTCGATGGGCCGGCTGCGCCAGCCGGCACGAAGATGGACTCCGACTCGGGGGAGGGCTTGATCAAAGGCTTGAGCAGCCGCTCGAGGGAGACGCCGGCTGGGATGGCCTGCCGGGTGGAGCCGATCTTCGCCAGCGTATCGGCCGCCTCGTTGTCCGCACGGGGGACGTGAT
The DNA here is from genome assembly GCA_039707655.1 of Elymus sibiricus. Taxonomy (NCBI): domain Eukaryota; kingdom Viridiplantae; phylum Streptophyta; class Magnoliopsida; order Poales; family Poaceae; genus Elymus; species Elymus sibiricus. The sequence goes on along the minus strand of CM077671.1, from coordinate 120,919,378 downwards.
GGAACTCGAAGCCCTCGAAGGAGCCGGTGAGCTGCTGGACGAGGAAGCGATAGCTGGCCATGTTGGCGTCTCGGGCGTCCCACTCGCCAGAGACTTGCTGCACCACGAGGTCGGAGTCACCGAAGCATACGATGCGCTGGATGCCGATCTCCTTGGCGAGCCGGAGGCCGTGGATGAGGGCCTCATACTCGGCCATGTTGTTGGAGGCGGCAAAATGGATCTGGAGCGCGTACTTGAGCTGATCTCCCCTTGGGGACGATAGGACGATGCCGGCGCCCAGGCCGGCTCGCATCTTCGAGCCATCGAAGTGCATACGCCAATGTGTGGAATCGGGTGGAGGCGGCACGAACTGGGTTTCGGCCCAGTCGACGAGGAAGTCGGCCATCGCTTGTGACTTGATGGCGGTGCGCGGCTCGTACCGTATCTCGTAGTCGGCGAGGGCGATGGTCCACTTGGCTATCCGGCCGGTGGCGTCCCGGCCGCACATGATTTCGCCTAGCGGCGCCGTGCTGACCACGGTGATGACGTGCTCCTGGAAGTACTGCTTGATCTTCTGGGCGGCGAAGTATATGCCATAGCACATCTTCTGGTAGTGGGGGTAGTTTTGCTTGGAGGCGGAGAGGACCTCGCTGAGGTAGTAGACGGGGCGCTGGATTGGCAGCGCTTTGCCTTCCTCCGATCGCTCCACCACCAAGACGACGCTGATGACACGTGTGGTCGCCGCGATGTAGGCGAGCAAAGGCTCCTTCTCAGCCGGCGCGGCCAGGATGGCCGCGCTGGTGAGGGCCCGCTTGAGGCCGCGGAACGCCTCGTCCGCCTCGTCGGACCAGTCGAACGTGGCCGGCTTCTTCGAAGGGTCACGGCCCGGCTCGACCAGAGCCATCTTGCACAGGAGCCCGTAGAGGGGCAAGGCCTTTTCGCCTAGCCGGCTGATGAACCGGCTGAGGGAGGCGAGGCAGCCGGTGAATTTCTGGACGTCGCGGAGCCGGGTCGGCTTGGGCATGCGCTCGATTGCCCTGATCTTCTCGGGGTCAGCTTCGATGCCGCGGGCGGACACGAAGAAGCCCAGGAGTTGGCCGGCTAGGACGCCGAAGACACACTTCTCCGGGTTGAGCTTGATCTTGTATTCGCGTAGGTTGGCGAACGTCTCCCGGAGGTCGTCGAGGAGGCTGAAATGCTTCTTGGACTTGACGACGATGTCGTCGACGTAGACGTGGACGTTCCTGCCTATCTGAGGCAGGAGACACTTCTGCATGCAGCGCTGGAAGGTGGCGCCTGCGTTCTTCAGGCCGAAGGACGTGGTGATGTAGCAGTAGGCCCCGAAAGGGGTGATGAAGGAGCTTTTCAGCCGGTCGGCCGGGTCCAGCTTGATCTGGTGGTAGCCGGAGTAGGCGTCCAGGAAGGACAGCAGGTCGCAGCCGGCCGTGGAGTCGATGACTTGATCGATCCGCGGCAGGGCGAACGGGTCCTTGGGACACGCCTTGTTCAGGCTCGTGTAGTCGATACACATGCGCCAAGTTTTGTTCTTCTTCAGCACCAGGACTGGGTTGGCTAGCCAGTCCGAGTGGAATACCTCCATGATGAAGCCGGCTATGAGTAGCCGGGCGATCTCTTCCCCTATAGTACGCCGCTTCTCCTCGCAGAAACGGCGCAGGGGTTGCTTGACCGGCTTCGAATCCGGCCGTACGTGAAGCTTGTGCTCGGCGAACTTCCTCGGAACACCCGGCATGTCCTTTGGAGACCATGCAAAGATGTCCCGATTCTCATAGAGGAAGTCGACGAGCTCGCTTTCCTATTTGCTGTCGAGGCGGGAGCCGATGGTGACGCATTGCTTGGGGCTGGCCGGGTCGAGTGGCACTTGCCTGGTGTCCTTGGATGGCTGGAACAAGGCTTCGCCGACCGACTGGGACGGAGGAGCCGGCATGGCCGGCTGGCCGGAGGTGTGGGCCACGAGCCGGTCGAGCTACCGCTTCTCCTCTGCTATCTCCAGGGCTTCGGCCAGCCGGCTGCCATCTCGCGCGCACGCAATTGACATGTTGTAGTCGCCGGTTATGGTGATGATGCCCTTGGGACCCGGCATCTTGAGCTTGAGGTAGGCGTAGTGGGGTATCGCCATGAACTTGGCGAGAGCCGGCCGGCCCAGCAGCGCGTGGTAGGGACTGTCGAGGTCCACTACCTCGAACCATACTGGTTCGCGGTGGAAGTGGCTATGATCGCCGAAGAGGACGTCGAGCTTGATCTTGCCGGCGGGGGTGCAGGACTTTCCCGGCACGATGCCGTGGAAAACCGTCCGGCTCGTTTGCAGGTCCTCCACCTTGAGCCCTAGCTTGAGCATCGTGTCAAGGTAGAGGATGTTGTTGCTGCTGCCCCCATCGATCAACACCCGCGAGAAGCGGCACGTGCGCCTCTCGGAGGCGATGGTGGGATCGAGGACGAGGGCGTAGCTGCCAGGGCTGGGCATCACGGCCGGGTGGTCAGCCCGGCTCCAGGTGACCGGCTTCTCGGACCAATGCATGAACTGGGGAGTCGCGGGCATGGTGGCATTCACCTCGTGGCGGAGCCGGCGCTGAGCGTGCTTGTCCGTATCTTCACTGGTGAAGACGACGTAGGAACCGTCCTGGACGGGGAACTGGTCGAGCAGCCGGCCGTCGTTCTGAGCCGGAGCCGGGGCCTAAGCCGGAGCGGGAGCCGGAGGCGGCGCCGGCGCACGAGGAAGCGGCGGGGGAGGAGTCGGAAGACCCTCGCCCTGGGCCAGCCGCTGCGAGAAGCTGCACTGCTGGAGCGTGTGCGTGGCCGGCTTGGCGCCGGAATGGTGTTTGCAGGGGAGGTCGAGCATCTGCTCGAACGTGAGCTTGGGCTGCCAGGCAGCCTTGCCGGTGCGCTGGCGCTGGCTGGAAGCCTGGGCACCTGGCTGCTCTTCCTCGATCGAGGCAACCTGCCGGCTCCCGTAGCGGGGATCCGGCTGGTCGGCCTTGCGCTTGTTGTTCTGCTGCTGCCGGTTGTCGGCGGCCGCCCGCGGCGCGGCGGGCGGCGGAGCCAGCTTGGCTGGCGTGGCGACCTTCATCCGCATAGCGGAGTCGGCCGTGGCGTACTTGTTCGCCTTGGCCATCAGGTCCGCCAGGGTAGCCGGCTCGGAGCACAGGAGCTTGTGCTTGAGGTGGGTGCCGTCTCAGCAACCCTCGATGAAGTATTGGATGGCCTGCACCTCGTGCACCCCTTCGCAGGAGTTGCGGAGCTCGGTCCAGTGCGTGAGGTATTCGCGGAGGGGCTCCTCCGGCCCCTGGACGCACATGGCCAGCTCGCGGGGCCGGCCGGGCCGCTTGTAGGTGCCGGTGAAGTTGCGGACGAACGCTTCTTCAAAGTCCGTCCAGGTGTTCATGCTGCCGGCCGCCAGGCTGTTCAGCCAGGTGCGGGCCGAGCCGATCAGCATAAGGGGGGCGTAGCGGACGGTTACGCGCTTGTTCCCCCTGGCGATGCCGACTGCGGTGGTGTAGTCGATCAGCCAGTCCTCCGGCTTGGTAGCCCCGTTGTACTTCGGGGTGTCGCGGGGAAGCGTGAAGCCGGGCGGAAACGGCTCGTTGCGGATCCGGAGGCCAAAGGACGCCGGGCCAATCGAGCCCTCCTCCTCGAGGAGAGCCGACTGCGCCAGCCGGTTGAGGCGGAGCCGCGCGTCGTTCTCGCTGTGGGGGACCTGCGGCCCGAGCCGGGTCGCGAGTTCGGGGCGGACGATCGGCGGGACGGACCGTGCCGGGTCCTGTCGTGGAGGCGGAGTGTGTCCGCGGCTACGCCGGCTACCGCCAGCCGGCGCCTCGTCGCGGTGGTTGCCGTCAACCGGGTTGTTGCTGCGCCGGCTATTCACCGCCGGCTGCTCGTTCCTGCACAGCTGGGAACACCGAACGTTGCTTCCCTCGGCCCGCCGGCCGGAGGGGCGAGGGGAACTGGAGTGCTGAGCCGGCTGACGGTCAGCGGCCCCAGTGCCCGCACCCTCGGGACGGGGGAGCTCGGAGACGGCTTCGCCGGGGGCGAAACCGATTTGTTGCGCGTTGGCGGTGTCAATGAGGTCCTTGATGTGCCGCTCGCGTGCGGCACGCTCCTCACCCACCAAGGTAGCCAGATCCTCGTAGGCTACCTTGGCGGCCGCAGGTTGGTCGCGGGGGTGTCGTAGACGGGAAGGCGGCCGCCGAGGATTTCCGCGACCACGCGGCCGCGGTCACGCACAGCCCCACGCCGACTGGGCTCGATGCCAGCCGGGGTGAGACCATACGCGGAGGCGTATTCCCACTGCGCGGCTTCCATCCGGCGCCGCTCGGTCGCGAGGGCGCTGGCGTCTTCGAATAGTATGCGGCGGGCCGCCTCCAGCTCAGCTGTGGCGGTGGCCGGGTTCGCCATCGGGGCAATGGGGGTGCTCAGACCCCGGAGGGTAGCGGCGAGCAGGTCGGAGGTACTGGCGTGGGCGGCGGCCGCGTCGGCCTCAGCCCGCGCACGGCCCGAAGTGGTGGAGGAGGTCGTGACCATCACTCCCACGCGGACGCGGGAGCCGCTGGCCTCGCCCGTGGCGAGTGCACCCACGGACGCGCGGGGATCGGTGCAGTCGAGCACCTGGCTAGGGTACTCATCGGCCGCCGGCTCGTCGGCGATGCTTAGTTTGCCGAAACACCCGGCGAGCGCGGCGACATCGAGCTCCAGGTCGCGGCCGAGGCACCCGTCAGAGGAGCCGGCCGCGTCGCCCGCAGAGCCTACCGGAGCAAGCCCCACGAGCATGCATTTCCGCCCGGAAGCGGGGCGGCCGAGGGAGGCGGTGAAGGGTCCCGCCCGGAGCGTGATTCCGGCTGGCGCCGCGTGCGGCCCCACGGTGGGTGCCAACTGTCGTCGTTTTGTCACGGCAGATCCCATGGGTAGGCTTATCGAGAGTGGTTGGGGCCGGAGGACGCCGACGGGCTCCGGGAGCGGGGTTAGGCACAAGCGGTGGCGGACACACGATGTACCCAGGTTCGGGGCCCTCTGTGGGAGGTAACACCCCTAGTCCTGCTCGGTCTAGTTGAGACAATGGTGAAGTTACAATGGTGCTCCTGGAGCTGTGTTGCTAGAGGAGGAAGAAGGGGCTAGACTGCCCCTGCTGCCTCTCTACGTGAGTGTGGTGTGTGGAGAGAGAGTCGTCCCCCTTGCATGGGGGAGGCCCGGGGGGTTTTATAGGCCAACCCCCCGGATTACAATATGAATAAGAGATCTCAGGGGGCCCCAGCCGGCAGCCTCACTAGCCGGCCGTGGGGCCCCCGGTTGAGGGGTCCCGTCGCTGGTAGGACCCGCCGGCTGCAGGATCCCGTCGGGAGCCGGCGGGGCCCGCACGGTGGGTCCCCGCGCCGGTCATGTCACGGCACGGGTTCGTCCTTCGGGGCGTCGTCTTGTGGCAGCCGGCTGAGGTCAGCGGTATGGCCGGCCGCACTGTAGCCATGCCGGGGCAGGTAATGGAGTGGTTGGAGGCGTGCCGGCACTGTTGGGAGTCCTGTCGCAGTCGGCCAGAGTTAGAGGCACTGCCACCTCCACTGTGGCCGCACGGGCGCTGACCCCTGAAGGGATGGGGACCACTGTAGCCACGTGTACCCGACCGTGGCATCCAATGGGCGGCAGGCCGGGGCGGCAGAAAACCTCCGCCCCTTGTCGGCCAGCATAGCGTAGCCGGAAGGGCGTAGCCGGCAGGGCGCAGTCGGCAGGGCGTGGCTGGCAAGGCGTAGCTGGGCTGTAGGGGGAGTCGGCTCGCCCTCCAGTCGCTTCAGAAAGTTGGAGTAGTGGGTCGCTTGAGGCTACCCCGGGGTTATCCCCCCGACACTTTGAATCACCTGTGTCTTAATATTCATGCCATGATTGGATATATGATCAAGATTATGCTAGGTAGCATTCCACATCAAAAATTATCTTTTTTATCATTTACCTACTCGAGGACGAGCAGGAATTAAGCTTGGGGATGCTGATACGTCTCCGTCGTATCTATAATTTTTTATTGTTTCATGCCTATATTATACAACTTTCACATACTTTTGGCAACATTTTATATGATTTATTGGACTAACATATTGATCTAGTGCCCAGTGCCAGTTCCTGTTTGTTGCATGTTTTTTGTTTCACAGAATATCCATATCAAACGAAGTCCAAACGCGATAAAAATTTACAGAGATTTTTTTTGGAATATTTGTGAATTTAGAGAATTGGAATCAACGCAAACAGAGGCCCACAACCCCCATGATACATCAGGGCGCGCCCCAGGGGCCCAAACGCGTGGTGGTGTCTTGTGCCCACCTCGTAAGTCGTTTGGATCTCTCCTTCGGGCGCGAGGAAGCTAGTTTTCATATAAAAATCCCCTCAAAATTTCAGCCTGATTGGAGTTACGGATCTCTGGGAATATAAGAAACGGTTTTCGGCCAGAAAACAGGAACGTGAAACAAAAGAGAACAGAGAGGGAGATCCAATCTAGGGGGAGGCCAAGGAAGAAGAAGAAGGAGGGGGGCTCTCTCCCCCTCTCTCCTTCGGGTGCCATGGCGGCCATGGACCAGAGGGGGAACTCTCCTCCCATCTAGGGGGGAGGCCAAGGAAGAAGAAGAAGGAGGGGGCTCTCTCCCCCTCTCTCCCGGCGGCGCCGGAACGCCGCCGGGGCAATCATCGTGACGGCGATCTACACCAACAACTTCGCCGCCGTCAACACCAACTCTCTCCCCCTCTATGCAGCGGTGTAACACCTCTTTTCCCCGCTGTAATCTCTACTTAAACATGGTGCTCAACTCCATATATTATTTCCCAATGATATTTGGCTATCCTACGATGTTTGAGTAGATCTGTTTTGTCCTATGGGCTAATTGATGATCGTGATTGGTATGAGTGTATATTTTATTATGGTGCCGTCCTACGGTGCCCTCCGTCTCGCGCAAACGTGGGGGATCCCCACTGTAGGGTGTTGCAATGTGTTCATGATTTGCCTATGGTGGGTGGCGTGAGTGACAGAATACACAGACCCGAGTAGGTGGGTTGTTGCATATGGGAGTAAAGAGGACTTGATACTTAATGCTATGGTTGGGTTTTACCTTAATGATCTTTGCTAGTTGCGGATGCTTGCTAGAGTTCCAATCATAAGTGCATATGATCCAAGTAGAGAAAGTATGTTAGCTCATGCCTCTCCCTCATATAAAATTGCAAGAATGATTACCGGTCTAGTTATCAATTGCCTAGGGACAAATAACCTTCTTGTTTGTCAAAAGCTCTCTACTAAACAACTAACTTTTATTATCTTGCAATTTACTCATAGTTTTATTCCCGCAAAGTACTTCTAGTTTTATTCGTGCAAACTATCCTTTCACCTACAAAATAGTTTCATACTTGTTCTAGGTAAAGCAAACGTTAAAGTGTGCGTAGAGTTGTATCGGTGGTCGATAGAACTTGAGGGAATATTTGTTCTACCTTTAGCTCCTCGTTGGGTTCGACACTCTTATTTATCAAAAAAGGCTACAAACGATCCCCTACACTTGTGGGTTATCACTCCTCAAGGGAAAGACAATTTCCTACGTCTTCATGTTTAAGCCGACCATCTAGACGATGTCGATGAGCCGACCCACCTAGTGAGCCGCCTGCCTAGGCCTTGTACTTCTTATGAACATCTTCCGTATGGGCCGTTTTAGTAGAGCCCGGGTTATAACCTAGGCGGGTTATACCCATGGGGTACATCCCCAACATTAGCCCCCAGCTTAGTTTGGATTCATCCATGCTAAACTCTATCTTGACCATGTTGGAAATTTGAACCTAGGATCAACTTATGAGCCGGCAATTCTTTGCCCTTTATCTGTGGAAGACTCAATCTGGGTCAATATTATGCCGGGTCACCTTCCCCTTGTTTAGACTTAGTATTTTCCAAACAATACTTTCATGAACTCACCTTGCTGACCGTTGTCGTCCGGAGTCATCATAGCGAATCTTTTTTGAAAACAGCACAAAATCCGGACTGGCGTGAAAATCCAGGCGCAATTTTAGCAACAAATTTACCACGACCGTTCCACCTTTCACACTGTCATTTCATTTTTTTTCCTCCTTATAAATAGGCCAACTGGAACCCTTTGCTCACTTTCCACTCTTCTTCTTCCTCGCGCCCCTCTTCACAACCGAAGCCTGCCAAAGTTTCGAGGACAACGACGGGACTTCCAGATTGTGCCGCCTATGCCACCGGACCTTCATCGCAGTCGTCGGAGGAGACACGACCGTAACCATCTTTTCTCCAACAAGATCTGGTACGCCTTCCCCCCCCCCATTAGGGTTTGATCCTTCCGGTGTTCATACCATGTTCGTCGCGTTCACTCGAACGACCGTTGTAGATCCATAAGCTCTACATTCCTTTAGCATTCATAACTTTATTGCGGTCTTCACCTTGTATTTCTTGCAAAATAGATCCGAAATGAGCTATTGATAGAAACTTATGCATGCTTCAGTTTCGGTTCCTCCACTAGCTAGAGCACATTTTCCTCTCTTTTTTTGCTTTTATTTAGATCCATCCCAAAGAACGTTTCTCTAGAAACTTGTTTTGTGAATAAATTCTGCTAAGTCTTTGCGGAGATGTTTTGCCTTTGAACTTTTTTGCTTGGTCGCTGATACGTCTCCAACATATCTATAATTTTTGATTGTTCCATGCTATTATATTATCTGTTTTGGATGTTTTACATGCATTAATATGCTATTTTATATTATTTTTGGTACTAACCTATTAATCTAGTGCCTAGTGCCAGTTTCTGTTTTTTCCTTGTTTTTGAGTATTGCAGATAAGGAATATTAAACGGAGTCCAAACGGAATAAAATCTTCAGAATGATTTTTCTTGGACCAGAAGGCACCTACCAAGCTTGGAGACCAAGGCAGGAAGGTCGCCGTGTGGCCACAAGCCACAGGGGCGCGCCCAGGGGGGTTGGGCGCGCCCCCCTGGCTTGTGGGCCCACGGCAGCCCTCCTAACCCTACTCTTCGGCCTATAAATTCACAAATATTCCCTGGATACCAAAAAGAGCCATGAAAACACTTTTCCGCCACCAGGAGCCTCGGTTCCCGTGAGATCCAATCTTGGAGCCTTTTCCGGTAATCTGTCGGAGGGGGATTCGATCACGGAGGGCATCTACATCAACTCCATTGCCCCTCCGATGATGCGTGAGTAGTCCACCACAGACCTTCGGGTCCATAGCTAGTAGCTAGATGGCTTCTTCTCTCTCTTTGTTCTTCAATACCATGTTCTTCATGATCTTCATGGAGATCCATCCGATGTAATACTCTTTTGCGGTGTGTTTGTCGAGATCCGATGAATTGTGGGTTTATGATCAGATTATCTATGAATATTATTTGAGTCTTTTCTGAATTCTTATATGCATGATTTCATATCTTTGCAAGTCTCTTTGAGTTATTGGTTTGGTTTGGCCAGCTAGATTGGTAATTCTTGCAATGGGAGAAGTGCTTAGTTTTGGGTTCAATCTTGCGGTGTCCTCACCCAGTGACATAGTAGGGGTAGCGAGGCACGTATTGTATTGTTGCCATCGAGGATAAAAAGATGGGGTTTTCATCATATTGCTTGAGTTTATCCCTCTACATCATGTCATCTTACCTAATGCGTTACTCTGTTCTTCATGAACTTAATACTCTAGATGCAGGCAGGAGTCGGTCGATGTGTGGAGTAATAGTAGTAGATGCAGAATCGTTTCGGTCTACTTGACACGGACGTGATGCCTATATGCATAATCATTGCCTTGGATATCGTCATAACTATGCGCTTTTCTATCAATTGCTCGACAGTAATTTGTTCACCCACCGTAATATTTGCCTTCATGAGAGAAGCCTCTAGTGAAACCTATGGCCCCCGGGTCTATTTTCCATCTTATATTTTCAGATCTATTTACTTGTGTTTTTACTTTCAGCAATCTTTTCCATCTATCTCTATCAGATCTCATCCTTGCAAGTAACCGTGAAGGGATTGACACCCCTTTATAGCGTTGGGTGCAAGAGTTTGATTCTTTGTGTAGGTACATCTATTGGGGACTTGCTTGTATCTCCTAATGGATTGATACCTTGGTTCTCAACAACTAAGGGAAATACTTATCTACTTTGCTGCATCACCCTTTCCTCTTCAAGGGAAAACCAACGCATGCTCAAGAAGTAGCAAGAAGGATTTCTGGCGCCGTTGCCGGGGAGATCTACATCAAGCCTACCAAGTACCCATCACAAACTCATCTCTTGCATTTGCATTATTTGCCATTTGCCTCTCGTTTTCCTCTCCCCCACTTCTAAAACGATTTTCAGAAAATAACAAAAAGATTTGCCTTTTTATTCGCCCTTCTTCCGTTCGTCTTTTCGTTTGCTTTTTGTTTGCTTGTGTTGCCATGTGCCTTCTATTTGCTTGCATCTTCGCTTGCTAAAAATCTATTGATATGGATCCTCATCCACTTGCTAATCTTTTCAAAAGGCCAAATTATGATGAACCAATTGCTAGTGAGTTGAGTGCACTTGATTATCTCTATGAAGTTTTGTTTGAAAATCATGAATCTGAAAATTTTGATGAAGTGTTGAAAGAAGAAATTTATAAGGTGATTCATGATAGCTCCTTGATTGAAAAGCATGATTGCAATGATGTTACTATAAATTCTATTAATGTCAATTATGCTAATGATATGCAAAGCCACAAGCTTGGGGATGCTACATTTGATGAAGATGATATTTTTTGTCCCCCAACTTTTGATGAGCAAATTCATTATGATGATTCTATGCTTGTGCATCATGAAAAGGATGATTTATGTGATAGTTATGTTGTTGAATTCCTTCATGATGCTACTGAAATTTATTATGAGGGAGGAACATATGCTTGTAGGAATTGCAATAATATCAAGTATCCTCTCTATGTGTTCAAAGCTTTGAAGTTATGCTTGTTTTGCCTTCCTATGCTAGTTGATTCTTGTTCCCATAAATTGTTTGCTCATAAAATCCCTATGCATAGGAAGTGGGTTAGACTTAAATGTGTTTTTCATGCTATTCATGATGCTCTTTTGCATATCTCAATTACTACTTTTTATGTGAGCATCATTGAAATCGTTATGCCTAGCTAGGGGCGTTAAACAATAGCGCTTGTTGGGAGGCAACCCAATTTTATTTTTGCTTTCTGTTTTGGTGTGTTTTGCACATTATTACTTCTGTAATAATTGTGTATTTTTGTTTAAATTAGTGTTTGAGCCAAGTAAGACCTTTGGGATGGTCTACGGTGTTTGTTGATTTGATTTTGCTGAAAAACAGAAACTTTTGCGCTCAGTCCAGGAATTTTATAAATTCACTGGAACGTGCTTTTGATCTGAAATTTTTACACAAGATTGATATGAAAGTTTCCCTGGTTTTCCTAATTTTCAGAATTTTTGGAGTTACAGAAGTATTCGAAGTCTACAGATTGCTACAGACTGTTCTGTTTTTAACAGATTCTGTTTTCTTTGTGTTGTTTGCTTATTTTGATGAATCTATGGGTTGTATCGGGGGGTATGAACCATGGAGAAGTTAGAATACAGTAGGTATTACACAAATATAAATAAAGAATGAGTTCACAACAGTACCTAAAGTGGTGATTTATTTTTCTTATACTAACGGATCTCACGAGTTTTCTGTTGAGTTTTGTGTTGTGAAGTTTTCAAGTTTTGGGTAAAGATTTGATGGACTATGGAATAAGGAGTGGCAAGAGCCTAAGCTTGGGGATGCCCAAGGCACCCCAAGCCATATTCAAGGATACCAAAAAGCCTAAGCTTGGGGATGCCCAAGGCACCCCAAGCCATATTCAAGGATACCAAAAAGCCTAAGCTTGGGGATGCCCCGGAAGGCATCCCCTCTTTCGTCTTCAATCCATCGGTAAATTTACTTGAGGCTATATTTTTATTCACCACCTGATATGTGTTTTGCTTGGAGCGTCTTGTATGATATGAGTCTTTGCTTTTTAGTTTGCCACAATCATCCCTGCTGCACACATATTTTTGAGAAGGACACGCTGAATCGTGAATTTATTAGAATACTCTATGTGCTTCACTTATATCTTTTGAGCTAGGCAATTTTGCTCTAGTGCTTCACTTATATCTTTTTAGAGCATGGTGGTGTTATATTTTATAGAAATAATTGAACTCTCGTACCTCACTTATATTATTTTGAGAGTCCCTAAACAGCATGGTAATTGGATTAGGTTATGAATTTGGTCCTCATATAATAGGCATCCAAGAGGGATATAATAAAAACTTTCATATTAAGTGGATTGAATATGATGAGAAGTTTGATTTCGTGCATATAGTTTTGAGATGTAGAGATGGTAATATTAAGAGTAATGTTAGTAAGTAAATTGTGGATTAGTAGAGATACTTGTGTTAAGGTTTGTGATTCCCGTAGCATGCACGTATGGTGAACCATTATGTAATGAAGTCAGAGCATGATTTGTTTAATGATTGTCATCCTTTGTGTGATGGGTCGGGAGCGCGCGATGGTTTACTCCTACCAACCTCTCCCCTAGGGGCATGCGTCTAACTCTTTGCTTTGATGACTAATAGACTTTTGCAATAAGTATGAGAGTTCTTTATGACTAATGTGAGTCCATGGATTATACGCACTCTCACCCTTCCACCTTTGCTAGCCTCTCTAGTACCGCGCAACTTATAAAATAGCATATTAATGCATATAAAACATCCAAAACAGATAATATAATAGCATGGAACAATCAAAAATTATAGATACGTTGGAGACGTATCAAGCATCCCCAAGCTTAATTCCTGCTCGTCCTCGAGTAGGTAAATGATAAAAACAGAATTTTTGATGTGGAATGCTACCTAACATATTTATCCATGTAATATTCTTTATTGTGGCATGAATGTTCAGATCCATAAGATTCAAAACAAAAGCTCAATATTGACATAAAAACAGTAATACTTCAAGCATACTAACAAGCAATTGTGTCCTTTCAAAATAACATGGCCTTAGAAAGTTATCCCTACAAAATCATATAGTCTGGCTATGCTCCATCTTCCCCACACAAAGTATCTAAATCATGCACACCCCCGAAGACAAGTCAAACAATTGTTTCACACCTTTTATGTTCTCAAACCTTTTCAACTTTCACGCAATACATGAGCGTGAGCCATGGATATAGCACTATAGGTGGAATAGAATATGGTGGAGGTTGTGTGTAAAAAGGAGAAGATAGTCTCACATAAACTAGGCGTATCAACGGGCTATGGAGATGCCCATCAATAGATATCAATGTGAGTGAGTAGGGATTGCCAAGCAACGGATGCACTAGAGCTATAAGTGTATGAAAGCTCAAAAAGAAACTAAGTGGGTGTGCATCCAACTTGCTTGCTCAGGAAGACCGAGGGCAATTTGAGGAAGCCCATCATTGGAATATACAAGCCAAGTTATATAATAAAAAATTCCCACTAGTATATGAAAGCGACAAAAAATAGGAGACTCTCTATCATGAAGATCAAGGTGCTACTTTGAAGCCCAAGTGTGGAAAAAAAGATAGTAACATTGTCCCTTCTCTCTTTTCTCTCATTTTTTTCTCTTTTTTTTATTTTGGTGGGCATCTTTGGCCTCTTTTTTTTATTTGGGCTTCATTGGCCTCTTTTATTATTTGTAAAGTCCGGAGACTCATCCCTACTTGTGAGGGAATCATAGCTTCCATCATCCTTTCCTCTCATGGGAGAATGCTCTAATAATGATGATCATCACACTTTTATTTACTTACAACTCGATACCTAAAACAAGATATGACTCTATATGAATGCTTCCGGTGGTGTACCGGGATGTGCAACGATCTAGCATAGCAAATGACATCAAAAAACAGACAAGCCATGAAAACATCATGCTAGCTGTCTTACGATCATGCAAAGCAATATGACAATGATGGTGCGTGTCATAAAAAACGGAACGGTGGAAGTTGCATGGCAATATATCTCAGAATGGCTATGGAAATGCCATAATAGGTAGGTATGGTGTCTGTTTTGAGGAAGGGTATATGGTGGCTGTTTTGAGGAAGGTGGGTTTAATGCACCGGCGAAAGTTGCGCGGTACTAGAGAGGCTAGCAATGGTGGAAGGGTGAGAGTGCGTATAATCCATGGACTCACATTAGTCATAAAGAACTCACATACTTATTGCAAAAATCTATTAGTTATCGAAGCAAAGTATTAGACGCATGCTCCTAGGGGAGAGGTTGGTAGGAGTTAACCATCGCGCGCTCCCGACCCTCACACAAAGGATGACAATCATTAAACAAATCATGCTCCGACTTCGTTACATAACGGTTCGCCATACATGCATGCTACGGGAGTCACAAACTTTAACACAAGCATTTTTACCATTCCACAATTACTCACTAGCATGACTCTAACATCACCATCTTTATATCTCAAAACTATATGCAAGGAATCCAACTTCTCATCGTATTCAATGCACTTTATATGAAAGTTTTTATTATATCCCTCTTGGATGCCCATTATAATAGGACTAAATTCACAACCTAAACCAATTACCATGCTGTTTAAAGACTCTCAAAATAATATAAGTGAGGTACGAGAGTTCAATTATTTCTATAAAATAAATACACCACCGTGCTCTAAAAAGATATAAGTGAAGCACTAGAGCAACATTGCCTAGCTCAAAAAATATAAGTGAAGCACATAGAGTATTGTAATAAATTCACAATTCAGCGTGTCCCTCTCAAAAATGTGTGCAGCAAGGATGATTGTGTCAAACTAAAAAGCAAAGACTCATATCATACAAGACGCTCCAAGCAAAACATATATCATGTGGTGAATAAAAATATAGCCTCAAGTAAATTTACCGATGGATTGAAGACGAAAGAGGGGATGCCTTCCGAGGCATCCCCAAGCTTAGGATCTTTGGTATCCTTGAATATGGCTTGGGGTGCTTTGGGCATCCCCAAGCTTAGGCTCTTGCCACTCCTTATTCCATAGTCCATCAAATCTTTACCAAAAACTTGAAAACTTCACAACACAAAACTCAACAGAAAACTCGTGAGATCCGTTCGTATAAGAAAAATAAATCACCACTTTAGGTACTGTTGTGAACTCATTATTATTTAAATTGGTGTAATATATACTGTATTCCAACTTCTCCATGGTTCATACCCCCCGATACAACCCATAGATACATCAAAATAAGCAAACAACACATTGAAAACAGAATCTGTCAAAAACAGAACAGTCTGTAGCAATTTGTAAGCTTCGAATACTTCTGTTACTCCAAAAATTCTGAAAAAATAGGACAATCAGGGAAATTTGTATATAAATCTTTTTAAAAAAATTCATATCCAATTGACGCTCTGGTGAATTTATAAAATTTCAGGACTGAGCGCAAAAGTTTCTGTTATTCAGCAAAACCAAATCAACAATCACCGTAAACCATCCCAAAGGTCTTACTTGGCACAAACACTAATTAAAATAATAAAACACAATTACTACAGAGGTAATAATGTGCAAAACACTCAAGAACAGAAGCAAAAAACAAAAACATAAAATAAAATTGGGTTGCCTCCCAACAAGCGATATTGTTTAACGCCCCTAGCTAGGCATAATGATTTCAATGATGCTCACATAAAAAGTAGTAATTGAAATATGCAAAAGAGCATCATGAATCTCATGACAAGCACATTTAAGTCTAACCCACTTCCTATTCATAGGAATTTTGTGAGCAAACAATTTATGGTAACAAGAATCAACTAGCATAGGAAGGCAAAACAAGCATAACTTCAAAACTTTAAACACATGGAGAGGAAACTTGATATTATTGCAATTCCTACAAGCATATGTTCCTCCCTCATAATAAATTTCAGTAGCATCATGAAGGAATTCAACAATATAACTATCACATAAATCATTCTTTTCATGATGCACAAGCATGCAATCATCATAATGAATTTGCTCATCAAAACTTGGGGGACAAAAAATATCATCTTCATCAAACATAGCATCCCCAAGCTTGTGGCTTTGCATATCATTAGCATAATTGACATTAATATAATTTATAGTAACATCATTGCAATCATGATTTTCAATCAAGGAGCTATCATGAATCACCTTATAAATTTCTTCTTTCAACACTTCATCAGAATTTTCAGATTCATGATTTTCAAACAAAACTTCATAGAGATAATCAAGTGCACTCAACTCACTAGCAATTGGTTCATCATAATTTGGCCTTTTGAAAAGATTAGCAAGTGGATGAGGATCCATATCAATAAATTTTTAGCAAGCAAAGATGCATGCAAATAGAAGGCACATGGCAACACAAGCAAACAAAAAGCAAACGAAAAGACGAACGGAAGAAGGGCGAATAAAAAGGCAAATCTTTTTGGTTTTTTCTGAAAATCGTTTTAGAAGTGGGGGAGAGGAAAACGAGAGGCAAATGACAAATAATGTAAATGCAAGAGATGAGTTTGTGATGGGTACTTGGTAGGCTTGATTTAGATCTCCCCGGCAACGGCGCCAGAAATTCGCAAGTTGACGGGAGAGTTCTTGTCTTGACTTGCTAAGTATCCTCCCCGGCAACGGCGCCAGAAATCCTTCTTGCTACTTCTTGAGCTTGCGTTGGTTTTCCTTTTAAAAGGAAAGGGTGATGCAGAAAAGTAGAAAAGTATTTCCCTCGGTTGTTGAGAACCAAGGTATCAATCCAGTAGGAGATACAAGCAAGTCCCCAATCTTTGCACCTACACAAACAATCAAACACTTGCACCCAACGCTATAAAGGGGTTGTCAATCCCTTCACGGTTACTTGCAAGGATGAGATCTGATAGAGATAGATATAGAAGATTACCAGAACGGAAAGTAAAACAAAAGTAAAAAGATTGCAGCAAAGTATTTTTGGTATTTTTGGTTTATAGATCTGAAAGTATAATATGGAAAATAGACCCGGGGGCCATAGGTTTCACTAGAGGCTTCTCTCTTGAAGGAAAATAATACGGTGGGTGAACAAATTACTGTCGAGCAATTGATAGAAAAGCGCATAGTTATGACGATATCCAAGGCAATGATTATGCATATAGGCATCACGTCCGTGTCAAGTAGACCGAAACGATTCTGCATCTACTACTATTACTCCACACATCGACCGACTCCTGTCTGCATCTAGAGTATTAAGTTCATGAAGAACAGAGTAACGCATTAGGTAAGATGACATGATGTAGAGGGATAAACTCAAGCAATATGATGAAAACCCCATCTTTTTATCCTCGATGGCAACAATACAAATACATGCCTCGCTACTTCTACTTTGTCACTGGGTGAGGACACCGCAAGATTGAACCCAAAACCAAGCACTTCTCCCATTGCAAGAATTACCAATCTAGTTGGCCAAACCAAACCAATAACTCGAAGAGACTTGCAAAGATATGAAATCATGCATATAAGAATTCAGAGAAGATTCAAATAATATTCATAGATAATCTGATCATAAACCCACAATTCATCGGATCTCGACAAACACACCGCAAAAGAGTATTACATCGGATAGATCTCCATGAAGATCATGAAGAACATGGTATTGAAGAACATAGAGAGAGAAGAAGCCATCTAGCTACTAGCTATGGACCCGAAGGTCTGAGGTGAACTACTCACGCATCATCGGAGGGGCAATGGAGTTGATGTAGATGCCCTCCGTGATCGAATCCCCCTCCGGCAGATTACCAGAAAAGGCTCCAAGATGGGATCTCACGGGAACAGAGGCTTCCGGCGGCGGAAAAGTATTTTTGTGGCTCTTTTTGGTATTGGGGGAATATTTGGGAATTTATAGGCCGAAGAATAGGGTTAGGAGACCTGCTGGGGGGCCACAAGCCAGGGGGACGCCCCCCCCCCTAGGGCACGCCCAGGTGGCTTGTCGCCTCCCGGCAAGTCTCCTGCCTTCATCTCCAAGTCTGGCAGGTTTCTTCTGGTCCAAGAAAAATCATTCCGAAGATTTTATTCCGTTTGGACTCCGTTTAATATTCCTTATCTGCAATACTCAAAAACAAGGAAAAAACAGAAACTGGCACTAGGCACTAGGTTAATAGGTTAGTCCCAAAAATAATATAAAATAGCATATTAATGCATATAAAACATCCAAAACAGATAATATAATAGCATGGAACAATCAAAAATTATAGATACGTTGGAGATGTATCAGCCGACTGATGAAGAGAGGGACCTGATGGCACCCCTCCACACTAAATTGAGGGCTCTAACCGCGCACGGTCTGACCGGGATCGACCTGATCCGTTGTTGGTTAAATTGGCGATTCCAACCCATCAGTGCAAGGGATGACTTAATGTGCGATTACTCAGACGACTCATCCGACAGTCAACGCTTTTCCAGTAAGGATTTTTCCGATGATGCCCTCAACAAAGCTACAAAGAGATTCTTCTCCGACTCAAAGGAGAAATGTAGCATTACCGGTCTGGGTTCGTTCTATCTGCAAAATGCACCTCCTCCGGTATTGACCTTTTTGACATGTTTATTCTATTTCTTCATCAAGTTTATTTTGACCCGCCATTCTTACTTCCTGTTTTATATTGTTGCAGGAAAGCTCTAATTTTTGGAAGGTTACGCCTCAAATCCCCCTTCCTTCATTAGGTGAAAAAGATGACCCGGCTCATGAATCATCCTTGGGGGAGCAATCTGAGGTAGAACTTGACTCTCTTGGACGCTTGTTTATTGAACTTGCTGACGCGCCTTCTTCTCAGGATGACTTGGAATCCACTCAAGCCGGCAATGTTGAGGTAATTCCAATCTCCTCCAGTTCCTCAGAAACGTTTGTCCCAAGAAAACCAAGGCAAACCGTCCGGAAGGTTAAATTGTCACATCCAGACGCTCACTTAGCTCCCGATTTTCTTTTGAAGAAAGCGCAATTCGCCGGTCAATCAAAACGCAGGACCCGAAGTGATTCACGCGATTTAGACCCCGGCCTGTCTCTCGCACCGCCGGCTCGCAGACCACGCATCGAGGTGCCTCATCGTCCAATCACCTCTCGTCCTAGAGCCGATCTCTTTAAACAACCACTTAGCCCTTCCAACTCACTTTATCAGGAATCTTCTCCGTCTTCGGGCAACTCAAAGGCCACACAGCTTCCCGCCTTTAACGTCAATCGCGGGTAAGTTTCTGAACTTGCATCGATTTATGTATTTAACTGTTAGACTGCCTTTTCCTTAATATAATACTTGATTTCTGGCAACTTATAGGGCCAAAAGTATAATACTTAATTTCTGGCAACTTATAGGACCAAAGCTATCTTGTCCAACCGTGCTGTCGGGTCATCTTCGGGTGCTGCAAGCCGAGACATCCCGAATCCCCCACCAGAAGAGACATCCACCGATGCTGCTCCTTCTGGAGAAAATAATCCGGAGGCTAGGGTTGAGCCGGTAACCAATATTGAGATGCCCAGGCCGGATGAGCCAGTTCTTATGGATACGCCAACGGAGCCCCAAGGCGTGCCAGCAAAACCACCTTCACTATCACCAAGTCCAATTCATCCTTCTAGCCCAGCGGCTCATGTTGACAACCCCATCCCACCGGCTGTCGAAAGTGCTCTGGAGGTTGTCATTGTTAAGGAAAGCTTCCAAGCTCCTGTTGTCTCCACCTCTTTGGCTAAGATTATAGCCAAGGATGAGCCGGTGGACATGCTCTCAGGGAGAAATATGAGGTAAAATTCCTGCTGTTTTGTCTTGTCTTTATATACTGTCTTCAGCCCCCAAGGACCATCTTATTATGAAAATGGTAAGTTGGTTCTTCAAAATATTTATTCTATAAGCATGTGTAGCCCCCAAGGACCAAGTCGTTATGATGATAACGAGTCGGTACTTATCCTTTGAGTAGAAATCAGAACACTGATCTAGCCCCCAAGAGCCGGCTTATCTCGTTGAGTTAGCCGAGTCTTCTATCATAAGAATTAATCATTTGTCTTGTAATCTCAAAACCATGTAGCCCCCAAGGGCCGGCTTATTTCTGTGAAATAACCTGGTCTTGTAATTGTTGTGGTTTGAAAATTTGACACATTAGCCCCCAAGTGCCGTGTAGATTGTTTACAACTGCTTCGGGACTTCATGTAGTGTGAAAATAACTTTGAAGCATCATAGCCCCCAAGAGTCAAGTCTGCCTTTATAAGGCGGCTTGAGGCTTTGCATGAATAGCCATTGGCAATGCTTGCATGTCTGTCAGGGATATGTAGAAGATGTTGAATCTATGGCTGTAAAACTACAGGAACGTCTCAAAGAGGAGATGAAACTGAAAGCTGATGCTGAACTTGCGGCGTCTAGTTTTGAAGACTCTGCGCATCAAGCAAATGATCGTCTTGAGCAGGCCAAGAAATTTTTTGAAGAAGAAAAGGCCGCCCTTCTGAAGCGTGCTGAAAAGGCTGAGGGGAAACTTGGTCCTTTGAAAGAAAATTATTCCACTCTTGTGAAGCAAATAAACGAGATGCTGACGGACATCTTTGGTATGTACTCATAGCTCCTATTACTTTGAATTTGCCTGGTTATGATGATATGGCGGCTCATTGTGTCACTTGCTTTTGTATGCCGAACGAAAAGAACATACCCTTGTGAATTTGCTTATTGTAAAATTGAAGGCAATATTCACATATGTAGAACAGGTATTCACAGGATCTGTCTACTCCATAATGGCAGTAAAGAATTTGAAATACCCGCCCAGGAATATCAAGGACATGTTGAAGCAGCTATCAACCGTGCCACAATGGGTCACAGAGACTCGGAAATCGGCGGCTCAGGGGGGGAGCTAATATGGCTCTTGCCCGTGCAAAGGCATATTTACCTGAGCTAGATCTTGAAGCTTTAAAAGACGGCTTTCCCGAATTCAAGCTGGATGGCTCAGAGTTTACTCATGCCGATTTCGCCAAGTGCTTCCAAGAGACTCGGCCGTTGGCGACTCTTATAGCCGAAGAAGTTGACCTGTCGCAGTATCATGCTGCATATTCCAATGAGAATTAGCATATCAACGTGCCCAAAGATGAGCCGTCGGAACTGGTGCCGCCTCGACGTAAGAAACCCTTTGCTCCTGATGTTGATGCATCAGCTCTTGTTGCGGGGACTTCAAATTTTGAATCTTTGAAATCAATCCGGTGGCAACAGAAGGACCATTAGGTTGATGATGAAGATGAGCCGGTGGAGTTAGATCCTGAGGCGTCTGATGCGGAAGAAGCTCGAAGGCGGGTCTTACCCGAGGATGAATGAGTCGCCAGGTGACGCTAGCCCCCAAGTGTTGGGCAAAAAACATGAATATTTTTGTGGCTCCTGATGTGAGCCTGTAATAGGGGTAGTTTTAAAACTTTGAAATGTTTTGTCGTGCCATCATGCACGTTTGCACTTGTCTTGGTATGGCTAAGCTGCCATGAAACTTTGATCTTTCTGATATGTTTTGCCAAAATATGATTGTGCTTCTCTTTCATTATCTCTGAATATCTCTTTTGTTTTGCTCAATGCGCCATTGATTGAATCAGAATAGGCGGATCAATATAAGCCGGCCAATTTGAATTATGCCACGATAATTGTGTGCAGAAGATATATATATATATATATATATATATATATATATATATATATATATATATATATATATATATGTGTGTGTATATGTTTGAACTGGTCATGATATGACTGCAGTTTGTAGCCCGTACGCCCATTGATGAGCCGGTAAATAGGAACAATATTGTACCTGAAGAAGTCATGAGGTAATAAAATATTGTAATAATAATAATAATAAACGTTTAATAAGCCGGCTCAGTGAGACTCGCAAAGAGACTGGCTTTTGAGGCTCAAGTCTTGCTTCAGTGAAGCGGGTGTGATAACCCATGGTTTATCCTAGCTCTCTGTATGTGGGCTCTCACGTGACTCAAGCCGTGTTTTAACCTTGATAAGTTCAGGGTCTAGATGGATTGACTTGTCAAGAGTACACAGGGTCACTTGGTCGGAGTCGCATCAAGCAAACATGTAGGTTTAACCATATTTTGGCGGCTTATAGCCTAGTCAAAAGGGGTATTAAAGGCTGACTCGTTGAGTTGGAAGCCCCCCAAGTGACTTATGTTTCAAAAAATAAAGACTCATGCTCAATTTGTAGGCTGAAACGACAGAGACCCTGAGTTTCGGGGGTGCCGGTTTTATTATATTTGAACATAAAGAAGTATGTACAGAAATTGGGGGGGAGGGTACAAAAAAGAAAAGGAGCCGGTGGCTCTAAGTATAATAAGGCCGCAGGTGAGCAATGTTCCAGGGCCGGGTTGTTTCCTCTTCAGAGGTATATGATCCTTCTCGTAAATCTATCAGGTAATATGAACCATTATTGAGGTTCCTGCTGGCGACGAAAGGACCCTCTCAAGGTGGCGAAAGTTTATGCATTCCTGTTTGATCTTGAATCAGACGGAGCACTAAGTTGCCTTCTTGAAAAGTACGGCTTCGGCCTCTACGGCTGTGATAGCGACGTAGGTCTTGCTGATATATAGCAGATCTGGCTGCTGCTAAGTCACGTTCTTCCTCCAAGGCGTCCAAAGAATCTTGACGTGCTTGCTCATTATCTGCTTCAACGTAAGCAGTGACTCGAGGAGAATCATGGCGAATATCGCTTGGTAATACCGCCTCAGCTCCATAAACCAGGAAGAACAGTGTATATCCAGTGGATCTATTTGGAGTTGTGCGAATACTCCAAAGTACTGTAGGGAGTTCTTCAACCCAACAGCTTGGAGTGCGCTGGAGCGGAACCATAAGCCGGGGTTTGATCCCTCTAAGAATCTCTTGATTAGCTCGTTCGGCCTATCCATTGGATTGTGGATGTGCAACTGCCGTCAGGTCAAGCCGGATATGCTCACGTTGACAAAACTGCTCCATAGCTCCTTTGGATAAATTGGTATCGTTGTCAGTGATAATGCTATGAGGATAGCCAAAACGGAAGATCAACTTCTTCAAAAATTTGACTGCTGTCTCCGCGTCACAATTGCTGACAGGTTCCACCTCGACCCACTTGGTGAATTTATCAACCACCACCAACATGTGGGTTTTCTTGTCAGAAGATGGCTTGAACGGGCTGACCATGTCAAGTCCCCAGACTGCAAACGACCAAGTAATTGGGATCATACGCAATTCTTGAGCCGGCACATGAGCTTGTCGAGCGAACTTTTGACATCCATCACACTTGCGCACAATGTCTTCTGCGTCCGCATGAGCTGTCAACCAATAAAATCCGTGACGAAAAGCCTTCGCCACCAGGGACCGTGAGCCGGCGTGATGTCCACAATCACCATCATGGATTTCATTGAGAATCTCCTGGCCTTCCTCAGGGGAAACACAATGTTGAAAAACACCAGTGCTGCTTCGTCGATGTAACTCACCATTAACGATAGTCATGGACTTGGACCGCCGAATTATTTGTCGAGCGATGATTTCCTTAGTTGGGAGCTCGCCTCGAGTTAGATAAGCCAAATAGGGTAGTGTCCAGTCAGGAATAGCATGGAGAGCCGCCACCAGGTGTGCCTCAGGGTCTAGAATAGCGATGTCTTCCTCAGACAACAATTTAACCGAGGAGTTGTAAAGCACGTCTAAGAACACGTTGGGAGGGACCAGCTTGCGCTGAGAGCCGAGTCGTGATAGAGCATCTGCCGCCTCGTTGAGCCGGCAATCAATGTGATCAACTTGATACCCTTGAAAATGTCCCGCCACTTCGGTGACTGCCCGTCGATAAGCCGCCATTAAGGGGTCCTTCGAATCCCAGGTTCCTGAGACTTGTTGAGCTACCAAATCTGAGTCACCCAGGCACCTAACCCGGCTAAGATTCATCTCTTTAGCCATTCTGAGCCCGTTTAAGAGGGCCTCATATTCAGCTACATTGTTAGTACAAGGGAACATGAGCCGTAAAACATAACAAAAAAAATCACCTCGCGGAGAAGACAAAATAACTCCAGCCCCCGAGCCTTCCAATTGTCTGGATCCATCAAAGTGTATAGTCCAATACGTGTTATCTGGCCTATCCTCTGGGATTTGTAGTTCAGTCCAATCGTTGATGAAATCCACCAATGCTTGTGACTTAATGGTTGTATGGGGCATGTATTTCACCTAGTGAGGACCAAGCTCAATCGCCCATTTAGCAATCCGGCCAGTGGCTTCTCGATTTTGTATAATATCGCCAAGAGGTGTTGAACTGACCCCAGTGATTGGATGCTCCTGGAAGTAGTGTTTTAACTTCCGGCTTGCCATGAAGACGCCGAAGACCAACTTCTGCCAATGCGGATATCGCTGTTTGGACAAAGTCAAGACTTCACTGACAAAATAGACCGGCCGCTGCAGCGGATACTCCTTTCTGCCTCCTTTTGTTCGACGACAACTGCGACACTTACTGCCTTTGAATTGGCTGCAATGGACAGGAGCATAGGCTCTTTGTCTATTGGGGCGGCTAGGACCGGCGGCTCAGCCAGTTGTTTCTTAAGCGCTTCGAAAGCTTCATTAGCTGCGTCAATCCAAACAAAGTCATCTGTCTTCCTCAACAATTGATAAAGAGGAATTGCTTTCTCCCCCAAACGGTTTATAAACCAGCTTAACGCCGCAATTCGACCAGCCATGTGCTGAACTTGGTTCATGTTTGCGGGCTTAGCTAATGAAGTTACTGCCTTGATCTTATTTGGATTAGCTTCGATACCTCACTCGGAAACCAGAAATCCCAGTAGCTTGCATGTAGGAACGCCAAAAACACACTTGGCCGGGTTGAGCTTCATCTGGTACACTCGAAGATTATCAAACGTCTCCTTGAGGTCATCCAAGAGCGTTTATTTCTTCTGAGATTTTACCACGATATCATCAACACAGGCGTGAATGTTGTGTCCAATCTATGGGTGGAGGCAGTTCTTAACACAGCACTGATAAGTAGCTCCCGCGCTCTTGAGCCCAAAAGGCATAGAGACATAGCAGAAAGCACCGAAGGGAGTTATGAAAGTTGTCTTCTCCTGATCCTCAATGGCCATCTTGATCTGATGATAACCAGAGTATGCATCCAGAAAGCATAATCGCTCACTACCCGCCGTAGAATCAATGATCTGATCGATGCGTGGGAGAGCAAAAGGATCTGTAGGACAAGCTTTGTTGAGATCTGTGTAATCAACACACATGCGCCAAGTACCATTCTTTTTAGAACTAGCACCGGGTTAGCCAATCACTCGGGGTGAAAAACTTCGATGATAAACCCGGCAGCCAGGAGCCGAGCTACCTCTTATCCAATAGCTTTGCATCTCTCCTCGTTAAAACGACGGAGGTATTGACGTATTGGTTTCATCTTTGGATCCACATTAAGGTGGTGTTGAGCGAGTTCTCTCGGTACACCAGGCATGTCAGAGGGTTTCCATGCAAAGATGTCCCGATTCTCAAGGATGAACTCGATGAGCGCACTTTCCTATTTGGGATCCAAGCCGGTCCCAATAGTGAACTGCTGAGATGAGTCGCCCGGCGTGAAGTCAATTTGCTTTGTATCTTCAGCCGACTTAAACTTGAGCAACGATTCAGACTCAATAGTGGGCTTCTTGAGAGGGCTCATATCAGCAGGGCCGACTTAAACTTGAGCAACGATTCAGACTCAGT
Organism: Elymus sibiricus; assembly: GCA_039707655.1. Lineage (NCBI taxonomy): Eukaryota > Viridiplantae > Streptophyta > Magnoliopsida > Poales > Poaceae > Elymus > Elymus sibiricus. Next base: position 120,893,745 of record CM077671.1, on the reverse strand, counting down.
ACCTGGGAACTGTCGGCTCAACCATGTTGATGGCTCTCTGCTTGAGTTTGTTGTTTTGCCTGCAGGTACTGGTGGTGAAAACGTGGTATTGACCACTATTCAACTGCTTGGGATTACTCTGAAACCCAGTTTGATCATTATGCTGCCGATTGCCTTGGCCAGAACGCTGCCCATTGCCATTGTTTCCTTGATGCTGAAATCCTGCCCCTGAGCCACCCTGGCCAGGAAAATCCGATCCTGAAAATCCACCGGATGAGCCGCCATGGCCAAGCTGACCCGTATGTCCCCCACCATTGCCTTCTTGGTGATTCTGGAAAGCCTGGTTATGGAACTCCTGCATGATATAACATTTTTCCCATGAGTGGGTAGCCGGCTTGTCTGGGGTACTGTGTTTGTGACAAGGCGCCTTGAGCGCTTCCTCATAATTGCGCGGCTTATTCCCATTGTAAGCTCCTCCGGGGCGGTTGTTGCAACGTTGGTTCTTAAAACCAATGTTGGTATTAGCAACGAAGTCTGACCCGCCATGACGCTGTTTTCACTTACTGTTATTGCCTTGACCCCCTGGGTTCCCATTGTGCCCATGGTTTTGCTGATGACTTTTGCCTCCTTCGCCTTTCTTATTCTTGCCAGTCTTGTCCTCGTCTGAGCCGGGATACTTCATGCTGTCTGACTCAGCGTACTTGGTAAGAACGTCCATTAAGTCGCCCATATCCTGCACCTTCCATTTCAGACGGCCAAGCTTTTGAACCAGAGGCTGAAAGTGGCAGTTCTTTTCCAAGATTAGGACGGCTTGAGCAGCCGTAATGCTGTCCGACGAGTGGATGATTTCGGCAACCCGACGAGTCCAATGATGAGACGACTCGTCCCCGCGCTGGACGCAATGTTGAAGATCCACAATCGTCACTGGCCGTTTGCACGTTCCCTGGAAATTCTTGATAAATCGCTCCTTCAGCTCTGCCCAAGTGTTGATGGAATTAGGCAGAAGATTCTTCAACCATGTTGGAGTCGGCCCTTCCAGCATCATAGTCAGATACTTTGAGCACACAGCGTCGCTGACATCGAGCATATCCATGGCTAGCTCATAACTTTCGATCCATGTTGCCGGCTCGAGGTCTGCTGTGTAATTGGGTACTTTGCGAGGCCCCTTAAAATCCTTGGGCATACGCTCGCTATGGAGAGCCGAGGATAAGCAAGGAATCCCAATCATCCTGCTATTAATTCCAGCCCCCATGGTTGTAGGTTGGGGGTGAGGTTGCTGAGTCGCCCACATCGCTGATTACCTCCGCCTCCGTCTGCCGCGTCTCTCTGGTTGCATCGACAACTGCCTGGGCGTTTGACAACACAGGCCGGGTTGGGGAAATTTGAGGCTGTTGCCTCTGTCTGCTGCTAGAAACAGCCGGGGACTCCAAGTGGCAACTCTTACTGCGACTGGCATATGGCATGGAGTGCATCCGATCGTGGCTATAAGAGTATTGCGCTTGCTGCACTACTGCTGTTTTCAACATCTCAATGGCGTTCCTGGCCTCAACCTCCACAGGAGTGTTTCCATATATGGGAAGTGCTTCAAGATTGCGAGTTGCCGCTAACATGTTGTCAACGGGGTTGGAGAAGTGGCCTTGTGTCGTCTGAAAGCGTTGCGGCGACGGTTGAGCCGGCGATGGTTGGCCGGGCTATTTGATGAGGAGGATCTTCACATGGCCGCCCGGTCCCTGGTGTCTGCTGCGGAGTGGGGAACAATCGAGACGGCTCAAGATTCAACGGCAGCCGGCTCTGGTGTCTCCTCTGATAAACCGCCTCAGAGGCGTCTCGACGAAGCCCTAACCGCCAAGCCTCGGCTTTCAAGCGCTCCGACTCATCATGGATACGAGCCTGTAGTTCCGCCATCCGAGCGTTTTCGACGTCAATATCTTCATGTACCTTAGCCATCTGTTCGCGAAGTTTCGTTAACTCCATGTTATGCTCCTCCTGATTTTCTGTAGTGACAGGCGTCCCCACAATCTTCGCCATCTCAGCCATTAGATCGATCATGGCCTGAGCCGGCGTTTTGCCTGATCCGCCAGAGCCGTCTGCCGTGCCTGCTGAGGACGGGTCTTGAGCCGCCGCAGTTCCCGCCATGTAGACAGTAACCTGACGAGGCGGCTCTAGGGACTCTCTAGGAGCTTCAGCTTCCGAGGAGCCCCCAAGTCCACCATCATAGAGGGGGCAGATTGATTCGGTATCTCCCATGGAAGACTCGCCATCAGAGTTGATCGGCGTGTCCCTGTTGCTTGCCGGCTCATCCGAGAGGCTGACTCCCTGGGTGAAGCCGACGAAGATGTGATGCCGGCCGACTTGACGCCGGCCGGGTTGGGCACACCGAGCCGGCTCGACGATGTTGGTGCAGATGTCCGACTCGGGTACCGAGGTGCCGAATTTGCCGATGAAGACGCGGACCTTGCCGAAGGGGACCTGGTACCCGTACTCAATTGAGTCGGCCTCGGGGCCCCAGCCTGAATCGTCGATGTAGAGCTTGCCACGGCGGCTCTTGGTCATCTGACCAACCGCGAATCTCCCGAACCCTGGAAGAGCTCCCTTCGAGAACTCAACTCCACCGGGCGAGGGGCCCACGGTGGGCGCCAACTGTCGTGGTTTTGTCACGGCAGATGTTCTCATAGGAGAACTTGAGTGTGAGGCTATCGCAGCTAGGTGGCGACTCAAAGGGGTTGACCGGGAACGAGAGACGAGTTTACCCAGGTTCGGCCCCTCCGATGGTGGTAATAGCCTACATCCTGCTTTGCGTATATTGATGATGATCTCGATTACAAGGGTGCGGAATCGCTAACCTAGCTCTCGAGGGTTTGCTTGTTTCTTACTTGGCCTCTTTTAACTCAAGGGCTCCCCTTTATGTACATAGGTGGAGGCCTTGAGTTTACAATAGAGTCTGGGTCGTAAAGAGCCAGTGACCAAATCTAACTCCTCCTTTCCTTGCTCCTCAAGGGAAAGAGAATTTCCTACGTCTTCATGTTTAAGCCGACCATCTAGATGATGTCGATGAGCCGGACCACCTAGTGAGCCGCCTGCCTGGGCCTTGTACTTCTTATGAACATCTTTCGTATGTACTACAAGAAATATACTAACTTGCGACCATCGATATGGGTCACCAAATGGTCATTGTTTTTCATTTGCAACCTTTTTGTGACCAAAAACAGTTGGTCAAAAGCTGGCCGTCTTTAATGAAACTTAACGACCAAAACAAAAAGTCGTTGGTTCTACGACCAATTGTTTTGGTCACTGGCAATCTACCCACACCACGTCGGATACGACGTAGCAATCTGACGTGGCAAAATTGCAACCAAATGAGAAGGTCCTTGATTATAATCAGCCCAATCCAGTTCATCCGTCTATATGGGCCAAGCCCAATAATTAAGCCTTTTATTTATTTTAGTTGTTGTAAATTCCGGTCTGCTACATGGGCCAACCCAACAATTCAGCCTTTCTATTTTCTGGGCCTTTGGCCTTATTGCTATCCATTTCTTGTTTAGGCCTTGGCCTTTTTACAATCCATTTTGGAGGAGGCCCCACTTGTCAGTTTTATTTTGTTTCTCTCCCATTTTAGAGGACCCACTAATGAAATGGGCACCAGGTGTACTGTTTAGGTCCCACACAGCAGTTCTCTATTTGTGCAATAATCAATACCTTGATTTAAACAACGCCAATAACACATAATATTTTATACAACAGCCAAACAAAATACTTTACAAGCATGGCAGTACAAATCAGATATTCAGCTATAAAATACAGCTAAATATTAACATGACCAGCTCCAATGAGCTAAAACACATTGTTGGGTGCGGGTTTTCATCAGGATTTTTCTCTTGGAGCTCTCGTAGACCAACTTTTGATGAATGAAGGCCATCATTTGCAGATTATAAATCAGAAAAGTTAGGAACATAATCAGGTGAAGCCATGCATATAACATTCTCCTAACAATGAAAAATAGCTATAGAATTTGAGATCTGATATGAAACCGTACACATAACATTCTCATAACAGCAAACCTAAGATATATTTGTAAAAGGGCAAATGGTAAGTACCAGCCTAGTGCATTTTGTGAGAATATACCAACATATTACTAAGAGCATATTGTTCAGCATCAATGCAACATCATTACAAGGAACTGGTACCAAGCAGAGTACAAACTGAGAGAAAGTTACGGTCTAGGAGCCGACCTTCCAAGGGAGCAGCATGGTGCATCGTTGTGCCCTTCATCTGGAGTTGCAGGTCAGAGTTGTGAGTTGCTACTTTCCTTCCCCATATAGGACACGAGATTATCCTAAGATAGCAACCCAAAAATCAAAAACGTGATTAGGAAGCTGGTACATAAGAAAAGGAATTCATGCACGAATGACATATACAACTAAACAAATCAGGATACCACATATTATTAGAATTGCATATTAGATGCTGCAAGATAAGTGTTGCTTCATATAAATTAACTAGAATTAGCACCCAACAACTAGATAGCATATGGTGCAAAAACTAGTTTCAACTAAATGGTTCGTCCAAATTGGAGGGTAACTGACTTTGTTATCCAGAAATATATGAGTGTTGTGCACACCAGGATAAAATCCAAGACCAAGACACTTGGTGCAAGCAACTGATGTAGTAACAAGCTTTGATGGTGCTAAATGCAACAGGTTTGCATAACCTGATTCACAAGTCTACATGCAACATACACAACGAACTATCTAGAACAAACACACCACAACTTATAAAGAAATTTCTAGCATCACAACGCACCATTCGAATTAGTGGTGTCTACACAAAAGATAGACCCTGAATCCACAATGCAATACTATATTTCAACCATGTCGTACCTCATGTGCCATCCCACAAAACCAGGTCATGGCGTCTACAGATACAACTACATCGAGTCCAAATTAACCACGGTCTATCTTTCGTGTAAATCGAGTGCCCAACTCATGGACAACTAGGAACTTAAGGGGGGGAGTCGGTCGTACCTCACAATAAGGTTGGAAGGGGTTGTCCTTGAACAGGTGAACCATGACGATCTCAACCTGCAGCTTTCATGGCATGGCGACGACGAACACAAACACGCCATCATGGGTTGGTGGCGACGAGGAAGCCCATGACGAGCGCCACGACGAGGGATCCAGCAGCGGAAACCATAGGCTACAGTGTGGAGTTAGGATCTGGGGCGGCTGCTAGTCTGGACGCCACTGCGAGGAGGAGCATAATCAAAGAGAAGCATGGAAAAATTGATATAGACTGGAAAGCTTCAGGCTAAAGACAACATTTACAAAGGCAATGAATATGAAATCTTCTTCAATAGGACATGGCGCAGATAGCTACCGTACTGCTAGCAACATTGCTAGCACACCCTGTAATTTATGGGCTACAAACTACAGGCCACTACATTGTCGGTCATCATTAAGCTGCATTTCTCTCAAACTTAAGACTGAACTTGGTAGCAAGAGGAACAACAACACCCAGCGCGATACCAAATATACAGTGTGAGATGGAGAACGCAACACTTCTTTCCAGCCACTAGAGCCTTTGTCATGCACTTCTTGCCACCACCCAGATCCATTGCAATCGCAACTGGCAGAGGAGAAATGAGGCATCATTACTGACAGAATAAAAAAACAATAAATTATGATATAGAAGATTCAGGGCATATGCAAGTTATTCTATAAAGCTATTCAGCTGATTCAACTACGGTACAACACTGATTCAACAAAAATAGAATCTGATTCCCAACTCAAAAAGGAAAAAAATCTATAAATATTCTGAGCAGATTCCATAGATAGAAAACTGAGAACTATAAGGTACACAAGTTATTTATTCAGATCATCATCTTCTTCTTCTGTCAACCAACCAAAGGAACGAGGGAAGATTAATGGATAGCTTAAAATTAATCTCTTGTTCGGCAAACTCAGTTACAGATGTGCGCAAGCTGTAGTCAAAGCCGAGAACAAAATGAATGTTCAGTGGTCTATTGCATTGGCCATGCACGCATTGAGTCAGTCGGTCAGTAAGCACTGTTAGAAGAACTGCAATGTTACGTTGGGATGTCGTGATTTAACGAGCAGTGCTCCAGGCTCTTCCAAAAATCGGGTTCAACTTACTAGCCACAAACACGTTAATATGCTATGATTTCATCGTAAGCTAGACTAAAAGTTAGATGCAGGAAACCAAATTATACTGGCTAAATATTTAGTATGAAGAAAACCACCAGATGATCTTTAAGAAATAACAAGACTTCAATTAATAAAACCAAAGCCAATTCTTCAGTTCAAAGCCAAACAGTAGTAACCAGGCTGCTCACGTACACATCACGCAGCAGCACTCGGCTAAAATTCAGTAGGCGAAGACAAATTTTGGAGCTACCCGGCTAAGATTTGGAGGACGGACAACTTGAGTGCTTGCTTAGACACACACAGACTAGTACGTAGATGATTTCAACCGAGAGAGAGCGAAGGATTCGACTGAGCGGGGACTTGGCTTCGCTCTGCCACCACTACTACAGCTAGCTGCAGAAGCGAAGCGCACAACAAACGCGTCGTCCACCTCCAGTATTCTACCACCACCTGGGCTGCTGGGCGTCCACGCTTGCACGCAGCCGGCCGTGGATCTTCGGAGATGGATTGACTCTGCCAGCATGCTTTGGTTGCCACGTTTGCCCAGAATTGCTCAAATAACCATAAAATGAGACGAGGGTTCGATGAGCAGAGCAGAGCAGAGAAGGTAATTACGTTGCGGAGCGGGGGAATTGAATTAGCTGGCCAGTAGTGACGGGGCCGAAGACCTCCATCCAGTCCCGCGCGAGATCCCGATCCCGATCCCAGCACGGGCGGGCGGGTCAGATCCGGGGGAGGAGGGTGCGGTGGGAGCTGATGAGGAGGGTGCCGGTCTGGCCGGTCTCGAGATTGGCCGGCGGTGGCGGGTTGCCCTTGACGGTGACGTGGACGCCGAGCACGGTGAAGGCGTGGTAAACCATGCGCATCGGCAGGAGCAAGCCCGTGGCGATGCGGAGGCAGGAGAGCACGAAGCCGATGGGGTTCCAGAGCAAGGTGAGTAGCGCGAGCGCCAGAGACGGCTTCTGCACGATCCGGCCATCGTGGAAGTGGGAGGCTGCCGACGGGGAGGGACAAGGCGGTGGCGGCGGCGATGTTGGAGACGAGGGGAGGGGAGGGGATGGATCGGTCTGCGTGGGACGAGGAGTGGGTCTGGGTAGGGTTTGCATATTTTTTTCTTTTTTACGTTTAGAAAGTGAAGGGAGGGCTGGGCCTTCTCCGCGCGCGCGCGCTTCTCAACCCAATTTTTTTACTCGTTTGGATCCAAAGCTAGGAAGCTTGAGAAACGTTGGATCCGTTGGCTTTGACGGCTCAGATTAGCTACGGTGGGGTGATCCGTGGGAAGGGTGGTTCTCCGTCCTGATTGGTTAGAGACATGTGTCATTTAAAATGCATTTGAAAACGACATACAAAATTCAAAAAATAAAAAAATTCGCATTATAACATTATATGTGACCTAGTTATCATGAAAAATAACAAATTTAGAATACGGCAAATATTTCAAAAAACTATTCTAAAAAATGAGCTATTATGTATAAAGATTTGTACTTTCCAAGTCAAATGACCAATGTTATGGTAAAATTGACGGCGTTGCTTGCCCAAATGATCTCATATTTCACATAAGTGTGCATCTTGGATTGACAAACAATGTTTCCAAAGGGAGATTTCATTTTCTTTGCATAAAAAATTTCTTTTCCATTTTCCGAGTGCCCATAATGAGTATTTTTGTGAAGGATCTACCAAATCTTTGTTGCAAAATGGAACCACACCATTTTTAGAAAATATTATACCATATTTGATGTATAATTGACGAAATGGTTGGGTGTCAAAAGCTTTGATCCACCTCTCGTGAAAAAGACAAATTTCCGCTAATTCAACTAAAAGCGGGTCAAATTTGAACTACACCTGTCTCATAGTTTGCTCATGATTTTTTGCAAAAAACATTTCTAGGTAAAAAAGTACCTATTTAATCAGAGAAACACCAAAAAAAATCCAAGATTCAACCACTAGCTAGGAACGGTCATGCGCGCCATTTTGACCGCATCAAAAAATTGTACAACATTCATGGCATAGTTTTGTTCAAATGATATCATATTTTGCACAAGTGTGCATCTTGGTATTACAAACAATGTTGCCGAAGGGAGTTTTCATTTTCTTTGCACGAAAATTTCATTTTCCATTTTTTGAGTGCCCAAAATGAGTTTTTTCTGTGAAGGACCTACTATATATTTGTTGCAAAATTGGACCAAATAAATTTTATAAAATATTAGGCCATATTTAATGTACAATTGACCAAATGGTTGGGTTTCAAAACCTTTGAGCCACCTCTCGTGAAAAAGACAAATTTCCACCGATTCAGTTGGAAGCGGGTCAAGTTTGAGCTACAACTGCCTCATAGATTGCTTTTTATTTTTTCCAAAAAACATTTCTAGGTACATAAGTATCTATTTAATCAGAGAAATACCAAAAAATTTCCAAGATTCAACCACTAGTTAGGAACGGTCATGCCCGCCGTTTTGACCGCATTTTGAAATGGGCATGAAAAATTCAAAAAAATCAAAAAATTGGAAAACCTTCGTATTGTGTCATTACATGTGACCAAGTTACCAGGAAAAATAATAAACTTGTAATACGACAATTAATTTAAAAAAGCGTTCTCAAAAATCAGCTATCATGTGTGAAGATACATGTCTTTCAAGCCAAATGATCAAATTTATGGCCACATTCATGGCATAATTTGCTCAAATGATCTCATATTGTGCACAAGGGTGTATATTGGAATGACAAACAATGTTACCTCAGGAAGTTTTCATTTTCTTTGGACGGAAAATTCATTTTCCATTTTTTGAGTGCCCAAAATGAGTTTTTTTTGTGAAGGACCTACCATATATTTGTTGCAAAACTGGACCGAATCAATTTTCTAAAATATTAGGCCATATTTAATTTACAATTGACTAAATGGTTGGGTGTCAGAATATTTGAGCCACCTCTCGTGAAACAGACAAATTTCCGTCGATTTAGGAGGAAGCATGTCAAATTTGAATTGCAGCTGCCTTATAGTTTGCTCATGATTTTTTCCAAAAATAATTTCTAGGTACATAAGTATATATTTAATCAAAGATACATGGTTTGGTGGAGAGACATCGAGGTTTGGACGGTGGACGATGGCCCCAACTCCAGAGCGCCCAAACTGGCATGCCAGCCGCATGGTCACCGCGTGACCTTAGTGTCGCCACGCGTTCTGGGCGGTCTAGGCATGTCAGATTGGTTGGGCACTCCCCCGGTAGGTGCTAGGAAGAAGAATACAACAGAAGAATCTCACGAGGAGACTAAACTAAGCTCAAACATGAATTAGCAGCCAAGTGTTTGATTAGCGGTGGGGGAAATGAACATGGCCAATGGGCCTGGGTTTTGGCTGAGGATGATAATCTACTAAGGAGACTGTCTTGGCAAAATTTTCGCTCAAATGGAGGAGCCTAAGTGGCACTTGCTTTGCAAAGTACCACACATGACATAAATATGAATGTTGAAGCTTGGCTCAAATGAATAAATGTATTGAGCTGAAATTTGGTGGAGGATAGTCATTTGGGCATAGGAAGGCACTGTAAAAATTTGATACCATTTGGACATGCCAAAATGGTACTTCCTTCACAATGCTCTTCTCTGGACAGAAAATAGAAATTGATACTGGACCCACATAGATGATTGAATTGAGCTGCAATTTGGAGGAGGCTGATAATCTGGGCATATGAAGGAACTGTAGAAATTTCATACCGTTTAGATAAATAAAAATACTACTTCCTTCACAATGCTCTCCACTGAACAGAAAATTGGGAAAAATATTGAGGAAACTTGGCTACATTAAAATCAGATAAAATTTGGTGTAGGGAGGTTCTATGGGAAGGGTCATGTCCTGGTAAATGTTCAGCAATATAAAATATAGTTGCTTCACAAATTGAAAATATTACCAGAAACATAGTTTGGATGGTAATATCAAATGAATGAATGGATTGAGCTGCAATTTGGTGGAGGATAGTCATTTGGGCATAGGAAAGAATTGTAAAAATTTGATACCATCTGGACATGCCAAAGTGGTACTTCCTTCACAATGCTCTTCTCTAGACAGAAACTTGGGAAAGTTATTGAGAGAATTTGGCTAAATGAAATGACCTCAAATTTGGTGGAGGCAAGTTATATAGGTAGAAACATGCCCTGGTAAAGATTCAGAAATAATTAGGCAATATAAAATATAGTGTTCACAAACTGAAAATATGACCAGAATAAAAGATTGGATGATGACCTCACATGGAATGCTGGATAAATCTCAAATTTTGTGCAGAGTGATTATTTGAGTATCGGAAACATTTGGAAAAATCTCAGATCATTTAGATAATCCTAGCCAGTACTTTATTCACAAGGCTTCTTTCTGGATAGAAACTTTGGAATTTTGCTGATGAAGATTTACTAGGCAAATGGAGCTGAATATTGGCATGTGGCAATGATTTGAATATGGAAGATAGCCCAAAAAGTTTGAGGGAAATATGAGGTGTCTAGATAGCACTTGCTTTGCAATGTGCCAATCTGGACAAAAAATAGAAATTGACGTTGAGCTCACATAGATGATTGGATTGAGCTGCAATTTGGAGAAGGATGATAATTTGGGCATATGAAGGCACTCCAAAAATTTCATACCATTTGGATAAATAAAATGGTACTTCCTTCACAATGCTCTCCAGTGAACAAAAAATTAGGAAAAATATTGAGGGAAATTGGATAAATTAAATGAGCTAACATTTGGTGGAGGGAGGTTCTATGGGCAGAGTCATGTCCTGATAAATTTTCAGCAATTATAAAGCAATATAAAATATAGTTGCTTCACAGACTGGAAATATTACCAGAAACAAAGATTGGATTGTGAGCTCACATGGATTGTTTATATATGTTTAACATTTTTCAAATACATGATTAACATCTTTTCATATATTCCCAACAAAAAAACATCGTTTCATACATACATTTTGATGTCTATATTTGGTTTTACACATTGTACATTTTTTGTATACATATAAAAAGGAGGTGGCCTTAAGTACCAATGCATCCACGTTCACAACCTCATGACCATTTATATTGGTCGTAATCAGGTAGAAATAAGGTCGTCGACCACTGTTGTCTACTTTATGACCATTTGGTGTAAGGCAATTTCAGGGTTTGAGCCCTTCCTAGCGAAATGGCCGTGGATTTACGACCAATTAAGCTGGGGTCACTAAGAGAAGGTCACAAGTTGACATATTTCTTGTAGTGATGGGCCGTCTTAGTAGAGCCCGGGTTTTAACCTAGTCGAGTTATACCCGTGGGGTATATCCCCAACAGAGGGGTTGGGTGTAATTTCTGGTGATTTTGCAAAAAAAAACGGTTCCCACGCGTATTGAAGGTGTTCGACCGGCTGGAGATGACTTGGCAGTCGGCGCTTGCGTGGACACGCCAGTCAACGGCCAAACCAGTGTGTACGTAGACAAAACTATATAATGAATCATATTTGAACCCCCAGGACAAGTTTTGTCATGGTTTTGTCACGGCAGATGCCCTAGTGAAAGGACTTAGGGGTGAGGCCATTGCTACGGTGACTAGCTCGAAGGGGTTGGTCGGGATAAAAGACACGAGTTTACCCAGGTTCGGTCCCTCACGAAGGAGGTAAAAGCCTACGTCCTGCTTTGCGTTGTATTGATTGGGAATCGATTACAAGGGAGCGGATTCGCTTGACCTAGCTCTCGATCAATTTTTTCTTACCCTAAGCCGCCGCAGGGACTCGCCTTTATATACACAGGTCGAGGCCCTGGGCTTACAAGAGTCTGGACCAGGTTATACTTCATAACCGATCTTGCCTCTAAGTCGCCTTGCCTTCTCCGGCAAGCCACCTCCGGACGGCTTACACCTCCGGGTCACACACCGTCTTCTGGCTCTGGGCCTCCATCCGGCCCGCCTGGTAAGTCACCTCCAGGCTTGTCTTGGTCTTCAGGCCTGTTTAAGGCTTTATGGTAAAGTCGCCAACCTCCTAACCCGGCCCCTCCCGGGAGGGTTATACCGCGGGGTTATATCCCCAACATTAGGCCCCAGATTGATTTGAACCTGTTCATGTCAATCTTCAATTCTTCTAGTTGGCGAGTCTCTTTTTTCTTTTAATCATTTAATCCAAAATAAATCTTCATGACCCGCCAAACATAATGGATGATGTCATCTCTTGGTAAATCCAGAAAATCTTCATGACATCCCAATGGATCTCTGCATTAACTAATCATTCCGAAAATCGAGGCGCTTCTTTGGTCAGTCATTATCACGTCTCCTCGATTGCACTTGACTGTTGTTGTTCCACCTCCTCCCTTCCTTATAAATAAGCACGGGGGTCCATTTTTTCACTTTCCCCCGTTGCCTCTTCCTCTTCTTCTTCCCAAAGCTTCGTGCAACCGAAGCTCCGCCGCCCCAGCCGGACCGCGCCGTCCACCTCGTTGAGGCCGCTGCACCAACCTGTTGTGACCAGAGCTCGTCGGCACACGCCCGCGCCCTTTGCATCTTCTTAGGTTCCGTTCTTCGACTTTCTCAGATCCGCATTAGGTCATTGGAGTTCTTAGAGTTCGTCGCCGTTCATCGGAGTTCATATTTTCGCTTGAAGAGAGATCACCTTTTGACTTTGGAAACGCTAACAAAACCGCGCGGTGCTTAGCTTAGCATCTACTTTGTATCCTGAGTAGATCGCTTCTTCCCCAGAATCAGCACATTGCCTGCTAGTTCTTCCATTACTATCTTTTTGGGTTAGTAATTATTCCCCTTTTATCTTCGTCTGTAGATACATAAATGTAGTTGTAACTTGTGAAACTTATTTGCCCACACTTTGCAGTATTTTCAGTATTCACTGTGTTATTGACCCGCCACCACACTGCTGGCTCACCGTGGCAAAATATAACCCGCCATATTCATACTCTAAGGCGTCTTATTCCTGTAGCCGAAAACGGCTCATAATTTATTGATGACCCGCCAAGTAACGTTGTCGTCTTATAGTCACAACTGGCTTGTCATGTAGCACTCCTAACCCGCCATAATCTTATACCTTTCCACAGCTTTTAACCCGGTCAGTCATGACTAAGGCTCCCTCCTCTTGCGATTGGGTAGCCTCCGGAGTTACCGAGCTCATGCTTAATGAATATGTAACCATAGGGGTTTTACTGGATAAAGATGTCATCCATTGGCAGATTCTTGGTCCCGAAACTACTCCCCAACCCAATGAGGGGGAAGTTGTTATCTTTACGGATCATCTTCTCCGTGGCTTCTCACCGCCCGGGTCAAGATTTTTCTGGGACGCATTGCATTTTTACAAACTTCACCCTCAAGACATTGGCCCCAATTCCATCACTAACCTGTGCCAATTTCAAGTATTCTGTGAAGCGTATCTGCAAGAAGAGCCCACTGTTGATCTTTTCAGAGATTTCTTTTATATCAACCGCCAGACTGAGATAGCAGATGGACCAAGTCTTGATCTCGGAGGCGTTTCAACCCAGAGACGGAGAGATGTAACTTTTCCCTCAGCTGTACTGCCCAGCCATCCCAAAGATTGGAACCGCACTTGGTTCTATTGCAGAGACACCGCTCCGGGTGGAGAAAATCCCTTGCCGGGTTATGCTACTTCTCGAGCATGCGTTGGTTTTCCCTTGAAGAGGAAAGGGTGATGCAGCAAAGTAGATAAGTATTTTCCTCAGTTGTTGAGAACCAAGGTATCAATCCAGTAGGAGATACAAGCAAGTCCCCAATAGATGTACCTACACAAATAATCAAACACTTGCACCCAACGCTATAAAGGGGTTGTCAATCCCTTCACGGTTACTTGCAAGGATGAAATCTGATAGAGATAGATAGATATGATTGCTAAAACGAAAAGTAAACTAAAAGTAAAAAGATTGCAGCAAGATATTTTTGGTATTTTTGGTTTATAGATCTGAAAATATAATGTGGAAAATAGACCCGGGGGGCATAGGTTTCACTAGAGGCTTCTCTCATGAAGGAAAATAATACGATGGGTGAACAAATTACTGTCGAGCAATTGATAGAAAAGCGAATAATTATGAAGATATCCAAGGCAATGATTATGCATATAGGCTTCACGTCCGTGTCAAGTAGACCGAAACGATTCTGCATCTACTACTATTACTCCACACATCGACCGACTCCTGCCTGCATCTAGAGTATTAAGTTCATGAAGAACAGAGTAATGCATTAGGTAAGATGACATGATGTAGAGGGATAAACTCAAGCAATATGATGAAAACCCCATCTTTTTATCCTCGATGGCAACAATACAATACGTGCCTCGCTACCCCTACTTTGTCACTGGGTGAGGACACCGCAAGATTGAACCCAAAACTAAGCACTTCTCCCATTGCAAGAATTACCAATCTAGTTGGCCAAACCAAACCAATAACTCGAAGAGACTTGCAAAGATATGAAATCATGCATATAAGAATTCAGAGAAGATTCAAATAATATTCATAGATAATCTGAACATAAACCCACAATTCATCGGATCTCGACAAACACACCGCAAAAGAGTATTACATCGGATAGATCTCCATGAAGATCATGAAGAACATGGTATTGAAGAACAAAGAGAGAGAAGAAGCCATATAGCTACTAGCTATGGACCCGAAGGTCTGTGGTGAACTACTCACGCATCATCGGAGGGGCAATGGAGTTGATGTAGATGCCCTCCGTGATCGATTCCCCCTCCGATAGATTACCGAAAAAGGCTCCAAGATGGGATCTCACGGGAACAGAGGCTTCCGGCGGCGGAAAAGTATTTTCGTGGCTATTTTTGGTATCCAGGGAATATTTGGGAATTTATAGGCCGAAGAATAGGGTTAGGAGGGCTGCCGTGGGGCCACAAGCCAGGGGGGCGCGCCCCCCCCTAGGGCGCGCCCCTGTGGCTTGTCGCCACACGGCAGGTCTCCTGCCTTCATCTCCAAGTCTGCTGGCTTTCTTCTGGTCCAAGAAAAATCATTCCGAAGATTTTATTCCGTTTGGACTCCGTTTAATATTCCTTATCTGCAATACTCAAAAACAAGGAAAAAACATAAACTGGCACTAGGCTCTAGATTAATAGGTTAGTCCCAAAAATAATATAAAATAGCATATTAATGGATATAAAACATCCAAAACAGATAATATAATAGCATGGAACAATCAAAAATTATAGATACGTTGGAGACGTATCAAGCATCCCCAAGCTTAATTCCTGCTCGTCCTCGAGTAGGTAAATGATAAAAACAGAATTTTTGATGTAGAATGCTACCTAACATATTTATCCATGTAATATTCTTTATTGTGGCATGGATATTCAGATCCGTAAGATTCAAAACAAAAGTCTAATATTGACATAAAAACAGTAATACTTCAAGCATACCAATAAGGCAATTGTGTCCTTTCGAAATAACATGGCCTTAGAAAGTTATCCCTACAAAATCATATGGTCTGGCTATGCTTCATCTTCCCAACACAAAGTATCTAAATCATGCACAACCCCGATGACAAGTCAAGTAATTGTTTCACACTTTTTATGTTCTCAAACCTTTTCAACTCTCACGCAATACATGAGCATGAGCCATGGATATAGCACTATAGGTGGAATAGAATATGGTGGAGGTTGCAAGGGAAAAGGAGAAGATAGTCTCGCATCAACTAGGCGTATCAACGGGCTATGGGGATGCCCATCAATAGATATCAATGTGAGTGAGTAGGGATTGCCATGCAACGAATGCACTAGAGCTATAAGTGTATGAAAGCTCAAAAACAAAACTAAGTGGTTGTGCAAAATGAAAAATTCCACTAGTTATATGAAAGTGATAAAATAGGAGACTCTCTATCATGAAGATCATGGTGCTTCTTCGAAGCACAAGTGTGGAAAAAGATAGTAGCATTGTCCCTTCTTTCTTTCTCTCATTTTTTTTCTTTTTTCTTTTTTTTTAATTTTGGTGGGCATCTTTGGCCTCTTTTTTTTTTGTGGGCTTCGCTGGCCTCTTTTATTTTTTTGTAAAGTCCGGAAACTCATCCCAACTTATGAGGGATTCATAGCTTCCATCATCCTTTTCTATCACGGGACAAATGCTCTAATAATGAAAATCATCACACTTTTATTTACTTACAACTCGATACCTAGAACAAAATATGACTCTATATGCAATATGAAAGTGATGGTGCGTGTCATGAAAAACGGAACGGTGGAAGTTGCATGGCAATATATCTCGGAATGGCTATGGAAATGCCATAATAGGTAGGTATGGTGGCTGTTTTGAGGAAAATATATGGTGGCTGTTTTGAGGAAGGTGGGTTTAATGCACCGGCAAAAGTTGTGCGGTACTAGAGAGGCTAGCAAAGGTGGAAGGGTGAGAGTGCGTATAATCCATGGACTCAACATTAGTCATAAAGAACTCACATACTTATTGCAAAAGTCTATTAGTTATCAAAGCAAAGTATTAGACGCATGCTCCTAGGGGAGAGCTTGGTAGGAGTTAACCATCGCGTGCTCCCGACCCTCACACAAAGGTTGACAATCATTAAACAAATCATGCTCCGACTTCGTTACATAACGGTTCACCATACGTGCATGCTACGGGAATCACAAACTTTAACACAAGTATTTCTTCCAATTCACAATTACTCACTAGCATGACTCTCATATTACCATCTTCATATATCAAAACTATATGCAAGGAATCAAACTTCTCATAGTATTCAATGCACTTAATATGAAAGTTTTTATTATATCCCTCTTGGATGCCCATTATATTAGGAATAAATTCATAACCTAAACCAATTACCATGCTGTTTAAAGACTCTCAAAATAATATAAGTGAGGTGCGAGAGTTCAATAATTTCTATAAAATAAAACACCACCGTGCTCTAAAAAGATATAAGTGAAGCACTAGAGCAACATTGCCTAGCTCAAAAGATATAAGTTAAGCACATAGAGTATTCTAATAAATTCACGATTCATCGTGTCTCTCTCAAAAGATGTGTGCAGCAAGGATGATTGTGTCAAACTAAAAAGCAAAGACTCATATCATACAAGACGCTCCAAGCAAAACACATATCATGTGGTGAATAAAAATATAGCTTCAAGTAAATTTACCGATGGATTGAAGACGAAAGAGGGGATGCCTTCCGGGGCATCCCCAAGCTTAGCCTTTTTGGTATCCTTGAATATGGCTTGGGGTGCCTTGCGCATCCCCAAGCTTAGGCTCTTGCAACTCCTTATTCCATAGTCCATCAAATCTTTACCCAAAACTTGAAAACTTCACAACACAAAACTCAACAGAAAACTCATGAGATCCGTTAGTATAAGAAAAATAAATCACCACTTTAGGTACTGTTGTGAACTCATTCTTTATTTATTTTAGTATAATATCTACTGTATTCTAACTTCTCCATGGTTCATACCCCCCGATACAACCCACAGATACATCAAAATAAGCAAACAACACAAAGAAAACAGAATCTGTCTAAAACAGAACAGTCTGTAGCAATCTATAGACTTCGAATACTTCTGTAACTCCAAAAATTCTGAAAAATTAGGACAATTAGAGTAATTTGTATATCAATCTTGTGTAAAAATTTCAGATCGAAAGCACGTTCCAGTGAATTTACAAAATTCCTGGACTGAGAGCAAAAGTTTCTGTTTTTCAGCAAAATCAAATAACAAACACCGTAGACCATCCCAAAGGTCTTACTTGGCTCAAACACTAATTTAAACAAGAAAACACAATTACTATAGAGGTAATAATGTGCAAAACACTCAAAAACAGAAGCAAAAACAAAAGCATAAAAATAAGATTGGGTTGCCTCCCAACAAGCGCTATTGTTTAACGCCCCTAGCTAGGCATAACACAATAGATCTAGGTATTGTCATCTTTGGTATGCAATCCATAAGTAGCTCTCATAATAGATTCATAAGGTAATTTTATCTTCTTTCTAGGAAAGTGCTCCATGCCTTTCCTTAATGGAAATTGGAATCTAATATTTCCTTCCTTCATATCAATAATTGCACCAATCGTTCTAAGGAAAGGTCTACCAAGAATAATAGGACATGTGGGATTGCAATCTTATTATTTCTTCTTGATTAAAAAGGATCTCCTCTATAGGGGGACATCCACCATTAATTTTATAATGAGCAAAGATTTCACTAGCCTCTTTCATGATAGATCTAAACTCGTGGGATAGAAATATAGTGGCGGCACGCTTAACAGAAGAATACTGAATATTAGAGAACTCAAGAAAAATCCTTTGTATGCAAGGGTGCATATGAACAAATTGCCTCTCAAGTTCAATTATTAGAAGTGTTATGGCATCCGCAAGACTATTAGTTTTATTGAGAATAGACCCTCCTAAGGTAGGTAGCGTACCAGCACAAGTAAAGAAATCTTGAATAACGCCTTTTCCAATAATATTACCGCTACCTATGCGAATTTTTTTCGTATGCATGATAGTAGGTTCTTCATGAGAGTCGTTTTTAGCAAAATTTCCCTCAAGATTATTACTATCCTTTTCAATAGAAACCCCTCCAGATTCAGACATGGTGGCAACGAATAGATCTAGCACACAAGCAAACGGAAAGACGAACGGAAGACGGGCGAATAAAAAGGCAAATCTTTTTGGTATTTTCTGAAAATCGTTTTAGAAGTGGGGGAGAGGAAAACGAGAGGCAAATGGCAACTAATGTAAATGCAAGAGATGAGATTGTGATGGGTACTTGGTAGGCTTGATGTAGATCTCCCCGGCAACGGCGCCAGAAATCCTTCTTGCTACTTCTCGAGCATGCGTTGGTTTTCCCTTGAAGAGGAAAGGGTGATGCAGCAAAGTAGATAAGTATTTCCCTCAGTTGTTGAGAACCAAGGTATCAATCCAGTAGGAGATACAAGCAAGTCCCCAATAGATGTACCTACACAAATAATCAAACACTTGCACCCAACGCTATAAAGGGGTTGTCAATCCCTTCACGGTTACTTGCAAGGATGAGATCTGATAGAGATAGATAGATATGATTGCTAAAACGAAAAGTAAACTAAAAGTAAAAAGATTGCAGCAAGATATTTTTGGTATTTTTGGTTTATAGATCTGAAAATATAATGTGGAAAATAGACCCGGGGGCCATAGGTTTCACTAGAGGCTTCTCTCATGAAGGAAAATAATACGGTGGGTGAACAAATTTCTGTCGAGCAATTGATAGAAAAGCGAATAATTATGAAGATATCCAAGGCAATGATTATGCATATAGGCATCACGTCCGTGTCAAGTAGACCGAAACGATTCTGCATCTACTACTATTACTCCACACATCGACCGACTCCTGCCTGCATCTAGAGTATTAAGTTCATGAAGAACAGAGTAACGCATTAGGTAAGATGACATGATGTAGAGGGATAAACTCAAGCAATATGATGAAAACCCCATCTTTTTATCCTCGATGGCAACAATACAATACGTGCCTCGCTACCCCTACTTTGTCACTGGGTGAGGACACCGCAAGATTGAACCCAAAACTAAGCACTTCTCCCATTGCAAGAATTACCAATCTAGTTGGCCAAACCAAACCAATAACCCGAAGAGACTTGCAAAGATATGAAATCATGCATATAAGAATTCAGAAAAGATTCAAATAATATTCATAGATAATCTGAACATATACCCACAATTCATCGGATCTCGACAAACACACCGCAAAAGAGTATTACATCGGATAGATCTCCATGAAGATCATGAAGAACATGGTATTGAAGAACAAAGAGAGAGAAGAAGCCATCTAGCTACTAGCTATGGACCCGAAGGTCTGTGGTGAACTACTCACGCATCATCGGAGGGGCAATGGAGTTGATGTAGATGCCCTCCGTGATCGATTCCCCCTCCGGCAGATTACCGGAAAAGGCTCCAAGATGGGATCTCACGAGAACAGAGGCTTCCGGCGGTGGAAAAGTATTTTCGTGGCTCTTTTTGGTATCCAGGGAATATTTGGGAATTTATAGGCCGAAGAATAGGGTTAGGAGGGCTGTCGTAGGGCCACAAGCCAGGGGGCGCGACCCCCCCCCCTACGGCGCGCCCCTGTGGCTTGTCGCCACACGGCAGGTCTCCTGCCTTCATCTCCAAGTCTGCTGGCTTTCTTCTGGTCCAAGAAAAATCATTCCGAAGATTTTATTCTGTTTGGACTCCGTTTAATATTCCTTATCTGCAATACTCAAAAACAAGGAAAAAACAGAAACTGGCACTAGGCTCTAGATTAATAGGTTAGTCCCAAAAATAATATAAAATAGCATATTAATGCATATAAAACATCCAAAACAGATAATATAATAGCATGGAACAATCAAAAATTATAGATACGTTGGAGACGTATCAGGTTACCGCCCCTACCGGCTCAGCACCACTACTGAGCTTCCGGACCGGTTATCTGCCACGGAGCGAGTTCAATATGCTCGCACTTTTTCAAAAATCAGGGCTTTAATGGCCAATGGGTTAACCGGAGTCGATTTGACCCGCTGCTGGGTTTCTTGGAGAATTTTGCCATTGAGCCGGCGCGGCGGCTTAATGTGTCAATATACTGGCAATGTGGATGATTCTCAGCGCTATAACCAGACGCCTTTGCCGGATAAAGAAATCAATTTAATTGTCAAATCACTGCTTGGAGAACCTCAAGAAGCTTGCAATAAAACGGGATTGAGCCCTTTCTGCGTTCTTAACCCGGCTCCCGCAGTAAGACCCTTTACGTTAATCTTCGCCTTTTCCTTTTAGATTTTGCACTTCACATCTCTTTTAACTTTCTGCCAATGCATTTATGTATGTAGGCCGACTCTCCCTTCTGGAGGAAAAGAATAACTGCAACCTCCACTACGAAGAAGAAGGTCAAAGAGACTAAACCCCGTGGTCCGGGGCATCCAAAGAAGCAAACAGCCTAAGAACTGCTCGAACTGGATGATTCGGAGGTAGAACTTGACTCCCTTGGCCTTCTTTTCATGCAACTTATTGATGCTGACTCCTCTCAGGGTGAAGCGGAAACAAGCCAAGCTGGTGCAGCAGAGGTAACTATCATCTTCTCCAACTCAGAACCTTTGCCAAGATAGAAAATATGGCGGGTCATCCGGAAAGTAAAGTTTTCACACCCTCTTGCTCACTTGGATCTCAATTTTCTTTTGAAAAAGCAGCAACATGATTCTAGGGGTCAGACCCGGAGTGGCGGCTCTGAAGACCTAGTAGCTGGCTTATCCAACACACCAGTTCCTCGGAAACGCCGCAATGAGGTACTTCATAGCTCTGCTTTTATTTCTTCTGCGCGTTAGCCTCATGCAGCGGCCTGCTTATACTGTCCAACTCTGATTATCAGGAAACACCTCTGTCATCGGGCGACTCAACCGGCACACAGCTGCCCACCTTCGTTGTCAACCCTGGGTAAGGATTTTGCCCTTGTTGGTATCTAAAAATTTGTTTTTGTATGCTCATAAGCTTGTCCATTCTTGTCACAGGGCCAAGGCAAAGATGGACAAGAAACAGAAGGTGGGCGACTCTTCCAAGACCTCCAAGGTCTCTGAGCCGGAGAAGGAAGCTCCGAAACCTCCTGAGGCCCCAATCCAAAGTTCTGAAAACCCTATTCCCCATCAAGACAACCCTCCTCCGCAGGCTGATGATGTCTTTTCTGAGGCCATGGACACTGACGCTGACCCGGCCAACATTTGTGACCTGCCAAGTCCAATTCCTCTCCAACCAATTGAAGAAATCCCGTTTAAGAAAAACGATGCTGACGTTGTCATCACTAGGGCGGGTTATAAAACACCAGGAGCCTCAATTGTATTGGCTAAGCATAAAGAAGAGCCACCTTTGCTGGAGAAAGGCAAGGCCAAACTGGATCTGCCGAATTATGCGGATTTCAGTGTCAGCGAGCTGCACGCAGGTTACCTAAACCGCCTTCATACAAGTCGTGATATGGAAGCCGGCCTAGTAAACATGATGAAGCAGAAGTATGAGGTATGAACCTTAACCCATTTCTGTTTCATAGATATGTACTCATGCAGCC
Organism: Elymus sibiricus; assembly: GCA_039707655.1. NCBI lineage: Eukaryota > Viridiplantae > Streptophyta > Magnoliopsida > Poales > Poaceae > Elymus > Elymus sibiricus. The sequence goes on along the minus strand of CM077671.1, from coordinate 120,871,572 downwards.
CCCAAGGGCCGGCTTATCTTGAAAGGATGAGCCGGGTCTTCCAATAATTACTTAGAAAAAATCCGCATGTAGCCCCCAAGGGCCGGCTTATCCTGAAAGGATGAGCTGGGTCTTCCAATAATTACTTTGAAATAATCCGCATGTAGCTCCCAAGGGCCGGCTTATCCTGAAAGGATGAGCTGGGTCTTCCAATAATAACTTTGAAAGAATCCGCATGTAGCCCCCAAGGGCCAGCTTATCCTGAAGAGATGAGTTGGGTATTCCAATAATAACTTTGACATAATCCGCATGTAGCCCCCAAGGGCCGGCTTATCCTGAAAGGATGAGCCGGGTCATAATATACTTTGAAATGACCTACATTAGCCCCCAAGTGCCAAGTGTATTGCTTGCAATGTGCTTGGGACTTGAATAATTGAATCATAACAACCCTGTTGAATAAAAGATTTGCTAACATACTATCGAATCCTTTATGTAGGAGGCACTAAATTTGAAGGAGTCGCGTCTTGGCGACTTGAGCGAAAGTGTGGCGGCTCTGGAGGCTAAGAGCAGCAAGGCCAAGGCAAAGCTAAAATCTGCCTTGGAAGATTTAGAAAAATTGAAATCCGACTTCTCTGCTGAACGGTCCACTCTTGAGTCAGAAAAAGCCGCGTTGCTGAGGCGTGCAGAAGACGCTGAAAAGTAGCTGAAGCCGGTTGCTGAAGAGCTTGCCGGCTTAAAACAACAGATATCTCGGATGACAACCGCCATCTTTGGTAAGTGCAAAAAGTTATTCTCCATTGAAGCACTTCATCAATTAAGGTAGTCAAAAAATGCTAAATTGAGTTTATGCTCTTAATTGTCTGACAGGTGCCAGGAGTGCCAACCTTGGCCAAAATATCTTGCTGAAACTAAAAGCGGTCTACTCATTGACTGAGCAATTATACGCTGGGAGCCTGCGTACACTTGTATCCGTATCCTCTGGAAAAAAGCCTCCAACACTCATCAAGACAGTGCTGGATCATCTATCAACTGTGCCATCTCAGATTGGAGAATTGAAACTGTCAGCCGCCCGCTCAGGAGCCATTACTGCCTTAAGCCGGGCAAAGGCGTGGCAATCAGATCTAGACCTGGTTGAGATGGCTGGCGGGTATCCGGAGTATAACGACGATGGAACTGTCTTCAGTGAGGCAGACTTTTCAAGATGTGTCAAAGACATGAGGCCGCTGGCATGCCAACTTGCAGAAGGGCTAAATCTGACCAAGTATCAACCGGATTACGACAACAGCAATACTCGTATCAAGGCGCCTTCTCATGCGGTTGTCGACTTAACTCCTTAGAGGCGTAAGCATATGTTTGCCCCTGACCTTGATCCTTCTCTAATTCTTAACGATGAAGCCACTTTTGAGGCATTAACCGGCATCGACTGGACTTCGGATGATCCCCAGATGATCGACGACGAAGAGCCGGCACAGGATGATTCGGAGACTTCCACCTCCAAACATCAGGATGACACTAATCCTGCTGGTTCTAACCCGGATGGCACTGAAGCCGGCTCAGAATAATGCAACCCTGAAAAACACTTCACCGGAAAAATTGAAGGGCCCAACTACGACCTTGTAATAGCGTAGTTCTAAAACAGCTGTGATTTTGCCATGCCTTCGTGCATGTTTTTACCAACTTATATCCTGGCGGCTTAACCGCTGCAATCTTTATCAAACATGTGTATGTTTGATGTGATCATATCTCTTAATTCTCCATGAAATCTTGATCAGCGACAATTCATCAACTCCTTGACTGGCGACTTATAGCCACAATCTGGGGCGAGTTAATAACTCAATACCCCATAGCCTTGAAAATATGGAAACAAACCCGCTGGCGGGTCATGGCAGCTGTAAGCTTGATCAATGAGTAATACTAAGCCGAATCAGTTGTCATCCAAAGACTTAGAACCTCATGAAAAATCCCTGTAAGACAACAAACAGAAAATATATACATGTATATCTTCAATTTTTGTAAGGCGGCTTTGAAGGCACAACCAGAAGAGATCAACTCTTATTTGTATTTTTAAGAAAACTCAAGGTTTTTGGTTCAAAGAAGCTAGGCATGAACGCCTACAACCCTGTAAGCCGGCTCTCATGTGACATAAATCCGTCGTTTTAACCTTAACTAGTTCAGGGTCTTAAAAAAGATTGACTGTTAAGAGTACGAACGGGCCACATAGAGGAGAAACAATAGCAAAACAGGTGAGTTTATCCTAGCTCTCTGTAAGCCGGCTCTCTCGTGACATAAGCCGCCGTTTTAACTTTGACAAGTTCAGGGTCTTACTGAAAGATTGACTGTCAAGCGTACGGTGGGTCACCTGGCGGAGTAGCAAGTTGCAAACACGCAGGTTTAACTCAAATATGGCATGTAAGCCGGTCAAGAGGGTATGAAAGCTGAACTCATTGAGTTGGAAGCCCCCAAGTGACCTTATGAATAACCAACTCTTGCACACAAATCGTTGGATGAAAACGACAGAGGCCCCGAATTATGGGGGTGCCGGCTTTATTATACTAATTATAAAAAGGTATATACAATGACAGAGGTATGTACATTGATGAGAACCAATGTACATTGATTGTGATCGTATTTTGGGTATTTCTAACTACGTGGACTAAAGTGACCACCGCGGTAAGTATGAAGATCTACAATGAATTTTCTCTTTTGGTTTTGCTTGCTGAGGTGACGTGGCATACCTCCTCCACATTTTTTTTCATGAAATACCTCATCCACTATTTTTTCTTAAGGATTAATTAAAATCCTAATAATCCATGATTTATGTTGGTTGTGTAGATAGCATCCGCTTAGTTACCGCCTTGTACTTGGGTATAAATACCCTAACATTCAATCAATGAAATCAGAAGTTCATTCTCTCAATTACTTTTACTTTCACACGTTATCTGAAGATCACTTCGAAGGTAGCCATCTTATCGAAATGACAAGAGATAGACCTCAAAATATTGGTGGATAATCTGGAATTGCGCAGTAGATGTCATCGATACTTTACTTAGTTCTCAAACAATGTATGTAATGGATGAATATTCATTGACCTCGAATATTTCCCTTAAGAGAAACATGCTTCCACGAGCACATCGTGAATGATCACCCATTTGTTTTTCAAGACCTCAATTCTATCACATCTCAAAATTATATCACTTAATCAACTTAAAGTTGAGATCCCGTGATAAAATATTTTCATATGCAGATCCAGTTGAAAAGCTCTTAATACACTTTACATCATGTGATGACAGTACTACCATTTTTCATGATGAAAGCACATGAAATTTCTTAAAATCATCATATTCACCCCACGGGTTCTACATCATTATTTGAATTTCTTGCTAGTATGAGAATAATAAGCAAGCCATTGGCCACAAAATATAACCATGAGGACTTTAAAGTGAAGTGGAGGCCAAAAGACAACTAAAGACAAAGTTACCTCTTAATAGGAAATAAATCATTTTCGAATGATCACAAAGACAACTCTCAAGTTTGTCAAATGTGTAGTTATAAAAATATCATAGCTGTGATTACCAAACCCTCAAACATATGGTAAAATCACATCACAAATTTATCAAAAAAGGCAGATAAGTTCAACAATCAAAAATATTCTAGAAAATTATGTTCTCGGAATCTTCATCAGAAGAAGGACCAAAATTTGGTGCGATAAAAGGTGGATGAACCAATTTGCACTCAGTAATATCGGAGACCTCAGGTAATCTCCTAATTATTGCCAAAATATCGTTAGCCTATACTTGCACTACTACATGTAGTGCGATGTCCAATGTCCTATTTTTAGGACATGGTATTGTTAGGGAACGTTGCATGGGAAACAAAAATTTTCCTACGCACACGCAAGATCTATCCATGGTGATGAGCATCTACGAGAGGGAGAGTGGATCTACATACCCTTGTAGATCGCTAAGCGGGAAGCGTTAAGAAACGCGGTTGATGTAGTCGAACGTCTTCGCGATCCAAATCGCTGAGCGTCCCGCGATCCAATCACGATCCGTCCCACGATCCGATCATGATCCGTCCCGCGATCTAGTCACGATCCGTCCCGCGATCCAATCGCGATCCGTCCCGCGATCTAGTCACGGTTCTTCCGATCTAGCGCCGAACGGACGGCACCTCCGCGTTCAGCACACGTACAGCTCGATGACGATCTCCGCCTTCTTGATCCAGCAAGCAAGGACGGAGAGGTAGATGAGTTCTCCGGCAGCACGACGGCGTGGTGACGGTGGTGGTGGAGCTGTTCTGGCAGGGCTTCGCCAAGCACTACCGAAAACCGATCTAGAGGAGAAATATATCTAGAGGGAGAGAGAGGCAGCATGTGGCTTTTTCTTAGGTCCAGCTGCCCTCCCTCTCCTCATCTATATATAGGGGGAAGGGAGGAGGCGTGGCGCCCCTAGATCCCATCTAGGGCTGGCCACAGGGTTGAAATCCCTTTAAACTTGGAGATAACATCTTATCTCTAGATTCAACCCTTTAAATTTGGAGATAACATCTTATCTCTAGATTCAACCCTTTAAATTTAGAGATAACATCTTATCTCTAGATTCAAACAACATGTGCCTTGGGGAATGGGGCGGCCAGACTAAGTGGGATGTAGCCCCACCCCTCGGTCCTTGTGGGCCCTGCCTAGGTCGTTGGGCCCCACGGTGGAACCCCCGGAACATTCTAGAACCTTCCCGGTACAATACCGAAAAGACTGAACTTTTTCCGGAACCCAAAATATGACTTCCCATATATAAATCTTTACCTCCGGACCATTCCGGAGCTCCTCGTGACGTCCGGGATATCATCCGGGACTCCGAACAACCTTCGGTCACCAACATACATAACTCAACTATACCGAAACGTCACCGAACCTTAAGTGTGCAGACCCTGCGGGTTCGAGAACTATGTAGACATGACCGAGACATCTCTACGGTCAATAACCAATAGTGGGACCTGGATGCCCATATTGGTTCCTACATATTCTATGAAGATCTTTATCGGTTGAACCTCTATGTCAAGGATTCAGTTAATCCCGTATGCTGTTCCCTTTGTTCTTCGGTATGTTACTTGCCCGAGATTCGATCGTCGGTATCTCTATACCTAGTTCAATCTCGTTACCGGCAAGTCTCTTTACTCGTTCCGTAATACAAGATCCCGTGGCTAACACTTTAGTCACATTGCTTGCAAGGCTTGTTGTGATGTTGTATTACCGAGTGGGCCCTGAGATACCTCTCCGTCACACGGAGTAACAAATCCCAGTCTTGATCCATGCCAACTCAATAGACACCCTCGGAGATACCTGTAGAGCACCTTTATAGTCACCTAGTTACGTTGTGATGTTTGATACACACAAGGTATTCCTCCGGTGTCAGTGAGTTGCATGATCTCATGGTCATAGGAACAGATACTTGACATGCAGAAAACTATAGCAATAAACTGACACGATCATATGCTATGTTTATAGTTTGAGTCTTGTCCATCACATCATTCTCCGAATGATGTGATCCCGTTACCAAATGACATCTCATGTCTATGGCTAGGAAACCTTAACCATCTTTGATCAACGAGCTAGTTTAGTAGAGGCTTACTAGGGACACTTTGTTGTCTATGTATCCACACATGTATCTGAGTTTCCGATCGATACAATTATAGCATGGATTATAAACGATTTATCATGAACAAGGAGATATGATAATAATTAATTTATTATTGCCTCTAGGGCATATTTCCAACAGTCTCCCACTTGCACTAGAGTCAATAATCTAGTTTACATCACCATGTGATTTACATTGTCATGAATCTCACACCCAATGAGTTCTGGGGTTCGATCATGCTTTGCATGTGAGAGAGGTCTTTAGTCAATGGTCTGCAACATTCAGATCCGTGTTTTCTTTGCAAATCTATATTTCATACTGCAGATGCTACCACGCTCCACTTGGAGCTATTCCAAATGGCTACTCCACTATACGTATCCGGATTGCTACTTAGAGTCATCCAGATAGGTGTTAAAGCTTGCATCGACGTAACCCTTTACGTCGAAATCTTTATCACCTCCATAATCGAGAAATATTTCCTTAGTACTCTAGTTACTAAGGATAACTTTGACCGCTGTCCAGTGATCCACTCCTAGATCACTCTTGTACCCCTTGACAGGCTCATGGCAAGTCACACACAGGTGCGGTACACAGCATGGCATACTATATAGAGCCTATGGCTAAGGCATAGGGGACGACTTTCGTCCTTCCTCCTTCTTCCGCCGTGGTCGAGCTTTGAGTCTCACTCAACTCCACACCTTACAAATCAGGCAAGAACTCTTTCTTTGACTGATCCATTTTGAACTCTTTCAAAATCTTGTCAAGGTATGTACTCATTGGAAGTTTTATCAGACGTCTTGATCTATCTCTATAGATCCTGATGCCCAATATTTAAGTAGCTTCATTCCAGGTTTTCATTTGAAAAACTCCTTTTCAAACAACCCTTTATGCTTTCCAGAAATTCTACATCATTTCCGATCAACAATATGTCATCCACATATACTTATCAGAAATTCTATAGTGCTCCCACTCACTTTATTGTAAATACAAGTTTCTCATAAACTTTGTATAGACCCAAAAACTTTGATCACCTCATCAAAGCGTATATTCCAACTCCGAGATGCTTGCTCCAGTCCATAGAAGGATCGCTGGAGCTTGCATACATTTTAGCATCCTTAGGACTGACAAAACCTTCTGGTTGTATCACATACAACCTTTCCTCACGGAAACCGTTAAGGAAACTCTGTTTTGACATCCATCTGCCAGATTTCATAATCGAAAAATGCAGCAACTGCTAACATAATTCCAACAGACATTAGCATCGCTACCGGTGAGAAAGTCTCATCGTAGTCAACTCCTTGAACTTGTGAAAAACCCTTTGCCACAAGTCGAGCTTGATAGACGGTGACATTACCGTCCGCGTCCGTCTTCCTTTTAAAGATCCATTTGTTCTGAATGGCCTTTCGCCCTTCAGGTAATACTTCCAAAGCCCATACTTTGTTTTCATACATGGATCCTATCTCGGATTTCATGGCCTCTAACCATTTCTCGGAATCCAGGCCCATCATCGCTTCTCCATAGCTCGTAGGTTCATCGTTGTCTAACAACATGACCTCTAAGACAGGGTTGCCGTACCACTCAGGAGCAATACGCGTCCTTGTCGACCTACGAGGTTCGATAGTAACTTGATCCGAAGCTTCATGATCATCATCATTAACTTCCTCTTCAACTAATGTAGGCTCCACAAAAACAACTTTCTGCGCTGCGCTACACTCTGGTTGAAACAAAGGTTTAACAACCTCATCAAGTTCTATCTTCCTCCCACTCAATTCTTTCGAGAGAAACTTTTTCTTGAGAAAGGACCCGTTTTAGCAACAAACACTTTGTGCTTGGATCTAAGATAGAAGGTATACCCAACTGTTTCCTTAGGGTATTATATGAAGATGCACCTTTCCGCTTTGGGATCGAGCTTATCAGACATAAGCGTCGTATTCCTAAACTCTGAGAAATGACAGCTTAGGTTTCTGCCAAACCAAAATTCATACGGTGTCATCTCAACGGACTTAGATGGTGCCATATTTAAAGTTAATGTAGTTGTCTCTAATGCATAACCCCAAAACGATAGTGGCAAATCGATAAGAGACATCATAGTACGCACCATATCCAATAGAGCATGACTACGACGTTCGGACACACCATCACACTATGGTGTTCCAGGTGGCGTGAGTTGTGAAACAACTTCCACATTGTCTTAAGTTGTATACCAAACTCGTAACTCAGATATTTACCTCCACGATCTTATCGTAGACATTTTATCTTCTTGTCACGATGATCTCAAACTTCACTCTGAATTTGTTTGAACTTTTCAAACGTTTCAGACTTGTGTTTCATTAAGTAAATATCCCCATATTTACTCAAATCATCAGTGAAGGTAGGAAAATAACGATATCCACCGCACGCTACAACACTCATTGGACCGAATACATCAACATGTATCATTTCCAATAAGTCACTTGCCCGCTCCATCATACTGGAAAACGGTGTCTTAGTCATCTTGCCCATGAGGCATGGTCCGCATGTCTCAACCGATTGGAAATCGAATGAGTCCAAAGATCCATCAGCATGGAGTTTCTTCATGCGCTTTACACCAATATGACATTTAGCGGCAGTGCCACAAGTATGTGGTACTATCATTATTAACTTTGTATCTTTTGGCATCAATATTATAAACATGTGTTTTACTACGATCAAGATTCAATAAACCATTCATTGGGCGCATGACCATTGAAGGTATTATTCATGTAACCAGAATAACCAATATTCTCTGACTTAAATGAATAACCGTATTGCAATAAACATGATCCAATCACGTTCATGCTTAACGCAAACACCAAATAACATTTATTTAGGTTCATCACTAATCCCGAAGGTAGAGAGAGCGTGCGATGGTGATCACATCAACCTTGGAAACACTTCCAACACTCATCGTCACCTCACCCTTAGCTAGCCTCCGTTCATTCCGTAGCTTTTATTTCGAGTTACTAACATTTAGCAACCGAACCGGTATCCAATACCCAGGTGCTACTAGGAGTATTAGTAAGGTACACATCAATAACATGTATATCAAATATACTTCTGTCGACGTTGCCAGCCTTCTTATCTACCAAGTATCTAGGGTTGTTCCGCTTCAGTGACCGTTCTCCTCATAATAGAAGCACTTAGTCTCGGGTTTGGGTTCAACCTTGGGTTTCTTCACTGGAGCAGCAACTGGCTTGCCATCCATGAAGTTTCCCTCCTTGCCCTTGCCCTTCTCGAAACTAGTGGTTTTACTAACCATCAACAATTGATGCTCCTTCTTGATTTCTACCTTCGCGGTGTCAAACATCGCGAATAGCTCAGGGATCATTATTTCCATCCCTGGCATTTTATAGTTCATCACGAAGCTCTAGTAGCTTAGTGACAGTGACTTGGAGAACTATATCAATCACTATCTTATCTGGAAGATCAACTCCCACTCGATTCAAGCAATTGTAGTGCCCAGACAATCTGAGCACATGCTCACCGATTGAGCTATTCTCCTTCATCTTGCAGGCAAAGAATCTTTGTTGGAGGTCTCACACCTCTCAACACGGGCACGAGCCTGAGATCCCAATTTCAGCTCTTAGAACATCTCATATGTTCCGTGACGTTCAAAACGTTTTGGAGCCTCAATTCTAAGCCGTAATGCATGACGCACTGAACTATTAAGTAGTCATCAAAACGTGCCTGTCAGATGTTCACAACATCTACAGACGACGCTTGAGGGGGTGGCGCATCGAGCGGTGCATTAAGGACATAAGCCTTCTGTGCAGCAATGAGGACAATCCTCAGATCACGGACCCAGTCCGCATTATTGCTACCATCATCTTTCAACTCTATTTCTCTAGGAACATATAAAAATCAAGGGAGCTACAGCGCGAGCTAGTAATCTACAACATAATTTGCAAAGACATTTTGACTATGTTCATGATAATGAGTTTAGTTAATCATATTACTCTAAAACTCCCACTCAAATTGACATCCCTCAGGTCATCCGAGTGTTACATGATCCAAATTCACCAACTCAAGTCCGATCATCACGTGAGTTGAGGTGGTTCAATGGTGAACATCTTCATGTTGATCATATCTACTATATGACTCATGTTCGACCTTTCGGTCTCTTGTGTTCCGAGGCCATGTCTGTACATGCTAGGCTCGTCAAGTTTAACCCGAGTGTTCCGCACGTGCAACACTGGCTTGCACCCGTTGTATGCGAACGTAGAGTCTATCACACCCGATCATCACGTGGTGTCTCGAAACGACGAACTTTCGCAACGGTGCACACTCGGGGAGAACACAATTTATCTTGAAATTTAAGTGAGGGATCACCTTATAGTGCTACCATCGTCCTAAGCAAAACAAGGTGCATAAAAGGATTAACATCACATGCAAATCATAAGTGACATGATATGGCCATGAACTTGTGCTTTTGATCTCCATCTCCAAAGCACCGGCATGATCTCCATCGTCACCGGCGTCACACCATGATCTCCATCATCGTGTGGCCATCGGGGTTGTCACGCCAACCATGCTTCTACTACTATTGCTACCGCTTAGCGATAAAGTAAAGCATTACATAGCGCTTGAGATTGACACGCAGGTCATATAATAATTAAAGACAACCCTATGGCTCCTGCCGGTTGCCGTACTCATCGACATGCAAGTCGTGATAATGAATAACAACATGATCATCTCATACATCAACATATATAAAATTATGTCTTGGCCATATCACATCACAACATACCCTGCAAAAACAAGTTAGACGTCCTCTAATTTGTTGTTGCATGTTTTACGTGGCTGCTATGGGTATCTAGCAAGAACGATTCTTACCTACGCAAAACCACAACGGTGATATACAAGTTGCTATTTAACCTTCTACAAGGACTACCCTTTGTCGAATCCGATCCAACTAGAGTGGGAGAGACAGACACCCGCCAGCCATCTATATGCAACTAGTGCATGTCAGTCGATGGAACCGGTCTCTCGTAAGCGTACGAGTAAGGTTGGTCCGGGCCGCTTCATCCCACAATACCGCTAAATCAAGAAAAGACCAAGGAAGGAAGCAATCTGAATATCAACGCCCACAAACTCCTTTGTGTTCTACTCGAGATCTCATCTACGCATAGACCTAGCTCATGATGCCACTGTTGGGGAACGTTGCATGGGAAACAAAAAATTTCCTACGCACACGCAAGATCTATCCATGGTGATGAGCATCTACGAGAGGGAGAGTGGATCTACATACCCTTGTAGATCGCTAAGCGGGAAGCGTTAAGAAACGCGGTTGATGTAGTCGAACATCTTCGCGATCCAAATCGCTGAGCGTCCCGCGATCCAATCACGATCCGTCCCACGATCCGATCATGATCCGTCCCGCGATCTAGTCACGATCCGTCCCGCGATCCAATCGCGATCCGTCCCGCGATCTAGTCATGGTCCTTCCGATCTAGCGCCGAACGGACGGCACCTCCGCGTTCAGCACACGTACAGCTCGATGACGATCTCCGCCTTCTTGATCCAGCAAGCAAGGACGGAGAGGTAGATGAGTTCTCCGGCAGCACGATGGCGTGGTGACGGTGGTGGTGGAGCTGTTCCGGCAAGGCTTCACCAAGCACTACCGAAAACCGATCTAGAGGAGAAATAGATCTAGAGGGAGAGAGAGGCAGCATGTGGCTTTTTCTTAGGTCCAGCTGCCCTCCCTCTCCTCATCTATATATAGGGGGAAGGGAGGAGGCATGGCGCCCCTAGATCCCATCTAGGGCCGGCCACAGGGTTGAAATCCCTTTAAACTTGGAGATAACATCTTATCTCTAGATTCAACCCTTTAAATTTGGAGATAACATCTTATCTCTAGATTCAACCCTTTAAATTTAGAGATAACATCTTATCTCTAGATTCAAACAACATGTGCCTTGGGGAATGGGGCGGCCAGACTAAGTGGGATGTAGCCCCACCCCTCGGTCCTTGTGGGCCCTGCCTAGGTCGTTGGGCCCCACGGTGGAACCCCCGGAACATTCTAGAACCTTCCCGGTACAATACCGAAAAGACTGAACTTTTTCCGGAACCCAAAATATGACTTCCCATATATAAATCTTTACCTCCGGACCATTCCGGAGCTCCTCGTGACGTCCGGGATATCATCCGGGACTCCGAACAACCTTCGGTCACCAACATACATAACTCAACTATACCGAAACGTCACCGAACCTTAAGTGTGCAGACCCTGCAGGTTCGAGAACTATGTAGACATGACCGAGACATCTCTACGGTCAATAACCAATAGTGGGACCTGGATGCCCATATTGGTTCCTACATATTCTATGAAGATCTTTATCGGTTGAACCTCTATGTCAAGGATTCAGTTAATCCCGTATGCTGTTCCCTTTGTTCTTCGGTATGTTACTTGCCCGAGATTCGATCGTCGGTATCTCTATACCTAGTTCAATCTCGTTACCGGCAAGTCTCTTTACTCGTTCCGTAATACAAGATCCCGTGGCTAACACTTTAGTCACATTGCTTGCAAGGCTTGTTGTGATGTTGTATTACCGAGTGGGCCCTGAGATACCTCTCCGTCACACGGAGTAACAAATCCCAGTCTTGATCCATGCCAACTCAATAGACACCCTCGGAGATACCTGTAGAGCACCTTTATAGTCACCTAGTTACATTGTGATGTTTGATACACACAAGGTATTCCTCCGGTGTCAGTGAGTTGCATGATCTCATGGTCATAGGAACAGATACTTGACATGCAGAAAACTATAGCAATAAACTGACACGATCATATGCTATGTTTATAGTTTGGGTCTTGTCCATCACATCATTCTCCTAATGATGTGATCCCGTTACCAAATGACATCTCATGTCTATGGCTAGGAAACCTTAACCATCTTTGATCAACGAGCTAGTTTAGTAGAGGCTTACTAGGGACACTTTGTTGTCTATGTATCCACACATGTATCTGAGTTTCTGATCGATACAATTATAGCATGGATTATAAACGATTTATCATGAACAAGGAAATATGATAATAATTAATTTCTTATTGCCTCTAGGGCATATTTCCAGCAGATATTTGATAAATTTTTAATTTATGAATCAATTCATACTCAATATTGTTGTGTACACAATAATTTGCTAAATTGTAATAAATTAATATTTGGCTTGATAGCATTACTCATCTGAGGTTGGGGATGATTAGAAAATTATTCACAATTCTGTTGGTCATAATTTACCAAGTTGTAAAATTTCCCAAATCCTCAGATTTTATGCGCACCGCATGTGCCAAAGGGGAAATAAGTTTTAAGGCCCTCTCACCTTAAAATTTCAAATGAGCCACTCAGTCTTCCTTGAACACATTCAAAAGATATATGTGGATTCAATCATTATCTGGGATTATTAAGATACTTCATGGTACTCATAAAAACATTTATAAAATGATTTCAAGTGTGTCTCTTATCACACACAACCATGCATGATCTTACTAAGACAATTGCTCACCTTATGAAAGTAAGAGCAAATTCGGCTAAATGTAGGATAAATCCATTCGAACGGACAACTTCGTTGAACTTCTTGCACGAGCAATGTCTAATTATATTTCATACTCTATGTACATGCCCAAAATGGTTTAACGAAATTTCTTATCAAAAATAGTCAAATTAATTACATGGCCACTGTTACAGAATTGTAATTTACCAGCCTCTTGTTCTACACATACGGCCTTACACACCATAAGTATGATCAAAATTATACTGACTGCATAGCATACTACTTTCCCCTTGTAGTAACTATCGTGAATCAACAAAGTATTTCCCATCTGTGATAATTCATTTACATATCGATATCACCACTCCAGCATACATGAATGGGCTCTCACAAAAAAGGGGATCTATGTGAGGAATAAAAATTTATTTGTCAATCAAAAATACTGCATAGCTTGTATGCTGAGTGCATCAGCAATAAGGACATTTTTTGACATTAGGGGGAGATACGTACCACAAAGAATGCCGAGAAATAAATTAGAGATGTTATAGACATTCAATTCTTATATCCACGTACTCAAAGAATCTGAACTAGAAGTTTAGAGAATCATATATTTGCAACACATTATCCGCCACATACATTTACTGATGACAAGGTGTCACTAAATTTTATGTTCATGCAGTAAAGTGTTAGAAAGGATGGAGGTACCTAATAAACCAGTGTTCTCCCCAAATGAGAGAAAGAGGGGGATAAATCTGACCACATGAGATATAACCTCTAATATGCTTCCTCGGAAACAGAGGAAATTATATCCTCAACTAGTAAATTTAATTCAACATCAAGTTAAAATACACCTCACAGGATGCTTATCATCTAAAGCCCAACATAAATGTGCAAAAATGTTTTGGTGCTGAGACATCGATACACCTTGACTCCATTGTTGTAGGAAATCACAAGGAGTTAAAAAGAATAAATACATTTCCACAAATTTTATCGATTCCACCAGAATCATATAAAATGAAGACTACATTTTTCGACATATATTTCTTCTCAAAATTGTTGAAACCTTTCGGGCCCTGAACAAAAATCCATGGTAGAGTGCCTCTTGTACTTATATTGGTTCACATAAAAGGTAGCAACTAATGAAGAATAGCATTCACTTAGTAAACGAGCGATATTTACCATAGTAATACCTACTCCTCATAAGTATCTTTCATATGGAATACAAATAACTTCTTACTCATGAACAAAGTAAATGAGGTGGTGACAAAGCAAGGCTTGTAGCAAAAGGGTTCACGCAGAGATCCGACATCAAATTATGATGTAACATACCCTCTTTATATGAGTGGAATTATGTTTCGATAATAAATTTCAATGGCAGTACAAATAATATTATCCATGCAGTTAATGGATGGATTAACTACATACTCATATGGGTCACTCGTTTCGGAAATTTTTACCGAAGTCCCTGAAGGGCTTACTATTCTGAATCCAAAAACAAATCGCAACACTTTCGTGTAAAACTTCAGAAGTCACTCTACGTCTTTAAATAGTCGGAAAAGATATGGTACCACCGACTAAATGAGTTCATTATTCAAAAGGATTATTAGAATAAAGATGATTTTTATGTATTTTAATACAGAAATCACAAATTTGATTTTCTTTCATCACTTCGGTGTATATCGATGATTTCCTCATCAATGTCTCTACAAGACCTAAACTTACACAAAATCATTTGAAGATGGAAAATTTGGATTCAACCAAATTTAGCTTAACTTTACAACTTGAGCATTCTCTCAAGAATACATATCAGTCTACATATATCCAAAACATATATGAGAAGTTCAATGTGGATATATCGTACCAACAAAAGACATGTATGGTCATACTAACCCTGATAGTAGGGTACAAATCCATTCATACCTAGGGGTGATAATGAAGTGATACCAGGACTTGAAGATCTATATCTCACTAATATCAAAGCACTCATATAATTGGAAACCACGTAAGGCCCAACACTATATTTGCTATCTTTATTCAGAGTGCAACCCCCAACATAAGGTATATGATCGATATGACAAATATCAACTTATATCTCAAGCTCACAATAAATCTTGGACAATTCCATCAGGAAAATCAAGATATGACCATGGTATGATGTAATGATATTGACTCTTTATTTGATCCCAAAAATGCCATATCAATGGCTGAACTCACTGGAATAGTCCTCTCATGGAAGTCATCTAAATGGACTTTAACGACTACTTCCACTTATCATTCTGAGATAATTGTTTTATCTAAAAGCATTGCAAAATATGCATGGCTCATAGAATGATTAACCGCACTCAAAATCACGTGGTTAAGATTCATGAGAATCACATTACTTGATTTATCAAGATGCTGCCACTTGTGTTACTCAATACCTATAGGTTATATGTAGAGTAATATCATAAAGCACATTGCTCAAAAATTACTTATCCTTACGAATTATAGAAAATTGGAAACAATTTGCAAACAAAATACATTAAAAATCCAAAAAATTATTCACAATGTCATGTTCATGTCAATGGAATTGCTATGAGACATCCTCCGTATTTGCAAAGTTTAGGGGGAGTAACCTCCCAAATTATAACCTGTAACAATCATAAGATTACATATATTGTACTTGACGTGGCTTGAGACCGCGTCGGTATTTCCCCAAAGAGGAAGGGATGATGCAGCACAGCGACGGTAAGTATTTCCCTCAGTTATGAAACCAAGGTATCGAACCAGTAGGAGGATCACCACCACCTAATAAACAACACCCGCACACAAAGAACAAATACTTGCAACTCGACGCGAAAGAGAGGTTGTCAATCTCTCTACGGTAAAAAGATAGATTAGGATATGATTGATTGGAGAGATAGATCTCTCCAGAACACAAAATAAAAAGAGCAAATAAAAAGTGCAGCAAGGTATTTTTGGGTTTTTGGAATAATAGATGTGAAAACAAAAGCGGCAAAAAGATAGATCGGAAAGCAATATGTTGGAAAAGTAGACCCGAGGGCCGTAGGTTTCACTAGTGGCTTCTCTCATGAGTGTAGCACACGGTGGGTGAACAAATTACTGTTGGGTAATTGATAAAAGATCAAATAACCATGACGATATCCAAGGCAATGATCATTATATAGGCATCACGTCCAAGATAAGTAGACCGACTCCTGCCTGCATCTACTACTATTACTCCACACATCGACCGCTATCCAGCATGCATCTAGTGTATTAAGTTCATGGAAAAACGGAGTAATGCAATAAGAACGATGACATGATGTAGATAAGATCTATTCATGTAGGAATAGACCCCATCTTGTTATCCTTAATAGCAACGATACATGCGTGCCTCATTGCCCCTTCTGTCACTGGGAGAGGACACCGCAAGATCGAACCCATCACAAAGCACCTCTTCCCATGGCAAGAAAAATCGATCTAGTTGGCCTAACTAAACCAAAGATTCGAAGAAGAAATACGAGGCTTTAAGTAATCATGCATATAAGAGATCAAAGAAGACTCAAATAATATTCCTGGATAGAAACTGATCATGAACTCAAAATTCATTGGATCCCAACAAACACACCGAAAAAGTTTACATCAAATAGGTCTCCAAGAGACCATTGTATTGAGAATCAAAAGAGAGAGAGGAAGCCATCTAGCTACTGCCTACGGACCCGTAGGTCTATGGTGGACTACTCACGCATCATCGGAGAGGCACCAATGAGGATGATGAACCCCTCCGTGATGGTGTTAGATTGCATCTCGAGGCTCTGGAACTTGCGGCGGCTAGACGTGTTTTTCGTCGACTCCTCTAGGGTTTCTGGAATATTTGGGAATTTATAGGCATCAGAGGCGGTGGAGAGGGGTCCCAAGGAGGGCACAACCCATCAGGGCGCGCCCTGGGCCCCTGGCGCGCCCTGGTGGGTTGTGGTCTCCTCGACCCTCCCCTCTGGCACTTCTTTGGCCCACTGGATGTCTTCTAGCCCAAAAAAATCTCCAAAAAATTTCGTCGCGATTGGACTCCGTTTGGTACTGATGTTCTGCGAAGTAAAAAAACAAGCAAAAACAACAACTGATTCTTTGGCACTATGTCAATAGGTTAGTCCCAAAAAATGATATAAAGTTACTATAAAATGATTGTAAAACATCCAAGAATGATAATATAACAGCATGGAACAAACAAAAATTATAGATTTGTTGGAGACGTATCAGCATCCCCAAGCTTAATTCCTACTCGTCCTCGAGTAGGTAAATGATAAAAACAGAATTTTTGATGTGGAATGCTGCCCAACATGTTCATCACATATTCTTTTCTTTTGTAGCATGGACATTTGGACTTTTAGATGATTCAAAGCAATAGTCTAGTTTTAACATAATGACTTCAATACTCAAGCATGCCAACAAGCAACCATGTCTTTCAAAATATCAACACTAAATAAAGTTATCCCTAGCCCATCATGCTCAATCATTGATCCATTCATGAAACACACTCAAATATTAGCTATACCCAATGCTCAAGTACGATCATAGTGCCCCCTAGTTGGTGCTTTATAAGAGAAGATGAAGACTCAAGGTAAAAATAAAAATTAAGTAAATAGATAGGCCCTTCGCAGAGGGTAGTAGGGATTTGTAGAGGTGCCAGAGCTCAAAGTTTAAATTGATAGAGAAAAATATTTTGGGTGGGATGCCTTTCCTGTCAACGAAAATGACAAAGTAGTTCACAATACTTTCCATGCTAGATATATCATAGGCGGTTCCCAAACAGAAAATAAAGTTTATTCCTTTTTCCACCATTCTTTCACAATCCATGGCCGGCCGTATCCACGGTTGCCTTCCATACCAACACTTTCCAAGGAATTTATTATTTGACAACATAAAGTAATTTTTTTCTTTTTTCATTTCGGGACTGGGCATCCCTATTACCGCCGCACTCTCATGCAATGACAAGTGAATAAACACTCATCTTGAGAATAACACATCTAACATGGAAAAATATTGGACACCCCCTACCGTTTCATGAGCGGTACGAGCACACAAAAAGGAAATTTATTTTGAAAATTAGAGATGGCACATACTAATTTGCTTAGAACGGCATGGACATACCGCATATAGGTAGGTATGGTGGACTCATAAGGCAAAACTGGGTTTAAGGATTTTGGATGCACAAGTAGTATTTCTACTTAGTACCGGTGGAGGCTAGCAAATAGATTGAGAAGAAACCAACCAAGAAACAAAAATTCACATAAACGAGAATTGAGCATAACTAACACCGAATAATGCACCATAAGTAGGATGTAATTTCATTGCATAACTATTGTCTGCTTGCATGCATAGGGAATCACAAACCTTAACACCAATATTCCTACTAAAGCATAATTGCTCACTAACATGACTCACATATTACTATCATCATGTCTCAAAACTATTACAAGGAATCAAGTTTAATTTGTCCAATGATCTTCATGAAAGTTTTTATTATATCCTCCTTGGACATCTATGACTTTGGTACTAGTTTCATATATTGCCTTTGCTTTTGACAAGCTCAAAGAAATTTAAGTGAAGCACATGAGCACAGAGATTTCATCTCTCAAAATAGTATAAGTGAAGCATGAGAGGATTTCTTCAAAATTTACTAACTCTCAAAATAATCTAAGTGAAGCATAAGAGTGTTTCTTCAAAAGCTTCCAAGCACACTGTGCTCAAAGAGATATAAGTGAAGTACTAGAGCAATTCTATAGCTCAAAAAGTTTAAGTGAAGCATAAAGAGCAATTCTAACAAATCATAGCATAATTTTGGCTCTCTCAAATAGGTGTGTCCAGCAAGGATACAAGTGACAAACTAAAAAGTAAAGCAAGCAAAGACTCAAATGATACAAGACGCTCCAAGCAAAACTTATGATATGTGACGAATATAAATATAGCTCCAAGTAAAATACCGATGGTCGTTAGAAGAAAGAGGGGATGCCACTCGGGGCATCCCCAAGCTTAGTTTCTTGTTTGTCTTTGGATATATCTTGGGGGTGTTGAGCATCCCCAAGCTTAGGCTCTTTTCACTCCTTATTCCTTCATCCATCGTGATCTCACCCAAAACTTGAAAACTTCAATCACACAAAACTTAACAAAATCTTCGTGAGATCCGTTAGTATAATAAAGCAAATCACTACTTTAAGTGCTGTTGCAAACCCATTCATATTTTATTATTGCATTATACCTACTGTATTTAAACTTTACCATGGCTCATACCCTTCAATACAACCCATAGATTCATCAAAACAAGCACACAATGCAACGAAAACAGAATCTGTCTTAAACAGAACAGTCTGTAGTAATCTGTACTCTAACCATACTTCTGTAACTCTAAAAATTCTGAGAAAATAGGACAACATAAAGAATTTGTATAGCAACACCATGTTAAAATTTTCAGCTCAATATCACGTTCCCATAAAAAATGAAAATTCGAACACTGGAGGCAAAGTTTCTGTTTCAGATTCAGCATTGCTTCTACTCATCTTATGAATCATCCTAGAGGCTTTACTTGGCACAAACACTAAATAAAACATAAAAACACAATCATAAAAGAGGCATAATTGTGTCAACACTCAAAAACAGAAAGGAAAAGATGAAAATAAATTTATTCATTGGGTTTCCTCCCAACAAGCGCTATCGTTTTACGCCCCTAGCTAGGCATAATGATTTCAATGATGCTCACATTAAAAGTAGTAATTGAAATATGCATGAGAGCATCATGAATCTCATGACAAGCATATTTGAGTCTAACCCACTTCCTATGCATAGGTATTTTGTGAGCAAACAATTTATGGGAACACGAATCAACCAGCATAGGAAGGCAAAACAAGCATAACTTTGAAACTTTGAACACATAGAGAGGAAACTTGATATTATTGAAATTCCTACAACATATGTTCCTCCCTCATAATAAATTTCAGTAGCATCATGAAGGAATTCAACAATATAACTATCACATAAATCATTCTTTTCATGATGCACAAGCATAGAATTTTCATCACTCTCCACATAAGCAAATTACTTTTCATCCATGGTAGTGGGAGCAAACTCAACAAAATAACTATCATGAGACACTTGATTGACATGACCACATTGCAAATTAAAACCATGATGATTAGTTTCATGGTTATCATTACTAATTATAGCATACGTGTCATCACCATCATCATGAATAGGAGGCATGCAATCATCATAATAAATTTGCTCATCAAAACTTGGGGGACTAAAAATATCATCTTCATCAAACATAGCATCCCCAAGCTTGTGGCTTTGCATATCATTAGCATAATTGACATTAATAGAATTTATAGTAACATCATTGCAATCATGCTTTTCAATCAAGGAGCTATCATGAATCACCTTATAAATTTCTTCTTTCAACACTTCATCAAAATTTTCAGATTCATGATTTTCAAGCAAAACTTCATAGAGATAATCAAGTGCACTCAACTCACTAGCAATTGGTTCATCATAATTTGGTATTTTGAAAAGATTAGCAAGTGGATGCGGATCCATATCAATAGATTTTTAGCAAGCGAAGATGCACGCAAATAGAAGGCACATGGCAACACAAGGAAAGATAGCAAACAAACAAACAAGAAGAGATCCGACGAGAAAAAGGCGAACGAGAAAGAGGGCGAATAAAACGACAAATTTTGTGAAGTGGGGGAGAGGAAAATGAGAGGCAAATGGCAAATAATGTAATTGCAAGGAGATGAGATTTGTGATTAGGAACCTGGTAGATGTTGATGGTGTCTCCTCTGCGCCAGAGATTGGCACGTAGAACAGACCGCTTCCTCCCCGGCAACGCGCCAGAAATTCCTTTGACGTGGCTTGAGACTACGTTGGTATTTCCCCAAAGAGGAAGGGATGATGCAGCACATCGACGGTAAGTATTTCCCTTAGTTATGAAACCAAGGTATCAAACCAGTAGGAGGATCACCACCACCTAATAAACAACACCTGCACACAAAGAACAAATACTTGCAACCCGACGCGAAAGAGAGGTTGTCAATCTCTCTACGGTAAAAAGATAGATTAGGATATGATAGATTGGAGAGATAGATCTCTCAAGAACACAAAATAAAAAGAGCAAATAAAAAGTGCAGCAAGGTATTTTTGGGTTTTTGAAAGAATAGATCTGAAAACAAAAGCGGCAAAAAGATAGATCGGAAAGCAATATGTTGGAAAAGTAGACCCGGGGCCGTAGGTTTCACTAGTGGCTTCTCTCATGACTATAGCACACGTTGGGTGAACAAATTACTGTTGGGCAATTGATAGAAGATCAAATAATCATGACAATATCCAAGGCGATGATCATTATATAGGAATCACGTCCAAGATAAGTAGGCCGACTCTTGACTGCATCTACTACTATTACTCCACATATCGACTGCTATCCAGCATGCATCTAGTGTATTAAGTTCATGGAAAAACGGAGTAATGCAATAAGAACGATGACATGATGTAGACAAGATCTATTCATGTAGGAATAGACCCCATCTTGTTATCCTTAATAGCAACGATACATGCGTGCCTCGCTGCCCCTTCTGTCACTGGGAGAGGACACTGCAAGATCAAACCCATCACAAAGCACCTCTTCCCATGGCAAGAAAAAATGATCTAGTTGGCCTAACTAAACCAAAGATTCAAAGAAGAAATACGAGGCTATAAGTAATCATGAATATAAGAGATCAAAGAAGACTCAAATAATATTCATGGATATAAACTGATCATGAACTCAAAATTCATTGGATCCCAACAAACACACCGCAAAAGTTTACATCAAATAGATCTCCAAGAGACCATTGTATGGAGAATCAAAAGAGAGAGAGGAAGCCATCTAGCTACTGCCTACGGACCCGTAGGTCTATGGTGGACTACTCACGCATCATCGGAGAGGCACGAATGAGGATGATGAACCCCTCCATGATGGTGTTAGATTGGATCTCAAGGCTCTGGAACTTGCGGCGGCTGGATTTGTTTTTTGTCGACTCATCTAGGGTTTCTGGAATATTTGGGAATTTATAGGCGTCAGAGGCGGTGGAGAGGGCTCCCGAGGAGGGCACAACCCATCAGGGCGCGCCCTGGGCCCCTGGCGCTCCCTGGTGGGTTGTGGTCTCCTTGACCCTTCCCTCTGGCACTTCTTTGGCCCACTAGATGTCTTCTGGCCCAAAAAAAATCTCCAAAAAGTTTCGTCACGATTGGACTTCGTTTAGTACTGATATTCTGCAAAGTGAAAAAAACAAGCAAAAACAACAACTGGCACTTTGGCACTATGTCAATAGGTTAGTCCCAAAAAATGATATAAAGTTACTATAAAATGATTGTAAAACATCCAAGAATGATAATATAACAACATGGAACAAGCAAAAATTATAGATACGTTGGAGATGTATCAATACAATTTTTCCCTGCATGAGTTTTTCCCTAATAGTTTCTCATAAAAGGTTTTTAGCAAGACAATATAAATACAAGTGTTCGCATATGTCATATCATTTTCTCCTTATATTTTTCCTATTGGATTTTAAAGGAGTTTTCAATATAAATACTCTTTTCCCTTATGAGTTTTCTCTCAAAGTTTATCATAACGATTTTTCATGCGATAATATCTTCTCAAAGATCATATGTGATACTTTATATTTTCCCTACCGGGGTTTTTAAAAGAAGTACTCAAGACATATTCATTGTTATCTAAACTCACCGATGAGTTTTCTCCTTCCTCAAAAGTTTTTCTCATATGAGTTATCAAGAGACAATAATCATTATATTCTGCATCATTTTCTTCTTATTTTCTCCCATTGGGTTTAAAGGAGTTTTAGCAACATATCCATGCTATTCTCCTTATATTTTCCCCACAGGGTTTTTGTAGGAGACTTTAAAGATTGTACAAGGATTTCTGAAGATCAAGATGATGAACATTCTCACGTGTGGCTGTATATTAGGAGGAGTCTATCAAAATGATGCATATTCACCTAGTCAAGCATAGATTAGGGGGGGGTGTTAAGGATTACTTAAAATCCTAATAATCCATGCTTTATGTCGGTTGTGTAGTTAGCAACCGCTTAGTTACTGCCTATGTAGTTACCGCCTTGTACTAGGGTATAAATACCCTAACATTCAATCAATGAAATTAGAAGTTCATTCTCTCAATCACTTTTACTTTCACAAGCATTTCCAACAAATCTCTTTTTTTAGGCCAACTCCAACACATCGACCTACACTTGCATGGTTTCAAGAGGATAGAAAACGCAGCCCAACGCGTCGGCGCAAATGGATGGATGTCAGTTTTTCTATCGTTTGGACCCATTTCTGGCCTAAATTTGGGCCGGGTTTGCGTCTGCACGAACACGCAGCGGACACCCATGCCGTCCTCCCATGTCCTCCCCTGGTTTGACCGTTGATACGTCTCCACCATATATACTTTTCCAAACACTTTTGCTCTAGTTTTGGACTCTAATTTGCATGATTTGAAGGGAACTAACCCGTACTGACGTTGTTTTCAGCAGGACTACCTTGGTGTTATTTTTGTACATAAATAAAAGTTCCTGGAATTGTACAAAACTTTTTGTGAATTATTTTTGTTATAAATAATGAATTATGGATAGAAGATCCACCGGAGGGTGGATGCATGTGGGCCACAAGCCAACAGGGCGCGCCCACCCCCCTAGGTGTGCCCTGATGGCTTGTGGGGCCCACGTGGCTCCCCCGACCCTAATTCCAGTCCTATAAATTCACATCTTCGGATAAAAAAATCAAAGAGAAGATTTCATCGCATTTTCCGAGACGGAGCTGCCGCCACCTTCTGTTCTTCCTCGGGAGGGCTGATCTGGAGTCCGTTTGGGGCCCCGGAGAGGGGGATTCGTCGCCGTTGTTATCACCAACCCTTCTCCATCAACTATTCCATGATGCTCACCACCAGGAGTGAGTAATTCCTTTGTAGGCTTGCTGGTCAGTGAGGGGTGTGGATGGAATTGATCATGTAATCGAGTTAAGTTTGATAGGGCTTGATCCCTAGTATCTACTATGTTCTGAGATTGATGTTGCTATGACTTTGCTATGCTTAATGCTTGTCACTAGGGCCCGAGTGCCATGATTTCAGATCTGAACCTATTATGTTTTCATGAATATAAGAGTGATTTGGATCCTATCTTGCAAGTTGTACGCACCTATTACGTGTCTTGATCCGCATACCCCAAGGTGACAATAATTGGGATTCTTTCTGGTGATTGCCGTAGTTTGAGGAGTTCATGTATTCACCATGTGTTAATGCTTTGTTCCGGTTCTCTATTAAAAGGAGGCCTTAATATCCCTTAGTTTCCAATAGGACCCCGCTGCCACGGGAGGGTAGGACAAAAGATGTCATGCAAGTTCCTATCGCAAGCACGTATGACTATATACGGAATACATGCCTACATTACATTGATGAATTGGAGCTAGTTCTGTGTCACTCTAGTGTGTAACTATTACATGATTGATGCCATCCATATATTCCCATCACTGCACCATGGCCTACGCTTTACATATAGTGAATCTTGCTAAGTTACTATTGCTACTGCTACTTTCACAACTGCTACAAAATTACTGACGTCACTACTACTGTTACTTTTGCTACTACTATTTGCCGTGCTACTAAATCTTGGCTGTAGAGATATATCCCAGGTGCGGTTGAATTGACAACTCAAATGTCAAGGCCGATAAATATTCTTTGGCTCCCCTTGTGTCGAATCAATTAATTAGGGTGAAATACTACCCGTGAAGACTGTTGCGATTCCCTATACTTGTGGGTTATCACTCGTCTATGAGACACGCAGGCACTATTCCCTCCATTCTTTCCCAAAACTTTCCCATCCTCCTGCCATGGCCGACGTGCCAAACCCCATCGTAGACCCCTCCCGGGTGCCATGATAACCCACAAGTATAGGGGATCAATCGTAGTCCTTTCGATAAGTAAGAGTGTCAAACCCAACAAGGAGTAGAAGGAAATGATAAGCGGTTCTCAGTAAGGTATTCTCTGCGAGTGCTGAAAGTAATGATAAAGTGTTGTTTGATAGCAAGATAATTCGTAGCGAGTGACAAGTAACCATAGTAACAAGGTGGGGAAAGGTAGCCCAGTCCTTATTATGCAAAGGACAAACCAAAAGTATTTCTTATAATGAGAAAATCCTTCTCAAGGACACATGGGAATTCTGACTCGTCATGCCCATTGTCGATGTCAAAACCGGCAGATCTTGGGTAGGTGGTCCCGAACTGTGGATCTTGGATTGATGGGTTACAGGAAACGATATTTACCTAGGTTCGGGCCCTATTAATGGAGGTAAAACCCTACGTCCTGCTTTGATTGTATTGAATATGGGGTATAGTGTACAGAGTTGATCTACCTCGAGATCATATGATGTGGTCTAAACCCTAAGGGTAATGAGCTCCACCTTGTCCTACGGACTAAGACCCTCTGGTTTATATAGTCACCAGGGGTATCTAGCGTTACACAATGTCGGTTACATCAGGAAAAGAATATGCCGAACCCATCGTGTTGTACTTGGAGTGCACGTCACGACCTGAGAGATTCCCTCTTGGTTATGGTGTCCGGACCTTCATTGACAATCACGGGGCGGCCCACTGCCCGGCCCATAGAGACAGGCCGGCAACCCAAGGACCCCTTAATCCCAGACTCCCTCAGTAGCCCCCGAACTAACCTCCAATGCCGTAGTCTTGACGCCCAACAGCTTCCTGTTCCCCCGGTCTTCGGCTTGCGAGGTGAGTTCCGCCTTGAATTCGAATTCTACCGACGATAGTTTGGCCACCGAATATATCCCTAATTTCGAATATAAAACTTAGCCTCGAAGGCCAACCGTTCAAGCAAGAACATTTTTTTCTCTGACAACTTTCTATCAAAAGGAAACGTCACTATTGACCAGTCCCAAAAAGCTTGAATCGCGGTTCGAGGCAGTTTTCATTTTTAATCAACACATCTCATTAATATGGAGATCGTGTCCCACCTTTCTGGGGGTATGGTTTATGATTTGGGTTATCCCATGAGCGTATAATTGCACGATTCATCGGGAAGTGGCAAGGTCTACGGCGCATCCTGGGGACTCTTGGTATTTCAGCGGCCTATAAAAGGAAACGTCCACCAAGATTTTTAGTACGCTCTTGCAGATCCCCCATTGCCATCTCCCTCCAGAGCCCAGAGCTTCCAGGCCCCATTCCTCCCAAACCTCTCGAACCCTCCCTCAATTCGGTCATGGCCGGAGCCGGCTCCAAGGGCAAGTGGGAGGTCTCCCAGGTGACCGAGAAGGACATTACAGAGCTGAAGCTCGCCGGCTACTTGTCAGCGAAGATTGTCCATCAAGCCCTGGAGAAGAACCAGGCCATACCCACGCCTAGAGAAGGCGAGAGGGTAGTTTTTATTCCTCACTTTCTACGGGGCTTAGGGTTCCCCCTCCACCCCTTCGTGAGGGGTCTGATGTTCTACTACGAGCTAGATTTTCATGATCTTCCTCTGAATTCTTTTATGCATATCTCCTCCTTCATTACTTTCTGTGAAGCTTTTCTCCGGGTTCAACCCCACTTCGGCCTATGGCTGAAGATATTCAACATCAAGCCGAAAGTTGTTAGTGGCGAGCAAGCCGACTGCGGGGGAGTGATGATTAGTAAGCTCCCCTTGGTTCAATGGCCGGACGGTTCTTTTATAGACATCGTAAAGCGACTTCCGGCGAGGTTGCAGTTTTTCATCTTCACCATGTCTCCCGACGGCGGTTTGATCCTGGGCTGCGAGATCCGTCTCGGTGCGTTCACCTTCATCGCCGACGACTCCGCATGGCTCCAGGAAGCCCCTCTCGACGTTGAGGCTCTCCCCGTCCGCGGGGCAACGCACTTCAGCGCGAGTTCATGCGGCGTTCTCCTTCGTCAGCCGTCAACCCCGTACATGTTGGCTCCAGCGTCGTCCACTCTCCCCGCTGTTCGTCGCCGCAAGCGATCCGGTCGTTCGCGGCTCCAGCGATGGGTGAGGCACGCGGCGGCGCGCCAGGCGTCGACTCCGCAGATCGCGGCTATCGAGCCCGCCGAGCCACTTCACGGCGCGTTCAACTCGGCATCAGATTCATCCGAGCTCCCTTCCAAGTGCGAGAGCTGCGATCCTGCAGCAGAAGTTTTCATGGCGGGTTCTCATCAGAGCCCACCCGGTTATGGCCGTGGCGGCCGCGAGCATGGCAGCCCGTCGAATGATCAGCAGCGCAGGGATGAGGAGGTCCTCCAAACCCCCATCGTCGGCACGACTGCAGAAGCCCAGGCTCTGGAGGCTGCGCGTCTCGCCACCTTGGCAGAGCGCACGCGCCTCGAGGAGATGCAGAGGTCACTCGATGAGCGCACTCGACAGCGCCACGAGCGTCAGTTGTTCCCTCCAGTCGACGACAATCGTCAGGTATACCGTTCTCCGATCCAGAATGGTGCAGCGGCGGCTAGGATTGCAGATTCTATACAGCCGTCCGATTCAGAGGCCGGCAGAGGACTCGAGCAGATCCGAACCCTGCTTGGGGCGGCTCGACAGCAGAACTCCGCGGTCTCTTAGTCGCGCAACAGGATTCACAGCAAATCAGTTAGGGCAGACATAGTCCAATCGGCCCACAGTCCAGGGTCACCTCAGCGTCGCAGAGGCAGAGATTACCGCAACGATCAGTACAGAGATCAGAGGCGAGATCAGTTTGCTCCTCGACATCACCGTGATGACCACCGTCGAATGCCTACTCCTCCGCGGAGTGGTCCATACGTGCCCCGGCACTATGATGACAGGCACCCGTACGGTGATGAGCGGGACCCTGGGTTTGACGCGAGATCCGTTCTCGTTCAGAACCGGGTCGACAGAGGCAAATACAATAGAGGTGGCTATGACAGAGATTTTCCGAGTGGCAGTGGTACAGCTGTTTCTGGTCCAGAGTGTTTCAGCAGAGCCATCCGATCTGCTGAGATCCCCCCAACTTCAGGTTGGCGGCTGGGATTAGCAAATTCACGGGCGAGTCGAAGCCGGAAACATGGCTAGATGATTACCGAGTGGCTGTTCAGATCGGCGGAGGCAACGACAACGTGGCTATGAAGCATCTGCCCCTGATGTTGGATGGTCCGGCCCGGGCGTGGCTTAATCAGTTGGCTCCTTCTAGCATCTATTGCTGGGAGGATCTTGCCCGAGTGTTTGTCAAGACCTTCGAAGGCACCTGCAAGCGCCCTGCCAGTTTGCTCGAGTTGCAGCACTGTGTCTAGAAGCCGAATGAGACCTTGAGGGATTACATTCAGCGGTGGACCACTCTTCATCACACGGTGGAAGGTGTTTCCGAGCACCAGGCTGTTTGCGCCTTCAAGGCCGGAGTCAGATACAGAGAGCTCTATTTGAAGTTTGGTCGGACAGGAGATATGTCCCTGAGCAAGATGATGGAGATTGCCACCCGATACGCCAACGGTGAGGAGGAGGATCGCCTCCGCAGTGGCAAGGGTAAAGCAGTCGACAGTAATCCCGGAGGTGGAAATTCCAGTCGGAAGCAAAAGCGTAAAGCTGACGGCTCTGTCCAGGCAGAAGTAGCCGCTCTGGCGGCGAAAGGGAAAGTGAAGCCAAAGGGGCAGTTTGTTCAGAAGAAGTCCAAGAACCAGTCGACAGATGTCCTGGATATGCCATGTCCCATTCACCCACGGAAGGATGAAGAAGGCAACTTGATCCTGTCAAAGCATACCACTCGACAGTGCCGATTGCTGATCCAAGGGTTCAAGGGAGAGCAGTCGAGTGACAAAGATCCTGAGAAAGAAGAGGACGAAGATAAAGAAGACTTTCCTGAGATCAATGCCACATTGGTGATTTTTGCCGATGTAGAAAGCAAGAGTCGATTGAAGGTCATCAACAGGGAGGTCAACATGGCTGCTCCAGCTACCCCCGAGTACCTCAAGTGGTCCCAGACAGCTATCACCTTCGATCAGTCGGACCATCCCGCTCATGTCCCTACCCCAGGTCGACAGGCGCTGGTGGTGGATCCGGTGGTAGGAGGCACTCGGCTCCGCAAAGTTCTCATGGATGGAGGAAGTGGCCTGAATATTCTATACGCTGATACCCTCAAAGGGATGGGCATTCCGATGTCCAGGCTCAGCGAAAGCAATATGCAATTCCACGGGGTCATCCCGGGGAAGAAGGCCAAGTCACTCGGACAGATTGCGCTGGATGTGGTGTTCGGCACTGACAAGAACTTTCGCAAAGAGAAGCTGACATTTGAGGTTGTAGACTTCAAGAGTGCATATCATGCCATCCTTGGCCGTCCAGCGTATGCACGTTTCATGGCCCGCCCGTGTTACGTGTATCTCAAGCTGAAGATGCCCGGGCCCAAGGGTGTGATCACAGTCACAGGCAATCGACAGAGGGCTGAGGAGTGCCTCCAACAAGGCTCCAAGATCGCCGACATGCAGATGGCTGTAGTCGAGTTAGAAGAGTACAAGAAGACTGCTGATCCCGCTGATCTGTTGCGTTCCAAGAAGCCCACCACCGAGTCAGCTTTTCAGTCGGCAGGAGACTTGAAGCAAGTGCACATTCACCCGACAGATCCTACTGCTGCTCCGACCAACATCTCAACCACACTCGACAGCAAATAGGAAGCCGAGCTCATCCAGTTCCTCCGTGAGAACTGGGACATCTTTGCATGGAAGCCCGCTGACATGCCTGGTGTACCCAGGGGACTGGCTGAGCACCGTCTGAGAGTTGATCCGAAGGCCAAGCCTGTAAAAGAACACTTGCGCCGGTCGGCAACAGAGAAGCGGAAGGCAATCGGCGAGGAGGTGGCTCGACTCTTGGAGGCCAAGTTCATTCGCGAGGTCTACCACTCCGAGTGGCTTGCGAATGTCGTCATGGCCCCCAAGAAGGACAAGTCGCTCTGAATGTGTATAGACTTCAAGCATATCAATCGGGCCTGCCCGAAGGATCATTTCCCGCTCCCCCGCATCGACCAGATTGTGGACTCGACTGCGGGGTGCGAGCGTTTGTCTTTTCTCGATGCATACTCTGGCTACCATCAGATCCGTCTATTTGGTCCAGATGAAATAAAAACGGCCTTCATCACCCCTTTCGGGTGTTTCTGTTACATCACCATGCCTTTTGGTCTGAAGAATGCTGGCGCTACTTTCATGCGCATGATTCAGAAGTGTCTCCTCGACCAGATCAGTCGGAATGTCGAGGCCTACATGGATGATATCGTAGTCAAGTCTCGCAAAGGTTCCGACCTGCTGACTGACTTGGCGGAAACATTCGCCAACTTAAGAAGATATGACCTCAAGCTGAATCCAGCCAAGTGTACTTTTGGAGTTCCGGGTGGAAAGTTGCTCAGTTATCTCGTTTCCGAACGAGGAATCGACATTAACCCCGAGAAGATCGGTGCCATCGTCCGAATGAAACGCCCCGAGCGTATTCACGATGTCCAGAAGCTTACTGGTTGCCTGGCAGTGCTGAGCAGATTCATTTCTCGTCTCGGAGAGAAGGCACCCCCTTTGTACCGACTGAAGTGTTGACTCCTTCTAAGCAAAGGTACCCACATTACCAGAAGCTTGTCTATGGTATATATCTATCAGTGAAGAAAGTGGCGCACTATTTTCAAGATCACTCAGTCTCAGTCGTCAGTGATGCGCCTTTGAATGAAATCCTCAACAATCGAGACGCGACTGGTCGAGTGGCCAAATGGGCCATTGAACTTCTTTATTTTGATATCAAGTTTGAAGCGAAGAAAGCCATTAAATCTCAAGCACTTGCTGACTTCATGGCCGAGTGGATAGAACAGCAGCAGCCAGTCCGGATCCACTCGGAACACTGGACCATGTTCTTTGACGGCTCAAAGATGTTGAACGGTTCTGGTGCTGGTGTGGTATTGGTGTCTCCCAAGGGCGATAAACTCAGCTATGTCCTCCAGATTCACTTTGATTCCTCCAATAATGAAGCTGAGTACGAAGCACTCCTTTACGGGTTGCGTATGGCCATCTCACTCGGCGTCCGTCGCCTGATGGTATACGGTGACTCGGATTTGGTGGTCAATCAAGTGATGAAGGAGTGGGATGTCAGAAACCCCGCCATGACCGGATATTGCAATGCAGTAAGAAAGCTTGAGAAGAAGTTTGAGGGTTTGGAACTCCATCACGTTCCCCGAGTGAAGAATCAGGCAGCTGACGAACTGGCAAAAATCGGTTCCACTCGGAAGCCTGTGCCCAGCAATGTGTTCCTGGAGCATTTGCACTCTCCTTCGGTACAAGAGGACCCCTTCACCGAAGAGCCCCCACAACCTATAAGCGCCTCCAATCCGACTGAAGTTGATGTCCCAGCAGTCATAGATCTGGTCAGTGAGATTCTGGTGATAACTCCCGATTGGACGGTGCCCTACATCGCGTACATCCTCAGGCGAGAACTTCCAGAAGACGAAGTTGAAGCTCGACAGATTGTCCGCAGATCCAAAGCTTTCACTGTTATGAATGGGCAGCTCTACAGAGAGAGCGTAACCGGCGTGGCTCAGCGATGCATTTCTCCCGAAGAAGGTCGACTGATTCTGGAGGAAATTCACTCGGGAACATGCGGCCATCATGCGTCCTCTCGGACGATTGTTGCCAAGGCCTACCGAGCTGGTTTCTTCTGGCCGCGCGCCAATGAGATGGCTAAGGATATTGTGCAGCACTGTGAAGGATGCCAATTCTATGCAAACTTGTCGCACAAGCCTGCGTCTGCCTTGAAGACCATCCCACTCATCTGGCCGTTCGCTGTATGGGGATTGGATATGATCGGACCTCTCCGCACGGGCCAGAGTGGTTTCACGCACCTTCTGGTAGCAGTCGACAAGTTCACTAAATGGATTGAGGCCAAGCCTATCAGGAAGCTGAATTCTCGCACAACCATCAAATTCATGAGGGAAATAATATTCAGATACGGAGTTCCCCATAGTATCATCACGGACAATGGTTCTAATTTTGATTCGGAAGAGTTCAGAGCTTTTTGCTCCTCTCAAGGCACTCGGGTGGATTACGCATCCGTTGCGCACCCCCAGTCAAACGGTCAGGCCGAGCGAGCAAATGGCCTTATCCTTCAAGGGTTGAAGCCTCGACTCATGCGCGAACTCGATCACGCAGCTGGAGCTTGGGTTACAGAATTACCGTCTGTTGTGTGGGGCTTGAGGACAACTCCAAATCGGTCAACTGATCGCACTCCTTTCTTCATGGTGTATGGGGCTGAAGCTGTCCTGCCGAGTGATGTTCTTCACAATTCTCCTCGGGTGGACCTTTACTCAGAGGTTGAAGCTGAGCAAGCACGCCAGGATGCTGTGGATCTCCTTGAAGAAGAGCGGGAAATGGCTTTGATCCGGTCGACTGCATACCAGCAAGATCTGCGTCGCTTACACGCAAGGCACGTCAGGAGTCGGACCTTCCACGAAGGTGACCTCGTGCTCCGAGTGGATCAGCAGCGGCCTCACAAGCTAGCCCCCGCGTGGGAAGGCCCTTTCGTCGTCACCAAGGTGCTGAACAATGGAGCCTACCACCTCTTCAATCTCAAGAAGAACGCTGACGAGCCACGGGCCTGGAACGCGGATCTGCTTCGTCGGTTCTACACCTGAAGGTTGATCTGTCTGATGTAATAAGAGTAAACTGTTTTGATTATCAAGGATACGACTCCTGCAGTCTTTTGTCGATTCCGATCGCACAATTCTGAGTTCAAGAATACTCCGAGTGCGAGCGATTTTCCACTCGGGGGGCTTAGCCACGATTCCGCATCGCCTAAGTTTAAATCTATTCCGAGTGATGGGCGATCCTCACACTCGGGGGCTTAGCTGCGACTCCGTGTCGCCTAAGTTCAGAACCTCGTCGAGTGAACATCATCGCATTCACTCGAAAGCTTAGCCGCGATTCCGCATCGCCAAAGTTTAAATCTACTCCGAGTGATGGGCGATCCTCACACTCGGGGGCTTAGCTGCGACTCCGTGTCGCCTAAGTTCACAACCTCGTCGAGTGAATAACTTCACTCGAAAGCTTAGCCGCGGTTCCGCATCGCCTAAGTTTAAATCTACTCCGAGTGATGGGCGATCCTCACACTCGGGGGCTTAGCTGCGACTCCGTGTCGCCTAAGTTCAGAACCTCGTCGAGTGAACAGCTTCGCATTCACTCGAAAGCTTAGCCGCGATTCCGCATCGCCTAAGTTTAAATCTACTCCGAGTGATGGGCGATCCTCACACTCGGGAGCTTAGCTGCGACTCCGTGTCGCCTAAGTTCAGAACCTCGTCGAGTGAATAACTTCACTCGAAAGCTTAGCCGCGGTTCCTCCTCGCCTAAGTTTAAATCTACTCCGAGTGATGGGCGATCCTCACACTCGGGGGCTTAGCTGCGACTCCGTGTTTCCTAAGTTCAGAACCTCGTCGAGTGAATAACATCACTCGAAAGCTTAGCTGCGATTCCGCATCGCCTAAGTTTAAATCTATTCCGAGTGATGGGCGATCCTCACACTCGGGGGCTTAGCTGCGACTCCGTGTCGCCTAAGTTCAGAACCTCGTCGAGTGAATAACATCACTCGAAAGCTTAGCCGCGGTTCCGCATCGCCTAAGTTTAAATCTACTCCGAGTGATGAGCGATCCTCACACTCGGGGGCTTAGCTGCGACTCCATGTCGCCTAAGTTCAGAACCTCGTTGGGTGGATATCATCGCATTCACTCGAGAGCTTGGCTGCGAATCCGCTTCGCCCAAGTTAAAACGCTACTCCGAGTGATGAGCGATCCTCTCACTCGGGGGCTTGGCTGCGAATCCGCTTCGCCCAAGTTAAAACGTAACTCCGAGTGATGAGCGATCCTCTCACTCGGGGGCTTGGCTGCGAATCCGCTTCGCCCAAGTTAAAAACATACTCCGAGTGACGAGCGATCCTCTCACTCGGGGGCTTGGCTGCGAATCCGCTTCGCCCAAGTTAAAACGCTACTCCGAGTGATGAGCGATCCTCTCACTCAGGGGCTTGGTTGCGAATCCGCTTCGCCCAAGTTAAAACGCTACTCCGAGTGATGAGCGATCCTCACACTCGGGGGCTTAGCCGTGATTCCGCATCACCTAAGTTATAAACTACTCCGAGTGATGAGCGATCCTCACACTCGGGGGCTTAGCCGTGATTCCGCATCACCTAAGTTATAAACTACTCCGAGTGACGAGCGGTCCTCTCACTCGGGGGGCTTAGCTGCGAGTCAGTCCTCGCCTAAGTCCGAAATCAATCAAACAAATTTAAGACCCCTGCCGATGTCGCCGCCACTCGACAGCGGTCTCGGGGACTACACCCAGTGGGCGCACTCCGCGTGCCCCCATTGGACCAGAAACCACTCGACAAGACCTAATCTACTCGAGAGGAAATCAAGCAAAGGACTGAAAAACAAATTCAGATAAATCCAGAGTATTCAGCATGGATAAAAGTTGCCCATGCAAATGACGAAAGTACTCGGGACCAAGACCCGAAAGAAGTTTTAACGATACACCACCACTCGGCATACCGAGGCAAATTAAAGTTTTTGATTACCAGCAAAGTTTTTTCAAGCTCCAGTGGGACTCGCAGGCTCGACGAAGGTGTCCAGGTCGATCCCGTCAGCGATCCGAGTGGCCGCTTCGATGAAGGTCTCCATGAAGTCCTGGAACTGGAGCTTCTTTGTGTTGGCCACCTGAAGTGCTTTCAGTTTGTCCTCCTTGACCTCCTTGCAATGGACCTTGACGAGTGAGAGCGCTATGTCAGCTCCGCAGCGTGCAGCAGATTTCTTCCATGCCTGCACTCGACCAGGGAGCTCGTCAAGCCGAGTCATCATTGACTCGAGGTCAGCCTGAAGTGAGTCTTCCGGCCACAGCTCCTTGTCGACCTTCTCCATTGCACCTCGCAGTCGAGCGACGTACTCCCGGACGCCTGCGACTCAAGCTTCAAGCCGGAACATGTTCATAGCCACAGCATCTCCGACAGGTGACTTGGAAGGGTCCAGATTGGGCTCGACCGCCTCGGTCTCCTTCTCGAAGTCCTTGCAGAATTCTACATGAAGAAGATGGAAAGAATTAGTCATGATACTGTTCCCTGAAAATCAACGGAATTCACTCGACTGGATGAAGTGGGGATTAACGGAATTCACTCGACTGGAGAAAATTACCTTCAAGCAAAACATACATCTTCTGGGCGTAATCCCCCAGATAGGTCTCCAAGCCCTTTGCTCCCTTGGTTGCATGGTCAAGCCTTTTGCTCCAGTCAGCTCGCTCCTGCTTCAGCTTCGTGTTCTCTTCCTCAAGCTTGCTGGCCGCGGCGAGTTTCTTCTCGGCAGCTTCAGTCTTCTCCCTCGCCGTCTTCTGAGCATCGGCGAGTGATCTGTCTTTGTCCTCCAGCGCCTTATTCATGATATCTAAAGCAATAGCATTGTTGAGTCACGCTCGGAGTCGACGGTTTTCAGCACGCACGTCTGCTCGAGTGGAGTCACTCGGTTCAAAGATAGAAGAAACAAATAATGAAGTACTCGATCAACAAAGTTTACCTCCTGAAGCCTTCAGATCAGCTTGCGCACGCTCCAGGTCTCTCCTCGTCAGTTCCAAGTCGAGCCGAAGCTGAGTCTTCTCCTTCTCCAAGCCAGCGTATCGAGTACCGAGCTCACAGGCCTTCTGAAATCAACGACAAAAACAATTCAGTGGACAGAAATATGGGCTTCGAGTCCAAGTTCTAAGACTCCCGCCGACTGCCCGCAGTCGGCGACAGTCTCGGGGACTACACCCAGTGGGTGCACTCAGCGTGCCCCCACCGGGACGGTATCCACTCGGAACGGTCCGCCCGATCCGAGTGACGGCCGAACAAAAAAAAAAGAGATTGTCCACTCGACCAGGTCAGCCCTAGCCGAGTGCGTGACAAGCGATTACCAGTCGACAGACAGAAAACTCCCAGTGGGTGCAGAATTCAAGTCATGGTAGACGGAAAATGACACAATCAAAAAGCGCACTTACAAGTGCACTTACTTGGACGTTCGCCCGAAGCGCTGAGCTAGCGTCGTAAGCCAGCTTGCTGGCCTCGTACGCCTCCTTCGTACGCTGCATCATATGTTCGGCCTGCATCATCGCCTCCTTAGCAGCTCCAGTCTGGTCTTCTGGAACACGGTGCAGAGAGAAGATGGTCTGTGAAGGGAGCGGCGATGTAGTCGGAAGGACTGGCGCTTGGGAGACAGGCGCTTGTGGCGGACTGGCGAGCTCCATGGCCATCTGGGTCGGTGCTGTAATCGGTACAGTCGGAGACGGGGCTGCGGGGTCGGTATCCATTGGCTCTGCATGTCACCAGTCGACATATCACATGACTGTCGAATGGTTTGAAAAGAATGTCAAATGACAATATGCCATACCTTGGCGACAAGTAGCTGCGTCCGGCGTGTCCTTCTCCGCGCTTTCCTCTCTTCGCCCCGGCGATGTCACCGAGGTAGCGGCCCTGACGATCAAGATCCACTCGGTCAGCAAAAATATGAAGTTTAGCAACAAGTTAAACGAAGAACAAGGATACTTACGTTGAAGCAATCGGCACGTCAACCTTGATTCTGGGGAGAGCCTTCCGGGGCTTGGTGATGGTGACCTTGGGCTGCTTGGCAACCTTTTCAATCGGCTCTGGCGTCGACGTCCGACTGCGCTTGGAGCTCCTGGTGGTCGACCCCCCGGCCCGACCCCGGTCGAGTGTTGGGTCGTGACGCTGCTTGGAACGCCCTTCAGTACGCGGAGGAGACACGACTCTTCATCGCTCCCCGACGAGTCATCACCGTTGCCTTCGCTGTCCTCGGCGTAGCTGATGCTGTCACTGTCGCTCTCGCTCCCCGCTCCTTCAAGGTTCTGGCCGCCATTCGGCACGGGTGAATACATGTTCATGAGCTCCTGCAAAGATTCAAGTCAGTCAGCTGAAGACATATTCACTCGACAAGATACAAAAGCAATCGACAATGACATGACTCACCACATTCGGCGGGTTCGCAGCTGAGAAAGGCGATACTCTTTTGGAACCCCGGGGGTTGTCTCGCGCACCAGTGATGCCGCGCAGCCATAGCGTGATGGTTTCCCCTGAAACATCTTCCGGGTGGGTACGAGTGGTATCGTCGACTCCTGAGTAATGCCACATCGGATGGTCCCGCGCCTGGAGCGGCTGGATTCGTCGACCCAGGAACACCTCCAACAGATCCAAGCCAGTCACTCCATCACGAATCAGATTCACAACACTGTTCATCAAGATCCCCACATTGGCCTTCTCTTCTTCGGCCACGGTCAGAGATGGGGGCGCAGTGGGTCGATCCAGCGTGAAGGGAGGAAGGCCAGTCGACATGTTTGGGGACGCGACGTCGTGGCAGTAGAACCAGGTCGACTGCCAGCCCCGCACCGACTCCGGAAGGGTGAGCACTGGGAAGGCACTCCCCGTCCTCTTCTGAAGACCCAAACCCCCGCATAGCTGGATGACGTTGGTTCTATTATGACTAGCGTGGGCCTTCTTTACCGACTGAGAACGGATGGTAAAGATGTGCTTGAACAGACCCCAGTGGGCGGGACAACCCAAGAAACATTCACACATCGTCACGAACGCAGCGAGATACGCAATTGCGTTGGGAGGAAAATGATGCAACTGAGCCCCGAAGAAATTCAGAAAACTGCGCAAGAAGGGATGCGGGGGCAGAGCAAAACCTCTCTCCAAATGGGTGGTCAGGAGGACCCGCTCGCCCTCGCGCGGCTCCGGCTCCGCTTCCGTCCCCGGCAACCTCCACGACCCGGCCGCAATCAGGCCGTCAGCGATGAGCTTCTCCACGTCCAACGCCGTCACGGTTGACGGCAGGAAATCGCCCTGCATCCATCCGGGTGGCGCTGCGGCCCGGGCGCTCGAGGGTTTCTTCCCCTTCGTCGTCTTCTTGGGCGCCATTGTCGCAGCAGCGAGCGGATTCGATCTGAGCAGCGCGGCGGCGGAGCAGAAGAAGCGGAGGAGACGAGGGGAAAATGAGTGCACTGTCGCAAATTCCCCTCCCCTCTCGTTTTTTATGTCCGTCGACCCGAGTCACTGACTCGTGGGCCCGCCAAATCCCTGTGTATCCCATTAACGGAGGAGCCGCGATATGTGGCGATAACGGTGGCGCGAGGATCGAGGAGCCGCTTCCCCGTCGGTTGCGTCATCCCTGCTCGGTGCGCGTTCCCCGAAATTTCGAATCCCACGAAATCCGGGCCGGACAGAGCGTCCTGTCACATCTGAAGATCCTGTTGACCATTCGGACTCGAACCTGCATCTAAATTCACTCGGAAGAAATGACAAGCTGAATAGATCAAGGCAGACGTTGGAAGGCCCAGTCGTCACAGGTATCGGAAAGATCTCGAAGCCCATTCAGAACGCTGAGTTCGACAGAACCTGCACTGCACCTTCTCCACTCGAGCCCTGATCCATTCGGGGACTAATGACGAGGATATGTACTTAGGGTAGGGTGCTAGGCCCGTCCTACATACTCCACCTAAGGACACCACATTGGAGGACTACAAGACTACGAGAGAGATTCCGACTGAACTAGCCATGGCGTATGAGTCACTCGGAATACCCCCCCTCCACTCGACGATCAGCTCTCACTCGGAGGGGGCTCCAGTCACTCGACCACAGAAGACCAAGAGTCTCCCCAGGGAGGCCAACGGGCAGGCGTTACGCTCGCCGCCTTAACTGGCATTTATTGTATACGTTACCAGTAACGTCCCCCCCCTTTATTACCTACAATCAAACCCCTAAAGGCCAGACGTTTATGAGGGGCAGCGCACTCTATATAAGCCACCCCTCCCCACTGGCACAAGGGTTCGCAATCCTTTGTAAACACAACACACGTATCACTCGACAGAGTAAGCTCCCCGGAGCACCTGAGACGTAGGGCTGTTATCACTTCCGAGTGAGGCCTGAACTCATACATCTGTGTGTACACCCTCGCCGTAGCTAGGACTCTGCCCTCTCCTTTCATACCCCTACCATCTACTGTCAGACACGTTCCCACGACATCTGGCACCGGGTGTGGTTCTACATCACCGAACCACGCGAAAAAGGATGGGAGGCACCTCCCAGATTTAGATCTGGCCCTCCCACCAGACTAGTATCATGGATGAAGAAGGGGCTCGATTGGGGGAGTGCGACGGAGGTGAAGACCTTGCAAAGGTGCGTCACCACTCTGGTGGAGAAGAAGAATATCGAACTACGAAATGTAGTTCAAGTCATGCTCCGCCGCCGCATTCTCCCCTGTCAACACCGGGCCGCCACCATGTGGGAATACAGTTCGGACGACCCTGTCACCGTGCGAGAGTTCTTCCGCATCTCCCATAAGAAACTATGGAAGGTGCTGTTCAAGCCTCGAAAGAGCTGGCCAGCAGAAGAGGACGACCTTGGCATGGAAGCCTCGACCCCTCCTGGACCGGTAACATTCTTTCCACTTGTGCTCGGATTTTCCCCGTTCGAAGGCTCTAATCCCCTTTTCTCCTTGCCTTGACAGATCTGGCTAGCGAAATCCCAACAGATCAACTGCCCGGCTCCGCTGCCCGAGGATCCCCGGATGCCCCTGCTTACGTCCGTATTGGCCGAAAAGCCATATGCGGCACTGAAGAGGAGGGAGGAGAAGAAAGAAGAGAAGAAGGAGGCCCGAGGGGGTCTCCGATCAAAGGTCCCCCCGCACACAACATCCGAGGAGACACATTCTCCCTCTACTCTTGAAGGAGAGACGGGGCAGGATGGGGAGGAGAGCGATTCTTCCCATGCCAACAAGATGGCGGCGTCCGAGGACTCCGAGGGTGACCCAGCTCCTTCCCCTAAAAGACCATGCAGGCCCAAGGTGGCCTTGCTCGATGATATTTCAGATTTTGACGAGGATTCCGAGAATTTTGAGGTTATTCCTCAAAGGACCCTCAGGGTCAAACTCCAGGCGCAAAGGTACAGATTCACCTTAATTCGCCTTTTTATCCCCTATAAGGGTTTTATAACAGACCGTGTATGTCCTTTTTTTCCTCATTGTAGTCCGATGCGCGAGCTCCCTACCGATCTGAACTCGGAGGGAGAATCTCCGCCCGCCGCATTGGCGGAGAGTGTGACTACGTCCTCTAACTCCCTTCCCCAAGCCACCGAGGAGGTGAGGGGTGGGGGTGAT
Organism: Elymus sibiricus; assembly: GCA_039707655.1. Lineage (NCBI taxonomy): Eukaryota > Viridiplantae > Streptophyta > Magnoliopsida > Poales > Poaceae > Elymus > Elymus sibiricus. The sequence continues at coordinate 120,831,248 of CM077671.1, read as the reverse complement.
GATACTATGGCCGGGGTTAATACCTCGGCCGCCGAAGAATAGGAGGGTGAATCCCTTCTGTCACACAAGGAGAGAGAGCTCGGTCAACCCGAGCTTTCCCAAAAATTGGTTCCAGAACCCCCGAAGGTTCCGGAGTCATCTGCCCAGGTTTCTCCAATAGGAGAAACCATAATGCCGCATCCGGAGCTGCCTGTAAGACAGCGGATTCAATCCGGGTGGACGACCATGATGGAGGAGGGTCTGAATGATTCCTACATCGCCGAAGAGCACCGCGCGCTCCTGAGCGTGGCACTACAAGGTATTCCATCCGTTGACAGCGGATTGAAGGAAGCCTTGGGCAGCCTGCTAGCAGGCTTCAAGGTAATTTACATAGTATGGCACCGTTTTTCAAAGTATGTTTGGCTTTATATGCAATTGTCATACTTAGTAGCCCCTGAGCCCTGAGTGAGTTCGGAAGAACTCACGCGGGGATCGAATGTGAGATAACACGAAGTAAAATTCTTTGTTTGTTAGCAGCAGCCCCCAAGAATCTTTTTGGGATGTGAAAAACATCCGGACATAGGAGTTTACAAATCAATGACTTGGGAATCTGACCTGTGTTAATTGTCTATACAGGCTGCGCCGCTGACTGCAGCACCCAGTGCTGTGGAGTTGGCAGAGATGAATTGGAAGCTGAAAAGCTCTGAAGGCGAGCTCGACCGCCTTAACAAGCGGTTTGACAACGCACAAGGTAAGTCCAAACTCGACTGATGTCATTATTTTTCTCATATAAGAGAGGAATTTTTATGGTTGTATCCTAATGAATATGTTAATGCCCAATGCAGCTGTGGCCGCGGAGATCAAGAATATGAAGACCGAGCTGTCGAAGGCGAGGCAGGAGGCCGCCAAACATAAGGCGGCTGCCGAACAAGCGGCTACCGACATGTTAGTGGCAAAATCCGAAAGTAACAAGCATGAGGCCAGGGTTGCGGAAGTGCAACAAGAGCTCAATGACGCCATTTCTAAGTGCGAGGTCCTTGAGAAAAAGAACAAGGAGCAAGCTACCGAGCTGTCCTTGAACTCTGCAACCCTCCAGGAGGCACGCATGGAGGTGCAGTGCCATGAGAAGGAACTTCACCAAATAAAGCAGATTGCGAGTGGTAAGCGATACTTACTGCAATGCCCCGTTGGTGGAAAAAGGTTTTTTGTTGCTCACTCGAGTGTGTTGTTCTCCAGGCGCGTTTGCGGACCTACCCAAGAGTGCGGCGGATGCGGCGCAGCATTATGCCTCCCAAGAAGGGGGTGCTGATCAACGGCTGTTCTGGGAGCAGTTTTAAGCCCCTGAGCAACCACTCCTTGTCTCCGATCAGCTGAAACGGCTGATGGAGTTGCACCACATAGCCGAACCGGCCATGAAGGATCTCTGTATCCGGCTATGGCCTACAGAGCCGCTGCCGGGTAGCTACTCCGGCTTGGTGCAAAGGTTGGTTGCTGCCGCGCCCCGGGTTGACGTCCTGACTCGCTCTGCCTGCACCGAGGGTGCCCGGATGGCATTTGCGAAGACAATGGTGCATTGGCCAAGGCTGAAGCCCACCGAAATGGCTACCGGTCCTCCGCCGCCCGGGAAAGGGCATAGGCGTCCCGAGCTGTACTTTTCCGCCGTTATGGATGATGCACAAGCAATAGAGGCTTTATGCCTGAAGGATGTAGTTCTTGAGTGAAAGTACTACCTTTTGTGTGATGGTCGAAACTTTATTGTATCTTAATGTTTATGAATTTGCATGGTATATGTCATGTTGTGCTTTTGTTAATTTTGACTCATGTGTGGTTGTTTTAATTCTAAAAGTTACTAGTCGTCGGCTTCAACCCCCCTGTAGATACTAAAAGGGGTGTTTTCGATATCCGCACTATTACCCTTAGCCAACGTCTTGGTACCCGGAGGCGGTAGTTCGAAAGAAAAGGAGGCAATCAGACTATGCAGCTTTATTGCTTTCACTTAACCATAGGAGCTTAAATGCGGGGAGTGAGCACTAGCCCCCTTGTACTTTGTGATGTTTGGTGTTTTAACAATGTGGAAAACTCGTATCACATGGCTTCTGTTACTCCAAACCCTCCGCTTTAACACGGTGAACCTCCAACGATTCTTAGTTTAACACTTGTCATTGGATCGCAGATCAATTCACGCTTATTATACCAGTCGGTTTTCAGCTTTCTCCACTGAGCTACTTAACCAGACGAACTAGAAGTACAATCGCAATGGTGCTCCCTGTCCCCTTTTAGTCGAACAAGCGGAACGTAAAAGGGGAAACACAGGAGCCGGGCAACCCAACCTCTGACCAAAGACACAATTCGGAACTGATGCATATAATGCAATATCCAAGACGCCGACCAAATGATATCAAGATAGTGTTGGGGCGATGCGCGGGGCGAGTTGATCAAGCCCCCGGTTTTATGGACCAACCGCATCTAAAGAAATACATACTAACTTGCATTGAAGAGCAAAAAGGCATGCACAATATCAATAATTGCCATAGGATCATAATGTTTGGGTGCTATTGCGATGGACACTTGACGTTTCGTACACTTTTGTTTGCTCACGCAACTGGTACAAGTATGCGAAAATAAATTTAAACGAAAAAAGGTTTACACAGGACCTTGACAAAAACTGGCTCGATGTCCTTTACTATGTCCTGCTGCACGTATGCGCCTTTGTTCTCCTGGAGGGTCTCCTTTAGAGGAGGTGGTAGTCGACGAGCGGGCCTTGTGAGAGAAAATCTTGAGAGGTCGCCGAATTATGTGAGCTTAACGCTGTTGACTGGATCCTTGATGGAGCCTGGTGTTGTCCAAAGACATATATGACCACTGTTCGGTTTAGCCGAACACTAGGCCTTTGGATGGTAGGTCCCCACAGCTGCCCAAGGAATTTTAAGTGTGAAATTATGATTCCGAAGTACGTACCTTGCGGGTAGCTGGGCCATGCTGTGGGGTGCGTATTCCTATTTGTGTTGAGCGGGCGATGGCTTCAGGAGATCAGATTGAGCTCGGGCTCGTTTGCTCGCCTATAGCGCCTTGATGGCTGATTGGGGCCTTGGCGCTTCAGTTCGGAGGGAGCGCTCTGTATTTCCATTGACAGTGATGACCCCCTTGGGTCCGGGCATCTTTAGCTGCAAATATGCGTAATGGGGGACAACGTTAAAGCGAGCGAATGCTGTATGGCCGAGCAGTGCGTGATAGCCGCAGCGGAAAAGAACAATGTTGAAGATCAAGTCCTCGCTGCGGAAGTTGTCGGGCAAGCCGAACACTACTTCCAAAGTCACGGTGCCCGAGAAGCGGGCTTCGACGCCTAGGATTACTCCTTTAAAGGTAGTGTTGCTGGGTTTGATCCTTGACGGATCGATACCCATCTTTTTCATCGTGTCTGAATAAATCAGGTTACGGCTACATCCTCCGTCCATGAGGACTCTAGTGAGGTGATACCCGCCGATAATGGGATCTAAGACAAGGGCTGTCGAGCCTCCATGAGGGATACTGGTCGGATGGTTCCTACAGTCGAAGGTGATCGAGCAAGCCGACCATGCGTTAAATTTCGGGGCTATGGGCTCTACGGTGTAGACCTCCCGAAGGGCTCCCTTTTGGGTATGTGTGTGACGTATATCATGTTCATAGTTTTTACCTCGGGAGGGAATTGCTTCTGTCCTCCATTATTTGGCCCGCGAGGCTCTTCATCGTCCTTGCTGCGTGGGCCCTTACCCTGCTCCTCGGCTGCAAATTTGCCGGTTTGTTTGAATACCCAACAATTACGGTTGGTGTGGGTGGCAGGCTTGTCTTGGGTGCAGTGGATCTGGTAGGGCCTATCCATGATTTTGTCCAGCGTGGAAGGTCCGTCTCTATTTCCTTTAGAGGGCTTGTTCCGCTGTCCGGATTTTGAGTTGCGGAAACCGGCATTTACGGCGATGTCCTCAGCATCACCATTGTCGTGTCAGCATTTGTTCTTGTTGCGCCGTAGTTTCCCATTTCCATCCCGCACTTCAGAGGTGCCAAGGTCTTCAGGGTTGTGTCTTCGACGAGCTAGCCAATTATCCTTGCCCGTGCAAACACAGGTCATGAGTGAGGTAAGGGCTGGCATTGTTCTCGGCTTGTCCTGGCTGAGCTGACGAGCTAGCCATTCGTCCCGGATGTTATGTTTGAAAGAGGCTATTGCCTCGGCGTCCGGGCAATCAGCGATTTGGTTCTTCTTGCTTAGGAACCGATTCCAAAATTGTCTAGCTGATTTGCCAGCTTTTTGGATGACGTTGCTCAAGTCGGAGGAGTCTGGGGGGCGGACATATGTGCCCTAGAAGTTAAATCGGAAGGCATCCTCGAGCTCTTCCCTACTCCCAATGGAGTTTTCAGGGAGGCTGTTTAACCAGTGCCGAGCTGGTCCTTTAAGCTTTAGGGGCAAGTATTTGATGGCGTGGAGATCATCTCCTCGGGCCATATGAATGTGGAGAAGAAAGTCTTCAATCCACATGACCGGGTCTGTTGTCCCGTCGTAATTTTCTATGTTTATGGGTTTAAACCTTTCGAGGAACTGATGCTGCATAACCTCATCTGTGAAGCACAGTGGGTGGGCAGTGCCTCTAATCCGGGCTACGTCGTGCCTGAGATCGGCCGTCGTTTGGGCCCGGTATTGATCCCGATCTCTGTTGTTGCGGTCGAGCCACAGTTGGTACCCGTCCCGTCTAGCGGGGGAGTACTCTCTAGATCCATAGATGGATCTTGTGTGACATGCTCTATAGTCCAATCCTTTCGTAAGTCATATTGATCCTCAGGATGTACATGATCCTTTCCTCTCCTGCGGGGAAATGCATGTCTATACTCGGTCTCTCGAGCCGGCCTGTCCCGTCCTCGAGCGGGGCGGTCCGGCTCGTCGTACTGGGTGCGCCTGGGAGATACATGCTCAAAGGCCTCATCGTCGAATTGCGGCAGCAGACGCCAGCGTGGGTAACTTTTATTTTGGTCTGGTCACTCAGTGCCGTATCCTTCTTTGGCTGCCAAGACCTTCGTCCATCTGTCGTTGAGGGTATCTTGTTCGGCTTTGAGCTGCCGCTGCTTTTGCCTTTAGGCTTCGGGCGGTGGCTATGAGCTGCCGCCGAAATTGTTCCTGATCCAGGGGGTTTTCAGGGACGGTGAAGTCTTCGGCTTCGAAGTTGTCCTCCTCCTCGACGGGGTGGGGGGGTGGGGGGGAGGTAGTTGTCGTCCTCGGAATCATTGGGGTCCTCGGGGTCACGTTGATCATCGGGCCTCCCCGGGTCTTCCAGTGGTTGCTCGGGGGATTCGGGTTCGCCGAGGTCCTCCGGGGTGTCATTTTCCCCGACGCGTGCATTGCCTTCCCTTCCCTTGTTTGCCATGGATCGTTTGTGTTGTTTTCGTTGCCTGGACGACTCCTTTTCAGATTTGTCGCCATTCTTCTTGGGGGTGTGGTTGCCCTTATCATCACGGGTGTCCACCATCTAGACGTCGTAGGTGGAGGTGGCTGTCCACCGTCCAGTGGTGGCAGGGACGGGTGGATCGACCTCTTCCTCCTTGTCTTCTGCCTCCTCAGAGGCGTAGTCCAGCATATTGGTTAAATCTTCGATAGTGGCTACCAAGTGGGTGGTGGGTGGGCCGTAAAATTCCGCGTGACCTACCTCCAGACCGATCTGTGCGTGGGTCGAGGTCAGGTCGTCCATGATTTTCATTGACTGGATCCGGTCCAGTGCCTCATTCAAAAGCGAGAGGTCGACCGGATTAATCTGCTGGACACCTTCAGAGCTAACCTCTGGAGAGTCCGTACGAAGAGTATATTCGGCCAGGGCTGACCCCTGGTCCTCGGGTGCTGTCATTCGGTCTGAACCTAAAGCCGGACCCCTGGCAGGGATGGACCCGAGGGCGGGGTCGAGTAGGAGGCCCGGAGTTAAAGCTTCGGGATTTCCGGGCTTGTCGGATGAGACCGCGAGCCTAGTAAGGAACAAGTCGCCTCGGGAGTCGGCGGAGAACTCTAGGTTCCCGAACCTGATCTCTTGATCGGGGGCGAAACTTCCAATCTGGACAAGATGGCCGATCGGGTCAGCATGTAACACAACGCTGCCAAACGCGAAAATCTATCCAGGGACAAAGGTGTCCCTGTTACAGACTTCATCACTGATGATTAGGGGAGCCATCAATCCTCTAGCGATCTCGCATCGGAACTCTCAATGAAAGCACCAATGTCGGTGTCAAAACCGGCAGATATCGGGTAGGGGGTCCCGAAATGTGGATCTTGGATTGATGGGTTACATGAGACAAGGGAGATGATATTTACCCAGGTTTGGGCCCTCTTAATGGAGGTAAAACCCTACGTCCTGCTTTGATTGTATTGAATATGGGGTATTGTGTACAGAGTTGATCTACCTCCAGATCGTATGATGTGGTGTAAACCCTAAGGGTAATGATCTTGACCTTGTCCTACGGACTAAGACCCTCTGGTTTATATAGTCACCAGGGGTATCTAGGGTTACACAATGTCAGTTACATCAGGAAAAGAATATGCCGAACCCATCGTCTTGTACTTGGAGTGCACGTCACGATCTGAGAGATTCCGTCTTGGTTATGGTGTCCGGACCTTCATTGACAATCACGGGGCGGCCCACTGTCTGGCCCATAGAGATAGGCCGGCAACCCGAGGAACCCTTAATCTCGGACTCCCACACCCATCATGTTTTAGTTTATTCGCATTCACTACTTTGATAAATTGTAGTGTGAGTGGACGGTGCTAAGGTGTTGTTCTTACTTGAACAAACAACCTACTTATGATTAACCCTTTTCGCAAGCACGCAACTACAAACGAAGAATTAAGATTTAAATCTATGAATCCAAACCAGCTCCTTATGGAATAGTACAGAAACTAGGGTTTAAGCTTCTGTCACTCTCGCAACCCATCATCCACTTCCTATTCCACAATGCTTTCCCCGAGACCCAAATATACTGAAGTGTCGTGTAGTCGATGTTCACACGACACCACTAGAGGAAACACAACATGCATGTCATCAAAATATTGAGGGAATACCAACTTCACATAATAGTTTATAACAAGACTTCTCCCATGTCCTCAAGAACAAAAGTAACTACTCACACATCATATCCATGTTCAAGATCAGAGGTGTATTGAATACGCTTAAGGATTTGAACATATAATCTTCCACCAAATATACCAACTAGCATCAACTACAGGATGTAATCAACACTAGTAGCAACCCGCAGGTACCAATCTAAGGTTTCAAGATAAAGATTGAATACAAGAGATGAACTAGGTTTTGAGATGAGATGGTGCTGGTGAAGATGTTGATGGAGATGAGTCCTCCCACGATGGAGTTAACGTTGGTGATGGTGAAGGCTTCGATTTCCCCCTCCTGGAGGGAAGTATCGCTAGTGGAATCGCTCCGTCGGAGAGCAAAAGTTATCGTGCCCAGGTTCCACCTCGCGATGATGGTGCTTTGTCCCAGAAAAGTTCTCTTGATTTTTCTAGGGAAAATGGCACCAAATAGGAGAAGAGGGGCCCCGAAGGCTGATGACCCACAAGTATAGGGGATCAATCATAGTCCTTTCGATAAGTAAGAGTGTCGAACCCAACGAGGAGCACAAGGAAATGACAAGTGGTTTTGGTACGGAAGTTTCTGCAAGCACTGAAAGTAACAGTGATAGATAGTTTTGTAGCAAGGCAATTCATAACAAGTCACAAGTAACAATAGTAGCAATCGTGCTGCAAGGTGGACCAATCCTTTTTGTAACAAAGGACAAGCCGGAACGTACTCTTATATGAAGCAAAGTGCTCTTGAGGACACATGGGAATTTCGTGTAGTCATGTTTCATCGTGTTTAGTTGATTCGTGTTCGCTACTTTGATAATTTGATATGTGGGCGGACCGGTGCTAGGGTGCTGTTCTTACTTGAACAAACAACCTACTTATGATTACCCCCTCTCACAAGATTCCGCAACTGTGAAATAAGAATTAAGATAAATCTAACCATAGCATTAAACATGTGGATCAAAATCAGCCCCTTACGAAACAACTCATAAACTAGGGTTTAAGCTTCTGTCATTCTCGCAACCCATCATCTACTTTTCATTCCTCAATTCTTTCCTTTAGGCCCAATTATGGTGAAGTCTCATGTAGTCGACATTTACACGACACCACTAAAGGAAGAGCAACATACATATCATCAAAATATCGAACGAATACCAGCATCACATGATTATTTGTCCCATGTCCTCAAGAACGAAAGTAACTACTCACAAAGTATCAACATGTTCAATATCAGAGGTGTAATGAATATGCTTAAGGTTCTAAACATATAATCTTCCACCAATTAAACCAACTAGCATCAACTATAGGATGTAATCAAGACTACTAGCAACCCACATGTATCAATCCGAGGTTTGGAGACAAAGATTGCATACAAGAGATGAACTAGGGTTTGGGATGAGATGGTGCTGGTGAATATGTTGATGGTGATTGGTCCGCCCACGATGTAGGAAGCATTGGTGATGACGATGGCTTCGATTCCCACCTCCCGAAGGGAAGTTTCCTCGCCGGAGAGCAAAAGTGCTCCTGCCTAGGTTCCGCTTCGAGACGGCGGCGCTTCTTGCTGAAAGTCTTCTTATGATTTTTTTCTAGGGCAGATGGCATCATATAGGAGAAGATGGGCATTGGAGGTCTGTCAAGTGGCCCACAAGCCTTGGAGGCGCGCCCTGGGGGTAGGGCGTGCTCCCATGGCTTGTAGCCGTATCATGGGCCCCCTTCTGTGGATTTCTTCACCAATAATTTTTGTATATTCCAAAATAATTATCCGTCAATTTTCAGCTCATTTGGAGTTCCAGAGAATATCCAGCTCTTCGGTGGTCCTTTCCGATCCAGAATTCCGGCTGCTGGCAATGTCCCACTTTGGATGAAACTTGCAAAATAAGAGAAAAAGGCACTAGGATTGCATCATAAAGTGTAATAATGATTCAAAACATAATAAATATCAACGGAAAAATATGATGCAAGATGGATGTATTAGAGGCCTGCTGGTGGGCCCACAAGCTCACATGGCATGCCCCTAGGGGGGCGCCACCTGAGCTTGTGACCCACTGGTGGCTCCCCTCCCGGAAATTCTTATTCCAGTATTTTTTATTAATTCCAAAATAATTCTCCGTAAATTTTCTGGTCATTTGGAGCTCCGGAGAATATCCAACTCTGCTGTAGATTATTGAGGTCCATAATTCCAGCCGCCGACACTTTCCCTCTTCATGTAAATCATGCATAATAAGGGAGAAAATGCATTATAATTGCATTATAAAGTGGAATAATGACCCAAAACGTTGTAAATAATAGTAGGAAAACATGATGCAAAATGGAAGTATCAACTCCCCCAAGCTTAGACCTTGCTTGTCCTCAAGCGAATACCGAACTCGATAATCATGTCCACATGTTTAGAGAGAGAGAGAAGTTGATAAAATAAAATAAGGATAGAGTAGCATCATGATATTTATTATAACAACAAGTAATCATCATAAAGCTTCTCCTATCAAAGTAACAATTCATCCACAAGTCCAAAAGTATGAGCAATACACTTTCTTGAAAACTGATAAATTATGTTCTCAATCATGAAGGCAATTACAATTCATCAATTCTTCGAGAAGAGTCTATGTAAGAGCTTTTGTTCTAGCAAATTCCACATGTTCAACCATCATCTAGTCTTCTATGATTGCTGGCACTCAAGGCATATTTTCAGAATAATATGTCTTAATCAGGCACAAAAGGAAGATAGGGGTTTAATGTTCCACCTCCCAACTTACTTATCTCAGGGATAATGTCAACTATAATAGTTCATGAGCACCAACAACCAAATGGATATATGTGCCTGGATCTTTCCCCACCACATGATGCTTGCTAAATAAAGAGTTACTGAGAGATGGCTAAGGATGAACATTATTGACTCTTGCATAAAAATATAGGCCTCGAACAGAAATAAAGACATTACAAGATAGGCCCTTCACAGAGGGAAGCCAAGGTTGTCATGCACTTTTGATTTTTGGGTGTGCAATCTCTTAATGCAAAGGAACATCACTTTATTTTGCCCCTTCTGATAGCAACCTTTATTATGCTGTCCATCACTTTTAGTTCTTTGCCATCACAAGTTCGTACAAAGTTTATTTCCCTTGTAATAAAAGGTCATACATATTTAGGAGCATTTTTATTGCCTTTTGCGCAGATGACAACTTACTTGACGGATCTTATTCAATCCATAGGTTGATATGGTGGACACTCACGAAAAGAAATCAGGTTTAAGGGTTTTTGGATGCACACGTAGTATCTCTACTTAGTGCGGAATTTTGGCTAGTAAAAGATGAAGGGCAAGCACCACATGTTAGAGGATCTATGACAATATAAATTCTATGCGAATGTAAACAAACATAACCCATTACGTTGTCTTCCTTATCCAACCTCAATTGCTTACTCAAGCTTTTAAAAACAATTAATGGGGGTTCACAATCATAGAAGATGTCCAAGATGGTATATTTACATGTGAGATCTCTCTCCCTTGATTATCTTTTTCATGAATTGCATGAATGACCAATGCTATGTTTGTTATCTTCCAATAAATTTCATCAATTATACTTTTCATATGTGAAGTCATTACTCCCCATGGGATTGGCACATGATCTTTTTATTATCTTGTCATGAGTGCAACAAAGGGCAAAGCACTCAAACTCAACTAAACCTTGTTATATAAATCATCACACATGATTACATAGATAGATAGATCACGAAACAAGCACTCGAAGACTAAATCTTTATTCATCTAAATCACAAAAACTAAGGATCTAACTAGGATGTAATCAAGGTAAAAGTGATGGTGATACGATACCGAGGCACCTCCCCCAAGCTTGGAACAAGCTCAAGGTGGTTCCCATACCCGTGTACTCAAGGCGATGGCAACACATCATTGAAAATACTGTGTAAAAATTTCAGAAACTTTCCACCTTCCAGTAAAATATGAAAATTCAAACACTACAGCAAAAGTTTCTATTTTTACACAGCACACATCAAACATGCAATTCAAGCACCCTATAAGGCAATTCATGGAATTTATTGGAAAAAAGATTATAAATAATAGAAAGCAAAGTTTAACAAAATAAAGTGACGCCCAAGCAAAACTCATATTATATGACGAATAAAAATATAGCTCTAAGTAAGATATACCGATAGTGTTGAAGACAAAAGAGGGGATGCCTTCTGGGGCATCCCCAAGCTTAGACGCTTGAGTCTTCCTTGGATATTACCTTGGGGGTTCCTTCGGCCTCTCCAAGCTTAGGGTATTACCACTCCTTGTTCTCCTCATATCGGTGTCTTACCCAAAACTTGAAAACTTCAATCGCACAAAACTTAACGGAACTTCGTGAGATGTGTTAGTGTAATAAAGATAGATCTTTCACTTAGGTACGGTCAAGACAAGATTCATAATTGTTCTCACATAATACCTACTATATTCTATCATTCCCATAATTTATACCACTAAAATAAGCAATGGAAACACTAAAACAAGCAAAGTATGCATGCAAAACAAAATCTGTAAAAAATAGAACAATCTATAAAGATCTGAACTTAAACCATACTTCCCTATCTCTACAAATTCTGAAAAATTAGGACAACACATATAATTTGCATAGAAAAACTGTGTAAAATTTCAGAATTTTTTGAATCTCTAGTAAAATCACATAATTCATATACTGGGCGTAAAAGTTTCTGTTTTTGCACATGATCAAATCAACAAGGATCCATACTATCCCAAAGGCTTTACTTGGCACATTATTTAAATAAAAGACACAAAACATGATTACTATAGTAGATTAACCATGTGAACACACAAAAACAGAAAGGATAAGTGTTGGGTTTTCTCCGAACAAGCACTTTTCTTTAAAGCCATTTAGCTAGGCATGATGATTTCAATGATGCTCACATTAGAATAGTAATTGAAACATGCAAGAGAGCATCATGAATCACACGGCAAGCACATTTAGGTCTAACCCACTTCCTATGCATATGGATTTTGCAAGAAAACAATTTATTGGAGCATGAATCAACTAACATAGGAAGGCTAAACAAGCATAACTTCGAAACTTTCAACACATAGGGAGGAAACTTGGTATTATTGCAATACCTACAAGCATATGTTCCTCAATCATAATAATTTTTAGTAGCATAATGAAGGAATTCAACAATATAACTTTCACATAAAGCATTGTTTTCATGATCCACAAGCATAGAATTATCATTTCTCTCGACGTTAGCAATTTTCTTCTCATTCATAGTAGTGGGAAGAAACTTAACAAAATAACTATCATGCGACACTTGATTGACATAACCACATTGAGTATTAAAATCATGATGACAAGTTTCATGGTTATCATTACTCTTTATAGTGTACATATCATCACCATAATCATCATAGATAGGAGGCATGCCATCATCATAATAAATTTGCTCATCAAAACTTGGGGGACTAAACATATAATCTTCATCAAACATACCATCCCCAAGCTTGTGGCTTTGCATATCATTAGCATCATGGATATTCATAGAATTCATACTAACAACATTTCTATCATGCTAATCATTCAAGGAATTCACATTAAGAAATTTTATAAATTCTTCCTCTAACAATTGAGCACAATTTTCCGAACCATCATTTTCACGAAAGACACTATAAAGCCGAAGCAATTGAGGCAACCTAAATTCCATTTTTTGTAGTTTTCTTTTATAAAACTAAACTAGTGAAAAAAAAAGAAACTAAAAGATTTAATTGCAAGATCTAAAGATATACCTTCAAGCACGCACCTCCCCGGCAACAGCTCCAGAAAAGAGCTTGATGTCTACTATGCAACTTTATTCTTGTAGACTCTGTTGGGCCTCCAAGCATATAGTTTTGTAGGACAGTAGCAATTTTCCCTCAAGTGGATGACCTAATGTTTATCAATCCATGGGAGGTGTAGGACGAAGATGGTCTCTCTCAAACAACCCTACAATCAAATACAAGAAATCTCTTGTGTCCCCAACACACCCAATACAATGGCAAATTGTATAGGTGCACTAGTTCAGCGAAGAGGTGGTGATACAAGTGCAATATGGATAGTAGATATAGATTTTTGTAATATGAAAATATGAAACAGCAAGGTAGAAAGTGACAAATAGCAAGCAAAACGTTATATAAATGCTTGGAAATATGGCCTAGGGTTCATACTTTCACTAGTGCAATCTCTCAACAATGCTAACATAATAGAATCATATGATCACCCCTCAACGTGCGATAAAGAATCACTCCAAAGTTCATATCTAGCGGAGAACATATGATGAAATTGTTGTAGGTAGTAGAACCACCTCAAAGTTATTCTTTCCGATCAATCTTTTGAGCTATTCCTATAAGTGTCACAAACAACCCTAAACTCGTACTAAAATAGCACCATATGATACATATCAATAAACCCTAATGTCACCTAGATACCCCAATGTCACCTCAAGTATCCGTGGTTTAATTATTTGACATGCATCAAACAATTTCAGATTCATCATATTCAATCCAACACAAAGAACTTCAAAGAGTACCCCAAGATTTCTATCAGAGAAAGTAGGATGAAAACGTGCATCAACCCATGTGCATAGATCCCCTAAGGTCACTGGAATCCACAAGTTAATGCCATAACATATATCAAGTGAACCAATAGAATACCCCATTGTCACCACACGTATCCACATGCAAGACATACATCAAGTGTTCTCAAACCCAAAGTTTTCAATCCAACATAACGAGATCTCAAAGGGAAAGATTCAATTCATGACAACAAGGTAGCAATGGAATAACATCATATGATCCAACTATATTAACAAAGCCCATGATACATCAAGTTCGTGACATCTCAAGAACACGAGAGAAAGAGAGATCAACCACATAGCTACTAGTACATACCCCCAGCCCCGAGGGTGAACTACTCCCTCCTTGTCATGGATACCGCTGGGATGATGAAGAAAGCCTCCGGTGATGATTGCCCCCTCCGGCAGGGTGCCGGAACAGGGCTCCAGATGATATTTCTTCGGTACAAAGGCTTGTGGCGGCGGAGCGGAAGTTCTAGGTTAACTTTTGGGGGTTTTGGTATTTATAGAACTTTTTGGCAACAGAATCACGCTAAACGGAGCCACGAGGTGGTCCCAAGCTATCAGGGCACGCCCAGGGGGGCTGAAGGCTTGGGGGCACCTGGTGGGCCCCCTCCGGTGCTTCTTCGCTCCGGTATTTCTTATTTTCTCTAGAAAAATCATCAAAAAATTTCGAGCGATTCTGAGAAATTTTATTTTCTGCACAAAAAACAACACCACGGTAATTCTGCTAAAAACAACGTCAGTCCGAGTTAGTTCAAATTAAATCATATAAAGTGCCATATAAAAGCATTGTAAACATAGGTAAATATGGCATGAATACTTCATAAATTATCGATACGTTGGAGACCTATCACCAACCAACCAAGGAGTGACCTCCTATAACACCGACACCGCCGACCGACCGAGAATTGATCTCCTATATGGTAGCTGCTGCCTCGGCCGGTATGCTTTAGTGGTTATTTTTTACGGGTATCCGGAGAGCGGCTGTTTACAACCCCATATGTACCGGGTAGTGATAATCCCCAAGTACAAGGAATCATCGTAGCACTTTCCAAAGATAGAAGTGATAAGTATGGAGTGTCGAACCCACAAGGAGCTAAAGGTAAGATCAATATTCTCTCAAGTCCTATCTGCCACTGATACGACTCTACGTACACCGAACGTTTGCTTCTATCTAGTAACCAGAAATAAAACTGTGTCATGGGTATAAAGAGGATAGCTTTGCATGATATTGGAAAACAAAAATATGAAAATAGTTGCTGCCTAAATAAAGTTAGAATATATTACAATATATTACAAATAGTGAGTGTGGAATAATGATGGTATGGTGTGCGGAATCATCCTAGGCAATTGATAACAAGATCGGTAATCATTTTTGCAATTTTATATGAGGGAGAGGCATGAGCTAACATACTTTCCGTACTTGGATCATATGAAATTTTGATTGGATCTCTAGCAAGCATCCGCAACTACTAGAAATCATTAAGGTAAACCCAACCATAGCATTAAACATCAAGTCCCCTTTACTCCCATATGCAACAATCCCCTTACTCGGTTGAATGCTTCTGTCACTCTAGCCCACCACTATAAGTGAATCATGAACGTATTGCAACACCCTACAGCAAGAATTCCCTCATGTGTGCATGGCACGGAGGGCACCATAGTACAACACAAAAATAAAACATACTCTCAAACCAATCAAGATCATCAATCAACCCAAAGGACAACATCAATCTACTCAAACATCATAGGATGGCAACACATCATTGATTAATAATATGTGGCATGAAACACCATGTTCAAGTAGGGGATTACAACGCGGTGCGGGAGAGTGGACCGCTGAAAAGAGATGAGGAAGGTGATGAAGACAGTGATGTTGATGAAGACGGTCACCACGGCGATGGTTCCCACAATGGGACTCCGGCGCCACCGGAAGAGAGGGGGAGGGAGTCTCCCCCCTTAGGCTTCCTCCTCCATGGCCTCTCCCAAGATGGGGAGAGGTTCTACCCTATGGTCCTTGGTCTCCATGGCTCCCGGAGGGGCGAGAGCCCCTCCGAGATTGGATCTCTCTCTCTCTCTTTTTCTCTCCTGTTTTCGCTGCTGTTTTCTGGCCCTTCACCGCTTCTTAAATATCCGGAGATCCGTAACTCCGATCGGGCTAAAATTTGGAGGGGATTTTTATCGGAAAAACATCTTTCCTGCGGCGAAAGAAGGGACTCAACCGACTTAAGGGAGAGGCACAAGCTATCAGGGCACAACCAGCCCTGGCCGTGCCCTGTTGGCTTGTGCCTCCCTCGGGCACCGTGTTGCGTTGATTCTTCTTCCCAAAATTCACATATATTCCAAAAAAATCTCCATCAATTTTTATCGTGTTTGGACTTTGTTTGATATGGAATTTCTACGAAACAAAAAACACAAAAAACAGGAACTGACACTAGGCACTGGGTAAGTAAGTTAGTCCCCAAAAATAATATAAAATATTGCCAAAAGTATATGAAAGTTGTAGAATATTGGCATGAATACTTCATAAATTATTGATACGTTGGAGACGTATCAGCATCCTCAAGCTTAATTCCTGCTCGTCCTCAAGTAGGTAAATGGTAAGAGAAATAATTTATGAAGTGTGAATGCTAGCATAGTATATAAGTTTGATCAATGTTACTTCCAATATGTTTTTCTAGCATCAGAAAACAACAACTCTTTTCTCATAGAACTTCTCATGATCAAGTAACAAGCTATTCACATGTTAAAGTATAGACCATAAACTTTCTTGAAAACTAGCAAACTATGTTTTCAGTCATCAAACAATTAGAATTCATCTTATTTTCACGAAGGGTCTATGTAGGAGCTTTGATTTAGCAAATTCGACATACTCAACTATCATTTAGTCTTTCATGATTGCTGACACTCAAGGCGTATTTTTAGAACAAGTAGTTTCAATCAAACACATAGGAAGATAGGGGCTTAATGTTCCGCCTCCCAACTTATTTATCTTAGGGATAATGTCAACAATAATTAATCATGATCACCTATATCGAACTGGATATATGTGCCTGGATCTTTCCCCACCACATGATTCTTGCCAACTAAAGAATTAATAGACCGGAACTGGGATGAACGTTATTGACTCTTGCATAAAGGTAAATGTAGAAATACTAAAAGTTAAAGATAGTCCCTTCACAGAGGGAAGCAGAGGTTGTCATGTGCTTTTTATTTTTGGATGTGCAATCTCTTAATGAAAAGGTACATCCGTTTATATTACCCTTGTGATAGCAAACTTTATTATGCAGTCTGTCGCTTTTATTTCTTTGCCATCACAAGATCGTACAAAGCTTATTTTACCTTACAATAAAAGATCATACATGTTAGGAGCAATTTTTATTGCTTTATGCACCGATGACAACTTACTTGAAGGATCTTATTCTATCCATAGGTAGGTATGGTGGTCTCTGATGGCAAGAAACTGGGTTTAAGGGTTATGGATGCACAAGTAGTATCTCTATTTAGTGCAAATTTTTGGGCTAGCAAAAGATCCTAAGAAAGCACCACATGTTAGAGGATCCATGACAAGATAACTTATATGTGAATATAATCAAACATAACCATTACGTTGTCTTCCTTGTCCAATGTCAACTACTTGATCAAGTTTGAAAATAATTAATGGGGGCTCACAATCATAGAAGATATCCAAGATATTATATTTATATGTGAAATCTCTCTTCCTTCAATATTCTTTCATGAATTGTCCAAGTGACCAATGCTATGTTTGCTAACCTTCAATAAATTTTATTGCTTATACTCTTAGTATGTGAAGTCACTACTCCCCATGGGACAAGCATATGAAGCATATATAATTTTACGTTTTATGACATTCAATACATTCAACATTTTCTCTTAGGATATAAGTGAACCACAAGAGTGATCATCAAACTACTCTCAAAAATATATAAGTGAAGTTCATATTGCATTCTACAATGAATATAGAGAGACCAATATCCAAGCTCAAAGTACATAAGTGAAGCACACGAAGCATTCTATAAATCCACACTCAAAAGATTTAAGTGAAGCGCATGAAGCGTTCTATAAAGCCATACTCAAAAGATTTAAGTGAAGCGCATGAAGCATTCTATAAATAAGCCAAGGATTATCTCATACAAGCATGGTGCATAAAAGAAAAAGGAAAAATAAAAACAAAAGATGCTCCAAGAATAGCACATGTGAACGATTAAAAACTTATGATCATCATAGGCTAACCGATAATTATTGACGAAGAGAGGTGGGATGCGAAGCATCCCCAAGCTTAGATGCTTGAGACTTCTAGAAATATTACCTTGGGGAGCCTTGGGCATCCCGAAGCTTGAGCTTTTGTATCTCGTTTAATCCTCTCATATCCCGGTTTCACCTAAGTCTCAAAAAATTCATCCATATAAAACTTGAAAAGAATTCGTGAGCTAGGTTAGTACACATAAGAATAAATCAACACTTCATGTCCTGCCAAGACAAGTTGCATAATAATTTTCAAACATTAGGTACTGTATACTATCATTTCCACAATTTATATCTACCAATATAAGCCATGAAAACTCTACGATAAGTAGATAACAGAACTATGACAGCAATCTGTCCAGACAGAACAGTCTGTAACAATTCATTTATAAAGTGTACTTATGTAACTCAAAAAATTCTAAAAATTTAGGACAAGCTAAATAATTTGTATGCAATTACTGTGTAAGAAATTCAGAAACTTTTCACGTACCAGTAAAATACGAAAATTCAAACACTGTAGCAATTTTTTTTATTTTTACACAGTCACGCATCAAACATGCAATTGAGACATCTTAAGGCAATTCTTGGAAATTTTTATTGAAAAACATGATTACTGATAACATATAACAGAGGAAATCAAAATAAAATGATGATCCAAGCAAAACAAATGTTATGTGATGAATAAAAATATAGCTCCAAGTAAGGTATACCGATAGTGTTGAAGACGAAAGGGGGGATGCCTTCCGGGGCATCCCCAAGCTTGGACGCTTGAGTCTTCCTTGTATATTACCTTGGGGGTGCCTTGGGAATCCCCAATCTTAGGGTTCTGACACTCCTTATTCTCCTCATATAGGTATCTCACGCAAAACTTGAAAACTTCAATCACACAAAACTCAACAAAACCTTCGTGAGATCCGTTAGTATAGTAAACATATCAATACTTTAGGTACTATTATAAATTAATTCTTATTTTATTATTGCATAAGTTACTGTATTATAACTTCTCCATGGATTATACCCCCATATACAATCCATAGCATCATCAAAACAAGTAAACTATGCAAGCAAAAACAGAATCTGTCTAAAACAGAACAATATATAAAAATCTGTGAAAAACCTATACTTCTGTAATTCTAAAAATTCTGAAATATTAGGAAATCCTGAAGAATTTGCATATAAATACTGTGTAAAAAATTCATATCAAAAAGACGTTCCAGTAAAATCATAGAAATTCTGCATTGAACGCTAAAGTTTCTGTTTTTGCACCGTATCAATTCTACTCAGCTTGTGAGTCATCCCAAAGGCTTTACTTGGCACAAACACTAATTTTAACATAAAAACACAATCATTACAGTGGAAATAATCATTTTATCCCACACAAACAGAAATTAAAAAAGCAAAAAAAATAAAGATAACTATTTGGTTGCCTCCCAACTAGCGCAATTGTTTTACTCCCCTAGCTAGGTATGATGATTTCCATGAAGCTCACATAAGAAAGTAGATGAAACATGCAAAAGTGCATAATGCACATTATTTTTATGGTACAGTGGTATGTACAAGGATATAATTATTTTTATGAGAAATTTCCATGAAAAATTCTACATTGTTTTCATGAGCATGAACACAAATGTTCAAGGTCGACCCTCACTTCTTCAATGCATAACTTTCCAATCACTTCTCTAAGTAAAATTTTGTGTTTTTATTTTTTTATTTTTTTGTTTATTTCACCCACAACTAAAGAAAGAAACAAAAAAACATAAAAAAGGAAAACAAAATCTACTTAGTGATAGAAGCAAACAAGCATACACGAAAATATTAACCCCACGCTATTGCTCCACGGCAACGGCGCCAGAAAAAGGTCTTGATAATCCCCAAGTGCAAGGAATGATCGTAGCACTTTCCAAAGATGGAAGTGATAAGTATGAAGTGTAAAACCCACAAGGAGCTAAAGGTAAGATCAATATTCTCTCAAGTCCTATCTGCCACTGATACGACTCTACGTACACTGAACGTTTGCTTCTATCTAGTAACGAGAAATAAAACTGCATTGTGGGTATAAAGAGGATAGCTTTGCATGATATTGGAGAACAAGAATTATGAAAATAGTTGCTTCCTAAAAAAAGTTAGAATATATTACAGTATATTACAAATAGCGAGTGTGGAATAATCATGGTATGGTGTTCGGAATCATCCTAGGCAATTGATAACAAGATCGGTAATCATTCTTGCAATTTTATATGAGGGAGAGGCATGAGCTAACATACTTTCGTACTTGGATCATATGAACTTATGATTGGATCTCTAGCAAGCATCCTCAACTACTAGAAATCATTAAGGTAAACCCAACCGTAGCATTTAACATCAAGTCCCCTTTACTCCCATACGCAACAATCCCCTTACCCGGTTGTAAGCTTCTGTCACTCTAGCCCCCCACTGTAAGCGAATCATGAACGTATTGCAACACCCTACAGTGATATTTCCCTCACGTGTGCACAACACGAAGGGCACCATAGGACAGCACCAAAATTAAACATACACTCAAACCAATCAAGATCATCAATCAACCCAAAGGACAACATAAATCTACTCGAACATCATAGGATGGCAACACATCATTGATTAATAATATGTGGCATGAAACACCATGTTCAAGTAGGGGATTACAACAGGGTGTGGGAGAGTGGACCGCTGAAAAGAGATGAGGGAGGTGATGATAACGGTGATGTTAATGAAGACGATCACTGCGGCGATGGTTCCCCCTGCGTCACTCCGACGCCACCGGAAGAGAGGGGGAGAGAGTATCCCCCCTTAGGATTCCTCCTCCATGGCCTCTCCCAAGATGGGGAGAGGTTCTGCCCTATGGTCCTTGGCCTCCATGGCTCCCGAAGGGGCGAGAGCCCCTCCGAGATTGGATCTCTCTCTCTCTCTCTTTTTCTCTCCTGTTTTCGCTGCTGTTTTCTGGCCCTTCACCGTTTCTTAAATATCCGGAGATCCGTAACTCCGATTGGGCGGAAATTTTGAGGGTCTTTTTATCGGAAAAATATATTTCTTGCGGAGAAAGAAGGGCCCTAACCGACCTAAGGGGGAGGCACAATCTATCAGGGCGCGGCCACCCCCCTGGCCGCTCCCTATTGTCTTGTGCCTCCCTCAGGCACCATGTTGCGTTGATTCTTCTTCCCAAAATTCACATATATTCCAAAAAAAATCTCCGTAAATTTTTACCGCGTTTGGACTTTGTTTGATATGGAATTTATGCGAAACAAAAAACACACAAAAAAACAGGAACTGACACTAGGCACTGGGTAAGTAAGTTAGTCTCTAAAAATAATATAAAATGTTGCCAAAAGTATAAAGTTGTAGAATATTGGCATGAATACTTCATAAATTATCGATACGTTGGAGACGTATCAGGTAGCACATCACATACGGTTATGTTACGGGAACCATGTCTCACGCACGTTGTCATCTCACACTATTTGGTGTGGAAAGCATGAGCCGTATACAACAAAGTGCGATAAGCAGTTCCCCGACGTTATCAGATCCCCAAAGTTTCCCCATCTCCCCCAAATCCCTAGATAGCCTCCAAACCACTAGCCCCCAAATTCGCTCGCGTGGCGCTGACCTTGGGGGAATGCAGACGAGTGGTGCTGATAGTTTTGGTGCACCTGGTCCGTTTCGTACAGTCGCTCTTGGTAGCGCCATTGGCGGTGCCACCACGATGGTGGTCACTGCCGAGCACTTGTCTAAGGTCATCAGGAGGCTGGTGTACTACGGATCCGAATCGTCTTGTGAGGTCCCAATAATTCCTCATCTTTTTAGCATGTACAAAGCAAGCAGCTCACTCAATCCGTCCTGAATTGGACCCCTCTCTTAGGAAAGCTATCAAGTGCCAAATCCAGAGTATGACTCCAGTAGACTCCCGCAACATGAGTTTGAATCCGGGTTTTGCGCCATCGAGAAGTACCAAAAGCTTAGTTGTGTGCACGGACACACTCCCGCTCGATGTGTATGCACGGAGGGATTTGACATTGGCAGACGGTTTCACGGTTGCCCCTTAGAGGTTAGTGCTAAGTTAATCCTTTAAGTTCAGTTAATGCCCCCACTCATCCTGAATATTTAACATTCGCAGGGATATGAGGCTTGTGCCTTTGTTAACTGGTTGGGTGATGAATTGCATGACAGGGCTCGGAGTGTTATCACCAAGCTTGCAGAAGATAACGTAAAGCTGAGGAAGAAACTGACGATCTGGAGTGTACAATCACTACGATGAAGCAATAAAGAATCAATCACACGCAACATATGAAAACAAGAGACAAGAAGGAACTAGCATGTGTAGTTGTATTTATCGCATTAGGCAAATTCTATGTGCTGTTTGCAATGATGATTAGGGGTTTCATTTGATTATTAATGGCTACATCAATAAGAATAGTTCATCTAGTGCTTACCAACTATCCTATGTTAAATGCTTGTTTCACATCCGTTGTGTTTCATATAAGCGTGTGGGTAGTTAAACAATGCATCTAGCAAGCTGTGTGAATTGCTAAAATGTACCATGTGAAACAGTTGGCATATTTCACACATTTGGACGCTCCAACTCGTGTGCGTAATTATCACATTGAGAACCGCACAATAGCGGGAATTTAGAGCGACGGGGTACACATTTTGCAGTTGATTATATCGGAATTCTAACCGCCTACCAAGGCGCCAATATAATCCATCAATCCCCCACTTCAATTGTCATTCCTTTTTTATTCACACCACGAATTAGTCGCCCCCATATTAATCATCCCAGCCGGCCGCGCTACTCTTACACATACTCTGCAATCTAGCTTTCTCGCCGTTTGTTTACGTAGCACAACCATGTCGAGCAACAGTGAGGATGACAGTTCTGCCAGTCTGGCGCGCGATCTGGGGTCAACCTCAGAATCATCGCGCATGTCTTCCATGAGTCCAACGTCGAGCCCTGACCTCCATTTTATCCGGCTCATGGAAGGGACGCCGTCGCCCGAGTCATCGGACGACAACCAGACGAACAAGGAGGCGCCAAAGGATGAAGAAGACGACGACGATGAGGAAGAGGAGGAATGGTCGAACAAGGAGGCCGAGGACACAGACAAGGACATCAACGATGATGGTGATGACGACGAGGACATCAATGACGATGGTGAGGACGATGGCGATGAAAAGCCAGCGGTCAGCGGCAAGAAGCGTCCACGCCAAGACGATGCCGCGTGGCCATACAACAACAACAAGAAGTAAAACAGACTGTACTCGTTAGCTCTGTTGTCGTTTGCTCATATTTATTCCTTAACTCTCTTTCCCCTGTCAATCTCATCGTGGTTAAGAACACAGATTCAATGGTGATCATTCACAATATCACAAACAGTTGGTTTCTTGAATCGTGTGCCCTGTCAAGCACACAATTCAAAACAACAACTCGTATGTGTTGTCCAGAATTATAGCACACAATTATGATTACTGAACTGTTTGCAGCGTATCACACACACCTTGTTACACCAAACCGTTTGTGTTCTTCCGTATCATCGCAAACAGTTCATCTGAGTGACCTGTATGCCTTCTACAACACACATCCGGATCGATGTAACCATTTGCGTTATATTGGATCTTCGCAAATAGTTTTACACTTTGAACTGTATGCCATACATCACACACATTCATGTTTGCTTAACCGTTTGTGCCATTTTGCCTCATCACAAACAGTTCATAAAATTCAACTGTATGCCACGTATCGCACACGCACCTCTTATCTGAACCGTGGTTGATGGAAATGCCATCGCACACAGTTCGTTTTATTGGTGACGGAGCTAGAACTATACCGTTTGCGATTCGTGCATCGCACACAGTTTCGTCGAAGGGTCTCTCATACAAGTGTCGTCTTAGGACCTTCCTGCAGTAGTGTCATGGTCTAGCAAATATTGTTCCAAAGGATCTATAGGGGGTACAACAATAGAAACAAGACCAATTATTTCATCCTTACTAGATGGCTCAATAGTATGGGGTTGTCTATCAAACTTAGAGAAATTGATCTCATAAGATACATCACCAAAATTAACTTTAACCTTTTCTTTGTCACAATCAATTTCAACATTAACAATATTGAGGGAAGGTCCACCAAATATAATGGGACACAAATCATCTTCTGGTGATCCAAGTATTAAGAAATCAGTAGGCTATTTGATCTTACCACACAAGACTTCAACATCTCGGACAATCCCAAGGGGTGAAATAGTATCCCTATTTGCAAGCATAATACTAACATCAATGTCTTCCATCTCAGTGGGTGCAATATCATTCATAACTTCTTGATATAAAGAGAAAGGAATAGCGCTAATATTCGCACCCATATCACATAAACCATGATAACGATGTTCTCCTATCTTAACAGAAATAACAAGCATGCCAACAATAGGTTTGCCTTTATCCAATTTATCTTGTTCATTGCAAGCATGTTTAGCAATTCTGGTGGCTTCTTTGCAGAAATAAATAACATACCCATAAATATCATCAGCTAAAAGATCTCTAACCATTGCAATAGGAGTTTCTACTTTAAATTGTTCAAACGATTTAAGTGTTCTTAAATTACTCTTATGAACCACAAATGTAGATTTAGCATGTTCCCTTATCCTAACTAGAAAAGGAGGTTTCTCGATATAAGTAGTAGGGACAACTGGGTTTGCAACATAAGTAATTGTTTCAGTTTCAACGATGGGTAGTTCTTCACAAATAATTTCAATAGGTGGATGGTATTTAAACCACTTCTCCATAGGAAGATCAATATGAGTAGCAAAAGATTCACAAAATGTAGCCACTATCTCAGAGTCAAGTGCATATTTTGTACTAAGCTTATGAAAAACATTTGTTTGTTCAAAAGACTTAACGCAATCAAATTCA
This sequence comes from Elymus sibiricus, assembly GCA_039707655.1. Taxonomy (NCBI): domain Eukaryota; kingdom Viridiplantae; phylum Streptophyta; class Magnoliopsida; order Poales; family Poaceae; genus Elymus; species Elymus sibiricus. The sequence goes on along the minus strand of CM077671.1, from coordinate 120,806,398 downwards.
ATACTCATACCTCACTTATTACCTTCATCAGTCTCTCAGTCTTCCGAGTTGCGTTTAATTATTTCAATAAGGTCCCATTGAAATTCAATTCTTTTCTTCAGAAAAGAACCAAGAGAAGAAGTGTCAAGCATTACTTTGTTGTCTTTACAAAGCCGAGCATAAAAGTTTTCAATAATCATTCTTCTCGAAAGCTCATGATTGGGGCATGTATGTAGCATTTATTTAAGTCTCCCCCAAGCTTGAGCGATGCTTTCTCCTTCACGAGGCCAAAAATTATATATATAGTTTTGATCACGATGAACCAAGTGCATAGGATAAAATTTCGTAGTTCCAGTTCAATCAGTTTCAGTCCCATGTTCCAGATTCATCTAATAGCATGTACCATGCCAATGCTTTTCCCCCAAAGATAAAGGGAATACATTCTTCTTAACTCCATCTTCGGATAAACCTGCAAGCTTGAACAATCCACAAACTTCGTCTATATAGATTAGGTGCATACCAGGGTGTACTGTTCCATCTCCCGCATAAGGATTAGCTAGCATCTTCCATAAAATACTCAAAGGAATCTCATAATAAATATTTTCAGTTGGTTGGGGAGTGGCTCTTGCCACTTCTGGTCGAGGTGAAGACACCTCGGACAAGCCTCTCAAAGGATTACTTTCCATAGTAACAAGTAAAGATAAATTTTAACATTCAGAATAAATGTTCCGTTACCAAAGGCGCTTCACTCCCCGACGACGGTGCCCTGATGACCCACAAGTATAGAAGATGAATCATAGTCCTTTTGATAAGTTAGAGTATCAAACACAACGAGGAGCAGAAGGAAATGATAAGCGGTTCTCAGTAAGGTATTCTCTGCAAGTTCTGAATGTAATGATAAAGTGTTGTTTGATAGCAAGATAATTCATAGCAAGTGATAAGTAACAATAGGTACAAGGTGTAGGAAGGTAGCCCAATCATCATTATGAAAGGACAGGCCAAAAGTATTTCTTATAATGAGCAAATCGTTCTCGAGGACACATGGGCATTCTGCTTAGTCATGCCTATCATGTTTTAGTTGGTTCACGTTCACTACTTTGATAGATTGTAATGTGGGTGGATCGGTGCTAAGCTGATGTTTTTACTTAAACAAACAACCTACTTATGATTACCCCCTTTCTCAAGCATCCGCAACTACGCACGAAGAATTAAGCTAAATCTAACCATTGCATGAAACATATGGATCCAAATCAGCCCCTTACGGAATAGTACATAAACTAGGATTTAAGCTTCTGTCACTATCGCAACCCATCATCTACTTCCTATTCCACAATGATTTACCCTAGACCCAAATATGGTGAAGTGTCATGTTGTCGACGTTCACACGACACCACTAGAGGAAACACAACATACATGTCATCAAAATATTGAACGAATATCAACTTCACATGATAGTTTATAACAAGACTTCTCCCATGTCCTCAAGAAAAAAAAGTAACTACTCACACATCATATCCATGTTCAAGATCAGAGGTGTATTGAAAATTCTTAAGGATGTGAACATATAATATTCCACCAAATAAACCAACAAGCATCAACTACAAGATGTAATCAACACTACTAGCAACCCACAGGTACTAATCTGAGGTTTTGAGACAAAGATTGAATGCAAGAGATTAACTAGGATTTGAGATGAGATGGTGCTGGTGAAGATGCTGATGGAGATGAGTCATCCCACGATGGAGGTAGCGTTGGTGATGATGAAGGCTTCGATTTCCCCCTCCCGGAGGGAAGTATCCCCGATGGAATCGCTACCCCGGAGAGCAAAAGTGGTCCTGCCCAGGTTCCACCTCGAGGTGGCGGCGCTTCGTCCTAAAAACGTTCTCTTGTTTATTTTCCTAGGGAAAATGGCACCATATAGGAGGAGAGGGGGCCCTAGAGGCCTGCTGGTGGGCCCACAAGCTCACATGGTGAGCCCATAGGGGGCGCCACCTATGCTTGTGGCCCACTGGTGGCTCCCCTCCCGAAAATTCTTCTTCTAGTATTTTTTATTAATTCCGAAATAATTCTTCGTAAATTTTTTTGGTTATTTGGAGCTCCAGAGAATATCCAACTCTGCTGTAGCTTTTTTAGGTCCATAATTCCAGCTGTCTGTACTTTCCCTCTTCATGTAAATCTTGCATAATAAGGGAAAAAATCCATTAGAATTGCATTATAAAGTGTAATAATGACCCAAAACATTATAAATAACAGTACGAAAACATGATGCAAAATGGATGTATTACGCCACTGTCCACGACGTGGTTGCCCAAAGGAGCCGAAAAGGTGCAGACCTTGGAGGAGACGGTCACCGAGTCGGCGAAGAGGATTGCCAAGAGAAGAAGGAGGCGGAGAAAAAATAAGCCGCTGAGGTCACCGCCCTAGCTGACGTCGCTAAGCGCCAGGCTGCTGTTGCGGAGAACGACATCCTCGACACCAAGACCAGGCAACAAGGCCTTCCCATCATAAGATGTTCGAGATACATGAATGAACTATCGCCGAGACGTGATCATCTTGTATAATGATAACCCACAAGTATAGGGTATCGCAACAGTCTTCGAGGGTAGTATTTCACCCAAATTTATTGATTCGACACAAGGGGAGCCAAAGAAAATTTATTGGTCTTAGCAGTTGAGTTGTCAATTCAACCACACCTGGAATTTCTTTCTGCAATGAAGTTTTTAGTAGCACAGTAACGAAAGCAATAGGAACAGTAAAAAGTAGTAGATTGTATTGATTGTAGCAACAACAGTAACGGAAATAACTTAACGGAAATCAATATGCGAAAAGCGTAGGCCTTGGATCAGTGATGGATAATTGATTTGGATGACATTCATCATGTATCAGTTACACACTAGAGCGACACATAACTAGCTCCAATTCATCAATATAATGTAAGCATGTATTCCGTATATAGTCATACGTGCTTATAGTAAGAACTTGCATGACATCTTTTGTCTTACCCTCTCATGGAAGTGGGGTCCACAGGGAAACTAAGGGATATTAAGGCCTCCTTTTAATAGAGAACCAAAACAAAGCATTAACACATGCATGGTGAATACATGAACTCCTCAAACTAAGGTCATCGCCGGAGGTGATCCAAACTATTGTCACTCTGGGGCCTACGGATCATAACACATAATAGGTGCATCCAACTTGCAAGATAGGATCCAAAACACGCTCATATTTGTGAAAACATAATAGGTTCAAATCTGAAATCATGGCACTCGGGCCCTAGTGACAAGCATTAAGCATAGCAAAGTCATAGTAACATCAGTCTCAGAACATGGTGGATACTAGGGATCAAGCTCAATCAAAATAACCCGATTACATGACAAATCTCATCCAATACCATCACTGTCCAGCAAGCCTACAAAGGAATTACTCACTCCCAGTGGTGAGCATCATGGAATTGTTGATGGAGAAGGGTTGGTGATGACGATGGCGACGAATTCCCCCCAAACGGACTCCAGATCAGCCCCCCATGGAAGAACAGGAGATGATGGCGGGTCCGTCTCGTAGATCATGATCAAAACTTCTCTCTTATTTTTTTCTCGGAGAATAGGAATTTATAGGCTTGAGACTAGAGTCAGCGGAGCCACGTGAGCCCCACAAGGTAACAAGGCGCGCCCAGGGGGTGGGCGTGCCCTGCTGCCTTGTGAGCAACTGGTGGACCCCCTCCGGTGGATCTTCGCTCCAATATTTTTTTATATTCCATTCAAAATCTCCAAAAAGTTTCGTCCAATTCTAAGAACTTTTATTTCTGCACAAAAACAACACCATGGTAGTTCTGCTGAAAACAGCGTCAGTCCGGATTAGTTCCATTCAAATCATGCAAATTAGAGTCCAAAAACAAGAGCAAACATGTTTGGAAAAGTAGATACGTTGGACACGTATCATATGCCGACATGTGTGCCGTCATGAACTACTATCGAGATGCATGAACTATGGTCGAGAGGAATTTTTTGTATGACGGCAGGTATGACAACATGGACTGTGGCCAAGAGGCATTCATTTTGTATGATGGCACGACGCTGGCATGAATTCTAGCTTTCATTTTCTCAAATATGTTTCTTGTTAAAAAAATCGGTCAGGCAAACCAAATGGGTCGACCTGTTAGGCGCACTAGAAATACTAGCGCGGGGCGAGGGCGGGCACCTCTACAACCGACATAAACGGGCGTGGCCGACCCAAACGAAAAAAAGTGGATGTTTGTGTTGGCCGGTTGAAGTTGGTCTAGCGGACTATGATTTGATTTCTGGGGTAACGAGGCATACCTCCTCTGCTGTTTGCACCGAAGCAAGTGCATTTCTGACAAGTCTTTATAACAGACTACATGCCTGTTTGATTCATAGGATTTTGAATACACATGAATAAAACGTATAGAATTAAGGTACATTCTCACTTGAATCCTATATTGTTATCAAGAAGTTTTTGATGCCATAGAAAAGATGAAAAATGTAATAAGAGGTTGAAGTGGATGTTAGATTTCCTATAAAATGTAATACAAAAGATTTCATAGGAAAAATTCATATGAGATCCAATCCTATGAATCATAGGATCAATGTAGGAAAAAAATTCTAAGGATGTCAATACTCCAAAAATCCTATATAATTCTTTTGGAATCAAAGGAGCCCTAGGTATGTGCACGTGTGACTCCACAAGGGGCAAATATTCATTAACACAATAAGACAATCATATGGGACAAATCCTGATACAAAATAAATATACAAAACTAATATTATGTTTTGGTTATATAAAGTGTATCAGGATTTACCATAAGAAAAGATTTATTTATGGACCATGAGTTTATTTCAATATATCGTAGATTGATCTGGTTTATGGGGTTACCAAGATTGGTTTGCTAAAAGCCAGGAAGGATGACCCACACGTATAGGGGATCTATCATAGTCTTTCGATAAGTAAAAGTGCATAACCCAACAAGGAGCAGAAGGAATTTCCAAGTAGTTTCCAGTGAGGTTTCACTGTAAATGATGCAAAGATAATTTGATATATAGTGTGATAGCAAGATAATTCGTAGAAGGTAAATAGTAACAAAAGTAATATAGTGCAGTGCTACTAGTGAGCTGCGTTGCGATTTTCCCCAAAGAGGAGAGGAGATGAAACACAATAGAGATAAGTATTTCCCTCAGTGAGAACCCAGGTTATCGAACCAATAAGAGAACCAAGCAAACTCCTTTCAACATTACCTACACACACAAAACAAAACACTTGCACCCAACGCGGGCAAGAGGGTTGTCAAGCCCCTTGAACTCGTTACTTGCAAGGGTTAAATCTTGATAGAGGCAGATGATATAAAGGTAAAACAAAATAACAGTAAACAAATTGCAACAAAGTATTTCAAGGGTTTTAGTATTTATTATTAAGTAGAACCGGGGGCCATAGTTTTAGCTAGAGGCTTATTTCTTGAACATAGCATACGGTGGGTAGACAAATTATTGTTGGGCAATTGACAGAATTACACATAGTTATGACATGTTATTCACGACAATGATCATGTATATAGGCATCACGTCCATAAACAAGTAGACCAAAACGATTCTGCATCTACTACTATTACTCCACCAATCGACCGACTCATGCCTGCATCTATGGTATTGAATTCATAACAAACAGAGTAATGCTTGGAGCAAGATGACATGATGTAGACAAGATAAGACAAGCAATATGTTCAGATCCCATCGTTTTATCCTTAATGGCAACAATACAAATACGTGTCTTATCCCTTTCTATCATTGGGATATAGAGCACCGCAATATTGATCCCATTACAATGCACCACTCCTGCATTCCCGCTGAAGATAAATCAATCTAGTTGGCCAAACCAAACTGATAGATCGGAGAGAAATACGAAGCTATAATAATCATGCATAGTAGAATTTAGAGAATACTTAGTTACTTTCAATGAATAATCTGATCATAAACCCACAATTCATCGAATCCCAACAAACACACCGCAAAAGAAGATTACATCGGATAGATCAACGCGATGATCGCGGTGAACATGGTATTGAAGACCAAAGATAGAGAGAAAGCCATCTAGGTACTAGCCATGGACCCATAGGTCTGTAGTTACTCACACATCATCATGGAGGCAGCAAGGTTGATGAAGAAGGCCTCCGTGACCGATTCCCCCTCCGGCAGGGTACCGGAAAATGTCTCTAACGGGCTCCTGTCGGAACGGAGACTTGCGGCAGCGGAAAAAGTGTTTCAGGTGGCTCTCTATTAATGGAGACTTGTTGGTTTCCTAATTTTAGAGAATTTATGGAGGTGGAATTAGGTCAGATGGAGCCACGAGGGGCCTACAAGGTAACAAGGCGCGCCTACCCCCTGGGAACTCCTTGTTGCCTTATTGTCTCCTTGTATCACTTCCCAACTCCTCCCGAAGCTTCCAGGGTCTCTTTTGTCCAAAAAAATCATCAAAAGTTTTGTAGCATTTGGACTTCGTTTGGTACTGATTTCCTCGAAAACCAAAAACATGCAAAAAACAGCGACTGGCACTAGGCACTGGGTTAATAGGTTAGTTCCCAAAAATGATATAAAATAGCATATAATTGCATATAAAATTTCCTAGATTGATAATATAATAGCATGGAACAATAAAAAATTATAGATACGTTGGAGATGTATCAGCATCCCCAAGCTTAATTCCTACTCGTCCTTGAGTAGGTAAATGATAAAAACAGATTTTTGATGCGATATGCTACCCAACATGTAATCTCTTTTAGGTATGATCATTCAGAAATGATGAACTAATTGATATCAACATAATAATATCCATAAACATAAATAACATAATCATTACATTTCAAAAATACGATCCTTAAAGAATGTTATTCCTTACTCTTTTTATCATATCAAGCATGGCATGACTCCATCTTCACCGCATAAGTATAAATCATGAGCACCCCGGTGTCAAACTAGGCAACTGGATCGTACTTCTAACACGCTTCAGCATTTTCAACTTCATGCAATACATGAGCATGAACCATGGATATAGCACATGGGTGGAATAGAGTATGGTAGTAGATATCAAAAGAAGTCAAAGTGGAAAAAAAGTCTCGCATCAACTAGGCGGATTAACGGGCTATGGAGATGCCCATCAATCGATACAATGCGAGGAGTAGGGACTGCCATGCAACGGATGCACTAGATCTGTAAGTGTATGAAAGCTCAAGAGAAGCTAAGTGGGTGTGCATCTAACTTGCTTGCTCATGAAGACCTCGAGCATTTGAGGAAGCCCATCGTCGGAATATACAAGCCAAGTTCTATAATGTAAAATTTCCCACTAGCATATGAAAATGACAACTCAGGAGACTCTCTATATGAAGAACATGGTGCCACTTTGAGGCACAAGTGTGGTAAATGGATAGTAACACTGCCCCTTCTCTCTTTTCTCTCATTTTTTACATGGTGGGCTTTTCTCTTTTTTTCTGCCTCCCCCATTTCTTTTATTTTATTTTATTTATTTGTCCGGAGTATCATCCCGACTTGTGGGGGAAATCATAGTATCCATCATCCTTTCCTCACTGGGACAGTGCTCTAATAATGATGACCATCACACTTTTATTTACTTACAACTCAATATTACAACTCAACGTAGAACAACATGACTATATGTATGCCACTGATAGTGTACCAGGATGTGCAATGATCTAGCGTAACATGTAGACAATAATGAACGGTGGCTTTGCCACAAATACTATGTTAGCTATTTGATCATGCAAAGCAATATGATGATGAACACACAATCATGTGACGGAACGGTGGAAGTTGCATGGCAATATATCTCAGAATGGCTATGGAAATGCCATAATAGGTAGGTATGGTGGCTGTTTTGAGGAAGATATGAGGAGGCTTATGTGATAGAGCGTATCATATCACGAGGTTTGGATGCACCAGCAAAGGTTGCATCGACTCTCAAGGTGAGAATGGGCAATGCACGATACCGAAGAGGCTAGCAAATTACGGGAAGGTGAGAGTGCGTATATCCATGGATTCACATTAGCCATCAAGAACTCATATAATTATTGGCCTTATTAGATCTCTCTAAGCAAATTACTACCGCATGCCCCTAGGGAGGAGGTTGGTAGGAGTTAACCATCGCACTCCCCCGATTCGAATAACACGATAGGATTTCATTTCAGACATAAAAATGCTCACACATCATCACCATGCCATAGTTAATAATTGGATGAATAACAAATAGCAAGCTTTAAATACCGATATTTCTACTAACCAATGATCATGTACTCATGCCCTTTCATATTACTACATCAATATAATCAACATATGTTACTTCTTTAGGGAGCTACATGAAAGCTTTTATGATATCCTCCTTGAATACCTATCTTTTTTGGACTAGTCTTATAACACGTGCCCATTACCATTCCTATTTCTTATACTCACAAAAAGATTTAAGTGAAGCATGAGAGTTTAATTATTTATGTAAAATCTGAACGTCGTCGTGCTCTAAAAGATATAAGTGAAGCACTAGAGCAACTGCCTAGCTCAAAAGATATAAGTGAAGCATATAGAGTATTCCAACACATTATAATGACCGTGTGTCTCTCTCAAATATGTGTGTCCAGAAAAAAAGGATTTTCGCAAACTAAAGGAGAAACAAAATATAATACACGATGCTCCAAGCAAAACACATATCATGTGATGAATAAAATATAGCTCCAAGTGACATACCGATAGATTGTAGACGAAAGAGGGGATGCCTTCCGGGGCATCCCCAGGCTTACACGCTTGGGTCTGCCTTGAGTATTACCTTAGGGTGCCTTGGTCATCCCCAAGCTTAGGGTCTTGTCGCTCCTTATTCCTTCGTCCATCATTGTTTCACCCAAAACTTGAAAACTTCAACACGCAAAACTCGACAAAATCTCGTGAGATCCGTTAGTATAGTAGACATAATAAATACTTTAGGTAATATAATAAATTCATTCATATTTAATTATTACATAATAGGTACTACATTTTAACTTCTCCATGGCTTATACCCCCAATACAATCCATAGCATCATCAACAAGCAAACTACAAAAGAGAATCTGTCTAAAACAGAACAGGTTGTAGTGATCTGTACTAAAACCATACTTCTGTAACTCTAAAAAATTCTGAAAAAGTAGGAAAGCCCGGGAAATTTGTATACCAATACTTTGCAAAAAAATCGTATCAAAAAGACATACCAGTAAAATCAGAGAAATTCTGCACTGGACGTAAAAGTTTCTGTTTTTGCACAACATCAATTCTACTATCTTCCAAATCATCCCAAAGGCTTTACTTGGCACAAAAACTAATTAAAACATAAAAACACAATCATTACAGTAGCAATAATCATGTCAACACACCAAAACAAAAAGTAAAACTTCTTTTAGTACTCTCATTATTTGGTGAAGTTGGATGATCAAAGACTTCCGCTCTAGCGGCGGAAGCATCACTAATATCTTCAAATTCAGACATGAAAGCAACTTCAAGCAAAGCAAGCGGAAAAGCAAACTAGATAACTAGGCAAACAAGCAAATAGATTTTATTTTTATTTTTATATAAAGAAAAATATAACAAAAAATAAAAAGTAGAAGAAGTGAAAGATAATTTATGTGTAGGGACCTGACGAGAGTTTGATGATATATCCCCGGCAACGACGCCTGAAATTCTTCCTGCTACTTGTGAGCTGCGTTAGAATTTTCCCCGAAGAGGAGAGGAGATGCAGCACAACTGATATAAGTATTTATCTCAGTGAGAACCAAGGTTATCAAACCAATAGGATAACCAAGCAAACTCCTTTCAACAGCACCTACACACACAAAACCAAACACTTGCACCCAACGCGGGTAAGAGGATTGTCAAGCCCCTTGAACTCGTTACTTGCAAGGATTAAATCTTGATAGAGATAGATGATATAAAGGTAAAATAAAATAACAGTAAATAAATTGCAGCAAAGTATTTTTAGGGTTTTAGTATTTATGATTAAGTAGACCCAGGGGCCATAGTTTTCGCTAGAGGCTTCTCTCTTGAACATAGCATATGGTGGGTAGACAAATTAGTGTTGGGCAATTAACAGAATTGCGCATATTTATGACATGTTATTCATGGAAATGATCATGTATATAGGCATCACATCCATAAGCTATAACAATCATGCATAATAGAATTCAGAGAAGACTTAATTACTTTCAATGAATAATCTGATCATAAACCCACAATTCATCGGATCCCAACAAACACACCACAAAAGAAGATTACATCGGATAGATCACTGCGAGGATCACGATGAACATGGTATTAAAGATCAAAGAGAGAGAGAAATACATCTAGGTACCAGCTATGGACCCGTAGGTCTGTAGTGGACTACTCACACATCATCATGGAGGCAGCAAGGTTGATGAAGAAGGCATCCGTGATCGATTCCCCCTCCGGTAGAGTATCGGAAAATGTCTCCAGATGGGATCCCATCGGAACAGAGACTTGCGACGGCGGAAAAAGTGTTTCGGGTGGCTCTCTGTTGGTTTCCCGATTTTAGAGAATCTATGGAGGTGGAATTAGGTCAGACAGAGCCACGAGGGTCCCACAAGGTAACAAGACGCGCCTACCTGTTGGAAATATGCCCTAGAGGCAATAATAAAATGGTTATTGCTATATTTCCTTGTTCATGATAAATGTTTATTATCCATGCTATTATTGTATTGATTGGAAACTCAAATGCATGCGTGGGTATATAGACAACAATGTGTCCCAAGTAAGCCTCTAATGGACTAGCTCGTCAATCAAAGATGGTTGTCATTTCCTAGCCATGGACAAGAGTTGTCATTTGATGATGAGATCACATCATTAGGAGAATGATGTGATGGACAAGACCCAAACTATGAACGTAGCAAATGATCGTGTCAGTTTATTGCTATTGTTTTCTGCATGTCAAGTATGTGTTCCTATGACCATGAGATCATGTAACTCACTGACACCGGAGGAGTACCTTGTGTGTATCAAATGTCACAACGTAACTAGGTGACTATAAAGATGCTCTACAGGTATCTCCGAGGGTGTCTGTTGAGTTGGCATGGATCAAGACTAGGATTTGTTACTCCGTGTGACGGAGAGGTATCTCAGGGCCCACTCAGTAATACAACATCACAATGAGCCATGCAAGCAAAGTGACTAAAGAGTTAGCCACGGGATCTTGTATTACGGAACGAGTAAAGAGACTTGCCGGTAACGAGATTGAACTAGGTATGGAGATACCGACGATCGAATCTCGGGCAAGTAACATACCGATAAACAAAGGGAACAACGTACGGGATTAACTGAATCCTTGACATAGAGGTTCAACCGATAAAGATCTTTGTAGAATATGTAGGAACCAATATGGGCATCCAGGTCCCGCTATTGGTTATTGACTGTAGAGGTGTCTCGGTCATGTCTACATAGTTCTCGGACCCGCAGGGTCTGCACAATTAACGTTCGGTGACGTTTTGGTATTATTGAGTTATGTATGTTGGTGACCGAAGGTTGTTCGGAGTCCCGGATGAGATCCCGGACGTCACAAGGAGCTCCGGAATGGTCCGGAGGTAAAGATTTATATATAGGAAAGTGGTATTTGGGTTCGGGAAAAGTTTCGGGTATTTCCGGTAGTGTACCGGGAGTGACGAATGGGTTCCGGGGGTCCACCGGGGGGGCCCACCCACCCCCGGGGGGGGGGGGCACATGGGCCCAAGAGGTGGCGCACCAGCCCCTGATGGGCAGGGCGGCCGACCCATGAGGGCCCATGCGCCCAAGAGGCAAAAAGGTGGAAGGGTGGGAGGAGTCCATATTGGAGTAGGACTCCTCCCTAGCCCACCTCCTAGTTGGAGGTGGACTCCACCTCCTTGGCCGGCGGCCAAGGCCCTAGGGGAAACCCTAGGGCGCCTCCTCCCACCCCTTCCTCCTATATATAGTGGAGGTTTGAGGGCAACCCAACACCTGACAAGCCACGTGCTGCCCTCTCCCCTCTAGATTGTCTTCCTCCTCTAGATTAGTTCGGTAGAGCTCGGCAAAGCCCTGCCGGATTAGTTCACCACCACCGCCACCATGCCGTTATGCTGCCGGAGAACTCATCTACCTCTCCGCCCTCCCTTGCTGGATCAAGGAGGCGGAGATCATCATCGAGCTGTACGTGTGCTGAACGCGGAGGTGCCGTCCGTTCGGCGCTAGATCGTGATTGGATCGCTGGACGGCTTGCGATTTGGATCGCGAAGACGTTCGACTACATCAACCGCGTTTCTTAATGCTTCCCGCTTAGCGATCTACAAGGGTATGTGGATCTGATCTCCCCTCTCGTAGATGCTCATCTCCATGGATAGATCTTGTGTGTGCGTAGGAATTTTTTTGTTTCCCATGCAACGTTCCCCAACAGTGGTATCAGAGCCAGGTTTGTGCGTAGATGAGATCACGAGTAGAACACAAAGGAGTTTGTGGGCGTTGATATTCAGATTGCTTCCCTCCTTAGTCTTTTCTTGATTCAGCGGTATTGTGGGATGAAGCGGCTCAGACCAACCTTACTCGTCCACGTACGAGAGACCGGTTCCATCGACTGACATGTAACTTTGTTGCATAAGATGGCTGGCGGGTGTCTGTCTCTCCCACTTTAGTTGAATCGGATTCGACAGAGGCGGTCCTTGTAGAAGGTGAAATAGCAACTTGTATATCACCGTTGTGGTTTTGCATAGGTAAGAATCGTTCTTGCTAGATACCCATAGCAGCCACGTAAAACATGCAACAACAAATTAGAGGACGTCTAACTTGTTTTTGCAGGGTATGATGTGATATGATATGGCCAGAAACATGATGAGATATATGTGATGTATGAGATGATCATGTTTTGTATAGATTATCATGACTTGCATGTCAATGAGTACGGCAACCGGCAGGAGCCATAGGGTTGTCTTTAATTTATTTTTGCCTTTTTTGCTTTACTTTATCGCTATGAGTTAGCAATAGTTATAGAAGCAATAGTTGGCGCGACAACCTCATGGCGGCACATTGATGGAGATCAAGATGATGGAGATCATGGTGTCATGCCGGTGCTTTCAAGATGGAGATCAAAAGCACAAGATCTTGGCCATATCATGCTACTTATGATTTGCATGTGATGTTAATCCTTTTAGGCACCTTTTTTTGCTTAGGACGACGGTAGCATTATAAGGTGATCCCTCACTAAAATTTCAAGATAAAATTGTGTTCTCCCCGAGTGTGCACCGTTGCGAAAGTTCGTCGTTTCGAGACACCACGTGATGATCGGGTGTGATAGACTCTACGTTCACATACAACGGGTGCAAGCCAGTGTTGCACATGCGGAACACTCAGGTTAAACTTGACGAGCCTAGCATGTACAGACATGGCCTCGGAACACAAGAGACCGAAAGGTCGAACATGAGTCATATAGTAGATATGATCAACATGGAGATGTTCACCATTGAAACCACCTCATCTCACGTGATGATCGGACTTGGGTTGGTAAATTTGGATCATGTAGCACTGGGATGACCGGAGGGATGTCAATTTGAGTGGGAGTTTTTAAGTAATATGATTAACTAAACTCATTATCGAACAATAGTCTAAGTTGTCTTTGCAAATTTTATGTTGTAGATCAATGGCTCGCGCAGTAGTTCCCCTGAATTTCAATGCGTTCCTAGAGAAAGCTAAGATGAAAGATGATGGAAGTAACTTTGTAGACTGGGCCCGTAATCTGAGGATTATCCTCATGGCTTCCCAAAGGTCTTATGTCCTTGATGCACCGCTCGGTGAGCCACCCGCTCTAGTGTCGTCTCCAGACGTCGCGAACGCTTGGCAGTCGCGTTCGGATGATTTACTCAGTAGTTCAGTGTGCTATGTTGTATGGCTTAGAGCCGGGACTTCAAAGGCATTTTGAACGTCATGGAGCATATGAGATGTTCCAGGAGTTGAAGTTTATCTTTGAAAAGAATGCCCGGATCGAGAGGTATGAGACCTCCGATAAGTTCTATGCTTGCAAGATGGAGGAGAACATGTCCATTAGTGAGCACATACTCAGAATGTCTGGGTATTCCAACCATCTGGCTGAGTTGGGAATTGCCCTCCCGCCGGAGGCGATCACTGACAGACTTCTTTAATCACTGCCACCTAGCTACAAGAGCTTTGTGTTGAACTATAACATGCGAGGGATGAACAAGTCAGTCGCCGAGCTATTTGCGATGCTGAAAGTCACCGAGTCTGAAATCCAGAAGGTGCATCAAGTGTTGATGGTCAATAAAACCACTAGTTTCAAGAAAAATGGCAAGGGCAAGAAGGGTAACTCCAAGAAGAGTGGCAAAGCAGTTGCCCCTCCCGTGAAGAAACCCAAGGCTGGACCCAAACCAGAAACTGAGTGCTTTCATTGCAAGGGTACTGGCCACTGGAAGCGGAAATGCCCCAAGTATCTGGCCGACAAGAAGGCGGCCAACACCAAACAAGGTATATATGATATACATGTTATTGATGTGTACCTTACCAACTCTCGTTGTAGTGCCTGGGTATTTGATACCGGTTTGGTTGCTCACATTTGCAACTCAAAACATGAACTGCGGAATAGACGGAGGCTGGCAAAGGACAAAGTGACGATGCGCGTGGGAAATGGTTCGATGGTTGATGTGATCGCTGTTGGCACGCTCGCTCTTCGATTACCATCGGGATTAGTGATGAACCTGAATAATTGTTATTTAGTGCCTACGTTAAGCATGAAAATTATATCTGGATCTTGTTTATTGCGAGACGGTTACTCATTTAAGTCAGAGAATAATGGTTGTTCTATTTATATGAGTAATGTCTTTTATGGTCATCCATCCATTGTGAGGGGTTTATTCTTGTTGAATCTCGATAGTGATGATACACATGTTCATAACATTGATGCCAAAAGATGTAGAGTTCATAATGATAGCACCACTTTCTTGTGGCACTGCCGCTTAGGTCATATTGGTGTAAAACGCATGAAGAAACTCCATGCTGATGGAATTTTGGAGTCACTTAATTTTGAATCACTTGACACATGTGAACCATGCCTCATGGGCAAGATGACTAAAACCCCGTTCTCTGGAACAATCCGTTCTCTGGAACAATCCATTCTCTGGAACAATGGAATGGGAAAGTGACTTGTTGGAGATCATACATACTGATGTGTGCGGTCCAATGAGCATTGAGGCGCGCGGTGGATATCGTTATTTTCTCACCTTCACCGATGACTTAAGTAGATATGGGTATATTTAGTTAATGAAACATAAGTCTGAAACGTTTGAAAAGTTCAAGCAATTTCAGAGTGAAGTTGAGAATCATCATAACAAGAAGATTAAATTCCTACGATCGGATCGAGGAGGAGAATATCTGAGTTATGAGTTTGGCAATCACTTAAGACAATGTGGAATTTTTTCACAGTTGATGCCACCTGGAACACCACAGCGTAATGGTGTGTCCGAACGTCGTAATCGAACCTTATTGGATATGGTGCGGTCTATGATGTCTCTTGCCGATTTGCCACTATCGTTTTGGGGTTATGAGTTAGAAACAGCTGCATTCACTTTAAATAGGACACCATCTAAATCCGTTGAGACGACGCTGTATGAACTATGGTTTGGCAAGAAACCAAAGTTATCGTTTCTTAAAGTTTGGGGATGCGATGCTTATGTCACAAAGCTTCAGCCTGAAAAGCTGGAACCCAAAGCGGAGAAATGCGTCTTCATAGGATACCCAAAAGAAACGGTTGGGTACACCTTCTATCTCAGATCCGAAGGCAAAGTGATTGTCGCTAAGAATGGGTCATTTCTCGAGAAAGAGTTTCTCTCGAAAGAATTGAGTGGGAGGAAGATAGAACTTGATGAGGTTGTTGAACCTTCACTTCAACCAGAGAGTAGCGCAGCGCAGAAAGATGTTTCTGTGGAGCCTACATCCGTTGGAGAGGAAGCTAATGATAGTGATCATGAAGCTTCGGATCAAGTTACTATCGAACCTCGTAGGTCGACAAGGGCACGTACTGCTCCTGAGTGGTACGGTAAACCTGTCTTAGAGGTCATGTTGTTGAACAACGATGAACCTACGAGCTATGGAGAAGCGATGGTGGGCCCGGATTCCGACAAATGGTTAGAGGCCATGAAATCCGTGATAGGATCCATGCACGAAAATAAAGTGTGGACTTTGGAAGTATTACCTGAAGGGCGAAAGGCCATTTAGAATAAATGGATCTTTAAGAGGAAGATGGACGTGGACGGTAATGTCACCGTCTATAAAGCTCGACTTGTGGCAAAGGGTTTTTCACAAGTTCAAGGAATTGACTATGATGAGACTTTCTCTCCCGTAGTGATGCTTAAGTCCGTCAGAATCATGTTAGCAATAGCTGCATTTTTCAATTATGAAATTTGGCAGATGGATGTCAAAACAGCGTTCCTTAACGGTTTCCTTGAGGAAGAGTTGTATATGATACAACCAGAAGGTTTTGTCGATCCAGAGAATGCTGATAAAGTTTGCAAGCTCCAGCGATCCATTTATGGACTGGTGCAGGCATCTCGGAGTTGGAATAAGTGCTTTGATGAGGTGATGAAAGCGTTTGGGTTTATACAAGTTTACGGAGAAGCTTGTATTTACAACAAAGTGAGTGGGAGCTCTATAGTGTTTCTATTTTTATATGTGGATGACATATTGCTGATTGGAAACAATATAGAAATTTTGGAAAGCGTGAAGGAATATTTGAACAAGAGTTTTTCAATGAAGGACCTAGGAGAAGCTGCTTTCATATTAGGCATCAAGATCTATAGAGATAGATCAAGACGCTTAATAGGACTTTCACAGAGCACATACCTTGATAAAGTTTTGAAGAAGTTCAAAATGGATCGGTCCAAGAAAGGGTTCTTGCCTGTATTGCAAGGTGTAAAATTGAGTAAGACTCAATGCCCAGTGACTTCAGAGGATAGAGAAAAGACCAGTGTCATCCCATATGCTTCTGCGATAGGCTCTATCATGTATGCAATGATGTGCACTAGACCAGACGTCAGCCTTGCCATAAGTATGGCCAGAAGGTTTCAAAGTAATCCAGGAGTGGATCACTGGACGACGATCAAGAATATCCTAAAGTACCTGAAAAGGACTAAGGAAATGTTTCTCTTTTATGGAGGTGATCAAGAGCTCATCGTAAAGGGTTACGTCGATGCAAGCTTTGACACTGATCCGAATGACTCTAAGTCTCAAACCGGATACGCATTTGTTGTCAATGGAGGAGCGGTAAGCTGGTGCAGTTCCAAGCAAAGCGTGGTAGCCGATTCTACATGCGAAGCGGAGTACATAGTTGTCTCAGAGGCGGCAAAGGAAGGTGTCTGGATGAAGCAGTTGATGACGGATCTTGGAGTAGTGCCCAGTGCACTAAACCCAATGACTCTGTTCTGTGACCACACTTGTGCCATTGCTCTAGCCAAGGAACCAAGGTTTCACAAGAGGACCAGACACATAAAGCGATGCTTCAACTCCATCCGCGATTACATCGAGGGAGGAGACATAAATATTTGCAAAGTACACATGGATCAGAATGTTGCAGATCCCTTGACTAAACCTCTTCCACGAGGGAAACATGATCAACACCAGAACTGTATGGGTGTCAGATTCATTACAATGTAAATCACATAGTGATCTGAGCTAGATTGTTGACTCTAGTGCAAGTGGGAGACTATTGGAAATATGCCCTAGAGGCAATAATAAAATGGTTATTATTATATTTCCTTGTTCATGATAAATGTTTATTATCCATGCTATTATTGTATTGATTGGAAACTCAAATGCATGTGTGGGTATATAGACAACAATGTGTCCCTAGTAAGCCTCTAATGGACTAGCTCATCAATCAAAGATGGCTGTGGTTTCCTAGCCATGGACAAGAGTTGTCATTTGATGATGAGATCACATCATTAGGAGAATGATGTGATGGACATGACCTAAACTATGAACGTAGCATATGATCGTGTCAGTTTATTGATATTGTTTTCTGCATGTCAAGTATGTGTTCCTATGACCATGAGATCATGTAACTCACTAACACCGGAGGAGTACCTTGTGTGTATCAAACGTCACAACGTAACTGGGTGACTATAAAGATGCTCTACAGGTATCTCCGAGGGTGTCTGTTGAGTTGGCATGGATCAAGACTGGGATTTGTTACTCCGTGTGACGGAGAGGTATCTCAGGGCCCACTCGGTAATACAACATCACAATGAGACTTGCAAGCAAAGTGACTAAAGAGTTAGCCACGGGATCTTGTATTACGGAACGAGTAAAGAGACTTGCCGGTAACGAGATTGAACTAGGTATGGAGATACTGACTATCGAATCTCAGGCAAGTAACATACCGATAAACAAAGGGAACAACATACGGGATTAACTGAATCCTTGACATAGAGGTTCAACCGATAAAGATCTTCGTAGAATATGTAGGAACCAATATGGGCATCCAGGACCCGCTATTGGTTATTGACCGTAGATGTGTCTCGGTCATGTCTACATAGTTCTTGAACCCGCAGGGTCTGCACACTTAATGTTCGGTGACGTTTCGATATTATTGAGTTATGTATGTTGGTGACCGAAGGTTTTTTGGAGTCTCGGATGAGATCCCGGATGTCACGAGGAGCTCCGAAATGGTCCGGAGGTAAAGATTTATATATAGGAAAGTGGTATTTGGGTTCCGGAAAAGTTTTGGGTATTTCCGGTAGTGTACCGGGAGTGACGAATGGGTTTCGGGGGTCCACCGGGGGGCCCACCCACCCCGGGGGGCACATGGGCCCAAGAGGTAAAAAGGTGGAAGGGTGGGAGGAGTCCATATTGGAGTAGGACTCCTCCCTAGCCCACCTCCTTGGCCGGCGGCCAAGGCCCTAGGGGAAACCATAGGGCGCCTCCTCCCACCCCTTCCTCCTATATATAGTGGAGGTTTGAGGGCAGCCCAACACCTGACAAGCCACGTGCTTCCCTCTCCCCTCTAGATTGTCTTCCTCCTCTAGATTAGTTCGGTAGAGCTCGGCAAAGCCCTGCCGGATTAGTTCACCACCACCGCCACCACGCCATTGTGCTGCCGGAGAACTCATCTACCTCTCCCCCTCCCTTGCTGGATCAAGCAGGCGGAGATCGTCATCGAGCTGTACGTGTGCTGAACGCGGATGTGCCGTCCGTTCGGCGCTAGATCGTGATTGGATCGCGGGACGGCTTGCGATTTGGATCGCGAAGACGTTCGACTACATCAACCGCGTTTCTTAACGCTTCCCGCTTAGCGATCTACAAGGGTATGTGGATCCGATCTCCCCTCTCGTAGATGCTCATCTCCATGGATAGATCTTGTGTGTGCGTAGGAAATTTTTTGTTTCCCATGCAATGTTCCCCAACACTACCCCCTGGGTGCGCCCTATTGCCTTGCCGTCTCCTCTTCTCGCTTACCGACTCCTCCTGAAGCTTCCAGGGTCTCTTTTGTCTAGAAAAAATCATCAAAAAGTTTCTTATCGTTTGGACTTCGTTTGGTACTGATTTCCTACAATACCAAAAACACGCAAAAAATAACAACTAGCACTAGGCACTGGGTTAATAGGTTAATTCCCAAAAATGATATAAAATAGCAGATAAAGTATCCTAGATTGATAATATAATAGCATGGAACAATGAAAAATTATAGATACATTGAAGACGTATCATGCAACAAGTGATGCAATCCTTATGTATGCTTAGGACAAGCCGGTGGTGTTTCTTACAATAGCTAAACACTCTTGACGACACATGGAACTCTCGTCAAGTTACTTTCACCATGATTCATTAAGTTACCGTTCATTGATTCGATAAGTGTTGTGCGGGTGCACCGGAACTAAAGTATTGTCCCTACTAACAAATACCTTATACCCTCCGTGCAAGCATACACAAATACAATAGTAGTCATTAGGAAAAATCTAACAATAGCATTAAACAATATGATAAAAAACTGCCCCTCATAGAACAATTCATAAACTGGAGTTTAGCTTTCTATCACTCCCGCAACCCATCATAATTCCACAATGTATTCCTCTAGGCCCGAATATGGTGAAGTATCATGTAGTCAATGTTCACTGTTCACATAACACAACTAGAGGAGGAACAACACAACATATCATCAAAACATTAAATGGTAATCAACTTGACTTGATTACTAGCAACAAGACTTCTCTGATGTCCTCAAAACCTAATGGATCTACTCAGAGGACATCATATGGATCATGATAAGTGAGTATAAATATTTGACAAACAATCTTAACACAACAATCTTTCACCGGTAAATCCCATGTGCATCAACTACAAGGTGTAATCAATTGATACAAGTACTCTCAGTTATCAATCTAAGGTTTGATACAAAGATTGAACAAAATAGATGGATTGGGGTTTGGAGATGATATGGTGTTGGTGAGGATGTTTATGAAGATGGTGATCCCGATGATGAATGGATTGTTTGTTATGGCGATGACTTTGATTTCCCCCTTTCGGAGGGAAGTTTCCTTGACAAAATCGCTCCGCCGAAGAGTAGAAGTGCTCCTCCTAGGTTCCGCCTCGCAGACGATAGTGGGAAGTCGTGAGGAATTTCCGTGGCTTATTATAGGATAAATGGAATTTTATGGTCAAAGGGCATCAGGAGAGGAACCACCACGGGCGCACACGGCCAGGTGGCGTGCCCATGGCCCACCCGCGTGGCACCCTGGTGGGTCTCCTCTGGCCCATATTCTCGCTCCTAGCTTCATATTTTTCTAGAATAATTCAGTAAAATCCACGCGGCTTTTGGAGCTCCGAAAAATTGCTTTTTCTTCGGTTGATGTCCAGCAGTTCCCCTCTTTGTGTATACCTTGCATTTTAAGAGAGAAAAGACATTATAATTGCATCATAATATGAAAGAAATCATTGAAATGGGATAAATTATAGTCAGAAATAGTGATGCAAAATGGGCATATCACACCAGATGTTGCCCGCTGAGCTAGTGAGTAGGTTAAGACGCAACTCCCCACGACCCAACACCAAACCGAAATGGAACGCCTCGCCACCGCCATCCTTGGAAGCTTTGCTGGATTTCCTACTAGCTTTCTCATGTGACAGGAGTGTTGGAAATATGCCCTAGAGGCAATAATAAGTTGGTTATTATTATATTTCCTTGTTCATGATAATCGTTTATTATCCATGCTATAATTGTATTGATTGGAAACTCAAATACATGTGTGGGTACATAGACAACACTGTGTCCCTAGTAAGCCTCTAGTTGACTAGCTCGTTGATCAAAAGATGGTGAAGGTTTCCTAGCCATGGACATGAGATGTCATTTGATAACGGGATCACATCATTAGGAGAATGATGTGATGGACAAGACCCAAACTACGAACGTAGCATATGATCGTGTCAGTTTATTGCTATTGTTTTCTGCATGTCAAGTATCTGTTCCTTTGACCATGAGATCATGCAACTCCCTGACATCGGAGGAGTACCTTGTGTGTATCAAACGTCGCAACGTAACTGGGTGACTATAAAGGTGCTCTACAGGTATCTCCGAGGATGTCTGTTGGGTTGGCATGGATCAAGACTGGGATTTGTTACTCCGTGTGACGGAGAGGTGTCTCAGGGCCCACTCGGTAATACAACATCACAATGAGCCTTGCAAGCAATGTGACTAAAGTGTTAGCCACGAGATCTTGTATTACGGAACGAGTAAAGAGACTTGCCGGTAACGAGATTGAACTAGGTATAGAGATACCGACGATCGAATCTCGGGCAAGTAACATACCGAAGAACAAAGGGAACAGTATACGGGATTAACTGAATCCTTGACATAGAGGTTCGATCGATAAAGATCTTCGTAGAATATGTAGGAGCCAATATGGGCATCCAGGTCCCGCTATTGGTTATTGGCCGTAGAGGTGTCTCGGTCATGTCTACATAGTTCTTGAACCCGCAGGGTCTACACACTTAACGTTTGGTGACGATTAGTATAGTTGAGTTATTTTGTTGGTGACCGAAGGTTGTTCGGAGTCCCGGATAAGATCCCGGACATGACGAGGATCTCCGGAAGAGTCCGGAGGTAAAGATTGATATATGTGATAACAGTGTTTTGATCTCCGGAAGGGTTCCGGAATTCACCGGAAGGAGTTCCGGATGTTTACCGAAGTGTTCGGGTGCAACAACACTCTATACGGGCCAAAGGGGTAAAACCCACGAGGTATTGGAAAGTGCAAAAGGAAGTTTTGCTACTGCCTTAAGCGGTACTACCGCTGGTAAGGCAGTACTACCGCGTAAGCGGTACTACCGCTTGTGTGAAGCGGTACTACCGCCCAAGCGGTACTACCGCTTGTGTGAAGCGGTACTACCGCCCAAGCGGTACTACCGCTTGTGTGAAGCGGTACTACCGCTCAAGCGGTACTACCGCTTGTGCGCGGTACTGCAGGGATCCGAGTTGGACTCTTTCCCTGCGGGCCAAACCGACCTTGTGCGGGCAAAACCGACTTGGAGGAGGCTTTTACTCCAAGTTTAGACCCCAAGGCTCAACATATAAATAGAGGGGCAGGGCTAGCACACGGGACACATCAAGAATTCCCCAAGCCGTGTGCGGCAACCCTAACCCTCTAGTTCCTCCGTCATAATCTCCGTAGTGCTTGGCGAAGCCCTGCAGAGATTGTTCCTCACCACCATCACCACGCCGTCGTGCTGCCGGAACTCATCTACCACTTCACCATCGCTCGCTGGATCGAGAAGGTGAAGGCGTCATCAAGCCGTACGTGTGTTGAACGCGGAGGTGCCGTCCGTTCGGCACTAGTTCGTGATCGGATCGAGGGACGACTTGCGATTTGGATCGCAGAGACGTTCGACTACATCAACCGCGTTTCTTAACGCTTCCGCTTAGCGATCTACAAGGGTATGTAGATTCACTCTCCCTCTCGTAGATGCTCATCACCATGGATAGATCTTGTGTGTGCGTAGGAAATTTTTTGTTTCCCATGCAACGTTCCCCAACAGTGGCATCTGAGCTAGGTCTATGCGTAGATGAGATCTCGAGTAGAACACAAACGAGTTGTGGGCGTGGGTGTATACATATTGCTTGCCGTTACTAGTTGATACTTGATTCGGCGGTATTGTGAGATGAAGCGGCCCGGACCGACATTACGCGTACGCTTACGCGAGACAGGTTCCTTCAACTGACATGTAACTTCGTTGCATAAAGATGGCTAGCGGGTGTCTGTCTCTCTCACTTTAGTTGAATCGATTTCAATGAAGAGGGTTCTTTTAGAAGATCAAAAAGCAATCACTACACCACGTTGTGGTTTTGCGTAGGTAAGAACGGTTCTTGCAAACCCGTAGCAGCCACGTAAAACTTGCAACAACAATTAGAGGACGTCTAACTTGTTTTTGCAGGGTATGTTGTGATGTGATATGGCCAATTACATGATGAGATATATGTGATGTATGAGATGATCATGTGTTGTATAGAATATCACGACTTGCATGTCGATGAGTACGGCAACTGGCAGGAGCCATAGAGTTGTCTTTAATTATTTTCGCCGTTTTGCTTTACTTTATCGCTATGAGTTAGCTATAGTCGTGGAAGCAACAGTCGGCGCGACAACCTCATGGCGACACGTTGATGGAGATCATGGTGTGATGCCGGTGACGATGGAGATCATGCCGGTGCTTTGGAGATGGAGATCAAAAGCACAAGTTCATGGCCATATCATGTCACTTATGATTTGCATGTGATGTTAATCCTTTTATGCATCTTACTTTGCTTAGGACGACGGTAGCATTATAAGGTGATCCCTCACTTAAATTTCAAGATAAAATTGTGTTCTCCCCGAGTGTGCACCGTTGCGAAAGTTCGTCGTTTCGAGACACGCCGTGATGATCGGGTGTGATAGACTCTACGTTCACATACAACGGGTGTAAGCCATGTTGCACGTGCGGAACACTCGGGTTAAACTTGACAAGCCTAGCATGTATAGACATGGCCTCGGAACACAAGAGACCGAAAGGTCGAACATGAGTCATATAGTAGATATGATCAACATGAAGATGTTCACCATTGAAACCACCTCAACTCACGTGATGATCGGACTTGAGTTGGTGGATTTGGATCATGTTACACTCGAATGATCGGAGGGATGTCAATTTGAGTGGGAGTTTTTAAGTAATATGATTAACTAAACTCATTATCTAGAATAATAGTCTAAGTTGTCTTTGCAATATTTATGTTGTAGATCATGGCTCGCGCAGTAGCACCCCTGAATTTTAATGCGTTCCTAGAGAAAGCTAAGTTGAAAGATGATGGAAGTAACTTTGTGGACTGGGCCCGTAATCTAAGGATTATCCTTACGGCTTCCCAGAAGGCTTATGTCCTTGATGCACCGCTTGGTGATCCACCCGCTCCAGTTGAGTCTCTAGACGTTGTGAACGCCTGGCAGGCTCGTTCTGAAGATTACTCAATAGTTCAATGTGCAATATTGTATGGCTTAGAACCGGGACTTCAAAGACGTTTTGAACGTCATGGAGCATATGAGATGTTCCAGGAGTTGAAGTTTATCTTTCATAAAAATGCCCGGATCGAGAGATATGAGATCTCCGATAAGTTCTATGCTTGCAAGATGGAGGAGAACGGGTCTATCAATGATCACGTACTCAGAATGTCTGGGTACTCCACCCGTCTGGCTGAATTGGGGATGCCCCTTCCGCCAGAGGCTATCACTGACAGAGTTCTTCAATCATTGCCACCTAGCTACAAGAGCTTCGTGTTGAACTATAACATGCACGGGATGAACAAGTCAGTCGCCGAGCTGTTTGCGATGCTGAAAGCCGCTGAGTCTGAAATTCAGAAGGAGCATCAAGTGTTGATGGTCAATAAAACCACTAGTTTCAAGAAAAATGGCAAGGGTAAGAAGGGTAACTACAAGAAGAGTGGCAAAGCAGTTGCTCCACTCGTGAAGAAACCCAAGGCTGGACCCAAACCAGAAACTGTGTGTTTTCATTGCAAGGGAACTGGACACTGGAAACGGAACTGCCCCAAGTATTTGGCTGACAAGAAGGTGGCCAACAACAAACAAGGTATATATGATATACATGTTATTGATGTGTACCTTACCAACTCTCGTTGTAGTGCCTGGGTATTTGATACCGGTGCGGTTGCTCATATTTGCAACTCAAAACAGGAACTGCGGAATAGACGGAGGCTGGCAAAGGACGAAGTGATGATGTGCGTGGGAAATGGTTCCAAGGTTGATGTGATCGCCGTCGGCACGCTCGCTCTTCGATTACCATCGGGATTAGTGATGAACCGGAATAATTGTTATTTAGTGCCTGCGTTAAGCATGAACATTATATCTGGATCTTGTTTATTGCGAGACGGTTACTCATTTAAATCAGAGAATAATGGTTGTTCTATTTATATGAGTAATATCTTTTATGGTCATGCACCCAATGTGAGGGGTTTATTCTTATTGAATCTTGATAGTAATGATACGCATGTTCATGACATTGATGCCAAAAGATGTAGAATTGATAATGATAATACCACTTTCTTGTGGCACTGCCATTTAGGTCATATTGGCGTAAAATGCATGAGGAAGCTCCATGCTGATGGACTTTTGGAGTCACTTGATTTTGAATCACTTGACACATGTGAGCCATGCCTCATGGGCAAGATGACTAAAACGCCGTTCTCTGGAACAATGGAACGGGCAAGTGACTTAATGGAAATCATACATACTGATGTGTGCGGTCCGATGAGTATTGAGGTGCGCGGTGGTTATCGTTACTTTCTCACCTTCACTGATGACTTAAATAGATATGGGTATATTTACTTAATGAAACACAAGTCTGAAACATTTGAAAAGTTCAAACAATTTCAGAGTGAAGTTGAGAATCATCGTAACAAGAAGATTAAATTCCTACGATCTGATCGAGGAGGAGAATATCTGAGTTATGAGTTTGGCAGTCACTTAAGACAATGTGGTATTGTTTCACAACTGACACTGCCTGGAACACCACAGCGAAATGGTGTGTCCGAACGTCGTAATCGAACCTTATTGGATATGGTGCGATCTATGATGTCTCTTGCCGATTTGCCATTATCATTTTGGGGTTATGCATTAGAGACAGCTGCATTCACTTTAAATAGGGCACCATCGAAATCCGTTGAGATGACGCCATATGAACTTTGGTTTGGCAAGAAGCCAAAGCTGTCATTTCTTAAAGTTTGGGGATGTGATGCTTATGTCAAAAAGCTTCAGCCTGAAAAGCTGGAACCCAAAGCGGAGAAATGCGTCTTCATAGGATACCCAAAAGAGACAGTTGGGTATACCTTCTACCTCAAATCCGAAGGCAAAGTGTTTGTCGCTAAAAACGGAACGTTTCTTGAGAAAGAGTTTCTCTCGAAATAATTGAGTGGGAGGAAGATAGAACTTGATGAGGTTGTTTAACCTTTACTTCAACCTGAGAATAGCGCAGCACAGAAAGATGTTTCTGTAGAGCCCACATCAGCTGAAGAGGAAGTTAATGATGATGATCATGAAGCTTTGGATCAAGTTGCTATCGAACCTCGTAGGTCAACAAGGACGCGTACTGCTCCTGAGTGGTACGGCAACCCTGTCTTAGAAGTCATGTTGTTGGACAACGATGAACCTACGAGCTATGGAGAAGCGATGATGGGCCCGGATTCCGAGAAGTGGTTAGAGGCCATGAAATCCGAGATGGGATCCATGTATGAAAACAAAGTGTGGACTTTGGAAGTATTACCTGAAGGGCGTAAGGCCATTCAGAACAAATGGATCTTTAAGAGGAAGACGGACGCGGACGGTAATGTCACCGTCTATAAAGCTCGACTTGTGGCAAAGGGTTTTTCACAAGTTCAAGGTGTTGACTACAATGAGACCTTCTCACCCGTAGCGATGCTTAAGTCCGTCAGAATCATGTTAGCAATAGCTGCCTTTTTCGATTATGAAATTTGGCAGATGGATGTCAAAACAACGTTCCTTAACGGTTTCCTTAAGGAAGAGTTGTATATGATGCAACCAGAAGGTTTTGTCGATTCAGAGAATGCTGACAAAGTTTGCAAACTCCAACAATCCATTTATGGACTGGTGCAAGCATCTCGGAGTTGGAATCTTCACTTTGATAAGGTGATCAAAGCGTTCGAGTTTATACAAGTTTACGGAGAAGCTTGTATTTACAAGAAAGTGAGTGGGAGCTCTATAGCGTTTCTAATATTATATGTGGATGACATATTACTGATTGGAAACAATATAGAAATGTTGGAAAGCGTGAAGGAATATTTGAACAAGAGTTTTTCAATGAAGGACCTAGGAGAAGCTGCTTTCATATTAGGCATCAAGATCTATAGAGATAGATCGAGACGCTTAATGGGACTTTCACAAAGCACATACCTTGACAAAGTTTTGAAGAAGTTCAAAATGGATCAGTCCAAGAAGGGGTTCTTGCCTGTATTGCAAGGTGTGAAGTTGAGTAAGACTCAATGCCCAGTGACTGCAGAAGATAGAGAAAAGATGAGTGTCATCCCCTATGCTTCAGCCATAGGCTCTATCATGTATGCAATGCTGTGCACAAGACCCGATGTCAGCCTTGCCATAAGTATGGTCGGAAGGTTTCAAAGTGATCCAGGAATGGAACACTGGACGGCGGTCAAGAATATCCTGAAGTACCTGAAAAGGACTAAGGACATGTTTCTCGTTTATGGAGGTGATCAAGAGCTCGTCGTAAAGGGTTACGTCGATGCAATCTTTGACACTGATCCGGATGACTCTAAGTCGCAAACCATATACGTATTTATTCTTAATGGGGGTGCGGTTAGCTGGTGCAGTTCCAAGCAAAGCGTGGTAGCTGATTCTACATGCGAAGCGGAGTACATCGCTGCCTCGGAGGCGGCGAAGGAAGGTGTCTGGATGAAGGAGTTCATGACAGATCTTGGAGTAGTGCCTAGTGCGCTTAACCCAATGACTCTGTTTTGTGATAATACTGGTGCCATTGCTCTAGCCAAGGAACCAAGATTTCACAAGAGGACCAGACACATAAAGCGACGTTTCAATTCCATCCGCGATTACATCAAGGAGGACGACATAAATATTTGCAAAGTACACACAGATCTGAATGTTGCAGATCCGATGACTAAACCTCTTCCAAGGGCTAAACATGAACAACACCAGAACTGCATGGGTGTTCGATTCATTACAATGTAAATCACATAGTGATGTGAACTAGATTATTGACTCTAGTGCAAGTGGGAGACTGTTGGAAATATGCCCTAGAGGCAATAATAAATTGGTTATTATTATATTTCCTTGTTCATGATAATCGTTTATTATCCATGCTATAATTGTATTGATTGGAAACTCAAATACATGTGTGGGTACATAGACAACACTGTGTCCCTAGTAAGCCTCTAGTTGACTAGCTCGTTGATCAAAAGATGGTGAAGGTTTCCTAGCCATGGACATGAGATGTCATTTGATAACGGGATCACATCATTAGGAGAATGATGTGATGGACAAGACCCAAACTACGAACGTAGCATATGATCGTGTCAGTTTATTGCTATTGTATTCTGCATGTCAAGTATCTGTTCCTTTGACCATGAGATCATGCAACTCCCTGACATCGGAGGAGTACCTTGTGTGTATCAAACGTCGCAACGTAACTGGGTGACTATAAAGGTGCTCTACAGGTATCTCCGAGGATGTCTGTTGGGTTGGCATGGATCAAGACTGGGATTTGGTACTCCGTGTGACGGAGAGGTATCTCAGGGCCCACTCGGTAATACAACATCACAATGAGCCTTGCAAGCAATGTGACTAAAGTGTTAGCCACGAGATCTTGTATTACGGAACGAGTAAAGAGACTTGCCGGTAACGAGATTGAACTAGGTATAGAGATACCGACGATCGAATCTCGGGCAAGTAACATACCGAAGAGCAAAGGGAGCAGTATACGGGATTAACTGAATCCTTGACATAGAGGTTCGATCGATAAAGATCTTCGTAGAATATGTAGGAGCCAATATGGGCATCCAGGTCCCGCTATTGGTTATTGGCCGTAGAGGTGTCTCGGTCATGTCTACATAGTTCTCGAACCCGCAGGGTCTACACACTTAACGTTTGGTGACGATTAGTATAGTTGAGTTATTTTGTTGGTGACCGAAGGTTGTTCGGAGTCCCGGATAAGATCCCGGACATGACGAGGATCTCCGGAAGAGTCTGGAGGTAAAGATTGATATATGTGATAACAGTGTTTTGATCTCCGGAAGGGTTCCGGAATTCACCGGAAGGAGTTCCGGATGTTTACCGAAGTGTTGGGGTGCAACAACACTCTATACGGGCCAAAGGGGTAAAACCCACGAGGTATTGGAAAGTGCAAAAGGAAGTTTTGCTACTGCCTTAAGCGGTACTACTGCTGGTAAGGCAGTACTACCGTGTAAGCGGTACTACCGCTTGTGTGAAGCGGTACTACCGCCCAAGCGGTACTACCGCTTGTGTGAAGCGGTAGTACCGCTCAAGCGGTACTACCGCTCGTGAGCAGTACTACCGCTTGTGCGCGGTACTGCAGGGATCCGAGTTGGACTCTTTCCCTGCGGGCCAAACCGACCTTGTGCGGGCAAAACCGACTTGGAGGAGGCTTTTACTCCAAGTTTAGACCCCAAGGCTCAACATATAAATAGAGGGGCAGGGCTAGCACACGGGACACATCAAGAATTCCCCAAGCCGTGTGCGGCAACCCTAACCCTCTAGTTCCTCCGTCTTAATCTCCGTAGTGCTTGGCGAAGCCCTGCAGAGATTGTTCCTCACCACCATCACCACGCCGTCGTGCTGCCGGAACTCATCTACCACTTCACCATCGCTCGCTGGATCGAGGAGATGAAGGCGTCATCAAGCCGTACGTGTGTTGAACGCGGAGGTGCCGTCCGTTCGGCACTAGTTCGTGATCGGATCGAGGGACGACTTGCGATTTGGATCGCGGATACGTTAGACTACATCAACCGCGTTTCTTAACGCTTCCGCTTAGCGATCTACAAGGGTATGTAGATTCACTCTCCCTCTCGTAGATGCTCATCACCATGGATAGATCTTGTGTGTGCGTAGGAAATTTTTTGTTTCCCATGCAACGTTCCCCAACAAGGAGAGGGAGTGTGGAGAAGGGAGGTGGCGGCTAGGTTTGGCATTTCCACCAAAATCATCCCTGAGGGAGAGAGGAGGGGGACTCGCTGAGCCGCGCTATAGATATTTTTTGAAAGGCCTCTTTTACACAAAACATTATCTTATTTCTTTCAAAAGAATTCTAGCTAGAAATAAATACACCAGTAGTTTGTACTACCTCCGTCCGGATTTACTAGTCTTCATCGTATTTTAGGCCAAAGTTTTACCACATATTTGACTAGAATTTTTTTTAATGCATGCCATTAAAAATATATTATTGGGTTTGTATTCGAATATAATTTCTAGTGACATTATTTTTTCTACATATTACTTATTTTTACCAGTTAAATTTAGGGTAAAATCCAAATACGATGGGACAAGTAAAAAAGAAAGGAGATAGTAGTGGGGCAGTGGTTACTAGGCAACCTATAATGGTCTTCCTATGTTCTAGTATAAAAAGGGGAAATGATTTTCTCCGGCCGACCAGCCAAGCGTTGAATCGATCGTGCTCGAGGCACGCGATGGAGATAAATTGTACGCACCCCACATATCCTCGTTCTCTGTGGGACCACAAGAATATCAATCCCCACCGACGCATCCTCGCTATTATCCATTTCACATCGATCTCTCTCTTCTCATCTCTACAAAACTGCTTGTTCCCTACAAGCCCAATGCTACCTGCTAGCATTCACTATCCATGGCCACTTCTGCAACCTCTCACCCGCGAAGCTGCTCCTAAATGCGGTCGAAGTATGAGCCATTGATGTGCTGGCGAGGGAGCTGCAAACCATGGCTGGTGGAGCTGCAACCAGCAGAGGCAAGCGCTGGAAACAACGACGAACACCGCTGCTAGCCGCTAATGCCCAGCTCGACCGTCTGGCGGCGATGTTGTAACTAGCAAGACGATGAGCGACACATGAATATTGCAACCGTGCGGCTGGGAGCTGGAACCGGCAATGGAGTTTGCTAGAATCGGCGGTGGCAAATGCTGGAACCAAATGGAGACTTCTTCGACGACGAGGTTTTTGATACAACCAACTAGCCTAGTGTTGGAACCGGCCAAACCAGCTGCTGCAGCCGGCGACAATGACAGCTACCACCGACGACTCACGTCGGCGGTTCCACCCCAGGATGTTGGAACACGCGTCTGGGATGTTGGAATAGGTTGTTGGAAATGATGGGACCGTCTCCTGCAGTTGCTGGAACAACATGTTTGAAAATGCTGGGGATTGCCCCGACGATGCTGGAACCGGTAATCGGGGAGGGGGGTGCTACGAGCGTGGGTCAGTGGAGCTGCAACCGGCATCGCACGGAACTACGACCATGGGGCGGTGATGCTACAAGGATCAATGACCTTTTGCATAGGATGCTACATCCACGGGCCGGTGGAGCTAAAACCATAGCCTGACAGAGTTGCACCGCGGCTGGCAAAGCTACGGGGAGGCACCGACGTGGGGGTGGGTGCTACAACCATGGGGCAAGGAGTGTCTCAAGTTTGGCGACGACGAGCGGCCCGCGCTCCGTCGACGAGGAGACACCCGTTATGGGAGCCCTGCAACCGTGGTGCTGCGAGGTCTAGAGGGCGGAGGGGGGGAGGGGGAGGGTGCATGGATGTAACCATAACTGGTTGGTGTCTACTCGCGAGGGACTCCACCATGGTTTTCCAAGCGAAGTAGTGGCAGAGGAGGGAAAATAATAAATGAACAAGCGGCTATAAATCACCGAATTGAACATGTGCGGTGCACGGCAGAAATTTTGGCCGGTCGACAAGCGCCTATTACTGGCCTATAATAAATCAGAAATCCTAGACGCACCTAAAATCCATGTGCAGCTCTAACAAATCTCGGTATAAATAGGGGAGTGTGGTGCTGGCGTTAGAGCATCTCCAGCCGTTCGGCCCCCCAAGGGCCTCAAATAGCGCCGCTTGGGGCGAACCGGCGCTATAATCGGCTTGGGGGGGGAGGGCTCGGCTTCCCAGTCGCCCCCCAAGGTCGCCCCCAGCCGGTGACTTCAGCCCAATTTCGGCACAAATTGGGCCCAAGTTCGGCCCAAATTCGGTGCGCTTTCGGCACAAATTCAACAAAAACTAAATTTTTATGACAAAGTTCATCACAGAAATCAATACAAATCAAAATAGTTCAACGAAGCAATCTCATAATTCCAACACAAATTAAAACAAATCGAACTAGGCATTGCCCTTGAGCCACCATAGGTGCTCCACCAGATCGTCCTGCAGTTCTTGATGCACCTGTGGGTCTCGGATCTCCTGGCGCATATTGAGGAAGGCAGCCCATGTTGCCGGTACCTGGTGATCAACAACTGCAAGAGGACCCTGCCTGAAATATGGTTCAGTGTCATACACTGGCTCTTCCTGCTCGCTCTCAATGATCATGTTGTGCAAGATGACACAGCAATTCATCACCTCCCACATCTGCGATTTCGACCAGGTCAGAGCGGGGTACCGGACAACAGCAAATCGAGATTGGAGCACACCAAATGCTCTCTCGACATCCTTCCTGCAAGCCTCTTGACACTTAGCAAAATGTGACTTCTTGCCTCCTGGCACATGGTTTGAGATAGTCTTCACAAATGTGGACCATGTCGGATAGATGCCATCTGCTAGATAGTATCCCTTGTTGTAGTGGTGCCCATTGACCGTGAAGTTCACCGGAGGAGCATGACCTTCAACAAGCTTGGCAAAGACATTCGAGCACTGCAGGACGTTGATGTCATTGTGAGTTCCTGGCATACCAAAGAAGGAGTGCCAAATCCATAGGTCATGTGTGGCCACTGCCTCAAGTACCACACTGCAACCTCCGTTGGCGCCTTTGTACATCCCCTGCCAAGCAAATGGGTAGTTTTTCCATGCCCAATGCATGCAGTCGATGCTTCCAAGCATCCCAGGAAATCCTCTTGCTGCATTCTGTGCTAGGATCCGAGCAGTGTCTTTAGCATTGGGTGATCACAATTATTATGGTCCAAACACTGCCACCACTGTCCTGCAGAACTTGTACAAACACTCAATGGTGGTGGACTCGGCCATGCGTCCATAGTCTTCATGTATATCACCGGGAGTTCCGTATGCAAGCATCCTTATAGCTGTGGTGCACTTCTGGAGTCAGGAGAATCCAACCGTGTCAGTGCAATCATTCTTGCAAATGAAATAGTTGTCAAACTCCCGGATGGCATTCACAATCCCGAGGAAGAGCTTTCGGCCCATCCGATAACGGCGTCGAAATACTTTCTCCCTGTGCAGACGAGCGTCGGCGAAGTAGTCGGCGAAGAGCATGCAATAGCCCTCCATTCGATGCCTCTGTTTGCTCTTGCGGCGGCCCGGCGCCGAGCCACCTCGCCGCGGCTTGGCATCGTTCGCGAACAGGCCGGCCAACGCGGCGAGGATCATGAGGTGCTCCTCGTCGGCGGTGTCGGCCTCGGCTTCCTCCTCCATCACAGCCGCGATCGCCTCCTCGTCATCTGAGTCCATGGCCGAACAGGCAAATCGCCGAACACCTGGCGGGCGAGGTGGATGGGCAGCCGCCGGTACCCCGCCTGCGTGGCCGTCGTAGCGGTGCCGGTTGAGGGAGTCCTGGTTTAAGGGGTCCTCGGGAGGCCGACCTATTTCTTATGGGCCGGACTATATGGGCCGCTTGCCGGGCACTAGATTGATCGAAGACCCTGTCTCCAGGAATGAAGCCTCGGGAATCGTGGCGTGTCCTCCACGTTTGGAGTAGTGAATAGGCATGTTTATCCCTTCGACGTGTAACCGACCATTTGTAAACCCTAGGTACCCTCGGCGTCTATATAAGCCGGAGGGTTTTAGGTTGTAGGCCAAGAGAACTCATCTAGGGTTTAGCTAGTCGATCTTGAGGTAGATCAACTCTGTAATCCTCATATCATCAATATAATCAAGCAGGACGTAGGGTATTCCTCCATAGGAGGGCCCGAACCTGGGTAAAACCTCGGCTCCCTCATCTCCTGTTACCATCGATTCTAGTCTCACAGCTCGGGACCCCCTACCCGAGATCCGTCGGTTTTGACACCAACATTGGTGCTTTCATTGAGAGTTCCGCTGTGATCGCCAAAGGAATCGATGGCTCGCCTTGTCATCAACGAGCAGGTCCGCAATACGGACACTTTCATCCCCGGACAGATCTTCGCTTTCAGCAGCATTGTGCTGCACGCTGACCCGACCGGCCATCTAGGCCGTGTCGGAAGTTTCACCCCTGATCAAGAGGTTAGATTCGGGAACCTAGAGTTCTCCGTAGAGTCTCGGGGCAACCTGTCGCTAACCGGGCTCGCGGTCTCGCCTGCCACGCCCGAAGACCCTGAGGCCTTAACCTCAGATCCGTCTTTCGGTCCCGCCCACGGGATCTACCCCGGCGAGGACCCAACCTTCAGTCCGGACCCGGTCATAGTACCAGACGTCCGGACACCTGTTCCTGCCAAACACTCTCCCCGCACGGATGCATCGGAGGTTAACTCCGGAAGCTCTGAGCGGGCCGACCCGATCGAGCTCTTGATACTCAACGAGGCCCTAGATCGGATCTCGTTGATGAAGATTACCGACGATCCAACCCCTATCTGTTCTCAGATCGGGCTCAAGGCGGGTCAGGACGAATTTTTCGGCCCACCCACCACCCACTTGGTAGCCACTGTCGAGGATTTAACCGACATGTTGGACTATGCCTCTGAGGAGGCAGAATACATGGATGAGGACGATTGCGCCCCCACCCCCGTTAATACCGGGCGTTGGACTACCACCTCCACATACGACGTCTACATGGTGGACACTCCGAAAAAAGATGGCGACAAATCGGATGAAGAGCCGTCAAGACGCCGAAAGCCGCATAAACGGTCAAAAGGGAAAAAGGGAAGAAGAGCTATCGACGGCACCGGGGACGGAGACACCCCGGAAGACCTCGGCGATTCCGAAATCCCCGAACACCCATTAGAGGGTCAGGAGAGGCCGGAAGACCGGCGCAACCTCGACGATCTAAATGATTCCGAGGACGACAATTACCTCCCCCCTGTCGAGGAGGAGGACATCCCGGAAGCCAATGACTTCGCCATCCCTGATAATCTCGAAGATCAGGAGCTGTTTAGGCAACAGCTTATAGACATGGCCCGCAGCCTGAAAGCAAAAGAACGGCAACTTAAGGCCGAACAAGACGACCTCAACGATCGATGGACGAGAGTCCTCTCAGCTGAGGAAGGATACGGTACCGGTCTATCGGACCAACCTAAGAGCTATCCACGCAGAAGGCTGCTGCCACAATTCGACGACGAGCTCACTGATACGCCGTCTCCCAAACATACCCCATATGACAAGCCAGACCGCCCTCCTCGAGGACGAGACAGGACGGCTGACGACACCGGCTATAGGCCGACAATACCCCGTAGACGGGGAAAAGAGCCACTAGAGCCCGATGACAGGTTCGACCTGCGACACGACCTGGACTACAGAGCAGGTTGTACGCGATCCATCTACGGATCCAGAGGATACTCACCCGATAGACGGGAAGGGTACCGGCCTTGGCTCGACCGCAATAATAAAGGTCGGGAACAAAACCGGGCTAGGACAGACGCCGATCACCGGCGCGACATAGCTCGGGTCAGAGGCGCTGCCCACCCACTGTGCTTCACGAACGAGGTGATGCAGCATCAGTTCCCGGAAGGGTTTAAACCCGTAAACATAGAACAATATGATGGGACAACTGACCCAACCGTATGGATCGAGGATTTCCTCCTCCACATCCACATGGCGTGAGGAGATGACCTCCACGCCATCAAGTACCTACCCCTGAAGCTTAAGGGGCCAGCTCGGCACTGGCTAAATAGCCTCCCCGAGAACTCCATTGGGTGCTGGGAGGATCTAGAAGATGCATTCCGATCTAACTTCCAGGGCACTTATGTTCGGCCGCCGGACTCCTCCGACCTAAGCAACGTTGTCCAGAAGCCAGGAGAATCCGCGCGGCTATTCTGGAATCGGTTCTTGACCAAGAAAAACCAGATCGTTGACTACCCGGACGCCGAAGAAATAGCCTCTTTCAGGCACAATATTCGGGATGAGTGGCTGGCTCGTCAGCTCAGCCAGGATAAACCAAGGACAATGTCCGCCCTCACATCACTCATGACTCGCTTTTGCGCTGGCGAGGATAACTGGCTAGCAAGACATAGCCACAACCCCGAAGACCCCGGCACCTCCGAAGTTCGGGATGGAAACGGGAAACCAAAGCGCAACAAGAATAAGCGCTGGCACAACAATAGCGATGCCGATGACACGGCCGTTAACGCCGGCTTCCGCAACACCCGACCTGGGCAGCGGAAGAAGCCTCCTAAAGGCAATCGCGACGGACCCACCCCACTGGACAAGATCATGGAGGGACCTTGCGAGATCCATGGCACTCAAGAGAAGCCTGCCAACCACACCAACCGTAACTGTTGGGTATTCAAACAGGCCGGCAAGCTCGCATCCGAGGACCAAGGCATGAGCCCACGCAGCGAGGACGAGGATGAGCCCCGCGGTCCGATCGGTGGCGGACAAAAGAAA
Organism: Elymus sibiricus; assembly: GCA_039707655.1. Taxonomy (NCBI): domain Eukaryota; kingdom Viridiplantae; phylum Streptophyta; class Magnoliopsida; order Poales; family Poaceae; genus Elymus; species Elymus sibiricus. The sequence continues at coordinate 120,769,618 of CM077671.1, read as the reverse complement.
TTCCCTCCAGAGGTAAAAACAGTAAACATGATATACGCCACTCATATACCCAAAAAGGAGAGGAAGCGCGCCCTTCGAGAGGTCTACGCCGTAGAGCCTGTAGCCCCGAAGTATAACCCATGGTCGGCATACCCGATCACCTTCGATCGACGTGACCACCCGACCAGTATCCGTCATGGGGGTTCGGCCGCCCTCGTCCTAGACCCCATCATAGACGGGTATCACCTCACGAAAGTCCTAATGGACGGAGGAAGTAGCCTCAATCTGATTTACTCAGGCACGGTGAAAAAGATGGGCATAGATCCGTCAAGGATCAATCCCAGCAACACTACCTTTAAAGGAGTGATCCCAGGCGTCGAAGCCCGGTGCACGGGCTCTGTAAGCCTGGAAGTAGTGTTCGGCTCACCCGATAACTTTCAAAGCGAGGACTTGATCTTCGACATCGTACCTTTCCGCAGCGACTATCACGCCCTGCTAGGCCGTACAGCGTTCGCTTGCTTTAATGCCGTCCCACAATACGCATACCTCAAGCTCAAAATGCCCGGCCCCAAGGGGGTCATTACTGTCAATGGCAACACGGAGCGCTCCCTCCGAACTGAGGAACATGCGTTGGCCCTAGCGGCCGAATTCCACTACACCGATGATTGGCAAACGCCGACATCTGCCGTAAAGGCACACAAGGCGGGGAAGCGAGCTTGGTCTCAACCCGAAGTACCAGAACCTTCTTCTCCCCATAAATAGGGACTCGCCCCCCATCGCACAGCCCTAGAACCAGCAAAGTACGTGCCAAGGAGGCACAACTTCGTGCTCAAAATTCCATGGGCAGCGGCGGGGACAAACTATCAAAGGGTAAGTGTTCGGCTGGACCGAACTATCACCATCAAAACGTCTTCGGACATACTACAGGTACCATAAAGTACCTGCTAAAGCGTAAAGCTCATTCACACTCCGGCGACTTCTCACGATTTTTCTCCAAAAGTCCGCTCGCCGAACAGCGAAACCCATAGCGGTATACAACTCCTTAGGAGACGCAGGAGCGGACAAACGACAGGGCACATTGAGGACGTCAGGTCACCCATCGAAGACCCCTGGTACAACCCCTCCTGTAAGGTTTATATTTCATTTCTAAATACCTGTAAACAGTTGCATCGGCAATTTGAATAATAAGAGTTGTTGAGTAAAATACAGATATATCATACATGATTGCCTCGCTGTCTTTTTTTTTGGCACACTCTCTATTTTCCCCCTCTTCTTGCGAACCTGTTCGGTATACTTTACGATGCAACCGGCTAATAGACCGGGGGCTCGAACTTAAAAAATCGCCCTAAGCACAACTGATTTTGCGTTCGGCGTCTCGGAATTCCGCTTTATATGCATTGGTTCCGAACTATGTCTTGGGTCAATAGTTGGGTTGCTCGGCTCCTGTGCTTGCCCCTTTATGTTCCGCTCGTTCGGCTAAAAGGGCAAAGGGAGAACCACTGCGATAGTGCTTCCGCCTAGCCTGGTCAAGCACCTCAGCGGAGAAAGCCAAAAACTGACTGTCATAGTATGCGAGAACCGGTCTGCGAATCCGAGTTTAAATAAACCTCGTTAGAGGTTATCCCGTGTCATACGATGGGTTTGGTATTAGTACAAACCATGTGATATCGGCTTTGGCCGCGGTTCATCCGAACATCACAAACCGCTGGGGGCTAGTCATCAGCCCCCCGCACTCCTTTCTCGCGCCCCTACGGCTAAGTGAAAGCAATAAAGCATTATGGTCCGATTGCCTTGTCCGCCCCACACTACCGCCTTCGGGTACCGATAGCTCGGCTAAGGGTTACAGTGCGTTGGCAGAGACACCCCGCGTAGTATCTATACGGGGGCTGAAGCCGACGACTCGCAGCTTTTAGTTTCAACGGCCACATAGGAGTTATAAAGGATGCAAAACACGAAAGACATGATAAACCACACATCTTAAATATAAACGCGTTAAAAGGTCTTCGGACATATTACAACGCATTCACTCATAAATGTTTTCTCCCGAACATTGAGCCTCTATTGCCCGAGCACCCTCCATAACTACGGAGAAGTATCGCTCAGGGCACCTATGCTCCTTTCCAGGGGGCGGCGGAGCAGTGGCTACCTTTGTCGGATCAAGACCCGGCCAGTGCACCTTGGCCCTTGCGAAGGTCATCCGAGCTCCCTCGATACAGGAGGACCGCCTTAGTGCATCGATCCGAGGTGAGGCGTTGCTCAGCTTCTGCACCAGGCCGAAGTAGCTACTCGGCAACGGCTCATCGGGCCATAGCCGGATGCAGAGATCCTGCATGGCCGGCTCCGCCATACGGTGTAACTCCATCAGCTGCTTCAGCTGCTCAACGAGGAGAGGAGAGTGCTCGGAGGCTTCAAATTGCGCTCAAAACAGCCGAGCTTCACCCCCCTCTCCCCGCGAAGCATAGAACTGGTTCGCGTCCGCCGTGCTCTTCTGGAGGTCCGAGCAGGCGCCTGAGGAACGCCACACTTGGGTAAGCAATGCAAATTTGCTATCCCCGAAGACACACTGCAGTAAATACGGCTTACCATCCGTGATAGCCTTGATCTGGCTAACTTGCTCTTCATAGAACCGTCTATCCACCCGCTCTTTCTTGAGATCGGATTTCATAGTGGATAGTTCGGCGGCCTGCTCCTTGCCTTTCTGCTCGAGGTCCTCGCACTTTCGACTGGCGTCCTTGAGCTCCTGCTGGATTTCCTCCACCCGAGACTCATGTTTGGCACTGGTGGCCTTTAAATCGGCGAGCGCGGCAGTTGCCTTTTCGGCCGCCGCCTTCTCGCTCGCGGCCTCCTATTTCGCCTCCTGAAGCTCAGCCTTGAGCTTCTCAATTTCCTTCGCCGAGGCTGCGTAAGCATCAAACATATAAAAATACTGCGTCGATAGTACGATGACAAAGAGTTCGGATATTATAATCCGGCTTACCTTGCGCCTCGTCGAATCTCTTATTCAGAGCATCGAGCTCATCCTCGGAGCTCTTGAGCTTCCGATTTAGCTCGTCTAGCTCGGCGGCATTCACAGCCGCCGCCGATGACGAAGCCTACACATAACAAACCACTATCAGGTTATACCGATTCAAAACCTCCGAACTATCATGATCACATGTTCTGTCCTCTTAAGGGCTATTGGAACATTCCGAACAAGTACTGTCTCATGCATTGTCCGGTTAAAGGTCCGTGATTGACCCCCAGGTGAGTTTTTCCAAACTCACCTAGGGCTCGGGGGCTGCTATATATATAACAATAGCACAAACATAGTAAATTAACAAAACACTACGTGGCTTACTTGGAAGCCCGTCAGGAGACCCTTGAAGGCCTCCTTCAGTCCGCTATCAACGGACTGAATGCTTTGTAAAACCGCACCCATAAGGGTGCGGTGCTCCTCGGAGATGGAGGCGCTTGACAAGGCCTCCCCCATAGCCGGCCACCCATTGGTCGGTGGCGTCGGTGGGGATCGGTTGACCCGATCTCCAACCGGGGATTGAACCGGTGCCTCCGGAGGCATGGTGCGCTCCGGAGATGACCTCGGAGGAGACTGGACATCTCCTCGTCCGGTCTCCTCAGTATCCGGGAGGGGCTTTTCCCCCCGGTCTTCGGCGGCCGAGGTGTTAGCCTCGACCATGACGTCATCGCCCCCACCTCTGGTGTCCGGCTCCAAAGGAGCCTGTTGGGATGACACCTCCGTGGCATCCTTCGCGGCGCCTGGAGGAGAGGGGTGCGACGCGGTCCCGCTCTCTGCCAGCTCGGCGGGCGGGGTCTCCCCGTCCGAGATTTGATCGGTGGGAAGCACACGTGGTGGGCTGCAAGTCAAAAGGCGCTCACATGTTAGTAACATTCGAAACTTAGCACTAATAGCTCGGGAAGTCTTCGGATCTTTACCTTCGAGTTGGGGGCTTGACCCTGAGGTTCCTTCGTGGAACCTTCTCAAAGTCCTCGGACTCGGTATCCGAGTCCGAACTGTCATTGGACAGAACTAACTTTGTCCGACGTGCTTTCTTCAGGGCGGGAGGAGGTAAATCCTCTGTGGCGTCCGATGACGCTGCCCTCTTTCTTGCGAGGGGGGAATCGCCTTCCTCCCCGCCCTCGTGCTCCTCCTTTTGATTCGAGGAGGCATGGGTTTCCTCGGACACAGCCTCCGGCTGGTCCCTGATGCGCAGGCCCTCTCGGCCTGGTTTCTTCTTCTTCTCCTTCTTCTCTGGCGCCTTGTAAGGCGCAACGACGAGCATCTCCGACAGCAGCTGGGACCTAGGGTCTTCGGGCTGTGGAGCCGGGCATTTGATGCCCGTGGCCTTGCTCAACAACTCCTGCGGCAGTGATCGGATAATGCTTAGATTTTCTTTGGGAAGACAAAGCCGATCAAACGAAACTATGTCATACCTGGGAAGGGGGTTTATCGGCGTGCAGGCCCTTGTCCTCCTTCTCGGCTGGCCAGTTCTCCTGCGCCTTGAACAGCGCCTTCCACAGCTTCTCCCGAGTGGTGCCGAAGAACCGGCGAATTACATGCTCATCGTCGAGCCGATAAGTCCACATAGGAGAGTCCCGGCGCTGACAGGGGAGGATGCGCCGCCGGAGCATAATCTGGACCACGTTGGTCAGTCCGATTTTGTCCTTGATGATGGAGGCGATGCACCTCTGTATCCGACCCCCAGTCGAGGCCCTTTCGGACCCATGAGGTCAATCTGGTCGGGGGGGCGGATCTGAATTCGGCAGGAACAGTTCCGCCCTCCTCCCTTGGCTCGGTGATGTAAAACCACTCTTTTTGCCAAGTCTTGATGGTGTCGATGAAGGTGCCGGATGGCCATCCTGCGCGGGGAAGCTTGCTGATGACCGCCCTGCCGCAGTCGGCGTGTTCGCCTGCGACACACTTCAGCTTGATGTTGAATATCTTGAGCCACAGTCCGAAGTGTGGCTCGACCCGCAAGAAGGCCTCGCAGACGATGATAAAGGCCGATATGTTCATGAAGGAGTTCGGCGGGAGGTCGTGGAAGTCGAGTTCGTAGAAGAACATGAGGCCCCTAACAAAGGGGTGGAGCGGGAAGCTCAATCCTCGGATGAAATGAGGGATGAAAACCACCCTCTCGCCTGGTTTGGGGGTGGGAATCACCTGGCCCTCCTCCGCAGCGCGGTGGAAGATATTGGCAGGGAGGTAGTCGGCGTCCTTGAGGTCCCGGATGTCCTGGTCTGTGACCGTGGAAGCCTCCCACTTGCCGTTGGAGCCGGAGCTGGCCATAGCTGAGCTCGGAGGAGGAAGGGTGGAAAACCTAGATCTGAGCTCTGGAGGCTCAAGAGATTGGGGGAGCGGGGATGCGAATGGGAAGTGCGGTTAAGCCTTGGGGTTTTCTTCCCCTTTTATTGGGCTTGTCGTCGGTTAGCCTCCCTTCACTGCGCCGTGAATCCCTCCGCTTCCCAAGACGTGCGTGCCGTTATACGCGCATAATTAAACACATCCCGTGTAAAACGGAGCACGATCTGTGCATTGATGGATCGTGCTGATGAAAACGGTCTCGAACCGCGAATCGAGTTTTTGCGACTGGTTCAGCGGTCTTGGTGGGCCGTGACCTTTCATCTGAAAAGTTGTCAGGAAGCACTATTTACTCCTTGACATTTGGCCTTCAGGGCCGAGTTATCTATGGTGTTCGGACGATCTATGATCAGGAAAACTACACGTCGTCGGAGGCCGAACTAGACTCGGCCGATCACTATTTGGAGAAAGGAATTCGCCTCGCAAGCCGAAGACTCTGATCATATGAAGCAGCTGGAGCTAGGACCCTTGGCGTTGGAGGTTAGTTCGGGGGCTACTGAGGGAGTCCTGGTTTAAGGGGTCCTCGGGAGGCCGACCTATTTCTTATGGGCCGGACTATATGGGCCGCTTGCCGGGCACTGGATTGATCGAAGACCCTGTCTTCAGGAATGAAGCCTCAGGAATCGTGGCGTGTCCTCCACGTTTGGAGTAGTGAATAGGCATGTTTATCCCTTCGACGTGTAACCGACCATTTGTAAACCCTAGGTACCCTCGGCGTCTATATAAGCCGGAGGGTTTTAGGTTGTAGGCCAAGAGAACTCATCTAGGGTTTAGCTAGTCGATCTCGAGGTAGATCAACTCTGTAATCCTCATATCATCAATATAATCAAGCATGACGTAGGGTATTACCTCCATAGGAGGGCCCGAACCTGGGTAAAACCTCGGCTCCCTCGTCTCTTGTTACTATCGATTCTAGTCTCACAGCTCGGGACCCCCTACCCGAGATCCGCCGGTTTTGACACCGACACCGGTATCGCCCAGGAGCGTGGGGGATGGAGGCTGCCGCGGATCCGGCGGGGAAATGACCTTTTTCTTGCGGCGGTGCAACGGTTGTGGGCAGGTGGGCGGCGCCAGAATCGGCGTGGCGGCGAGGCGTGCTGTGCCGCGCGAGGGGAAAAGGCGTTTCTCGCTTGACAGTGGTGTCCCACGCGCCGCTTTCCCTTCCGCCGGAGCTCCCAAATGCCCCCGAGCGCGCTAGGTTCGGCCTGGGATCGCCGGCCCAAAAAAAGGGCCCAACTGACGGAATTTGGCGTCCTGGGGACGCGACTGGAAGGATTTTTCGACGCCGGCGCTAAAAAAAGGGCTTGGGGGGGCCTGTTGGAGACGCGGCTAGAGATGCTCTTAGGCCACGCTCAACTGAATTTCACCCCTTCCACCACGCCTGCTGCTCTACATTACATTCCTAGTTGCTCGTCGCACCACGGCCCATCCATACCTTGCGTCCACTCAGAGAGTGGAGTGCAGTAGAGTGGCACTCGTCCGCTCTCGCATGTCAACGCAAACAAAAGGTGTCCTCTCCTCCCATCCATCTCCTCCGCACGGATGTAAAGCCACCCCAAACGTAACAAAGGGTGAGGAGACTCGAGAGGCGCAAGGGCAAAGATTCCAAGAACACACCCTACCTGAGCCAAGAGCAACCATGAGGTACGCACCAGCTTCTGATTCTCGGCTCGCTTCGCTGCAGTTCAGCAGCTTTTTAACCAAATTTTGTCTTGGGAATTCAAACCAAAATTTGGTAGGAGTACAAGATTTGGGTCCACACTCTAAATTCTTTTGTTTCCCATATTTGTTTGTTGGAATTAAACCGTTTGTGAGCTGCTAGGGGCCAAAGCGAAGAATTTTACTTGAAATTTCTTGTTAGAATTTGAACCAAACTGGTAATTAACTTCCCTCTCCGTGTTCCAAATTCCAATGCAGTGGCCGAATGGAGCTGAGCGCGCGCATGTCGACGGCGCCGCCGACCAACGGCAAGAAGCGGAAGTGCTCACGGCCCGGCCTGGGGGATATCCACGAGGACATGCTGGAGCGCGTCCTCGCGCGCCTCCCGCCGGCCAGCTTCTTCCGCCTCCGTGCCGTCTGTCGCGAGTGGCGCGCGGTCGCCGCATCCCCGACATTCCTCGACGCCTGCGCGCGCGTCCCTTCCCGCGACCCATGGTTCCTCATGCTCTCCGAACGGCCCCACCCGGTGGTCGCCTTCGACACCGCCGGGCGCTCCTGGAACGCCTGCCGCGCCCCAACGGGGTCCATGCCTGTGGCCGCGTCGGGCGGCCTCGTCCTCTACAGCGTGCTGGCCACGGGCGCGCTCTGCGTCGTCAACCCTCTCACCGGCGCATCCCGCGCGCTCCCCACGCCGCCGCAGGGACAGGGCCAGGGCGTGCCGCAGCTCCACGCGATTGCCATGTACGGCGCCCCTTACCGCGTGGCGCTCTTCACCGGCGAGCTCCCTGATCTGTCCATGACGGTGTTCGACTCGTCCGAGGGCTCGTGGGAGGGGCCCGTGCCGCTTGCCCGGAAGTCCGGGACCTCTTTCCCGGACGCGCCGTCGCATGGTCGCGACGACACGGTTTACTTTCTGAGCAAGTCCGGCGACGTGGTAGCCACCAACATGAAACGCAGCTCGTTGAAGCAGTACTCCTCGGTGGTCGTCCCGTCCGAGTGCGGCGCCGTAGTCTACTTCCTGAGCCACTCCGGCACGGTCCTCGCCTGCGACACGGCGAACCGCACGTTCGCCGAGCTGCCCCGGATCCTGCCCGTACATTTCGAGTACTCCATCAACGTCGTGGCATGCAACGGCGCCTCCTACGCCGTCGTGCTGTCGGGGTACCTGGACACGGCGAGCCTGCGGGTGTGGCAGTTCGCGGAGGGCGCGTGGAGGCAGGTGGCCGCCATGCCGCCAGGCATGGCGCACGGGTTCTACGGAAAGAAGGCCGACATCAACTGCGTCGGGCACGGCGACCGCGTCATGGTCTGCGTGAACTCGGGTGAGGTCAACGGCTGCTTCATGTGCGACGTGGGGAGCAACCAATGGGAGGAGCTGCCCAAGTGCATCAATGGCGACGGAGAGACCATCGAGTTCCTTGCCGCCTTCTCCTTCGAGCCGAGAGTAGAGATCACCGTTTAAGTGCGTGTACGTGTTCGCACGCGCGCCGATTGTTATGCTAATTAGTAAGGAGCACTGTTTTGTTCTTGCTCCTAGCTTGCTTGTTTGATTTCTTCATTCATGTGTTTGCTGCATCGCATGGTCGATATATGGAAACCAATTCGAGTCCTTGATTACACTATTGTACTTGGGGACTTTAATGATACTAAGGGCAGTTCTTTTGTTAGCTTTAAAAATAAGTTGTCCCCTACATAATTTATTTTAAAAGTCGAATCAAACTTATTTATTTAAAAGACTACGAATTAAGACTTGACTAGTGGTTGTTGGGCTTCTAGATAAGCTAGATAGGGACAGCTTATCCTAAAAGCCAAAAAAACCACAAAAAACTAATCATAAGATATTTTGCATTTCTTAATTAATTAGTGCATCAAATCAATGGAGAAGTCTGTGCCGCCAGCTCGAGGAAAAGTGATGACAATGACTTTGTTGAAAACCCTGACGGTGCTCCTTATCTGGGCGTGTATGTGGGTCTTGTGTGTAGTCACGTCGACGAGGTGCTATATCTTGTGAACGTGTTGTAACGGTTTTTGTTTAGATTTCGGCAAATTAATTTGCCTAAGTCTCTTCTAATTGTTTTAATGAATTGTGCCCTAATGGACACGATTTTGAAAAAAAAAATTGGGTGGAATGACACTTTTGATCCCATATAACCACCTCAGAGGATAGGTTGAGCGGTTTTGCTAAACCTCAGGTGCCTGAAATTTTTCTTTGTGTCGGTCACTTTTTCCTTTTTCCCGAGCGCGCGAGATGGGGAGGTCGGATCTCGCCGGAGAAGAAGCAACCCCAGTATCTTTCTTAGGGGTGGGGGTGCAGATTCGTCGAGAAGCAACAACCCTAATACTTATCTTAGAGATGGGGGTGCAAGGGGTCCCTCGGGATTGTTCACCGGTGCGGGGCTTAGAGGGATGGCCGGGGTGGCGGTCAGCACGACAGTGGTGGGAGGTTGAGGGAAGGGCGGGGTGACGAGGCGGTGATAGCCGCCGGCCGTGCGGGGGGTGGGGGGGGGGGGTGGGGGGAGGCGGTTAGGACTGGGTTGGTTGGCGGTTACGCGAGGAAGAAGTTGGAGGTTGGAAATGAATAGTGCCTTGATCTATTTTTAGTTGTTGGATGAAGATCTAATGGCCCTTGATCAAAGTCATTGATGCAACAGATTTCTTCAGGCACCTGGCGTATAGACGGTCCCTACTTTTAGCCATTTAACCATAAATGTTGACCTACTTCCAAATCTAGAGCATCTACACTCGAACTTAGTAAATATGACCTTCTAAACGTCCGCGGACTTGCTCGGTCAGTGACCGGGCTTGTCCGTTTTGAGCCCCTATTTGTCCGTCCGCGCAACCACATTCCTCATTTTCTTTCTCATATGTCCGGTCACTTGTATGTGATTAGTGGAGATGAAGAGAGAGAAAGGAAAAAATTAATAAAGAAAAAGAAAAGGTGGTCCGAGGTAGGACCGCGTCCTGCGTGACGGACTGACCGAACGCGTCCAGACGTCCTCATATCCGTCCCATATTTAAGATGGATATGAGGGATACCGGTCAGCCAAGGCGTTTGAGGCACGTTTGAGACGTCCGTCTGGGTCACATTTCCGTGATTGGTCAGTGACCGGACGGATCGCCCGGACGTTTGAGGCCAGTTTAGGTCGCCCGGCTGTAAATGCTCTTACAATGTATGCTCAATCTTGAGTCACTGTTTTGTACTGCGCAAGAAGCTGCTTCTCTTGTCAGGAGGATCTCATTTATTCAGTCTTGAGTGTGATCTAATCAAGAAGTGTAAAATAAAAGAAGGAATAAAGGGAGAAAACGAACCTACACTATTGAAGTAAGTAAAACTTTCTTGGTCTACCTTTCTTTCCTCTTTCTTTCTCGCAAGTGCAGTGCATGCAGCAGCTGCTTGCCCATGCAATGCAAGAGCAAAAGTCGTCACCTTTGCTTTGGAAGGAGGCAGTGTGGCTTCCACTGAGGAAAGAGTGATCATAAGAATTCCGTAGAGAGAGAGAAAGAGAATTGATCGATGTATGTAGGGGTATCATGCCCTGTACTGCTGCATGCTGCTGGGTTTCCTTCTTCTGTCTGTCTTTCCCCTTCCCTTTGCCCCCCTCCACTCCATGCTTGCCGTGCAGATGCTCGTAGTAATGCTGCTTTCGCCTGCTTGCTTTGATCTTGGATCGATCATGGGACCATGCATGCCGATGCCGTGCCGGCCTGCTGGACGGAAAGATTGGCAGCGGGGAATGATGGCGGGCTTGCAAGGCGCATCATGGGACGGTTGACAATTTGATAACAGAATTCCTACACAATCATCACGTCGTGTCCGTTTTCAGATTTCCACTCAACTTGAAAAGTTAGCGTGCCGTTCGATCTCACACCAAAGATGAGAGAAAAGAAAGGTCCGCATGCCTTTGAGCTTTCCATCCATGCCACGCCGGCCGGGCCTCCGTTCCCCGCCACCGTCAGGTGACTACTCTAACCTAAATGTCTTTTTTCTTTCTTTTATTAGGGTAAATCTAAATGTCTTGAATTTTGTAAGCAAATAAAGAATGAGTTAAAAGCACCCCAAGTCTTAGAACTTGTTAAAAATGTGATGATTTAGTATAAAATTTGCAAAAGTGCACCCATCGTCCTCAAACTTGCATCGGATGTGATGATTTGGTCCTAAGCCAATCACAGTGAGGCAAGTGGCGGCCAGGTCGCCGGACCGGTCGTCGCCTGCAGTTTCGCACATAACCCCCTGCCGTTTTTTCTATTCAACCCGTAGGAGAGCTCATCTGAATTATTTTGTCTCCCTCGAATCCGTTTTGTTCGTTCCTCCCATGTTCTGTCCTGTCGGGTGCAACACGAGCTCATCGGCGATCGGCTGTTGATGACGTCAGCCTCCATGGCGTCGTCGTCGGACTTCATCGGCGGTGTGGAGGCGCCTCCCTTCGCTCATCTCGTCCGCCCGTTCGGCGTCTTCCCACCTGATTACTGTGAGTCGTCTTCCTCCCTCTGCTCTGCTCTGTTCGTCGCATGCCGGTTCCGGTGTTCACAACCCCGCTAATCATTGTGATTAGACCTCGATTCAAGGTCATCTAGTGGTGTTGCTTTCGTAGGGTTCTTGCAGGATAGTAGAGCTAGGGTTTGGGCCGGCGATTTTGGGTTTGGGTTTGGCATGAGAGCTAGGGTTTTGGGCAGATGCTCCGACTGACAAAGTGGGGGTTTAATCCTGTTGTTCGTCGGTGCACCTAGTCGTGAATGGTTGTTTGTGCTTAAATGAAGCTCTTTTGTGCTCTTGAAGATGATTTTTTTAGAGGCAAATTTGTGCTAAATTTCTGAACTTTTTGCTCTGTGCACTTGTCTGCAGTAATCTGAACATTTAAGGACACGGCTATGACTACATGTGTAGTTTGTGCTAAATGGCTATGTGTGCAGCGAACTAAAGATGTTCATGGTCATGCAGAAGAACTGTTGTAAGTTATGTAGTTCATGAATGATAAAAGTTCAATTTCTACAGTTAGTTAACTGAATATTGCTCAGTGCACATGTCTGAAGTAAACTGGACATTTTTCACTGTTAAAGTTCAGTTTTGTTTGGCTTAAAATGTGTAGTTCAATTATGCTTCTACTGAATTTGTGCAATTAACTGAATTTTCTGTAGTTAACTGATTTTTTTCAGTTAAGTGAACTGTATGCATCTTTGTAGTTCAGTTAAGTTGTTGCTTTGTTTAGTGCTTATTTTGGATGCAGTGTGTGATTTGGCAAATGGACAAAGGGTGGATTCTCCTTTTTTTACACTGGAACTTGAGCATGGTGGATTTTTCTATGGCTCAATTAGTAAGTTGGAGTACCGTAACCCTTCTGTTGAGGTTCTTAACTATGTTGACTCCGCCACATTCTCATATGCATTCCTTGAAGATAACCTGATTTGGTTGGGATAGCTAGTGAGCATGCACATCATTTACTGGTGCATGCCTGATAAAACAATATTCTCAGATGGTTTGATCATAATTAGAGGTCATGAAGATTTGTAGCGTATGATCAAAGCCAGTGCTTGTCATAAAATGCTTGTAATCATGGTTGGCCATTCAGATTTGTCAGTAATTTCAGTGCTGATTTGGTATGCACATTCCCTTCACTTCAGAGACATATCAGCCTGGCCACCTCAAGTGTTGTAGCAGCAAATGCAGCATCTTCCCACAGACTCATTTCAGTCATTGAGGAAGATCCCATTTCAGAGATTGTAACTGATGGAACAGTACAACAAAATTTGTTGATTGAAGCTGGAAAGCACAATTTGCTTACTGAAGGTGGGCAAACAGTTATTGAAGATGTAGTGGTTTCAGATTCAGGTTTCAGTGACAGTGATTATGAAATAGACGAGGGGGGTGATGATCTTTATGATGACAACATTGACTTTGATGTTGATGAAGAAGCTGAGCAAGATGAGCCAGATGTGGAGCCTGACTATTTACTTGAAGATGAACATCGCAACCTATCCATTAAGGAAGTAGAGCAACTTACATACAAGTTTAAAGATTTCAATGCTAAGGTGGACATAGTTTCCCCTATATTTAGAGTAGGGATGGTATTTGTTGATGTGGTGGAGCTAAGACATGCTCTTACTGCATATTCAGTTAGGAACAGAATGCAGATCAAGAATGACAAGATATGAATGGAGGCAGTTTGTGAAAGAGGTTTCCTATGACCGCTTAAAGCTGATAATGGCAACAAGACATGAGGATTTGTCATCAAGAGCAACGATGCAGACCATAGGTGCGAGTAGAAATGGAATATAAGGTCGTTGACAGCTAAATTCCTGTTCAAATATTTCATAGATGAGTTATGTCGGTACATTTTCAAGGAAGATCACCAAGGAATTTAATGTTACACCTAACAGATGGAAACTAGTTAGGGCTAGAAGACAAGCACTGAAGGAGATCCATGGTGATGAGGAAGAGCAGTTCAGTAGGCTGTGGGATTATGGGAATGAATTAAGGAGGAAGAACCCTCGATCTACATTTCTTCTGTCAACTTAGCTGGTGAAAGACAAAAAAATCCACTTGGCAGGAAATGCCAGAAAACACTGTATTGGTCCTATGATGCATGTAAAATAGGGTGGCTAAAGGGTTGCAGGCCTATCATTTTCATTGATGGTTAACACATGAAAACAAGGTTCAAAGGAGTGTTGCTTAGTGATGTGGGTATTGATCCTAATGACTCCATTTTCCCCATTGCAATGGGTTGGGTAGAAGTAGAATGCACAACTACTTGGGAGTGTTTCTAACCACTTTGAGAGATGATCTTAACATCACAAACACCGCTCATTTCACAATTATGAGTGACAAGCAGAAAGGATCGATAAATGTTGTGCATAAAGTCTGGCCAAATTTTGAGAATAAGTTTTGTGTGAGACATATTTACCAGAATTTCAATGAGAAGCACGAAGGAGAGTTTCTCAAGCAAGACTTGTGGGCCATTGCAAGATCAACAAACAAGGTGATATGCAGCCAGAACTATGAGAAAATGGATGAACACAGCTCAGCTGCCTTCCACTGGTCTGAAAGACTAGATCCAAAGACTTGGTGTAAAGCATTTTTAGTGAATTTTCCAAATGTGACATTTTGCTGAACAATAATTCTGAAGTGTTTAACAGGTAAATCTCCTATAATATATTAGTAGTACTGCTAATCAGAGAGATGTGCAGTTTTGTTTTTGCTAAATTATTGCAATTGTTGTGGCAATCATGGTGATGTCTACTATGCAACTTTATTCGTGTAGATTCTGTTGGGCCTCCAAGCGTAGAGTTTTGTAGGACAGTAGCAATTTTCTCTCAAGTGGATGACCTAAGGTTTATCAATCCGTGGGAGGTGTAGGATGAAGATGGTCTCTCTCAAACAACACTGCAATCAAATACAAGAAATCTCTTGTGTCCCCAACACACCCACTAAAATGGCAAATTATATAGGTGCACTAGTTCGGCGAAGAGATGGTGATACAAATGCAATATGGATGGTAGATATAGGTTTTTGTAATCTGAAAATATAAAAACAGCAAGGTAAAAAGTAGTAAACATCGAGCAAAACGGTATATCAATGCTTGGAAATAAGGCCTAGGGTTCATACTTTCACTAGTGCAATCTCTCAACAATGCTAACATAATAGAATCATATGATCATCCCTCAACGTGCAACAAAGAATCACTCCAAAGTTCATAAGTAGCAGAGAACATAAGATGAAATTGTTGTAGGTAGTAAGAACCACCTCAAAGTTACCCTTTCCGATGAATCTATTGGGCTATTCCTATAGATGTCACAAACAGCCCTAGAGTTCGTACTAAAATAACACCAATCATACATATAAATCAACCCTAATGTCACCTAGATAATCCAATGTCACCTCAAGTATCTGTGGGTTAATTTTTCGACACACATCAAACAATTTTAGATTCATCATATTCAATCCAACACAAAGAACTTCAAAGAGTACCCCAAGATTTCTATCGGAGAAAGTACGACAAGCACGTGTATCAACCGCTATACATAGATTACCCCATTGTCACCACGGGAATCCGCAAGTTGAGTACCAAGACATATATCAAGTGATCTCAAATCCAATATTCAATCCAACATAACAAAATCTCAAAGGAAAAAATTCAATTCATCACAACAAGATAGCAAGGGAAAAACACCATATGATCCAACTATATTAACAAAGCCCACGATACATCAAGATCGTGCCATCTCAAGAACATGCGAGAGAGAGGGATTAAACACATAGCTACTCGTACAAACCCTCGGCCCCGAGGGTGAACTACTCCCTCCTCGTCATGGCCTCCGCCGGGATGATGAAGATGGCCACCGGTGATGATTTCCCCCTCCGGTAGGGTACTCGAAAGACTCTAGATGGGTTTTTCTTCGATACAGAGAGTTGCGGTGGCGGAGCGGAAGTTCTAGGTTAATTTTCGGGGGTTTCTGGATTTATAGGATTTTTCAGCATTGGAATCACGTCAACCGGAGCCATGTGGGCCCCACAAGCTAACAGGGCGCGCCCAGGGGGTGGGCGCGCCCTGTTGGCTTGTGGCCCACAAGTGGCTCCCCTCAGGTGGTTCTTCGCTCCGGTATTTCTTATTTTCCCCAGAAAAAGTCATAAAATAGTTTCTGGCGATTCTGAGAACTTTTATTTTCTACACAAAAACAACACCATGGTAATTCTGTTGAAAACAACATCAGTCCGGGTTAGTTCTAAATAAATCATATAAATTGCATCAAAACCATATAAATGTATTGTAAACATAGGAAAATATGGCATGAATACTTCATAAATTATCGATACGTTGGAGGCGTATCACATAGTAAGCTGAATTGTTGCAATATTTGTGCAGCTACATCCTGGAGGGCAGAGAGATGACAGTGTTGTTAATGCTTGGATACATATTTTACAAGACCATGTAGAGAGGAAATAGAAAAGTGGGCAAGACAGAGAATATGCTCAAAGATCAAGAATAAATTAGATGTAAAGGCCCGAGACCGACGCTCCAGATGCCTTTGATATATTTCGCTATCGCCTTGTGATTTATTGTTTGTTGCATTCATCATCTCATCATTCACATCATCGACACTCTGTTGCCGTCATTTTTGAAAACTTGCATCCGTTCGTAGTTGCCGGTTCTCCCCGTTCTCGTCGTTGACCGTTTTGAGACCAAACACACTCGCACGCACTGTAGGATCCAAAGTATGTCTAGAGGGGGGGTGATTAGACTACTTGACCAAATTATAAACTAACACTTTCCCAATTTTATATGTTGACAAGTTTTAGCAATTCTAGCAAGTCTAGCACACCCTACACATGCAAATCTACGAGTATAGCAGCGGAAAGTAAAGACATGCAACTGTAAGTAAAGGTAGGGATAGCAAGATCAAACGCAATGGGGATACAAAGATTTTTCCCATGGTTCCGATAGGTGGTGCTATCGTACGTCCACGTTGATGGAGGCTTCAACCCACAGAGGGTAACAGTTGCGCGAGTCCACGGAGGGCTCCACCCACGAAGGGTCCATGAAGAAGCAACCTTGCATATTCCACCATGGCTTACGTCCACGAAGGACTAGCCTCACTCGGGGTAGATCTTCACGAAGTAGGTGATCTCCTTGCCCTTACAAACTTCTTGGTTGAACTCCACATGATCCGGAGGCTCCCAAGTGACACCTAACCAATCTAGGAGACACCACGCTCCAAAAGGTAATAGGCGGTGTATAGATGATGAACTCCTTGCTCTTGTGCTTCAAAAGATAGGCTCGTCAACACTCAATCACTCTCTCACATGATTTGGCTTGGTGGAAGAAGGTGATTGGGTGGAAAGCAACTTGGGGAGGCTAGAAATAAAGATTCATATGGTTGGAGTGGAAGATCTTGATCTCAACACATGAGTAGGTGGTTCTCTCTCAGAAAATGAATGGTGGAAGTGTTGACTTGTTCTGAATGCTCTCCCTACGAATGAGAGGGGGTGGAGGGGTATAAATAGCCTTCTCCAAAAATCCAATTGTTATAACATTATGGACCAACTCGGTGGAACCGAAGTAAAAACTCGGTTACACCGATTTGTGCAAAAGGTTGCAACTTTCGGGTTCTCAGTGAGACCTATAGTAACAACTCGGTGAGACCGATTCAGGTGACCTAGAGCAGATCCAAAACTCAGTGGCACCAAAATGAAAAACTCAGGAATTCCGAAGTTTAACACTTCGATTACAGAGAGTTGGCAACCACTTTTCGGCTGTACCAAATCAAGTCTTGGTGGTACCGAGATGGTAAGGTTTTGGCTCTGGGTCCTATCTTGGCAAACTCTGTGGGGCCGATATGGAAAACTTGGTGGGACCGATTTTGGCATTTTCGTTTTGGATAGAATATTTTTGTGAGAGTTTGGTTGAGGCTTTTGGTGGCAAATCTCTAAGCACTTGAGCAACCAGATCATTATCAATACATCATCCCCTTTTAATAGTATTGGTTTTTCCTATGGACTTAATTGTGATTTCTCATATAAAAGAAAATGTAGAGTCTTAAAGATCTTTCCAACTTGTGTTCATTGCATCTAGGGGATCCATCTCACAATATTAGCCAACCCATTCATTGAACTTTCCTGAAATATACTTGATAGGCTCATTAGTTCAATGAACTATATGTTGTTGTTAATTACCAAAACCACCTAGGGAGAAGTTGTGCTTTCAGTCTCCCCCTTTTTGGTAATTGTGACAACATATAAATCAAAGCTTCGACAAAAGATATAATCAATGCATAGTATCATCGTTTGAGAAGTATGTGATAAGCAAGAGCTCCCCCTAAATTTGTGCATTATTTTAAATTTGTGTTTGAATGCAAACGCACAATTGATTAGGATCATGGGTTATTCTTCCATGTCACATACATCTTGGTGGAGCGCATAGAATATTTGAGTAAAATGCAATGCACACATCACCAAGCATAGAAGTGAATGATCATGATAGATGAAAAGATATGACATAGTAGCATCAACCATTAATCTTATGATCAAACACGACATAGTTTAAGTCACAAAAACGAGCAAATGATAAAATGAAATGTATCAATAAGAGAACTCCAAAAAGCAACACACTCTCTCTCTCTCGAAGCCCTCTGATCTATACATACTCTCCCCCTTTAGCAACAAGTTAACAAAAAGTTCAAATAGTATAGAGCTAAACGTCGCTCTAGGCATGATCTCTTCCACGTGGCGATGAAGCTGCTCCGGTGGTCGTCGAAGGAGTCGAAACAAGAGTGTCGGCAAATGCTTCTGCGGAGGTCTTCTAAGTTAGAGGGGTAGAAACTGAAGGTGCTGAAGGAAATGAAGGGGCAGCAGCTGGTGCAGACACTGAGGGTCTCGTCTCTAGAGCTGGAACTACAGAAGATCTGGCCTGAGTCCTGAACTGAGTAGTCATTGGAAGTGTAGGCTCATCATCATCTGATCTTGGGATCTAAACTCCGCCAACCTCCTTCTTGAGAGTCTCAACGGTTGTTGCAAGTTCAGTCACTTTGACATCCAAAGAATGAAACTTTGTCTCCACGATCCGCTCTAAGCTCTCTTGATTCTTGATAATGTTTGCAATATCCTTCTCCATGTTCTGAATAGCAGCAATAAGATAGGCCATTTGGTCAGCCTTTGTACTAAGCACGGGAGCACTAGCGGCTCTAGCTGCCTCTGCCTTAGCTTCAACCTCCATAACTGCCTGAGCTGTAGATGAAGTGGGATGAGATGGATCCATCACCACAACATTATCCTCGAAATCTGGCTTGAGTGGTAGGTGAGGACGATAATGTAGACATACATTCTTTTCAAGCATGAAGTTGATGAGCATCTTAATGTATGGTGCATATCCACATGACCTCTTCTGGTCAGCAACGGTCCTCTTGATGGTCTCAACAATGAGATCCATCACTCTGATCCTGGTGTGTCTATCAACGTGATGCAGCATGTTAATGGAGTAACCACGGATCATCTTGTCATCTCCTAATTTGGGCATCAAGGTGTGCCTCAAAATGGTGTTGGAGGTAGGTAGGCCAGCAAGCAGAAAATATGCAGAACCAAACTTATGTGTCTTCACATACTCCTGAGAAACTGCAGTATACATGTTGGCCATGGAGTTGTGATTCATCTTGGACTATGAGTACACATCAAGATCTCCATCCTCCATCTAGGGGACTCCTAAGATGGTAGCCCACTCATCCGCTGTTGATTGATACCTGACACCTTCAGTCATCCAGACTATCCTACCATCCGGATAGAAGAGTGTTGTGGAGTAGAATTGCATGGTGAGCTTATCATTCCATGTAGTCAACTCTCTCCCAATGAACTCATCAATGCCCATCAGCCTGAAGCTCTCCCGGACGGGGGAAGTAGTCCTCATTGGCCTTGATGTACTTCCAGTCAACAAACCTCATGTCACTCACTGCTAGGTTTTTTGTCAAGCAACACGGTCTCATAGAAATCTTGTTGCTCCTTGGTATGAAAATGAGTGTCAACAACAGTTCTTCTCCTGATGGAGTAGGGGTCAGCAGATCTCCACTTCCTCAGCCCTTCGTGATGAGGTCACCTACCACGGGTAGGGTCACAGACCTGACATCTAGGGCCCACTTGGGGGCCCACATTAGCATTAAAGTCCTTGGATTACTGTTGCATTCAGATACATCTTCAGGATTCACTCGGATCTGGACGGTCACTCGCACGTAACTATGTCACTCGGCTAGGGTCTAACACTCGACCGAGTAGGAGAGGAGCCGGCGTAAGAAGTCGTAATGTTCGAGGAGCTTAATAACTCACATCAAGTGCTGTGAAGACTAACGTTACCGGTAACGCCTTAGTTAAGACGGTAGTTCCTAGTAACGCATGCAGTTACTCTCATTTAATGCCTTGTAATGGCGCTTGATGGGTCCTGGCGCACTCTATATAAGCCACCCCCGGGCTCCTGGACAAGGGTTCCGAACTCTCTGTAATCAGACACCCCCCATAAGCAAACGATAAGCCTTAGGGCTCCAGACGTGGGGTCTTTACCACTTCCGAGTGGGGCCCGAACTCGTACATCCGAGTGTTACACTTCTGCCGTAGCTAGGCTTCGCCCCCTTCATTCGTACCCCTAGTACTATTTTTAGACTTACTCCCACAACAGTTGGCGCCCACCGTGGGGCAGCACATCTAGCAAACTCCGGTGCAGGTGGAGATCTAATTTTTCCTGTCATCATGATGGCACTCGGCGGCGAGATCCTCTTCAGTACGCTCCGCTTCATCGCCAACGGCTCGGCATGGTTGCATGAGGAGCCGCTGGACCCGGATGCGTTACCCGCCCGCGGTGCGACGCATTTCAGCATGGCGGCACACAGAGTTCTACTTCGACAGCCGTCGGAGCCCTATGGCTCCACGCTTGGTCGTCCCGTTGCGAGCCGCTGCAAGCGCTCTGGGCGCTCGCGGCTGCAGCGATGGATCAAGGACGTCGTGGCCCGCTAGTCCACGATTGAGCAGGTGGTCATGCTCGATTTGGATGCGCCCACCGTCAGCTTGTTTCCCTCTTCGGGCGATGAGTTGTCCGATGGGTCTGAGTGCGAGAGCAGCGGTAACGCTGCAGAAATACTTATGGCTCAAACCACCAACCATGGACCTCCTGGGTACTCCGTGGGTGATTCTCGTGGCCGAGACGGTAGCCGCGATGACGGCAACCCCAACGCCAACGTCCCCCAGGCTCTCAGTCGGGAGCAGCGGCAGGAGATGAGGAGGAGGAACGATGAAGTTCTGCTCACTCCCATCATGGGGACTACCCCGGAGGAGATAGCCTTAGAGGCCACGCGCCAAGCCACTTTGGCTGAGAGCGAGCAGCTCGAGCGACTCCAGCGGTCACTCGACGACCGCGCTGCCAGAGAGCAACCCAGCTCCAGCCGCATTCGGCGGCTATTGTTTCCGAATGATAGACCGCCCAAAATCCCAGTGATGCACACACCGATGGAGAACCTGGCTGCAGGCACTCGGATCGCTGAATCTGTTCAGCCGTCCGGTTCTGCAGCTAGAGAGGGAATTTGGCAGATCCAGACTGTGCTGAAGACCACCCTGAGGCAAAATTCAGAGGTACCGCAGTCACATCAATGCATACACAGCAAGTCCATTCGGGTTGATATTGTTCAGTCTGTGCACAACCCACATGCATACGGAAAGCGCCGGCATTCTCCTCCTCCTCCTTCAAGAGGCCCGCATGGAGGACGTTGGCGCGATGACCGTGATGTCAGTCGGACGCCCCCTCCGAGGGGCTGTTCATATGGTAGACGGCCTTACGATGGTGGTCGACCTGATAGAGAAGACCGCGATAGGAGCCCCATTCGGCCCAGGGGCTATGAAGAAGATGGCCGACGACCTCCACAGCTCAACGCCAGATCCATCATCACACAGAATCTGGTGGATAGGTATAGGCAGATGAGAGATCGAGCGAGTGGATGGGGGACTTCAAGTCTCGAGTGCTTTAGTAGGTACATCCGAGAGGCCGAGATCCCCTCCAACTACAGGTTGGCGACGGGAATCGAGAAGTTTAACGGCGAGTCCAAGTCGGAAACTTGGCTCGAGGATTACCGAGTGGCCGTCCAAATCGGTGGCGGCGATGACTTTGTCACGATGAAGCATCTCCCTCTCATGCTAGAGGGATCTGCACGGGCCTGGTTAAACCAGTTGCCCCCTAGCAGCATCTACTGCTGGGAGGATCTGGCTCAAGTGTTTGTCAAGACGTTTGAGGGCACTTACAAGCATCCGGGTGGTTTGACAGAGCTGCAGCACTGCGTCCAAATAAGCAATGAAACTCTCCGCGAGTACATTCAGCATTGGACCATGCTGCACAATACCGTTGAGAATGCTACCGAGCATCAAGTCGTCTGCGCCTTCAAGGCAGGCACTCGGTACCGAGAGCTCATCTTGAAGTGTGGTCGATCTGGGGACCTGTCCCTTAGTCGGGCCATGGAAATCGCCAATCGGTACGCCAATGGCGAAGAAGAAGACCGCCTCCGAAGTGGCAAAGGGCGAGCCGGCGACACCCCTCGATCGGGGGGAAACGTTGGTAAAAAGCAAAAGCGGAAAGTTGATCCTCTGGGTAAAGCAGAAGTCGCGGCGGTCCCTGGCCAAGGGATGCCCAAACCGAAGAAGAAGAAGAAAGAATGGGCTAACAACAAGAAGCCCTAGTACAAATCTAATGTATTTGACCAACCCTGTGTTGTCCATACCAAAAAGGATGAAGAAGGCAACGTGGTGTACCAAAGCACACCACTCGGGAGTGCCGAATGCTCAAGCAAGAGATGGGTAGAGAGCCCTCTGGAGAGAAGGACGATGACGAACAAGGTGAGGATGCTCCCGAGTATCTGAACGTCGACAAGGTCCTCAATATGATTTTTGCTGACGTTGAAAGCAAGAGCCGGTTGAAGGTCGTCAATCGGGAGGTTAACATGGCAGCCCAACTGTCGTTAAGTACCTCAACTAGGCAAAGACCCCCGTTACCTTCGACCTGACGGATCATCCATCACACATAGCCACCCCTAGGAGGAAGGCGCTGGTTGTTGACCCGGCCGTCAATGGTGTCCGACTATGCAAAGTCCTGATAGATGGAGGCAACGGGCTCAACATAATCTACGTCGACACGCTCAGAGCAATGGACATTCCGATGGCCCGACTCAGCAAGAGCAACATGCATTTCCATGGGGTCATCCCTGGGAAGAAGGCTGAGTCACTCAGTCAATTTGCTCTGGACGTCGTGTTCGGAAGCGACAAGAATTTCCGAAAGGAACACCTGACGTTTGAGGTGGTGGACTTTCGCAGTGCCTATCACGGCATCCTGGGTAGGCCCGCCTACGCGCGTTTCATGGCCCATCCATGTTATGTGTATCTTAAACTTAAGATGCCCAGGCCGAAAGGAGTGATCACGGTGACGAGCGACCGTATAGTCGCCGAAGAGTGCCTCCAACAGGGCTCCAAGATTGCTAACAAGCAAATACTCGTAGTCGAACTTGATGAGTACAAGAAGATGATGGACACTGCGGATTTACTTAAGTCCAAACGGCCATCCACGAAATCAGCTTTCCAGTCGGCCGATGAGACCAAGCAGGTTCACATTCACCCGGACAATCCGAGTGCCTCCCCCACGAACATCTCGATGTCACTCGATGATAAATAGGAAGTCGAGCTCATCCAGTTCCTCCGTGAGAACTGGGACATCTTCGCGTGGAAGCCATCTGACATGCCGGGGGTTCCCACGGAACTGGCTGAGCACCGACTCCGAGTCGTCCCGAAGATCAAACCAGTCAAGGAGCACTTGCGTCTATCCTCTGTCGAGAAGCGCAAGGCGATTGGTGAAGAAATCGTTCAGCTCCTAGCTATCGAGTTCATTCGCGAGGTGTATCATTCCGAGTGGCTCGCCAACCCTGTATTGGTGCCTAAGAAGGACAAATCCCTCCGGATGTGCATCGACTTCAAGCACCTCAATCGGGCCTGCCCGAAAGAACATTTTCCCCTTTCCCGCATAGACCAGATAGTAGATTCTACTGCCGAATGCGAACGCCTATCGTTCCTGGATGCGTACTCCGGGTACCACCAGATCCGAATGTATGGGCCGGATAAAATAAAAACAGCCTTCATCACCCCATTCGTGTGTTTCTGCTACATCACTATGCCTTTCGCTCTCAAAAATGCTGGGGCGACTTTTATGCGCATGATCCAAAAATGCTTGCAAAAGCAAATCAATCGGAACATAGAGGCGTACATGGATGACATCGTGGTCAAGTCCAGGAAAGGTTCTGACCTCCTGACAGACCTCGCCGAAACCTTTGCGAACCTGCGGCGCTTCCAGATAAAACTCAATCCAGCAAAATGCACATTCGGAGTGCCATCAGGCAAGCTACTCGGTTTCCTTGTTTCCGAGCGTGGAATCAACGCTAATCCTGAAAAAATCAGCGCTATCGTCCGAATGAAAAAACCAGTATGTCTGCATGGCGTGCCAAAGCTCATGAGGTGCGTGGCAGCCTTGAGTAGATTCATCTCTAGACTCGGTGAGAAGGCGTTACCTCTTTACCGATTGATGAAGAAATCTGATGGCTTTGAGTGGACACCTGAAGCGCAAGCCGCATTCGAAGAACTCAAGGCCTTGCTTTCCACCCAGCCGGTGTTAGCTGCTCCGAGGAGCCGGGAGCCTTTGCTCTGGTACATCACGGCTACCAGCCAAGTGGTCAGCATTGTCCTCACTGTGGAGCGCGAAGAATCAGGAAAAGCATTCAAAGTGCAAAGACACGTATATTACATCTCAGAAGTATTGAGCCACTCCAAGCAAAGGTATCCGCACTACCAGAAGTTGGTCTACGGTATTTACCTAACGGTTAAAAAGGTGGCTCATTACTTCCAAGAGCACTCGGTCACGGTTATCAGCGATGCCCCCTTGTCAGAAATCCTGCATAACAGAGATGCCATGGGCCGAGTGCCAAAATGGGCAATTGAGCTCCTCCCGTTGGAGATCAAGTTTGAAGCCAAGAAGGCAATCAAGTCTCAAGCACTGGTGGACTTTTTGGCCGAGTGGATAGAACAAGAACAACCAGCCCCAAGTATCCCCGAACACTGGACCATGTTTTTTGATGGATCCAAGATGCTCCAAGGATCCGGTGCCGGAGTGGTTCTCGTCTCCCCCAGGGGAGACCGATTGAGCTAAGTCCTCCAAATCCAATTCGATTCATCTAACAACGAGGCCGAATACAAAGCCCTCCTGTATGGGCTCCGTATGGCCATCTCACTCGGTATCCAACGTTTGATGATATTCGGTGATTCGGACCTCGTTGTCAATCAAGTAATGAAGGAATGGGATATCAGGAGTCTGGCAATGACCGGATACTGTAATGCAGACAGGAAACTGGAGAAGAATTTCGAGGGTTTGGAGCTGCATCACATACCCCTAGCGAAGAACCAAGCAGCAGACGACCTGGCTAAGATCAGTTCTACTCGGCGGGTCGTGCCGAAAGGCATATTCCTTGAACACATGGGCTCTCCCTCAGTCAAAGAAGACCCTTTTACTGAAGAGCCCCCACAAGCAGTCGGACCTTCAAATCCGACTGAGGTTGACATTCCAGCCGTTGTGGACCTTGTCCATGAAATGTTGGTGATCACTCCCGAGTGGACTCAACCTTACTTAGCATACTTGCTCCGGCAAGAGCTCCCTGAAGATCAAGAAGAAGCTCGCTGAATCATCCGGCGTTCCAAGTCTTTTGAAGTGATGGGAGATCAGTTGTATAAGAAAAGCACTACAGGAGTCACTCAGAAATGCATTTCCCCAGAGGAAGGACTATAGATCTTGCATGAGATTCACTCGAAAACTTGCGGCCATCATGCGTCCTCTCGGACATTGGTCGCCAAAGTGTTCCGAGCGGGTTTTATGGGCCTCGATCCAATGAGACATCAAGAGACTTGGTTGACCTGTGTGTTGGGTGTCAGTTCTATAAGAATCAGACGCACAAACCTGCACCCGCACTAAAGACCATCCCGCTCACCTGGCCGTTGCCGTGTGGGGCCTCAACATGGTCGGCCCTCTACGTACTGGGTCGAGTGGGTGTACCCACCTACTAGTAGCGGTGGATAAGTTCACCAAGTGGGTCGAAGCTAAACCCATTAAAAGCTTGGATGCAAAGACCGCTGTTAGTTTCATTCGGCAGATTATCTTCAGATTCGGAGTTCCACATGATATCATCACTGACAACGGGTCTAATTTCGACTCAGATGAATTCCATGAGTTTTGCTACTCCCAAGGTACTCGGGTTAATTATGCCTCTGTGGCTCACCCGCAGTCGAGCGGACAAGCAGAGCGAGCGAATGGGGTGATTTTACAAGGGTTGAAACCCCGACTGATGAGAGATCTGAAGTACGCCGCAGGAGCCTGGGTTGAAGAGCTACCGTCTGTTCTATGGGGCATACGGACGACCCCGAACCTCTCCACAAAGCACACTCCGTTCTTCATGGTGTACGGATCTGAAGCTGTCCTACCGAGTGATTTGCATCACAATTCCCCCCGAGTGGAAATGTATGATGAAAATGAGGCTGAAGCGGCACGCCAAGATGGTCTGGATCTCCTGGAAGAAGAGAGAGCTAGCCCTAGTCAGATTGACGCTCTACCAACAGGATCTAAGGCGCTATCACGACAAACAAGTCAGGGGCATGCTTTCCAAGAAGGTGACCTCGTCCTCCGACTGGACCAACATAAGCCACACAAGCTGGCGCCTCAGTGGCAAGGGCCATTTGCGATCTCCAAAGTCATGAACAATGGAGCTTATCGGCTGTATAACTTCAACACTAGGGCAGAAGAGCTCCGGACGTGGAATGCGGATCTGCTCCGCAAGTTCTACACTTAAAGTAGAGAACACTTTGTCATTCCTGTAATGTACTAGCGAGTGACTTTGATGAATAAAAGTCTTTACTTTTTCTACACTTTGTCAACAAAAAAAACTTTCCTCAACCCCAGTGGGTGTACGGATCGCGACTTAGCTGCAGACCTGATTTTGCTTAAGTCCAAAACTACTCTGAGTGAGGACATCGTCCACACTCGGGTCCTTAGCTGCGATCCAGAAATCGCCTAAGTACAAAAATCCACTCCGAGTGAGGACATCGTCCACACTCAAGGACTTAGCTGCGATCCAGAAATCGCCTAAGTGTAAAATCTACTCCGAGTGAGGACATCGTCCACACTAGGGGGCTTAGCTGCGATCCAGAAATCGCCTAAGTGTAAAATCTACTCCGAGTGAGGACATCGTCTACACTCGGGGGCTTAGCTGCGATCCAGAAATCGCCTAAGTATAAAATCTACTCCGAGTGAGGACATCATCCACACTCGGGGGCTTAGCTGCGATCGAGAAATCGCCTAAGTGTAAAATCTACTCCGAGTGAGGACATCGTCCACACTCGGGGGCTTAGCTGCGATCCAGAAATCGCCTAAGTGTAAAATCTACTCCAAGTGAGGACATCGTCCACGCTCGGGGGCTTAGTTGCGATCCAGAAATCGCCTAAGTGTAAAATCTACTCGGAGTGAGGACATCGTCCATGCTCGGGGGCTTAGCTGCGATCCAGAAATCTCCTAAGTGTAAAATCTACTCCGAGTGAGGACATCGTCCATGCTTGGGGGCTTAGCTACGATCCAGAAATCTCCTAAGTGTAAAATCTACTCCGAGTGAGGACATCGTCCACACTCGGGGGCTTAGCTGCGATCCAGAAATTGCCTAAGTATTAAATCTACTCCGAGTGAGGACATCGTCCACACTCTGGGGCTTAGGTGCGGTCCAGAAATCGCATAAGAATTAAAACTATTCCTAGTGGGGACATCGTCCACACTCGGGGGCTTAGTTGTGATCTATAAATCGCCTAAGTGTAAAATCTACTCCGAGTGAGGGCGCCACCCACACTCGGGGGCTTAGCTGCGATCCAGAAATCGCCTAAGTGTAAAAACTAATCCGAGTGAGGACATCATCCACACTCGGGGACTGGGCCAAACGCTCAAAAAAGTCAAATGAAGGCAATCAAACTGCATATTGTTCAAAGCAAAAGTGCATATAGTCGTGGCCAGAAGGTCACGTTAAATGTACGGTTACATAAACTACTCGGCATCCCGAGGCAAATTTCATTCGAAGTTTTTTATCCGAGATCACTCGGTGGTTGTCGGAGCTACTGCGTCAGTGAAGGTGTCGAGGTCGATGAAGTCCGCAATCCGAGTGGCGGCCTCGAGGAACGTCTCCATGAAGTCTTCTATCCTGGCGTTCTTCCTGTTGACGACCTTCAGTGACTTCAGCTTCTCCTCGTCTACACCTTTGTAATGGACGCGGACAAGTGTTAGAGCGATATCAGCTCCAGCGCGGGCAGCAGCCTTCTTCCAAGATTGCACTCGGCGAGGGACGTCTCGCAGATGGTTGATGAGGGCGTCTACGTCGTTCAAGAACTCCTCCCCGGGGGCGACTTCTCGATCGATGTCATTGATGGCCTTACGCAGGCGGTCGAAGAAGACAGTCACCTCCCTGATGCGTTCATCCAGTCGGAGTAAAGCAAGAGCCAAGCTATCACGAAGAATGCCCGCAGCCGGATCCAGTTCCTTCTCGATCTTGGATGTCTCTTCTTCGGCATCCACGCAGAACTCTGTTGAACGGATGGGGAAAAGGGAGTTATTGGAGGACGAGTGAGGGATCAAGGCAACCTGAAACGCAGTCAGGTCATTGGCATACCTTTGAGCCTCTCATTCATTTCGTTGCCGAAATCTTCGATGAACTTCTCTAGCTCGAGTCTCTTGGATGACAAGTGCTTCAACTTTGACTCGGCCTCGGCAGCCTCCTCCATAGATTTCTTGGCAACCGCCTCCAACGTATTCTTCTCCTCCTCCCACTTCTTGACTGAATTCAACTTTTCCTCGGCCTCTTTCATCTTCCGGTTGGCCTCCTTCTGAGCGGACGCCAGCTCAGTGTCTTTCTTCTCCAGAGCCTCCTTCATGGTGTCTATAGAAATCGAAGCGCAGAGCCTCTTAGTAAATTGAAGGTTTTCACTATGAACATATGACAAAGTAATTTCAGTTGGACAGAAGAGGACACAAGTTCTTTGGCTGTCGGACAGAAAGCGCCTACCTCCGAGTGATCGCTTCTCTTGTTCCAGCCGCGTGTTCTTGGCCTTCTCCGCCTCAAGGCTGAGGCGCAAGTCCTGTACCTCCTTCTCCAAGGCCTCGTAATGAGTCCCGAGCTCGCAGACGCTCTGTCGACAAGAAACAAGGAAACATCAGTGACGACAGTCGGATACCACATAAAGGTTCATTTGGTTAAACCACAAGATTCTAAGACTCCCGCCGACTGCTTCAGTCGATGGCAGTCTCGGGGACTACACCCAGTGGGTGCGCTCAGCGCACTGCTACTTCTTGAGCATGCGTTGGTTTTCCCTTGAAGAGGAAAGGGTGATGCAGCAAAGTAGATACGTATTTCCCTCAGTTGTGGAGAACCAAGGTATCAATCCAGTAGGAGATACAAGCAAGTCCCCAATAGATATACCTACACAAATAATCAAACACTTGCACCCAACGCTATAAAGGGTTTGTCAATCCCTTCACGGTTACTTGCAAGAATGAGATCTGATAGAGATAGATATAGAAGATTACTAAAACGAAAAGTAAAACAAAAGTAAAAAGATTGCAGCAAAGTATTTTTGGTATTTTTGGTTTATAGATCTGAAAATATAATATGGAAAATAGACCCGGGGGGCATAGGTTTCACTAGAGGCTTCTCTCATGAAGGAAAATAATACGGTGGGTGAACAAATTACTGTCGAGCAATTGATAGAAAAGCGAATAATTATGAAGATATCCAAGGCAATGATTATGCATATAGGCATCACGTCCGTGTCAACTAGACCGAAATGATTCTGCATCTACTACTATTACTCCACACATCGACCGACTCCTGCCTGCATCTAGAGTATTAAGTTCATGAAGAACAGAGTAACGCATTAGGTAAGATGACATGATGTAGAGGGATAAACTCAAGCAATATGATGAAAACCCCATCTTTTTATCCTTGATGGCAACAATACACATACGTGCCTCGCTACCCCTACTTTGTCACTGGGTGAGGACACCGCAAGATTGAACCCAAAACTAAGCACTTCTCCCATTGCAAGAATTACCAATCTAGTTGGCCAAACCAAACCAATAACTCGAAGAGACTTGCAAAGATGTGAAATCATGCATATAAGAATTCAGAGAAGATTCAAATAATATTCAAAGATAATCTGAACATAAACCCACAATTCATCAGATCTCGACAAACACACCGCAAAAGAGTATTACATCGGATAGATCTCCATGAAGATCATGAAGAACATGGTATTGAAGAAAAAAGAGAGAGAAGAAGCCATCTAGCTACTAGCTATGGACCCGAAGGTCTGTGGTGAACTACTCACGCATCATCGGAGGGGCAATGGAGTTGATGTAGATGCCCTCCGTGATCGAATCCCCCTCCGGCAGATTAAAGGAAAAGGCTCCAAGATGGGATCTCACGGGAACAGAGGCTTCCGGCGGCGGAAAAGTATTTTCGTGGCTCTTTTTGGTATTGGGGGAATATTTGGGAATTTATAGGCCGAAGAATAGGGTTAGGAGACCTGCTGGGGGGCCACAAGCCAGGGGGGTGCCCCCCTAGGGCGCGCCCTGCAGGCTTGTGACTCCACGGTAGGTCTCCTGCCTTCGTCTCCAAGTCTGGCAGGTTTCTTCTGGTCCAAGAAAAATCATTCCGAAGATTTTATTCCGTTTGGACTCCGTTTAATATTCCTTATCTGCAATACTCAAAATCAAGGAAAAAACAGAAACTGGCACTAGGCTCTAGATTAATAGGTTAGTCCCAAAAATAATATAAAATAGCATATTAATGCATATAAAACATCCAAAACAGATAATATAATAGCATGGAACAATCAAAAATTATAGATACGTTGGAGACGTATCACGCGCCCCCACTGGAACTACGCTCGGGATGAGGTACTTCCACAAACTCAGCAACATGTTCTCTCTACCCGGCACTAGTGCAGAAAACGCTAGTGCCGACGTTCTAAAAACTACATTGCTGGCGTGATGGGTCGACGCCACCAATATGGCGCCACAGTTGAAAAATACTGATGGCGTTGGGCCCCACGTCACTGGTATTTTTGTTACTGCTGGCATGGCACTGTTCATTCACGCCACCACTAAGTAGAATAGCAATGTTGTGGGTATTTACCCATGTCACTACTATTCACTAGTAGTAGTGGCGTGTGCAAAACCACCAACGCCACCACTAAGTATTTGTGGATTTAAAAAATAGTTATATAATTCATCCATGCATCCAAATATTTGTACATTCGTACATATATTAAAATGGGTTATACAATTGGTACATTCAACCATATATATATATATATATATCAGTTCTACAAGGTGACCATCATTGTCGCCGCAGTACCCTAGTGCTTGATGTCATCGCCATCGTCGCCACCGCTACCACCACCACAACCGCGTGTAATGTCACAATCGCCACATCCCTGTGTCAAGGAAATCCTCATCGCAACCCCATGTCAATGTCGTCGTCGCCACGCCAACTTACATCCTATGGAAATGAAGTATTAGCTATTAGTCGTTGTCGTTGCCGCAACACCATATCAATATCGAACTTATTTACAAACAAAGAAATGCACATGAACAAGAAGTTGGCTCAAGGAGTACAAGAATGAATTACTTCACAAGAACAAAACATAATTTGGAAAGCAAACGTGTAAAGCATGTCACGGGCTAGCAGTTTCTTGTACACAAAAATATTTCTAGGAATTAGAAAGATTGAGAGTCATCGTTCTTGCATATAATTTGTGTAGACGCATGAAATTGACCATACGCATTGTATTATGTTACTATTTTCCCAACTACTCAGCTTTGTTAATATTGATTTGGTTTATACTATAGTATGTTAGGGCGCAGAAAAATGTTCTTCTGGTCTTGACATTGAAATTTCAGTATCTCACCATAGTTGTACATTACTCATCATTACCTCTCTAGAGAGAAACTACAATCATTACTCATCATCATCTGTCTAGTATCCATGTGAATGCAAACTACATGAGAACATATTACTGTCTTGTGTCAAATTAATTTATCAATCTTCATTCCGAGCGTACCCTTAATTTTAATCCAAGATTCGCTACTGCCTATATCTAAATCAGAATTTTAATATCCAACATATAACTGTAGCATATCTAACATGTGCTAGTATTAATTGAATGCACTCTATCATTTGCTAGTATTAGTCTGGCTAGTATTAATTGGATGCACTCCATCATATATTAGTTGTCGTTGCCACATAAGTATACTGATTAAGGTGGCAATTTATGCAGTGGAACCAAAAACATATACATGTGCTGGTAGTTATATTTGCAGCGGGCCCTCTAAGAAGGAAAGGAAGCCGCTGACACGATTTCATTATAAATCGTGTTCGCCTAGCAAGATGGCTTGCAGCCTGTGACACACACGCACACACAAATATTAAGTTGAGCAGGAAGGGATACAGAAAATTGGTATAAGAAAATTTGCTTGAAATCGGCAACCCTTAAAGTGGCATTGATCTTTCAGCAGACTTTCTGAAATGCAGACAGTGGAGTTGCAAATTCAGATTTAGCATCACATATATAAATACTCAACAATATTTAGGAGTGGAACCAACCTTCAGTGAGATACATGGCAGACTCTCTAAACACGACGAATAGAACAACTCCCTAACAAGGCAGATATTTCAGGGCTTCATAGCACATTGTGTATGTACCCACAGTGTCAATCTCAAGAACTGCAGACGGAAAATTTAGTCAATACTCAATCATCTGAAAGAAAAATATCCAGTATTGATTTACATTTTACATAACAGACAAGTTATCAGAACAAAAATTGCTTGAGCTCAGCAGCCTAGCACAGTTGCACAAACTAGCAAGGGTGCATTATTATTGAAACAACATGCAAGATAATTTTCATGTCACGCTAGCGCTACCAATATTCACACAATTAGACCAAACAGCAACTCTCAGGTAAACCAAAAGCATATGGCTTAATGAAGCAACTGTTCGGAATCCCTTGGGTGTCAGGTCCTCCGGGGATGCAAGGAAGTTGCCCGCTGCACCATTGACAAGAATGTCAAGCTTGCCGAAATGCTCAACGGTCAACGCGAGCACTCTCGCTGCATCCTCCTGGTTACGTACATCCCCCTGAAAGCCAACGGCCTGCACACCACACCAAGCTACCATTAGTACAGACCAACACTACTTTATCCCTAGACCACAAGAGGCTAGTTCATTTAATCACGAAGAACTCGATTGCCATTGGGTTCGATTACCATGGGATTCGATGAACAAGATAAGAAAACAACAAGTTCTATACACAATTTGCGTAATGAGCGGACCTATAATTTCTTAATAATTCAGACTTATTTACCTATAATTCTATATACAAAAATAAACAGAGGGCACTGGTTTGGGTAGTTTCACAAGTATTTAGAGGATGTGCTTAATGAGCGGACCTGATGTGCTTAACAGCGGTGCCGTCGGCGGGGAGGAGACACTCGATCTTGCGGTGGCAAGGCTCGTCCTTGTCGAACACGCCGCGTAGGGTGACCCGGACGGACTCCATGAACCAGGCAAGGTTAGCTGCGAGGTCGGCGACCAGCCGCTCGTCCCCGTCCCTCGTGAAGGCGGCGACGCACTCCTAGCCTTAGCAGATCGGGGAGCGCCATGGATGTCTGCTGACCCTGTCCATCAGGGGCCTCGGGTAGGGGGAAAGGGTGGCGGGTTGGGGAGCGGGCGCCGGTGGTGGTTGTGGGGGAGCGGGTGCCGCCGGCCGCGGTGAGGGATAAGGTGGGAGGAGCGGCGGCGCTGGTGGGTGAGAGAGAGACAGAGAGGTTGGAGAAGAATCGGGAGGGAGAGAGAGATGAGATGTGGGCCCAAAAAAATCTCATTGGTGGCGTGACAGTGGAAAGTTTTACGTGGCGTTGGAGAAAAAAATCGGTCACTCGACGCCATTAGTAGTTGGTTAAAACAAAAGCAAATTTTAAATGGACCAGTTCAATTACTAATGACGTGCTGGCAAGCCCACATGCCATCGGTATGTACGATACTAATGGCGTGGCGAAAGATCACACGCCATCACTAACATGTATCAGACCAGACTGCTGGATTCAAAATACTGGTGGCGTGGAGTTTTGGCAGCACGTCACCAGTAACCTGTTACTCGTGACGTACCAAATATGCCAACGCCACCACTACTTTAAAAAATAGTGATGGCATGAATAAAAAATGAGGCGCCAACAATTAAAGTTGTGGCTAGCCATTTCTCTACTAGTGCAGGATGAGGTACTTCCACAAACTCAGCAACGGGTTATATCTACCCGGGATTAGGTACCTCCACAAACTCAGCAACAGGTTCTACACCCTGATGGTCAATGTCGAGAGGCTCTGGTCCATGGACCACCACCGCATCCTCTTCGACAAGTATCGTTACACTCGAGACGATGTAAAAGCTGAGTAGCGGGTCCTACACCCCGACGGTCAATGTCGAGAGGCTCTGGTCCATGGACCATCACCGTATGCTCTTCGACAAGTATCTTTTCACTCAGAATAAAGTACTTCCACAAGCATCATTTGGATTCTGAGACTCCCGCCATCTGCTTCAGTCGACGGCAGTCTCGGGGACTACACCCAGTGGGTGCGCTCAGCGCGCGCCCACTAGAGAGTAACAGGTTCTACACCTCGACGGTCAACATCGAGACGCTCTGGTCCATGGACCATCACCGCATCGTCTTTGAGAAGTACTACTATATCTATCTCTACAAATGTCACACGGACTCTAAGACTCCCGCCGACTGCTTAAGTCAACGGCAGTCTCGGGGACTACATCCAGTGGATGCGCTCAGCGCGCCCCCACTAGAACCGGAGAACACCCACTTGGTGTGCCCCCGATGCAAACCTACTCGGGTCCTCAAGAAACTGCATACAGATGAAATTTCCGACTGAAGATGGTACTTACAAGAGTACTTACTCGGACGTTCTTCTCCAGCACCTCGCTGGCGTCGTAGGCCTCTTTCAGCTTGTCGTTCATCAGCTTTAGCTGGATCAGTGCCTCCTTGCTCGCCCCCACCTGGTCCTCTGGGACGTGGTGCAGTGTGAAGATGTTAGTCGCAGAGGGAGTTGGCAAGGAAGTTCCGAGTGCGGTCCCGGCCCCCGAAGAAGCTCCCCGAGCCAGTGCTGATGCCTTAGTAGGCGAAGCGTCCGGCATCAACACGTCCACGTCGGCAGAAGGGTTCGGAGGGTCGACCTTGTCATTCCCGTCAAGTTCTATCACTTCGCGTGGCTTTGTAAACACTCTAAGTTCTTTCAGGAGTAAGCACGAAGGAAAAAACGCAGAGTTCAAAAATCACGTCTGAGTGAGTTCAGAGGTTACCTTTTGAAGACGCAGCATCAACATCAGCTTTGTCCTTCTCCAGCGAAGCAGTCGAAGTGCCAGCTCTGCAATGAAGTCATTCGGAACGTCATGTCACTCGGTCGAATAACTGGAATAACAATCAGCGCAAAGATACTTACGCCGAGTCCACCGGTACATTCGTTTTGGTCTTCGGCAGGACAGCTGAAAGTGCTTCTATCACTTAATTATATTTTGGTGTGATGGCAATATGGTTAGAAGATCTAACGTGAGCTGCTATAGTTTATCCTAGGTGATTGATTCCTTGCAGCTCTAGATGGAGGTGTGTGACCCCCCCCCCCCCCCAATTCAAAAAGATCGAAGGCGTGGTTTTTCTGGTGACTCAAAGGTTTTCGTTTTCGTTCGATTTGAGTCGTAGGAATTACCGCACTATTAAGCGGGGTCATCGTGGATGTATATTGTGTGGGAATGACTTCATGTCCTTTATTTCAGCCTACCTACCACTTCAAGTATCCACGGGGTCTGTTAGTGTCGTGCCCGGGTTCTCAGAACTGGTTTATAGAGACTTCCTGGTCACCCCGTGTGCACGTGGTCTTTTGACCCCCGTGCGCATGGGGTACTGCGTAGCTCTCTGAGTAGCACGTGCGCACGGGGTCTTTTGACCCCCGTGCGCACGGGGTACCCCGAACCTCTCTGAGTACCCCGTGCGCATGGGGCTGACTAAGCCCGTGCGCACGGGGTCCAACGGGCAGATTCTCCTCCCGAGCCAAGAACACTATAAAAAAAACCTTCTTCCTCCTCCCAACCTAACCCTAATGTCTTGTTGAGCTCCACCATTTCCACACCTCATTTTTCTCAATAATCTCAATCCCTCCACCCAAACTTGTTGAGACTTTGGGGATTGGGAGAGCAAGACCCGATCTACACTTTGACCAAACCAAATTCGTGTTCCCCACAACATTTGTTCACCATTGATTTGTTACTCTTGGAGCTTGGGCTCCTAGGCGGTTAGAGATTCCTCCGGAAGCTTCCTTGCTTGTGGTGTGCTCCGGAGAAGTTTGTAAAGGTGTGGTGGTCGCCTTCAAGACCAACCCCGAGTGATTCGAGGCTCATCCGTTGGGGGTGACTCGAAAGAGATACGGTGAGCCTTCTGTGGCGTTCCGCAAGCTTTGGCTCCGGCACCTCTCTAAACGGCGAGTAGCTCTTCCCCAAGGAAGAGTGAACTTCGGGATAAAATTTGTGTCCTCATCTCACTTGTTATTATCCTTTCTCGCACTTTACCTCGATTTGTATGCTTGTTGGCTTGTTAGCTTTATTGTTGCCTAGCATATTTAGTACTACTTGTGTTTGTCATATAGGTTGTGTTCACCTAGTTGCATATCTAGTGAACCTTATTTATCCGCTTATCCCTAAAATTGACAAACAAGATTAAAATTTGTAGTCTCCTATTCACCCCCCTCTAGTCGACCGTATCGATCCTTTCAATTGATATCAGCCTCGTGCTCTAATATAAGGTTTTACAAACTTAGAGGATATGGCCAGCGATGAAATTGTGGGGGGTCACCTCACAGAGCTTGGACTTGGTGAAAACCAAGATCCTCTCGCGGCCGAGGTGGTCATACCACAAGTCGCTGCTCCTGCGGCTCCCAACCCGGTTGCCCCCTTAATCGCAGCGGATGTCCTTTCATTAAAACCGCAATGTTGAGAGAAGTTCGTTCCTCGGTTAAGGAGGAAATTGATGCGCGCTTAAAGCCATCATCATCCACATCAAACTCACTTAATACAAATGTGGCCCTTGATGCGGACGACTCAAGGGAAATCCTTACATCACCGGGTCGCACTCAAGTTCCTAGGCACAATGCCTCGGAACCTTTTTACTCACCACAACCCTTACAACATCCTCGCATTAATCCTGTTGGGCCTCCGCCCCCTTTGAAAGCTAATGCGTTTGCTAAGTGGAAGCTAGATATGGAGTCTCACATTCGAAGTGCATCTACGCAATTATGGTGGATTGTGGTCAACGGTTTCAACCCGTAGGACCCAACAAATCTCACTCCAAGGGAAGAGTTTGATGATCAACTCAATGCAACCACCCACAACATCTTGCGTAGTGTCGTGACCGAAGACTATAGTGACTCCATTGCTCTTCTCAAGACCGCAAAGGAAATCTAGGATTTCCTTGAAGAGGCTCTAGAGGGTGATGCTGCAATTCGAAGATCTCGATTAGCCTTGCTCAAGCAAGAGGTAAATTTGTTTGTAAGGAATGATGGTGAAACTGCGAATGAGGTTTTTCGAAGGTTGAAGTCTCTTGTGATAAACCTGAGAACCTTTGGATGTGAATGGGCTAACGATGACTTCATCAAGGACAAGTTCATTGATGCAATGGTTCTAACGGAACACACCATAGTGACGACGATCCATCAACGCCCGGACTACCACAAGTTAACTGCAGCTCAAGTTGTGTCTACCTTCTCCACCCATGTGCTTTTGGAGACCAAGTAAAAGAAGACCTTTGCAATTGCTCAAGCCACCAAGAACTCAAATCTTGCCTTAAAGGAGAAGAAGGTAATTGCTCAAGCTAGAGAAGAACATGTGCTTGAAGAGTGCGGTGAAGATGATGGTGACACTACTTGTCCGGAAAATGACTTTGCGGAAGACTTGGCTCTCTTAGTCAAGAAGTACTCGGGCACCATGGCCAACAAAGGAAAAAATCTTCAAGGAAGAAGTTTTGGGAGAAGAAAGTGCTACAATTGTGATAGCCCAATACACTTTGTGCATGATTGCCCGTATGAGAGACGTGAAGACAAGTCCGAGAAGCTTGTGCTTAAAAAGAAGAACTTCTTCAAGTTCGCCAAGAGAAAAGATGACAAGGCACTTGTTCATGACGAATACATGTCAGGAGATGAGGATGACGGTGATGATGACCAAGTGGGCACGGCTGCTATTGCCTTACATGCCACTAACTCATCCTCATCCACTAGCTTCTTTGACTCTCCAAATGAGGACACCCCCTTCACTCATCGATGCCTTATGGCTAAATAGGTAAAAACTGAGTCTAAATCTCCTATCCACGCTAACCACACTCCCAATATCTCTTGTTCGATAGTGGAGGATGAGTGTGAGGCTAGTGTGGACAATGATGAGGAATCCTTGATGACTTTCATGAAAACTCTTCATGGTGAAGCATGTGCTCATTATAGCGATCTCCTTCAGTCACTCGCCGAACGCGATGATTTTATTGAGAATGTTATGATGCAGAGCATCCTACGGACATCACCATGGCAAGAGTCTGTTTGGCAAGTGACACATGTGACATCCACTCCACATACATAAAGGTGAATCATCTCCTTTACACGTGTTCACTTGACCCCTTTGAGGATAGTATACTACTTGACACTCCCCTCGTGTGCATACATAGGTATTGTCGGAGCTTCACGGATGACAAGGAGCAGTGCAAGTGTCGAGGAATGACTACACCATCCGCGAGGGAAGCATGGAAGCGACGACGGAAGAAGACCAAGAAACCTCCCAGGCCTCGGACATCCGGCCCATACCCCGGACGTCCGGCCCCTAGGGACTACACAGGCGCCAAGGCCAAGCAGCTGCAGCTACAGGCGCCGGACATCCGGCCTGCCCAGAAATCCGGAAATCCGGCGCACCCACACCCGAATCGAGCGAAGCCAGGCGCCCGAGCCCCAGACATCCGGTCTCCACAGCCCAGACATCCGGCACCCCCATGAAGCCCCGGACATCCGGCCCCTATGTGGCAGACGCGGGCAACAAGCCATGTATCCCCTCTCACTTACCCATTCGTGCCTAGGACTATATATACTCCACCCCCTCCTCATTTCTAGGGTTAGCAATGATTTAGCTCATAGATAGATGAGCCTTTGCTCCTTCCACTACCTCTCCCATGGAGTAGATGCCTCTATGAGAGAAGACCCCTAGTGGATGGCAAGGCCCCTTGCACGGGAAGATCCTCCGGGATTCCAAGGCCTCATCTCCCTATGGGATTTGGGATGAACTCTACCATGTATCCTATTTCCCTTTGTTGTTCTTGTACCCTTGTGGATCTTGTGTGGATGTGAGCATAGTGGATTTGTGATTGGACTTGTTCCTGAGTGTTTCCCTCGTGATTTCTCCTCGTTCTTCCCCGTGTTCTTCGTGTTCTTCATGGAATCCCCCTCCAATTCGTGAAAGATCGACTCACACGGGTGTGCCCCATATCATCTTGGTATCAAGAGCCACGTTTCTCACGAATTTGGAGTCCTCCCCTTCATTTTCTAGCCTATTTTTGTGTGTTTTTGTCCCAATTCGAAAATCCCCACCAAAAATAGCCTCACCAATTTTTTTGTGATTTGTTGATTCTTGTGAGATTTTTGTTGATTTTGATCCATTGGATTCGTGTTTGGCAAGTAGATATAGCTTCCCCACCACGAAATCCATCCCAAATTTTCTTTTCCCCCATCAATTTTGACCCCAAATCGAGTTTCCCGAGCGCAAATTGAGATTTGGATCTGTCGGGCCGGACATCCGGGCCCTGGAGCACAAAAATCGGGCGATAC
Source organism: Elymus sibiricus (assembly GCA_039707655.1). Classification (NCBI taxonomy): domain Eukaryota; kingdom Viridiplantae; phylum Streptophyta; class Magnoliopsida; order Poales; family Poaceae; genus Elymus; species Elymus sibiricus. The sequence goes on along the minus strand of CM077671.1, from coordinate 120,730,094 downwards.
TGGACATCGGTCCCCGGAAATCCGGCCTAACCCCCCGGATATCCGGCCTCTGGGAATTTCAGCTTTCGTGTTTCACCGTTTTGTCCATAACTAATTCATACGGAGTCCGGTTTTCACGTTCTTTAGCTCATTTTGTAGCTATTGACACCCTCCATCCCACAAAAATAGATTCATAATCATTTGACTCCATCATATTTTTGAAATTTTGGCAAGTTTGCCTAGGCCTCCACCATAACTTCCGCATAGCCATCCCACCATAAACTTTCGCCACCCTAACCCAATTTGCTTGAGATTTTGAGTTGCGGTTTCCATTTCCTAAGGTGTTTCTGCTAATTAGGGACGGTTCTACATCGACAACGCCGCTACTCATCATCGCCTCGGCCTCGACATCGACATCGGCCACTTTGCCTTTTGGCACCCAACCGTAAGCAAGGACGGTAATCTCGACGACATCATTGTCCATTTCCTTGTCATTGCGTTGATCACCTCGAGCCTATTGCGTACCTTACCCATTGAGACTAGCGAGTTGAGAATTCTCGGGCCACGTTACTTGTGCACCGTAGTGTTACTCTTATGCCGCATAGCTAGCTTTAGTGTGAAAATATCTTGTTATCTACATTGTGCCATAAATCTCTCCCGTGCATATCCATCATACTTGTCTCATATCTTGGTTCGAGCATCAAGCATAGAAAAAAAGAGCAAAAAGCTTTTAAGCAAAAGAGGAGATACAAACGAGCTTGTAAGCAATAGCAATAGCATTGAGCCATTTTGCATAGTTCATACTCTTGGATCATACATACATAGCATACTTGGGATTGAAGACGGCACGTTTACTCTTTTAGGTTGGTGCACAAGCACGTATCTAGCCCATTTGAGCAATCGAGCTATTGTCTCTTCTAGAATCCATGCAACACGAGCTTTTCCCGGGTCTCTCACATATTTTGTGCTCATTCCTTCGTTGCGCGGATCCCATTTATCTATCCGTGTGTGTGTTCCTAGTGCCGCCATAGCTATTGATCTATTTGCTTTGCATTGCAATTTTGTGAATCTTCCTCAACCTTTTCGATATCTTGGATTGATATTTTCTTGAATTTTGTGCCACTTGTCCTAACCGAGCCACTAGATAAGCTTTACACTGTAGGTGTGAGTGAGCAAGTCCAGTACCAATTCCCCTATTCTTTCATTTCACATTGAGTGAAACAAGATACATCCTCAACTTTGGGAAACGGTATTTTGGTATTGTTTATCTCATTTACCCCTCACCTTTGCTCGAGTCTTGCGATGGCTAGGCAACGCACGGCATCTTCGGTCTTCGACGACTACATCAACATGAACAACCACATCAACCAAAAACTCGAGCGACTCTCCATCGACATACGACACTCCGAAGCTCGGAAAAGAGACTACATCGACAACACGTTGGACGCACACATGGAGTAACTTCAACATGTGTTGGCCAACAACAAGTCATCTTCCCCTTCGTCATCTTCAAGGCGGAGATGCTCAAGTCGCACATGTTCGGAGCGCCCATCCGATGCAAGCACAAGTCGGCCACGTCCTCATCTTCGAGACAACCGCCACAACAACCATCACGCTCGTGATCTACATCATCGCGAAGGGCAAGCCACCTCCAAGAAACAAGTGCACGAAGACCAAGAACGCCACCAAGGACAAGCTTTGACTCCAACATCAAGGCGACCAACTACACGTATGGATGACCCTTCCATCTTCGGAAGCATCCCAAGGAAGATGGACGAGCATGGGAATCTCCCTTCGGTCATGGAGGCGCGCGACGAGGTGCCATCTTCGGCCATCATACAAGGCAACGGCGACAAGACGGTCGAGCATGGGATTTTCCCTTCGACCACGGCGGCGTTTGGAGATGAGTTGAGAGGCTTTTGCCACCATATTGAGAGTGAGAGTGACTTCACTACTAGCCCCTTATATGATGAGTTGCTGTGGGGACCCCGACTCATAGGTCATGATCACCGAATGCACGTGTACAGTGATCCCAGAGATCAATGCTCACTGAACACACAGAAGCTGAATAACAAGAGTCTTACATCCACATTTAGTGTCTTACACAAATAAAACCATGAAGGTCAAGTCTTACATAGATAGGGCCACAAGGGCCAAACACTTAAACATAACAAGCAGCGGAAAGTCTTGATCGGAAGCGTGAACCCATGCCATCTGCCTTAAACCTACATGCATTCTGACTGGGAAGCGTCCTAGTTCGCATGTTCGTCACCAACGAACTCCTCGCCATATTCCTGCTCTTCCATGTCTGGCCAATTAAATAACCAGTGGCAAGCCAATGAGTACTTTGAATGTACTCGCAAGCAACCCAAGTTTTGGAACAAGGTATAACAATGCATGATATAGCACTAAGTAGGTAAGATTTTGCGGAAAGCTAATTTTGAGTGCAATGACATGTTCAAGAAAGCTAGTAATATCATGCATCATGAGGATACAAGTATCCGCACAAACAGGTTACCAATGTCAATTTAATCAAGGTCTGAACATCTCATGTTCAATCATCATGTCAAGTCATCTGACTTGTCTCGAGTATTCCACCTTGTCAACCACACACTCACACCGAGTTTATGAAAACCCAGGACATAGTTTAAGCAGCATCACCCAACTGTCCTTGACCATGGACACGGCTATTCAAATAGTTTTACACTCTGCAGAGGTTGCACACTTTACCCACAAGACTCGGGGAACTTTCGTGTCATCCACGACTCGCGGTATATCACATACCCGAGGTAAGCACCCGAACAATGCCTTTCCCCTGACGATACTAAACAAAGAGTCCACTCGATTGGTACACAGCCCTCATGATGTACATCATACGAGCCTCGCTCCAGATCGTACCATCCATGAAGGGACCAACGGTGTGCCCGGTGCCTATGAAGACAGCGCATGATCGTCCTTACCGGCACGACCCCGTATCGAGAGTGACCACGTCACTCCCGCCACTAGTAATGCGGGCTCTGTGCTAGTACCCATCAAGGTAATCAACAAAGCCCCGTCCCATAAGGGGTATCGTGGTTGTGCATGTAAGGTTGCGATGGTCGACAAATCTTAAATCTAATCCGTTTTTAAAAACACACACGTTCACTTGCTCTGGTATACCACTTCTTTATCAAGTGGTTACCTAGCTCAACATCATCTCCCTCGGGCATTAGTGGCACCCGACGGGGTTTTCGAAAGTATTTAAAAACACTTTTGTTCCCAACACCATGCATATTCCCGATCCCACTTGCGTAGCATCTACTAAGCATCCTATCTACTCCCACCCGCATAACCCTCATAAGGAGGCAGGGTCATACATGATGCAAGTATCAACAAGAAAAATATCGGAGGCATCCCACCGAAGGGGGGGGAACACCTCACTCACATGATCAACAACACGGAAATAAGTGCTATATGCCATGCAAATAAAAGGGTTCTCATGGTCAAAGGGCTGCTTGCCTGGCTCAACAAAGTCTTCGGGGTCTTCAAAGTCTTCGGGTCCAACTCCCTCATCAATAGCGCAATCTATCGTCGCGATAAATAACGGGAATAATAAGCATCACAACAAAAACAAAGCATAAAAGCCACTACAAAAATGTTACTTTATTCTGAAAAATACTAAAAACAATACTAAATATATTTTCCTAAGGTTTTGGGGTGAAAAATATTTTCAAAACTATTTTTAACAGAGGCTAAAATATGCCTAAAACAGATTTTCAAATAAAACAGTACATAAAAAGTTTTCAAAAAAATTCACATATGGCACTATTAAATTCTAAATATTATCCTAAGATTTCTGGTGGAAAAATAATTGGAATAGGAATTTTATTTGGAGCTGTGGGATTTTTGGAAAACCCCATAGAAAAAGAAAAAGAAAAAGGAAAGAAAAGGCCTCTGTGCCTGGGCCAGAGGCAGCCAGCAGCTGGGCCGGCCCAGCTGGCCATCCAGCTAGCCGCACGCTTCAAACCTGACGCACGGGGCCCGGCTGTCGGCGACAGCGAGGGGAGAGAGGGAGGCGGGGCAGAGGCCGACAGGTGGGGGCCACCTGTCGGGTCCTTCTTCCTCCTCTGGAGAGAGGGAGGCGGGCTCACCGGCGGCGGTGCGGGGCACGACGACGGTGGGTGAGTGCGGGAATGGGCTCAGGGTTGAGTCGCCGATCTCCAGGAGGTCGAAGGAGTGGCGGGGGTGGCCGGAGTTGCCGGCGACGAGAAGGCCGCGGCGGAGGGCTTCGGGAGGTGGTCGCCATCGTCTGCTCCGTCTACAAAACACGGCAAGGAGAGGGGGAAAAGACTCAGGGCACTGAGGGGAGACCAACGGGACGGAAATGAGGGCCGGGGAGGCTCTGTACCCGGAGATCGCCGGCGACCCGACGCGGCGAGGCTCCGGTCGATCCCGAGCGTCTGGCCCTCGAAATGGAAGGGGAGAGGCACAGGGGCACGATTGAGGAGTGGGGGAAGGCACCAGAGGGGAGAGAGGGACGTGGGGGGTGCCCTTTTATAGGCGAGCCGCGGTCCACCGAGCGCTCCTGCACCGGTGAGGTCGAAGCCGTCGCTGGGGGCCACGGGAGGAGGCGTGGGTGTGTCTGGGGAGTTGGTGGAGCACGTCCACGACCAGGGGCAGAGAGAGAAGGGGCGGGGTGCGCTCGCGTGTGAGCCCCCGCGTTGGCCGGCTCGGGCAGCGTCGGGCACGCGTGGTCAGGGGTGAGAGAGAGCGAGGAAGGAGGGGGCCGACAGCTTGGAGGGACGCGGACGTCGAGGGCATCTCGGGGGACACAAGGGGGAGACCCAAAGCTATCGGGAGCAGCCATTGGGCGGCGGCTACAGTGTGGGAGCGCACTGTAGCGCGCTCTGGAGCGCCCGTTTGGCATGCCATGGCATGCCAACGGCGTCTTGTGCGCAGCCATTAGTGTCTAGGGGGTCTAGGGGGATCTAGGCTAGGGGACACTGGCATTGGATGCCCTGGGAGGTTGATAGAATAAGAGGGGAGGGGAGAGAGGAGGAGATTCCTGCTCTCCAGGGGGTAAAAATGGGGTTTTACCCCACTTAACCATGGAGCTGAGGCTTGAAATTTTTACTGGGGGTAGGATGTGATAATGTGGGACTGTGGTAAAAAAATTGGGGCAAGGAGAATAGTGGAAGGGGGAAAACATGATTTTTACCAAATGACCAGAAGGTGTGTGGTGATGATTTGGCCAGGCAAATGAAGTTTGCTTGACTTGAGATTTAACAGGGTCAAATGGTGGTTGGAAATAGGGTTGATCTCCAAGTTTGAGAGGATTTGAAGAAAGTTCACAATGCAACTTTGTAAAACCCTAGAAATCAACAGAATCAGATTCCTGTAGATCTAGGCATGCATCTCCATTCTCCTTGATGCACCACTTGGTGTGGCATCCTCATTTGGGTAATGGAACATGCCCACAAAGTTTGGGGGCAAGGGAAGAAACTTCACAATGTAAAGTTGTTCAAATTTGAATCTGGACAGAGAGGCTTTTGGAATATTTTGGTGAAGAAAATGAAGGGGGATTGAGATTAAACTTTGCAAGAGCATCACATATGAGAGGTCTGACTTGCTGGAATTTTCCTGGAATTTATTGAGAATATTTCTTATAGAAATATTTCAAAAGATTGATTTGGGCAGAAAGGGTTTTGAGGGGTTTTGCCAATGATTTTGAACATGACCATGTGTTGAAACTCATATATATGGAAAATATATGTCCACTGAGTTTCCCTAAATTTTCTCAAATATTTTTAAAGCATTTAAATAATTTTTCCCTATGAAAAACCATTTCTGGCCTTAAGAAAAGCCTTTAAATAAAATAGCAAAATAATATTTAAAACTAATATTTGGTGGTTTTGGGAAGTCATATATATAGTAGGTTCCAAATAAAGTTTTTGGGGAAAAAGGATCCATCCAATTTGAGGACTTGTAGTACAAATCTCAATTCAGGGGCTTTTGAAAACCTAATTTGAATAAATCCTTTTTGGACAAAATAATAATTGATAAAAATAGGTTTGGGTACTATTCACATGGCATGATCATTGGGCAAGAAGTTTGGATCAAGGAAGATGAATATGGAGAGGAGTAGAACCTAAGAGTGCCATACACAAACAACCAAACAAGCAACAATTCAAACAAGCATATGCACTCAAAAGTTTTAGTTGGTTCCAAATTTGTAAATCCAAGCATAGCAAAGTGATACAAACACAGGGTGTGACAGACCTACCCCCCTTACAAGAATCTCGTCCCCGAGATTTCTAGGCTAAGCGCTAAAAAGATAAGGGAACTCAGATCTAAGATAGTCTTCACGCTCCCAGGTTGCTTCCGCTTCAGTGTGGTTGCTCCATTGAACCTTGAAGTACTTGATGGTGCGGCTTCGGGTGCAATGCTCCGCTTCATCCAAAATGTGAACTGGCCTCTCACGATAAGTGAGGTCTGGCTGAAGGTCGATGGCTTGATGGTCGATGTCCTTGTAGAGGTCGGGGCGGTTGGGGACTTGGAGACACTTCCGGAGTTGTGACACGTGGAACACGTTGTGCACATCTGATAGCTCGTAAGGTAGCTCTAGCTGATAGGCAACTTCTCCTTGTCTTGCGGTGATCTTGAAGGGGCCGATGTATCTTGGTGCAAGCTTTCCTTTGACATGGAAACGCTTGGTTCCTTTAAGAGGTGTGACTCGAAGATAGACATGATCTCCATTGTTGAAGCTCACTTCTCGGCGGTGAGAGTCGGCGTAGCTCTTCTGTCTTGTCTTGGCGGTCTCGAGGCGCTCTCGGACGAGTTGAACTTGCTCTTCTGCTTCGCGTAGAATGTCTGGGCCAAAGACTAGTCCTTCTCCGGTTTCCGACCAGTTGAGGGGAGTACGGCACTTGCGTCCATACAACACCTCAAATGGTGCCATCTGAAGACTTGACTGATAGCTGTTGTTGTAGGAGAACTCAGCAAATGGCAGGCAGTCCTCCCACTTGGCTCCGTACGCCAGTACACAAGCACGGAGCATATCCTCAAGTATCTGATTTACTCGCTCTGTCTGCCCACCGGTCTGGGGATGAAAAGCAGTGCTGAAGGAGAGCTTGGTTCCCATCGCTTCTTGAAACTTCTTCCAGAATCTTGAGGTGAACTGGGTTCCTTGGTCTGACACAATCTCCTTTGGAACTCCGTGAAGACTTACGATGCGGTTGATGTAGAGGTTTGCCAGCTCGCTTCCATCATAGGTGGTCTTGACGGGAATGAAATGGGCTACCTTGGTCAGGTGATCGACAATGACCCAGATAGAATCATGTCCTTTGCTTGACCTAGGTAATCCGGTGATGAAGTCCATCCCGACTTTGTCCCACTTCCATTCAGGCACTTTGAGAGGTTGCAATAGTCCAGCGGGTCGCTGATGCTCAGCTTTGACTCTCTGGCATATGTCACACTTGGCAACAAAGGTGCATATCTCCCGTTTCATGCCATGCCACCAGAATCTTGCCTTGAGGTCTTGGTACAACTTGGTTCCTCCAGGATGGATGGAATATGGAGTGTCATGAGCTTCTTGCAAGATCAAGTTCTTGAGCTCTACTTTGTTGGGTACGCAGATGCGCTTCCCAAACCATACGACTCCTTGCTCATCCACTGAGAATCCTGGGGCCTTGCCTGCCTTGATCTTCCTCTTAATGCCTTCGATGCTCTCGTGTCCCTTCTGAGCTCCCTTAATATCATCCATCAAGGTAGGATTTGCTTCGAGGTGGGCTAGGAATCCAGATGCAACTAGTTCCAAGCCGAAGCTTTCAAGTTCTTCATATAGGGCAGGTAGCCTTTCCTTAATCATAGCATTCAAGGAACAAGCCTTTCTGCTTAAAGCATCAGCTACATGTTAGCCTTTCCAGGGTGGTATTGAACATTGAGGTCATAGTCCTTGATCAACTCCAACCATCTTCGCTGCCTCATGTTCAATTCTCTTTGGGTGAAAATATACTTCAAACTCTTGTGGTCTGTGTATATCTCACATCGCTTCCCTAGAAGGTAATGTCGCCATGTCTTCAAGGCATGAACTACGGCTGCGAACTCAAGGTCGTGAGTAGCGTAGTTCTCTTCGTGAGGACGTAGCTGTCTGGATAGATATGCTACGACTCTGCCTTCTTGCATCAGAACACCTCCAAGCCCGGTTCTCGATGCATCACAATATATCACAAACTCCTTGTGAATATCGGGGGTGGCCAAGACTGGGGCTGTGGTCAATCTCTTCTTGAGCTCTTGGAAGCTTTCTTCACACTTCGGCGTCCATTCACACTTCCTGTCCTTCTTCAAAAGCTGGGTCATAGGTCGGGCAATGCTCGAGAATCCTTCGACGAACTTGCGGTAATATCCCGCGAGTCCGAGGAAGCTTCTCACTTCCTTCACATTGGTTGGGGATTGCCATTCAGTCACGGCTTCAATCTTGGCAGGATCCACTGACAATCCTTCTGCAGTCAACACATGACCCAGGAATCCAACTTCATGCAGCCAAAACTCACACTTGCTGAACTTGGCATAAAGCTGGTGCTCTCGAAGCTTGTCTAGGACCAATCTCAAGTGTTGCTCATGCTCTTCTTCCGACTTGGAAAAGACGAGTATGTCGTCAATGAAGACGACAACAAACTTGTCCAAGTACTCCATGAAGACCTTGTTCATGAGGTACATGAAGTAGGCTGGGGCATTGGTTAACCCAAATGACATGACCGTGTATTCATACAGGCCATACCGGGTTACAAACGCCGTCTTCGGAATATCTTGGGGCCTGATCTTCAATTGGTAGTACCCAGACCTGAGGTCGATCTTGGAAAACACCTTAGCTCCATTCAGCTGATCGAACAGGTCTTCAATCTTAGGGAGTGGGTACTTGTTCTTTATTGTGACTTCATTGAGAGAACGGTAATCGACACAGAGTCGGATAGTTCCGTCCCTCTTTGACACAAACAGAACAGGTGATCCCCAAGGAGAGGCACTAGGGCGAATGAATCCTTTTCTGAGCTGTTCTGCCAGTTGCTTCTTCAATTCAGTCAACTCTTCAGATCCCATTCTATAGGGCTTCTTATAGATGGGTCCTGCTCCGGGCATTAGCTCAATGATGAACTCAATGTCGCGGTCAGGAGGCATTCTGGGCAGCTCATCAGGAAAAACATCGGGGTATTCGCATACCACTAGCACTTGATCCAACTCAATTCCCGACAGACAATTAACCTGAGGGGTTCGAGTGGAGGCAGGGTTGGGAACATACTTGACTTCTACTCCTTGGCTATTGGTTATGGTAACGATCCTCTTGGCATAGTACAAGTAGCCTTGGTTCTTGATTAACCAGTCCATGCCTAGGATAACATCCAAGCCTTCTGACTTCAGGATGATAAGGTCTGCTAGGAAGTCTACCCCGTTGATGTTAATCTCAACTCCTTTACAACCTATCCCGGACTTAACCGATCCCAGGGTTTGTATCAACATACGACTACCCAGGGGTGTAGGCTTCATGCCACTCTCTAGTGCAAACTTTTGAGTGACAAAAGAATGTGAAGCTCCACAATCAAACAGTACAGTTGCTGGGGTTGAGTTGATGAGGAACGTACCCAGTATGACGTCCGGGTCTTCCTAGGCTTCCTCAGCGGTGACGTGATTCACACGACCCTTGCCATTGTTGGGCTGGTTGCGGGGAGCTGGGTTCCTTGGTGGCGCTCCACGGCCTTGACCTTGGTTCGGCGCATTTGGGCGCGGTGCATCTGGCTTCTTGTTGGGACACAGCCTAAAGATGTGTCCTGGCTGACCACATCCAAAGCAAGTGACTTGTCCAGGGTTGTTGTTGTAGTTCCCGCCGCCGTTGTTGTTATTGGGGTTGTTGTAAGCTGGCCTGGGATTGGCATACTGTTGAGGCTGGTAGCTCGGACGAGGTGCGGGAGGTCTAGCCTAATGCGGCTGATAGGTTGGCTTGGCTGGGGCTGGCTGCCAGGGGCGAGGCTTCTGGTTGCTGGAACTACCCTTGCTAATCATCTTGCGCTTCCGAGTGTCGCCTATGGCACGACGCTTGTCTTCCAGCATGAGAGCCTTGTTCACCAGGTCGAAGAAGGTCCGACAGTCGCAGACAATGAGCTGATACTGCAGGGTCTGCTGAAGTCCTTCCATGAAGCGTTCCATCTTAGCAGCCTCCGTGTTGGCATCTTCAGGTGCATACCTCGACAGCAGGTTGAACTTCTGCATGTACTCCTTGACAGAGCTACTTCCTTGCTTCAGCACTCGGAATTCTCTCTTCTTGATAGCCATGATCCCAGAAGGAATGTGGGCAGTGCGGAATCCTTCCTTGAAGTTATCCCAGGTGATCACACGATCGCCTTGCATGACCTTGAATCCATCCCACCAAGCTCTGGCGGTGCCTCCGAGGCAGTGAGAGGAATAAAGCACCTTCTCATGGTCTGATACGTCTCCAACGTATCTATAGTTTTTTATTGTTCCATGCTATTATATTATCTGTTTTGGATGTTTTATATGCATTAATATGCTATTTTATATTATTTTTGGGACTAACCTATTAATCTAGAGCCTAGTGCCAGTTTCTGTTTTTTTCTTGTTTTTTGAGTATTGCAGATAAGGAATATTAAACGGAGTCCAAACAGAATAAAATCTTCGGAATGGTTTTTCTTGGACCAGAAGAAAGCCAGCAGACTTGGAGATGAAGGCAGGAGACCTACCGTGTGGCGACAAGCCACAGGGGCGCGCCCTAGGGGGGGGGCGTGCCCCCCTGGCTTGTGGCCCCACGGCAGCCCTCCTAACCCTATTCTTCGGCCTATAAATTTCCAAATATTCCTTGGATACCAAAAAGAGCCACGAAAATACTTTTCCGCCGCCGGAAGCCTCTGTTCCCGTGAGATCCAATCTTGGAGCCTTTTCCGGTAATCTGCCGGAGGGGGATTCGATCACGGAGGGCATCTACATCAACTCCATTGCCCCTCCGATGATGCGTGAGTAGTTCACCACAGACCTTCGGGTCCATAGCTAGTAGCTAGATGGCTTCTTCTCTCTCTCTTTGCTCTTCAATACCATGTTCTTCATGATCTTCATGGAGATCTATCCGATGTAATACTCTTTGCGGTGTGTTTGTCGAGATCCGATGAATTGTGGGTTTATGTTTAGATTATCTATGAATATTATTTGAATCTTCTCTGAATTCTTATAGGCATGATTTCATATCTTTGCAAGTCTCTTCGAGTTATTGGTTTGGTTTGGCCAACTAGATTGGTAATTCTTGCAATGGGAGAAGTGCTTAGTTTTGGGTTCAATCTTGCGGTGTCCTCACCCAGTGACAAAGTAGGGGTAGCGAGGCACGTATTGTATTGTTGCCATCAAGGATAAAAAGATGGGGTTTTCATCATATTGCTTGAGTTTATCCCTCTACATCATGTCATCTTACCTAATGCGTTACTCTGTTCTTCATGAACTTAATACTCTAGATGCAGGCAGGAGTCGGTCGATGTGTGGAGTAATAGTAGTAGATGCAGAATCGTTTCGGTCTACTTGACACGGACGTGATGCCTATATGCATAATCATTGCCTTGGATATCTTCATAATTATTCGCTTTTCTATCAATTGCTTAACAGTAATTTGTTCACCCACCGTATTGTTTTCCTTCATGAGAGAAGCCTCTAGTGAAACCTATGGCCCCCGGGTCTATTTTCCACATTATATTTTCATATCTATAAACCAAAAATACCAAAAATATCTTGCTGCAATATTTTTACTTTTAGTTTAGTTTTTGTTTTAGCAATCATATCTATCTATCTCTATCAGATCTCATCCTTGCAAGTAATCGTGAAGGGATTGACAACCCCTTTATAGCGTTGGGTGCAAGTGTTTGATTATTTGTGTAGGTACATCTATTGGGGACTTGCTTATATCTCCTACTGGATTGATACCTTGGTTCTCAACAACTGAGGGAACTACTTATCTACTTTGCTGCATCACCCTTTCCTCTTCAAGGGAAAACCAATGCATGCTCGAGAAGTAGCAAGAAGGATTTTTGGCACCGTTGCCGGGGAGATCTACATCAAGCCTACCAAGTACCCATCACAATCTCATCTCTTGCATTTACATTAGTTGCCATTTGCCTCTCGTTTTCCTCTCCCCCACTTCTAAAATGATTTTCAGAAAATACCAAAAAGATTTGCCTTTTTATTCGCCCTTCTTCCGTTCGTCTTTCCGTTTGCTTTTTGCTTGCTTGTGTGTTAAATTGGTTGCTCGTCTTTATGGCACTCCAAAAGCTTTGATCCTTATCTTAGGAAGTTGGAAGATATTGAGGATAATGTTAAAAGTTTCATTTCACTCCAATTTGACCACAACAGTTTCTTTAGGAACGAGCTTAAAGAACAAAAGACTATGTGGGAATACATGAATAAGTAACTTGATGATATGTCTAAGGAGTTTTATAGTTTGAAATCTCAGTTTCCTCATCTTGAAAATTTAGTAGGCCAAATTTCTGATAAACAAGCTACCTTAGTCAATAAAATGGCCGCGAAACCAAAATCTTTTAATAATGATGAAGATCTTAAATTGATTGATGTGACTCCTATTGAATCTTTGTTTTCTAATACAAATCTTGATAAAGATGGGACTCGAGATGAGTCAACTTTAGTTAAAAGGCGTCCCAATCATTCGGAGTTTATAGATCTTAATGCTAAGATTGATAAAAGTGGGATTGGAGAGGTCAAAACATTAAATAGCAATGAACCCACTCTTTTGGATTTCAAGGACTTTAATTATGATAGTTGTTCTTTGATTGATTGTATTTCCTTGTTGCAATCCATGTTGAATTCTCCACATGCTTATAATCAAAATAAAGCTTTTACTAAACATATCGTTGATGCTATGATGAAATCTTTTGAAGAAAAACTTGAGTTGGAAGTTTCTATACCTAGGAAGATTTATGATGAGCGGGAACCTACTATTAAGATTAAGATTAAAGATTATGAGTGCCATGCTTTGTGTGATTTGGGTGCTAGCGTTTCCACGATTCCAAAAACTTTATGTGATGTGCTAGGTTTCCATGAATTTGATGATTTCTCTTTAAATTTGCATCTTGCGAATTCCACTATGAAGAAACCTATGGGAAGGTTTAATGATATTCTTATTGTTGCAAATAGGAATTATGTGCCCGTAGATTTCATTGTTCTTGATATAGATTGCAATCCCACATGTCCTATTATTCTTGGTAGACCTTTCCTTAGAACGATTGGTGCAACTATTGATATGAAGGAAGGAAATATTAGATTTCAATTTCCATTAAGGAAAGGCATGGAGCACTTTCCTAGAAAGAAAATAAAATTACCTTATGAATCTATTATGAGAGCTACTTATGGATTGCATACCAAAGATGACAATACCTAGATCTATTGCGTTATGCCTAGCTAGGGGCGTTAAACAATAGCGCTTGTTGGGAGGCAACCCAATTTTATTTTTATGCTTTTGCTTTTGCTTCTGTTTTTGAGTGTTTTGCACATTATTACCTCTGTAGTAATTGTGTTTTCTTGTTTAAATTAGTGTTTGAGCCAAGTAAGACCTTTGGGATGGTCTACGGTGTTTGTTATTTGATGTTGCTGAAAAACAGAAACTTTTGCTCTCAGTCCAGGAATTTTGTAAATTCACTGGAACGTGCTTTTGATCTGAAATTGTTACACAAGATTTATATACAAATTACCTTGATTCTCCTAATTTTTCAGAATTTCTGGAGTTACAGAAGTATTCGAAGTCTATAGATTGCTACAGACTGTTCTGTTTTAGACAGATTCTGTTTTCTTTGTGTTGTTTGCTTATTTTGATGTATCTATGGGTTGTATTGGGGGGTATGAACCATGGAGAAGTTAGAATACAGTAGATATTACACCAAAATAAATAAAGAATGAGTTCACAACAGTACCTAAAGTGGTGATTTATTTTTCTTATACTAACGGATCTCATGAGTTTTCTGTTGAGTTTTGTGTTGTGAAGTTTTCAAGTTTTGGGTAAAGATTTGATGGACTATGGAATAAGGAGTGGCAAGAGCCTAAGCTTGGGGATGCCCAAGGCACCCCAAGCCATATTCAAGGATACCAAAAAGCCTAAGCTTGGGTATGCCCCGGAAGACATCCCCTCTTTCGTCTTCAATCCATCGGTAAATTTACTTGAGGCTATATTTTTATTCACCACATGATATGTGTTTTGCTTGGAGCGTCTTGTATGATATGAGTCTTTGCTTTTTAGTTTTCCACAATCATCCTTGCTGCACACATCTTTTGAGAGAGACATGCTGAATCGTGAATTTATTAGAATACTCTATGCGCTTCACTTATATCTTTTGAGCTAGGCAATGTTGCTCTAGTGCTTCACTTATATCTTTTTAGATTACGGTGGTGTTTTATTTTATAGAAATTATTGAACTCTCGTACCTCACTTATATTATTTTGAGAGTCTTTAAACAGCATGGTAATTGGTTTAGGTTATGAATTTAGTCCTAATATAATGGGCATCCAAGAGGGATATAATAAAAACTTTCGTATTAAGTGCATTGAATACTATGAGAAGTTTGATTCCTTGCATATAGTTTTGAGATATGAAGATGGTAATATGAGAGTCATGCTAGTGAGTAATTGTGAATTGGAAGAAATACTTGTGTTAAAGTTTGTGATTCCCGTAGCATGCACGTATGGTGAACCGTTATGTAACGAAGTCGGAGCATGATTTGTTTAATGATTGTCAACCTTTGTGTGAGGGTCGGGAGCGCGCGATGGTTAACTCCTACAAACCTCTCCCCTAGGAGCATGCGTCTAATACTTTGCTTCGATAACTAATAGACTTTTGCAATAAGTATGTGAGTTCTTTATGACTAATGTTGAGTCCATGGATTATACGCACTCTCACCCTTCCACCTTTGCTAGCCTCTCTAGTACCGCGCAACTTTCGCCGGTGCATTAAACCCACCTTCCTAAAAACAGCCACCATATATTTTCCTCAAAACAGCCACCATACCTACCTATTATGGTATTTCCATAGCCATTCCGAGATATATTGCCATGCAACTTCCACCGTTCCGTTTTTCATGACACGCACCATCACTTTCATATTGCATATAGAGTCATATTTTGTTCTAGGTATCGAGTTGTAAGTAAATAAAAGTGTGATGATTTCCATTATTAGAGCATGTGTCCCATGAGAGAAAACGATGATGGAAGCTATGAATCCCTCACAAGTTGGGATGAGTCTCCGGACTTTACAAAAAATAAAAGAGGCCAAAGATGCCCACCAAAAAGAAAAGAAAAAGAAAAAAAATGAGAGAAAGAGAGAAGGGACAATGCTACTATCTTTTTCCACACTTGTGCTTCAAAGTAGCACCATGATCTTCATGATAGAGAGTCTCCTATTTTGTCACTTTCATATAACTAGTGGAATTTTTCATCATTTTGCACAACCACTTAGTTTTCTTTTTGAGCTTTCATACACTTATAGTTCTAGTGCATTCGTTGCATGGCAATCCCTACTCACTCACATTGATATCTATTGATGGGCATCTCCATAGCCCGTTGATACGCCTAGTTGATGTGAGACTATCTTCTCTTTTTCCCTTGCAACCTCCACCATATTCTATTCCACCTATAGTGCTATATCCATGGCTCACGCTCATGTATTGCGTGAGAGTTGAAAAGGGTTGAGAACATAAAAAGTGTGAAACAATTGCTTGACTTGTCATCGTGGTTGTGCATGATTTAGATACTTTGTGTGGGGAAGATGGAGCATAGCCAGACCATATGATTTTGTAGGGATAACTTTCTAAGGCCATGTTATTTCGAAAGGACACAATTGCCTTGTTGGTATGCTTGAAGTATTACTGTTTTTATGTCAATATTAGACTTTTGTTTTGAATCTTACGGATCTGAATATTCATGCCACAATAAAGAATATTACATGGATAAATATGTTAGGTAGCATTCCACATCAAAAATTCTGTTTTTATCATTTACCTACTCGAGGACGAGCAGGAATTAAGCTTGGGGATGCTTGATACGTCTCCAACGTATCTATAATTTTTGATTGTTCCATGCTATTATATTATCTGTTTTGGATGTTTTATATGCATTAATATGCTATTTTATATTATTTTTGGGACTAACCTATTAATCTAGAGCCTAGTGCCAGTTTCTGTTTTTTTCTTGTTTTTGAGTATTGCAGATAAGGAATATTAAACGGAGTCCAAACGGAATAAAATCTTCGGAATGATTTTTCTTGGACCAGAAGAAAGCCAGCAGACTTGGAGATGAAGGCAGGAGACCTGCCGTGTGGCGACAAGCCACAGGGGCGCGCCCTAGGGGGGGGCGCCCCTGGCTTGTGGCCCCACGGCAGCCCTCCTAACCCTATTCTTCGGCCTATAAATTCCCAAATATTCCCTGGATACCAAAAAGAGCCACGAAAATACTTTTTCGCCGCCGGAAGCCTCTGTTCCCGTGAGATCCAATCTTGGAGCCTTTTCCGGTAATCTGCCGGAGGGGGATTCGATCACGGAGGGCATCTACATCAACTCCATTGCCCCTCCGATGATGCGTGAGTAGTTCACCACAGACCTTCGGGTCCATAGCTAGTAGCTAGATGGCTTCTTCTCTCTCTTTGCTCTTCAATACCATGTTCTTCATGATCTTCATGGAGATCTATCCGATGTAATACTCTTTTGCGGTGTGTTTGTCGAGATCCGATGAATTGTGGGTCTATGTTCAGATTATCTATGAATATTATTTGAATCTTCTCTGAATTCTTATATGCATGATTTCATATCTTTGCAAGTCTCTTCGAGTTATTGGTTTGGTTTGGCCAACTAGATTGGTAATTCTTGCAATGGGAGAAGTGCTTAGTTTTGGGTTCAATCTTGCAGTGTCCTCACCCAGTGACAAAGTAGGGGTAGCGAGGCACGTATTGTATTGTTGCCATCGAGGATAAAAAGATGGGGTTTTCATCATATTGCTTGAGTTTATCCCTCTACATCATGTCATCTTACCTAATGTGTTACTCTGTTCTTCATGAACTTAATACTCTAGATACAGGCAGGAGTCGGTCGATGTGTGGAGTAATAGTAGTAGATGCAGAATCGTTTCGGTCTGCTTGACATGGACGTGATGCCTATATGCATAATCATTGCCTTGGATATCTTCATAATTATTCGCTTTTCTATCAATTGCTCGACAGTAATTTGTTCACCCACCGTATTATTTTCCTTCATGAGAGAAGCCTCTAGTGAAACCTATGGCCCCCGGGTCTATTTTCCACATTATATTTTCATATCTATAAACCAAAAATACCAAAAATATCTTGCTGCAATATTTTTACTTTTAGTTTACTTTTCATTTTAGCAATCATATCTATCTATCTCTATCAGATCTCATCCTTGCAAGTAACCGTGAAGGGATTGACAACCCCTTTATAGCGTTGGGTGCAAGTGTTTGATTATTTGTGTAGGTACATCTATTGGGGACTTGCTTGTATCTCCTACTGGATTGATACCTTGGTTCTCAACAACTGAGGGAAATACTTATCTACTTTGCTGCATCACCCTTTCCTCTTCAAGGGAAAACCAACGCATGCTCGAGAAGTAGCACGGTCCTCGTTGCAGTTGACCAGTGCAAGGAGGTCCTCGATGGTGCGGATCCAGTCGTCAGCATCCAAGGGTTCAGCAGTCTCGGTGAAGGTTGGGGGCGAATTCCTCATGAACTTAGACAGAGTGGAGCGGCCGTTGCCGTTCCTGTCTTGCTGCTGGTTATTCACAAGGACTTGGGCCATCTGCTGGATAGCAGCAGTGTTGGCTTGGCGTTCCTCCCGGAGAACTTGGAGAAACTGAGCTATGCTCATGTTCTCGGGTGGAGGTGGTGGCGGGGGAATGTCGCCTTGTGGCTGCTCCTGGTGTCCTCTAGCCTGAGCAGTCCCACCAGCTCCCTGTTGCTGGCTAGAGTTGTCGGCTTCAGGGTTGGTGAAGAAGCTGTTGCGGGTTGCAGTCACCATCCTATTTGGAGCAGCCAAGTCAAATAACTGGGATAGACGAGTGGAAAAGCAATAATGGAGGAAGCGCGCCTAAGGGGGTTGGTATAGTGCAAGTGTGTTAAAAAAACGAAGGTCGAAAGACCAATACATATATTAAGATAAGATAGACGATGAAGTCGCTTACACGTTGCCTAAGGCAAAAGCGCGACTTGCATCGGAACACAAACAACAAAACAAACAACAAGCACACATGGTTTCATATGAACCATTACACGGACTCGACTTCGCATGAGGGGTACATGACTGATCCTACCATAGAGGTTCTCGGACTCAGGTGGTGGAGTGCTCGGTCTCGTAGTCTCGCTCCTCTGGGTCTTCCTCCTGTTCATCATCCGAACGGGCATCGTTTCCGGTCGAAGGGGTCAGAGAACGAGGAGGACCATCCCGACGACGCTTCGTCGGTGGGTCAGTGAAGAGCTCACGGTACTCCTTCGCACTCATGCGACGACGACGTGTGGGTGCATCTCTAGCTGGGGGTACTCCTCCTCAGTAAGCGACAGCTGGTCGTCCTTCGGGGGCTCCATCCTTCTTGATCCTGTCTGGCTTTGTCTTGGCTTGACGGAGTAGCTCTCGGGTGTGGTGAAGTTCCTCGAGGAGCTTCACGGACTCCTTAATCAGGTTGTGAACCAGACTATCGGCGGAGAGGCTGAAGTAGGTCTGGAACCTGAGTGGTGTGCCATCCTCCTTGGATGGAATCAACGTCCAACTCTCGCCAAGATCATCCTTTCTGAAGGGTAGGTAGCAAGTAGCTGGCTCATCAGCCATCTCTGGAATGATATCTCGGAGGTGTAGGAGTGCCTTGCGTGCAGCTGTCTCGACTGCGAGTGCTATGGTCTCCATATGTGGCCCTTCAAAGAACCAACTAGTCGGAGAGTCGTTTGCCTTCACGACCACATCCACGTGGTACTCCTTCGTGACGGCATCGACCCAGTGCTCGTGGTAGAGGAAAACGGGTGGTTGGCAAAATTGACACTTCTCCAGGCTATCCTCAAGGAGTAGGGGAAAGCCGGATGTCAGGAATGCTTCGGGTACGACGGCCATCTACAAAGGTTTGAAGGGAGGAGAGTAAGTAGAGTGTTATGTGAAGAATAGAAGAGGTAATAAGTGTAGAAACTCCTAAGTATAGGTGCTAGGTGTAGTTTTGAAAACAGTTTCATCCTAACTAACGTCCATGCTAACTAAGGGCTTCCTACAGTCAGGATGGCTCTGATACCAGCTCTGTGGGGACCCCGACTCATAGGTCGTGATCACCAAATGCACGTGTACAGTGATCCCAGAGATCAATGCTCACTGAACACACAGAAGCTGAATAACAAGAGTCTTACATCCACATTTAGCGTCTTACACAAATAAAGACCATGAAGGTCAAGTCTTACATAAATAGGGCCACAAGGGCCAAACACATAAACATAACAAGCAGCGGAAAGTCTTGATCGGAAGCGTGAACCCATGCCATCTGCCTTAAACCTACATGCATTCTGACTGGGAAGCGTCCTAGTTCGCATGTTCGTCACCAACGAACTCCTCGCCATATTCCTGCTCTTCCATGCCTGGCCAATTAAATAACCAGTGGCAAGCCAATGAGTACTTTGAATGTACTCGCAAGCAACCCAAGTTTTGGAACAAGGTATAACAATGCATGATATAGCACTAAGTAGGTAAGATTTTGCGGAAAGCTAATTTTGAGTGCAATGACATGTTCAAGAAAGCTAGTAATATCATGCATCATGAGGATACAAGTATCCGCACAAACAGGTTACCGATGTCAATTTAATCAAGGTCTGAACATCTCATGTTCAATCATCATGTCAAGTCATCCGACTTGTCTCGAGCATTCCACCTTGTCAACCACACACTCACACCGAGTTTATGAAAACCCAGGACATAGTTTAAGCAGCACCACCCAACTGTCCTTGACCGTGGACACGACTATTCGAATAGTTTTACACTCTGCAGAGGTTGCACACTTTACCCACAAGACTCGGGGAACTTCCGTGTCATCCACGACTCGCGGTATATCACATACCCGAGGTAAGCACCCGAACAATGCCTTTCCCCTGACGATACTAAACAAAGAGTCCACTCGATTGGTACACAACCCTCATGATGTACATCATACGAGCCTCGCTCCAGATCGTACCATCCATAAAGGGACCAACGGTGTGCCCGGTGCCTGTGAAGACAGCGCATGATCGTCCTTACCAGCACGACCCCGTATCGAGAGTGACCACGTCACTCCCGCCACTAGTAATGCGGGCTCTGTGCTAGTACCCATCAAGGTAATCAACAAAGCCCCGTCCCATAAGAGGTATCATGGTTGTGCATGTAAGGTTGGGACGGTCGACAAATCTTAAATCTAATCCGTTTTTGAAAACACACATGTTCACTTGCTCCGGTATACCACTTCTTTATCAAGTGGTTACCTAGCTCAACATCATCTCCCTCGAGCATTAGTGGCACCCGATGGGGTTTTCGAAAGTATTTAAAAACACTTTTGTTCCCAACACCATGCATATTCCCGATCCCACTTGCGTAGCATCTACTAAGCATCCTATCTACTCCCACCCGCATAACCCTCATAAGGAGGTAGGGTCATGAATGATGCAAGTATCAACAAGAAAAATATCGGAGGCATCCCACCGAAGGGGGGGGGAACACCTCACTCA
Source organism: Elymus sibiricus (assembly GCA_039707655.1). Lineage (NCBI taxonomy): Eukaryota > Viridiplantae > Streptophyta > Magnoliopsida > Poales > Poaceae > Elymus > Elymus sibiricus. The sequence continues at coordinate 120,709,364 of CM077671.1, read as the reverse complement.
CATGATCAACAACACGGAAATAAGTGCTATATGCCATGCAAATAAAAGGGTTCTCATGGTCAAAGGGCAGCTTGCCTAGCTCAACAAAGTCTTTGGGGTCTTCAAAGTCTTCGGGTCCAACTCCCTCGTCAATAGCGCAATCTATCGTCGCGATAAATAACGGGAATAATAAGCATCACAACAAAAACAGAGCATAAAAGCCACTACAAAAATGTTACTTTATTCAGAAAAATCCTAAAAACAATACTAAATATATTTTCCTAAGGTTTTGGGGTGAAAAATATTTTCAAAACTATTTTTAACAGAGGCTAAAAGATGCCTAAAACAGGTTTTCAAATAAAACAGTACATAAAAAGTTTTCAAATTTTTTTCACATATGGCACTATTAAATTCTAAATATTATACTAAGATTTCTGGTGGAAAAATAATTGGAATAGGAATTTTATTTGGAGCTGTGGGATTTTTGGAAAACCCCACAGAAAAAGAAAAAGGAAAGGGAAAGAAAAGGCCTCTGTGCCTGGGCCAGAGGCAGCCAGCAGCTGGGCCGGCCCAGCTGGCCTGCCAGCCAGCCGCGCGTGTGGCCAGGTTCAAATCTGACGCGCGGGGCCCGGCTGTCGGCGACAGCGAGGGGAGAGAGGGAGGTGGGGCAGAGGCCGACAGGTGGGGGCCACCTGTCGGGTCCTTCTTCCTCCTCTGGACAGAGGGAGGTGGTCTCACCGGCGGCGGTGCGGGGCACGGCGATGGTGGGTGAGTGCGGGAATGGGCTCGGGGTTGAGTCGCCGATCTCCTGGAGGTCGAAGGAGCGGCGGGGGTGGCCGGAGTTGCCGGCGACGAGAAGGCCGCGGCGGAGGGCTTCGGGAGGTGCTCACCGTCATCTGCTCCGTCTGCAAAACACGGCAAGGAGAGGGGGGAAATACTCAGGGCACCGAGGGGAGACCAACGGGACGGAAATGAGGGCCGGGGAGGCTCTGTACCCAGAGATCGCCGGCGACCCGACGCGGCGAGGCCCCGGTCGATCCCGAGCGTCTGGCCCTCGAAATGGAAGGGGAGAGGCGCAGGGGCACGATTGAGGAGTGGGGGAAGGGACCAGAGGGGAGAGAGGGACGCGGGGGTGCACTTTTATAGGCGAGCCGCGGTCCACCGAGCGCTCATGCGCCGACGAGGTCGAAGCCGTCGCTGGGGGCCACGGGAGGAGGCGTGGGTGTGTCTGGGGAGTTGGTGGAGCACGTCCACGACCAGGGGGAGAGAGAGAAGGGGCGGGGTGCGCGCGCGTGTGAGCCCCCGCGTTGGCCGGCTCGGGCGGCGTCGGGCACGCATGGTCAGGGGTGAGAGAGAGCGAGGAAGGAGGGGGCCGACAGCTTGGAGGGACGCGGACGTCGAGGGCATCTCGGGGGACACAAGGGGGAGACCCAAAGCTATCGGGAGCAGCCATTGGGCGGCGGCTACAGTGCGGGAGCGCACTGTAGCGCGCTCTGGAGCGCCCGTTTGGCATGCCAATGGCGTCTTGTGCGCGGCCATTAGTGTCTAGGGGGTCTAGGGGGATCTAGGCTAGGGGACACTAGCATTGGATGCCCTGGGAGGTTGATAGAATAAGAGGGGAGGGGAGAGAGGAGGAGATTCCTGCTGTCCAGGGGGTAAAAATGGGGTTTTACCCCACTTAACCATGGAGCTGAGGCTTGAAATTATTACTGGGGGGTAGGATGTGATAATGTGGTACTGTGGTAAAAATTTTGGGGCAGGGAGAATAGTGGAAGAGGGGAAAACATGATTTTTACCAAATGACCAGAAGGTGTTTGGTGATGATTTGGCCAGGCAAATGAAGTTTTCTTGACTTGAGATTTAACAGGGTCAAATGGTGGTTGGAAATAGGGTTGATCTCCAAGTTTGAGAGGATTTGAAGAAAGTTCACAATGCAACTTTGTAAAACCCTAGAAATCAACAGAATCAGATTCCTGTAGATCTAGGCATGCATTTCCATTCTCCTTGATGCACCACTTGGTGTGGCATCCTCATTTGGGTAATAAAACATGCCCACAAAGTTTGGGGGCAAGGGAAGAAACTTCACAATGTAAAGTTGTTCAAATTTGAATCTGGACAGAGAGGCTTTTGGAATATTTTGGTGAAGAAAATTAAGGGGGATTGAGATGAAACTTTACAAGAGCATCACATATGACAGGTGTGACTTGCTGGAATTTTCCTGGAATTTATTGAGAATATTTCTTATAGAAATATTTCAAAAGATTGATTTGGGCAGAAAGGGTTTTGAGGGGTTTTGCCAATGATTTTGAACATGACCATGTGTTGAAACTCATATATATGGAAAATATATGTCCACTGAGTTTCCCTAAATTTTCTCAAATATTTTTAAAGCATTTAAATAATTTTTCCCTATGAAAAACCATTTCCGGCCTTAAGAAAAAGCCTTTAAATAAAATAGCAAAATAATATTTAAAATTAATATTTGGTGGTTTTGGGAAGTCATATATATAGTAGGTTCCAAATAAAGTCTTTGGGGAAAAAGGATCCACCCAATTTGAGGACTTGTAGTACAAATCTCAATTCAGGGGCTTTTGAAAACCTAATTTGAATAAATCCTTTTTGGCCAAAATAATAATTGATAAAAATAGGTTTGGGTACTATTCACATGGCATGATCATTGGGCAAGAAGTTTGGATCAAGGAAGATGAATATGGAGAGGAGTAGAACCTAAGAGTGCCATACACAAACAAGCAAACAAGCAACAATTCAAACAAGCATATGCACTCAAAAGTTTTAGTTGGTTCCAAATTTGTAAATCCAAGCATAGCAAAGTGATACAAACACAGGGTGTGACAGTTGCCCCAATTCCCATGTGAGGAGAGCCACAACCCCCACCTCTTGAGTGAGATGAGTGACTCCACCATATGTGAGTATGAGTGCAACTACCTAGAGGGAGTGAGTGAGCCACCACCACATAGAGCGAGTGAGGTAGTTGATAGGGCATGTGAGGCCATTTCGATTTCTAACAACTTAACCTCTACCTCTATTATGTCTTCTCCTTTGGTTCTAGGTCCCATATACGATGACGCGCCGATCCTTGACGACTTCGTCCTCCCTTTGGACAAGACGATGGCCATGGTGGAATATGACGCACCCCCCACATGGTTCCATCATGATGAAGATGACCACTCTTTGGTCTTTACCACCTCACCTACACCACATGAGTGGAATGAACAAGGTAACATAGGTGAAGGTGATGCTATTGTCTCACTAGTGGACTATCTTGAGATTGATTGCTTGCATGATGATGATCCACCTATTACCATGTTTCATGATTATGCAACTTCCTCATGTGATGAATTACCCATTTATGATGAGTTTGACGATTCTCGTGTGGAGTCTATTAGTTACGATGCCATATTGCATAGGATATCTTGTGAAAATTCTATTGGTCACATCATGTTTGACAATCCGCTTGACGTGTCATATGCTATGCATGAAATTTCCCATATTGCATCTTTACAATCTCATCGTAGTAACTATGCATATGCCATAAAAATTACTCCCATTTTCTCATATGGCATAAATGACAAACCCATGGTTATTGGCATTTGCTTTTCTTGTGATGATATTGCCATGCTTCCTTTGCATCATTTGCACAATTGTTCACTATTGCCATGCCATGACCACCATGCTTTGGATATGCATTGTTTTGGATGTTGTCCATATTCTCCATATTATGCTTCCGCTATTGCACATGAGGAGACCCCCATAGTTTCCTCATACATGTTAGGAGATTTTGTTCTATCCCATCCATTGCATGATCCCTATAATTGTGTGCACCATCCGCATATCATGAATAACAATGCTCCCGATAATTCACATGATGCACTACATATTTTAGTCTTCATTATGCTATACATAAAAACAAATCTTTCATGATGGATGACATGTTCTTATACCATGCATCTCACCTATTTGAGCATTGGATATTTCGTGCTAACAAACACAAGCACATGCACATCCTAACGGATGATGTATACATATACCACGCGCACACAATTTTCCCTTTGCCTTTGTTGTGTGTAGGTACTCATGATTACTCGTCAACCTCACAATCCCATGAGTTGACGAAAAGAGCTCTTGAGAGCACCGATGCTTTGGGATTCACCGGAATGTGTCTCCAACCATTCCCCTCATGCAAGGACTACGCGCATCTCTTCTACTTGGTTCTCACACGACTATGGGCTATATACCACTTGTCATCTTATGCTCATTCTCTCGTGTTCACTTTGTATGATATGCCTCATTCTATGCTTTTACCATGCGATTGTGACCCTTGCTTGCATTTACCCATGAGTCACCAGTGTACTACCACTATGTGTATTTGCATGCTTGGTAGCGATCCTAAGTGTTATTGACATGTTTACCTTGAGTATTATGCTATTGTTGCTTCTTGTGTTGGGAGAGTCATGATGTTCCATTGCTATTTACATATGACGTCTTGCCAATACAATGACGATACTTTGCTCATATCTCGTTTTCATGCTTGTGATATGTCATGTGCATTATTTATGTCCACTATTTGCTCATATGACATGATTGCCATGATTTCCTCTAGTATGTTGCATCTTCGCACTACTAGCTTGCACGACATGGTTACTATGCTTGCTTATGTTGCATCACCGATGATTAATACTTGCTCCTTTCATGCGGTTGATGACAACCATTGCCATGATTTGCACATGATTGTTCTTGAATGTTGTCATACGCTCCATGTGTTCCCTCTCGCATGCTAGATTTCCCATGTATTGAGTGCAACAATGCTATTAATTTTGCTAATGATATTGCCCCCATAGCTTTCTCTCATATTAGTGGAGCTTTTGACATCTTTCATGTGAAGTATGCTTTCCTTCCTTCTTTGCACCATATGCCTAGTGCCATGAATATTGCCATTGTTGCATCCTATTATTCATGCACTTATGATCCTAACGGTTATGTGCAAGAGAAGAGAACTGTCACGATGGATGATGTGTTTGTCTACCATGCACATACATCCTTTGCTTTGTTGTGTGTATGTGTAGGATATTTCGTCTACATGTCAACTTCCACTTCACATGAGTTGACGATTCGAGCTCTTGAGAGCGAGCCATGCTACACCGGCGCGTTTCTACATCGCACTTGCTTGTGTTTCGGCATTGTGAAGGACGCACAAGGTCATGCTTTTGAGGTGACATTCTTCTTGAGCATGGATATTATGGATCATCCTACTTGTGTTGCTTGTACCATGCCATATATTGGTCATCTTGGACCACATATTTGCACACATGATAGAGATATTGTTCCCACTCATGATTGCCACATTGCCATGCCTCATGACATATAAACCTTGTGTGTTGTATCCAACTTGTGGATTGATTTCTCCTATCATATGTTTGGTTGCAACAATGTCATTTCTTCACATATGCCATGCTCGATTGCTTGCTACATGCTTGACTTGATTGCCTCACACATGATGACCAATTGCTCTTCCTATTGTGTTGAGTGCCACTATATCTTCACTACACCATATGCACATTATGCTTGGATTGCCTTTCACTTTGGATTGCCCCATGTGTTTAGACACTTCATATTATTTGGTGTTGTGAATGATTCCTATGCATACCATAGACCTTTCGTTGATAGCTTTGTGCATGCTTGCTATGACCTTGAGGTAGATGCTTGTTCTATTGTCATACATTTTAGCATCCCTACCTCACCTTTGCATACTTGTTCCATTGATGACTTCGCTTGTGCTCAAATTATATGCATACATGCCATGACACAATCCCTTGTCACACCATATGATATGCATGATCACAACACTTGTTCGGTGATTCACCACTTGAATGCTTGGTTTTGCACAAACGCTAACCACATTTGTTTTTCCAAGTGTTTGTCGTGTTTTCTCCTTTTGAAGGAATTACTAGTTGGTGTGACATTGGAGAGTGCCCATTTCGAGCTTGATGATGATGAGCGTTTGGTGACCATCCACTTCTACATGGCGACGCCATCTCTTTCCCATGGTGATTTTGATTTTGATTCGAGGTCGGATCTTTCCCAAGGGGGAGGGAATGATGCAGAGCATCCTACGGACATCACCATGGCAAGAGTCCATTTGGCAAGTGACACGTGCGACATCCACTCCACATACATAAAGGTGAATCATCTCCTTTACATGTGTTCACTTGACCCCTTTGAGGATGGTATACTACTTGACACTTCCCTCATGTGCATACATAGGTATTGTCGGAGCTTCACAGATGACAAGGAGCAGTGCAAGTATCGAGGAATGACTACACCATCCGCGAGGGAAGCATGGAAGCGACGACGGAAGAAGGCCAAGAAACCTCCCAGGCCTCGGACATCTGGCCCATACCCCGGACGTCCGGCCCCTGGGGACTACACAGGCGCCAAGGCCAAGCAGCTGCAGCTACAGGCACCGGACATCCGACCATCCGGCCTGCCTGGAAATCCAGCCCCCATCCCCAGAAATTAGGCGCACCCGCACCCGAATCGAGCAAAGCCAGGCGCCCGAGCCCCGGACATCCGGCCTCCACAGCCCGTACATCCAGCACCCCCATGAAGCCCCGGACATCCGGTGCCTGTGTGGTAGACGCGGGCCGACAGGCCATGTATCCCCTCTCACTTACCCCTTCGTGCCTAGGACTATATATACTCCACCCCCTCCTCATTTCTAGGGTTGGCAATGATTTAGCTCATAGATAGATGAGCCTTTGCTCCTTCCACTACCTCTCCCATGGAGTAGATGCCTCTATGAGAGAAGACCCCTAGTGGATGTCAAGGCCCCTTGCACGGGAAGATCCTCCGGGATTCCAAGGCCTCATCTCCCTATGGGATTTGGGATGAACTCTACCATGTATCCTCTTTCCCTTTGTTGTTCTTGTACCCTTGTGGATCTTCTGTGGATGTGAGCATAGTGGATGTGTAATTGGTCTTGTTCTTGAGTGTTTCCCTCATGATTTCTCCTTGTTCTTCCTCGTGTTCTTCGTGTTCTTCGTGGAATCCCCCTCCAATTCATGAAAGATCGACTCACATGGGTGTGCCCCGTATCACGTTGAAAACTTCCTCATAGAGGAGAGAGTCGAACTCCTCGAGCACGAACTACATGAATAGAGTGACATGAGAGCCTCTCTCGAGAAAGCCATGTCTTCTCATGACATTGACTTTGTTAAAACCAATGATGCCTTACAAATTTCTCTTGAGAACAAAGATGTCATGACTTTAAAGTATGAGAAGCTTTTAGTTGATCACTCTTGGCTTAGTGAGGAACATGAGCTCCTTGTGAAAAGTTCCAAGGTTGTCAAAGGTGACCTCATTGCCCTCACCGAGTCATATGCTCAACTCAAAGCTGCTACCATGAAGTCTCTTACTATCGTCTCTCGCATTGATTTAAATGATGAATCTTGTACGGATAACTTTGTTCATGATTGCACCTCTCTTCAAGAAGAGAACAATAAGTAAAAAGCCCAAATAGAGAAAGGACTTGTGTCATGCATTCAAGGAGAGAAAAATCTCAATGACCTCTTGAACAACCAAAAGGAATGTGTTGCAAATGAGGGAATTGGTTTTGATCCCTCTCTCAAGGCAAAGAAAGCCAAGAAGACGAACAAAAAGAAGAAGATCGGTTCCACTCCTCCTCCTCAACAAATGGAAGTTTTCGTGCACGAAGGGCACAAGGAGAAGGAGATGAAAAAAGGGGAAGATGGGAATGGCAAGGTCATTAAGGACAAGGCCATTCCTCAGGAGTTTGCCGACAAGAACAACCCATCCTATGTCCTCATGAGAGGAACGGATGGTTACACCTTTGCTAAATTCGTTGGCACTAATTATGATGATTATGCATGGACTATTTGGGTTCCTAAGACCCTTGTTGCTAACTCTCTAGGACCCATTGCGAAATGGGTACCTAAACTCAAAGCTTGATTCATGTAGGACTATACATCCGGTGGAACGCAATGGGTGATCGATAGTGGATGCACCAATCATATGATCGGAGATAGAGAAATGCTTGTGGAGTTCGTTGATTCCCTCAAGGCCTCCTTAACCATTTCGGTTGGTGACAATAGCAAGGGCAAGGTATTGGCATTGGGTAAAGTGGTAATCTCTAATGATTCATCTCTATCAAATGTCATGCTTGTTCAATCCCTTCACTACAATTTACTCTCAACGATTCAATTGGCACGTGCCGGTTATGATTCTCATTTCGGTGAATTCCATGTGACCGTCTTTAAGAGGAGCAATCTAAAAGTGGTCTTTGTTGGGCATGTTGAAGAAAACCTTTATGTGGTTAATTTATCTAAAGAGAAAACACATCTTGCAACATGCCTAATGGCCAAGTCCGACGTGGGGTGGCTATGGCACCGACGGCTAGCCCACGTGGGTATGAGAAATTTGCAAGCTCTCTTAAAGGGGGAGCACATCCTTGGACTAACCAATGTGTCTTTTGCCAAAGATCATCCTTGTAGTGCTTGCATTTCCGGAAAGCTTCATGAGAAAGCCCATAAAGTGAAGACTATCATTTCCACCTCAAGGCCTTTAGAGCTCCTCCACATGGATCTCTTTGGTCCCCCCTCTTATGATAGTTTGGGAGGAAGAAGGTATTGTCTTGTCATTGTTGATGATTTTACAAGATATACATGGGTATTCTTCCTCAAGACAAAAGATGAGACCCAAGAATCATTCATCAACTTTGCCAAAGAAGCTAAACGTCAACATGATTGTGAAATCAAGGCAATTCGAAGTGACAATGGTATCGAGTTCAAAAATTATACCATGGATAAGTTCTTGAGTGATGAGGGGATCAAGCATCAGTATGTTGCGGTTTATACTCCTCAACAAAATGGTGTTGCGGAAAGGAAGAACCGAACTCTTATTGAAATGGCTAGGACCATGCTTGACGAATACAAGTCTCCAGACATGCCGGAATTGGGGCCCGCGGACCCAAGAAGGTTCGAACTCTGGGGCGTGTGCGAAGATCTCACCCAGCTCTAGCCTCAAGCTCGCCACCCCGCGGCCGAGCCTCGTCGAATATGCGCAAGTGGGCAAGAAGATGAACACAGAGATTTACCCAGGTTCGGGCCACCTTGCGGTGTAAGACCCTACTCCTGCTTTTGGTGGATTGGCCTCACGAGGAGGATGGGGTTGAACTAGTACAATGGTTGAGCGGCCTCACGAGGGCTCTGGGGTGAGGATGGATCGATCCCTTCTACGGTGGAGGCTGGTCCCTATTTATAGTGACCTTAGTCCTCTTCACGGGCGGGAAGGGATCCCACAATGGCCAATTTTGAAAGGGGACAAGAGGTATATCTTATCCTGACGGTAAGTGGTCTTCGCCTGCAAAGCTCCTAGGCATGACACATAGCTGGGCTCGGCGATGACATCTGTCCTACCGAGCTCGTGGTCTTGGTCTTGTTGCATCAGAATGGAAAGCTTTGGGGCCTTCCTCGGGAACCTGCGCCTGCCCTTGCTTCCTTAGCACCGAAGAGGAAACTGTTCCCTCTGTGCCCGCTGGCGCCTGCCTGGCCTTGGTCGTCATGGCTCACGTCATCGCGGCCTCATGAGGCCGGGTACCTGCGTAGAAATCTCCGCTCCTCGGGAGGCAGCCTGGGGAGGCCACTCCTCTGGAGGTCTTGGCGTTGTTCGCCTCGCAAGGGTCTTGACTTAGGGGACTTGCCGCTAGGCCGTACCGGGTCGTCGAGGTGGGCCACGCGCTGGGCCGCAGGCCAGCAGGTCTGGGTACCCCCGATCCCAGAAAGCCGACAGTAGCCCCCGGGCCCAAGGCGTGCCTAACCTGGCTTCGGGGCAAAGGCAAGGAGCGAAGGGTGAAACGCCGCGGGCCCCCAATCGCCTGCGGGCCAGGCTCGACGGGTGGCGCGTGGTAGGGCGCGGACGCCTTTGCCCCCACGTCGCCTCGGCAACTGCCCAGGCTGACAAAAGCCTGGTGCGTGCCGTCGAGGCATCATTGCTCTTCTTCCTTGCGCCTTTGCTGCCCTGCTCAGATCCCCATTCCTTCGCGAGAACCTCCTCCAGATCTTGGTGCAGCGCCGCCCTTTCTCTTGCTCCCCCAATACTCAAGGATACATCGGATGGCGCCCGCCGGGAAGTCGAAGCCTGAGGCTCAGGCCTCGGCCTCCTCTTCCCCCTTGCCAGCGCTTATGGCATCCACCATTGCCAAGGAGGGGGACCTCGCCCCAGTGCTTCCGTTGACGGCGGGCGAATCCAATGAGTGGGGGTAGACCTTGATCTGGTGCGGCTCTACGGAGCAGCGTACCTTGGCGAAAATAGTCTACCCCTTCTTCCTCCATAGCATCTTCTCCAGGCTCGTCCCACCCTTCTCGAGGTTCTTCACCGTGATCCTTGAGCACTGCGGGATATAGGCCCTCCATCTTCAGCCCAATTCCATCCTGCTCCTGTCTGTCTTCGTCTTCGCCTTCTACTGCGAGGCCTTCGTAGGCGTGAGGCCCTCAGTGGCCCTCTTCCGCCACTACTTCAGCCTGCGGTCCCACGACAGCACGCACCGGTCGGCGTGTGTCTCCTTCGTCGCGGTCCAGAGCGGGAATGTGCTCCTAAAGGCCGGGAAGAAGGTGGAAGGCTTCAGGCACCGCTGGGTCTTCCTGGATACCCAGGGCCTCGATCCGCGCCTGGAGCTCCCGACGGAGCTGCCTGAGAAGACCCTCACGTGGGGCTCAGCGAAGCTCACCGATCCCCGGGCGAAACCCGTCTTGGAGTGGATCTCCTCAGATATGGAGGCCAAGAAGCTGACCGGGGCGATGATAGTGAAGAAGTTCCTGACGCAGCGCCTGGCGCCACTCCAGTCGCACTCGAAGCCCATGTGGGAGTACCAGGGCGCGGAGGACGACATCAGGCTCCGGCCCACTAGCCTAACAGGCGAGGAGCTGGATAGGGCCTTGGCTACCCTGCTCCCCAGCGATCCGGGGGGCCTCCCCGAGGCCTACGCCCCGCTGTACCGCCATGATGACAGGGGGGAGCTGGTTGCCGCCATGCCCACCTTCGACGTGCTGGGGCTCACGCCGTCCGAGCACCCCAATTCCCCGGTGCCGGTGACCTAGGCGACATCAGCGACTCGGAGGACTCGGAGGAGACTAAGGACGATGACCTGAAAGAGGTGTCCCCCCCCCCCCGTCGCAGAGCAAGCTCCTCCGCGATCTCAAAGACGGCGACGATACTGATGAACCCCCGGCCGCGGACTCCCCGCGCCTCGCCGGGGTCCTCAGGAGGTCAAGGCCTACCCCCCAGACCACGCGGGCATCTGGTCGGCCGACTCCGAGGAAACGCGCGGCCGCGCCTGCTCCGGAGGGCTCCCCACGCTCCAGCAAGGCTGTTGAGACGCTGGTCTCGTCACCGTCTGAGCCGCAGCCGAAAGGCGGGGCGGCCGCTGCTGGGGCAGATGTGGCCTCTCCGGCCGTGGACCCTCAGGGCGACCTCCTCACCCCCCGGGCAGCAGCGCCACGCCGGGGCTCGTCGGGGAGCACCCCGCTCGTCTCCTGGGCACGGCCAAGGCCACGCCGAAGAAGAGCGGGGGCGCTCCGACCGTCGCCAAGGCGGAGAAGAAGAGGAAGTGGATTGCGCCTGAGGAGTAAGTAACCTACCTCACCTTTGGTCGATTATAGACTGCGCATGTGCTCATGGCCCCTTCTCCTCTCGATGGCCAGGGGCGATGATGTGCCGAAGAAGAGGAAGACGAGCACCGAGCTGAAGGAGCCACCTGCCCAGAAGGCGCCGCCAGCCTCTGGCCGCGGTTGCGGTGGGCACGGAAGCGCATCGCGCCAACCCAGCGCAACCCTTGGGCACCCCGGCAACACCGCACCTGGGCACACGGGTGTGACTCCTACTCCTGGCGCCTTGCCGATGCCGCTTAGGAGACCGAACGCTGGGGGCGCGGAGGCTCACGAGGTGGCACTCCTTGCCGCAGTCGTGGCGACCCCAGCGCCGGTGGAGGGGGTGCCTCCCGCCCCCTTCTGGCGGAATCCGCCCCTGAGGACGCAGTGACGCAGCTTCAGGAGGAGCCAGCCCCCGTGGGCCAGTAGGCTGTGAAGTCGTCCGCCCTCGTCGTGCCCGAGGAGAACCTGGAGCCTCCAGCGCCCCAAGTCTGCCACGCCACTGCCCCCTTGGTCACAGCACCCGCCGACGTGCCGGTGCTGCCTCCCGGTCAGGCTCTCGCGCTTGCGAACTGCGGCCCTCTGTTCAGGCCCGGGGCCTTGGATGAGGCCTACATCACGCTCGGCTGGATCCGGGCCGACCTCCAAGATGCCGACAGGCGCCTCGCGAGGGAGCGCCTGGGGCTTATTTCTGGGTGGCTCCAGGCCGGCATGGCCACCAAGACGGCCTGGGGTCGGGCTGAGGCTGCCACCGCGAAGAGCGGGAAGGAGGCCGCCGAAGCCAAGGCGGCTCGCGATGCGGCGCTGGCCGAAGCAGCGTCTGCCATGGAGCGCTGCGGTGAGGCAGAGGCCAACCTGAAGGCCCTTCAGGGGGAGTAAGTCGCGCACGCACAACGGCTCCACTAGCGGGAGGAGGACCTCAAGGCCCACAAGGCGAAGCTCGCCGATCGCGAGTCCGTGCTGTCCTAGGTGACTGTTGACCAAGCCATGGAACACGAGCGCCTGGCCAAGCTGAAGGAGGAGGTGGTAGAAGCCCAGACATCCCACACGCCCAGCACGTCTCCAAGGCGACGACCCAGCTGGATGCCAGGGAGAAGACCCTTGCCGCTGCTGAGAATAAGGCGGCTGCGGAGCGCGATGCCTTCCCCTCCATCGAGCTCAGGCTTTGCCAGGCGCTGCACTCTATCTGTAGGGGAGGATTTAAGGAGCCACTGGTGACCCCTGAGGGCGGCTACGCAGGGCTCTCCTCCAAGCTCGCTGAGGTGCTCGAAGGTGCTGCCGCCAAGGTGGATGCCATCCTGGAGGACGAGTGACGCGACCTTTTCTCCACGGCCGCGACGCGTGTCTTCAACCACCTCTACCTCCGCGAGCCCGGCTTCGATTTCACCGTGGTGATCGTCCCGGTTGCCCCTGAGTCTCGCGCCGCTGCGGCGACGGCCGTGAAGGATTCCGTGGACGCGCTGGTGAAGAAGTTCACCTCCATCCCTGACGCCGGGCCCCCGGTGGTGCAGGCGAGCGGTGGCGACGATGGCGGCGGCAGCGATGTTGACGACGAGCGCGCCGTGACTGGGACAAGCGGTGGCGACGGCCATGGCGATGATGGCCCCTCCTCCTAGATTTCAACCTGCGACATTTATCATGCCTCGTGGAGGCATAAGACTTGTTTGAATTCGCAAAACATTCAGTGCCTGTAATAACTGTTTGAACTCTATGATTTCCTTTCGTGCTTTGTTTCCTTCCTACTTGCCCTTGTGCTCTGCGTCGGCAGGGCCCAATCCTGCGCATACCTCGACCGCCGTTGGGGCGTCCGGATCGCCAGGACGAGACCAAGGGGCGAGGGGCTACGTGACTAGTGAGGGCCCTGAGTCGCGATGCTCAGGGGTCCCCCTTGATGTGCGAGCAGCCCTCATGAAGGAAACATGGCGATGACGAGGTTAATTCAGAGCTCCCATACCTTTCCTCGCCAGCTTTTGCCTGGGAGGGACGCGAGAAGACCAGGGACCAGGGACCTGGTGAGGTGGCACGCGCCAGGACTGGCCTGAGCGTAGCCCTCGTCCAGCACCCTCGCGCATGCATCCCAGGGGAACGCTGCATGATGGGGCCATGTGAAGAGCCGAGAGGCCATCCTGAGGTTGGTGCAGCCGCTAGGGCGCCCTTAGTTGTTTATCCACCAGTGCAGAGCATGGGGCTTCCACTTGGGCATGGGCATAGCCGTTGAGCGACCGTGTTGTCCGCCAGCGCGGAGCATGGGGCTTCCACTTGGGCGTGGGAAGGGATCTCTGTGTTAGAGTCTCCGGGCATGTACAGCCCAATTTCGTTCGTACGCGTGACTGGCACGGGGCGACCTAGGGGTGTCTGCCTACGCCTTCTTCCTCCACAGCGTCTACGCCGGGCTGGTCCTGCCGTTCTCCGAATTCTTCTACGCCATCCTCTCCCATTATCAGATACATGCTCTGCACCTCCAGCCCAACTCCGTCCTCCTCCTGTCCATCTTTGCCTTCTACTGCGAGGCCTTTATGGGCGTGAAGCCCTCGGTGGCACTCTTCCGCCATTTCTTCAGCCTGCGGTTCACCGCCCAGGACCAGCTCTCAGCGTGCGTCTCCTTCATCGATGTCAAAGGTGATAATATCCGCCCGAAGGCCGGGAAGAAGGTGGAGGTCTATCGGCAGCGCCGGGTCTACATGGATGCCCTCCAAGTCAACCCGCTCCCGAGGATCCCTTCAGCCCTTCTTGTGCAGCACTCTAGATGGAGCCACGCGAACCTCACCGACCCGAGGGCAGAGCCTGTCCTAGAGCGGATCGCCACACACGGGAATGCCCAGCTGTCGGGGACGATAATCGTCAAGGAATTCCTGGGGCAGCATCTTGCGTCACGCCAGGCGCACTCGCGGCCCGTGTGGGAGTACACTGGCTCGAGGGACACGATGAGGCTGCACCCCGCTGGCCTAGCGCATGCTGAGTTTGAAGGGGCTCTGACAGCTCTGATTGACTTCATCCCCGATGATCCCCCCCGATGCCACGGCTCCGTTGTATAGCTAGGACGACCAAGCGGACCTGGTCACACACATGCCTCCATTCAACGAATGGGGACTCGTGTCGAGCAGCAGCGAGGGGCCGCTGGGGAGCTCCTCCATCGCAGTGTCCTCCTCCAGCGAAGACGACGGTGGTGAGGACTCAGAGGCGACGGAGTGCGACGAGGAGGACGCCGGCCGGGGGCTGTTGGCATCCTGGGAACGGGGGTACCTAGACTTGCCTGCCTGCGGCCCAGGGCGTGGCCCGCTTCGACGGTCTGTACGGCCCGGCGCAGCTTCACTCAAGACAAGGCCCTCGCGAGAGTCCCGACCTCGTGAGGGAGACAACGCCGAGGTCCCCCAGGAGGAGGAGGCCTCCCCAGGCCCTCTCCTGAGCGGCGGAGATCTCTATGCAATACTCGACCTCGGGAGGTCAAGGATGACGCAAGCCGGGCCAGGTGGGCAACAGCGCGCGCAGGGGAGACAGTTTCCCCTTTAGTGCAAAGGAGGCAAGGGCGTACGTGGGTTCCCAAGGTGTCCCACCAAAAGGTTTCCATTCCGGTGCAATGAGACCGAACCAGCGGGCTCGGCAGGACGAATGTCACCAGCGAGCCCACCACCGCGTCACCGCCAGCTACTTTGCAGGCGAAGACCACCTTTTGTCAGGATAAGGGTGTACTCCCTGTCCCCCTTCGAATTTGGCCGTTGTGGGATCCCTTCCCGCCATTGCGATAAGGGAAGAGGACCCGGGACACTATAAATAGAGGCTAGGCTGCTCCATAGAGGAGAGCGACGAAACACCGCCCGAGCACCCTCGTGAGGCAACTGACCACTGTACTAGTTCATCCACCAACCTCCTCATGAGGCAATCCACCAAAAGCAGGAGTAGGGTTTTACGCTTCGCAGCGGCCCGAACCTGGGTAAATCCTCGTGTGTTGATCTTCTTCCCGGGAGTGTGCGAGTTTGCATGGCTAGGATGTCGAGCTGTGAGCTTGAGGTTGAAGCTGTTGGGGATCTTCGCACACGCCCCTGTGTTCGAACCTCTTTGGGTTTTGCGGATCCCGAGATCCGACATTTGGCACGCCAGGTAGGGGGCGTGTCGAAGTCTTCCTCAAGCTTCGCTCCTTCTCCGCTCCACTGCTCCGATGGCTGACGCTCGCCGGGCCTGCGCTGAGCGCCGTGCTGCTCGTGTCGCCCAGACAGCACCGGTGGGCCGCACTGTCACGCGCCGATCCGCCTCTCCAGTGGCCGACGCCGCCACGGGCCCGGATGCCCATGAGTAGCAGGACTCATCACATCCGGTCACCGTGCGGCGCGACGGCCGCACCGCCACTCCATCGGTCGTCCCAGCTACTGGGTCGTCCTCCCACGCTCTCCCCGGGCCGGCGCGCGGGTCGGGCGCACTCCTCATGGCACGCGAGCTGCTGCATTACCGCCCTGCCCCCAACCGCTATGACGACTGGCTTGGGCGCATCGCAGATCTCGTCAGTGCTGCCGGTGATGCCTCGGCGCTCTCCTACTCGTTCCGGCCCCAGCCCTCTCCGGCAGGCGACATGGCCCATGATGCACCGCCTCCTCCTCCCCAGTGAGATGTCGACCCCGAGCCCAGGCGTGAAGCACGCCCGCGCGACCAGCCGCGTGGGCCCCCGGCGAGGGTGATGGACGAAGTAAGCTGCCAGGTGGTGGCCCGGTCGGGCGCTGACGCGCGCGCGCTCCCCGTGCCGCTGCACCAGCTTCGCGACCGGGCGCCCCTGGAGGCAGCTGCCCAGGAGCACCAAGACCGGGTTCCTCTCATGCACGCGGCGCCCGCGGGTCCAGTGGGTTGCCGCGCCATCGCCCCGGAGCTGCATCCGGCCGTATGGCCCTGCAAGTTCAAGCCCGATCTGCCTCCTCGCTACGACGGCACCCCAGATCCCGCAGAGTTCTTACAGCTCTACTCGTTGAGCATCTAGGCGGCCGGAGGAGACGACAAGGTCATGGCTAGCTGGTTCCCTATGGCCCTCAAGGGTGGCGCGCTCTCCTGGCTCCTCAACCTCCCAGAGGGGTCAATCACCTCTTGGGACGACCTACGCGAGCGTTTCGTCGCCAACTTCCAAGGCACCCGCGACCGCCTCGCTGTGACTGACCTGCGTCGCGTGAAGCAACAGCCGGGCGAGACCTTGCACAAGTACATACAGCGCTTCACGATCGTCCGCCTCAAGATCCCGAGGGTGTCGGATGAGGCCATCATCTCGGCATTTACCGATGGCGTCAGGGACCTCAAGATGAGGGAGGAGCTTGCCATGAACGACGACCTGTGCTCAGCTCTGGAAATGTTCAACTTGGCGAACAAGTGTGCAAAGGCTGAAGATGGTTGCCTCTCCCTCCTCGAGCTTCCAGAGGTGGACCCCAAAGACAAGAAGACCAAGACCAAGGAGATGAAGCGTAAGGCCCCCGCGGTGCTGGCAGAGGAGCCTGAGGCGAAGCGCAGTCGAGACGAGGAACCCCCCACGGGAGGGCGACCATTTTGCATCTTCCATGGCACCAATAGCCACAACACCATCGACTGTTAGGAGCTCAGGTCGGTCCGTGACGAGCATTTCGGTCGACGCCCTGGGCGTGGCGACCGTGGCTATGGTCGTGGTGGAGGCCGCGGCGGAGGCCGTTGGGACAGTCGGGACCCACGCCAGGAGTGGCGTGACCGGCCTCGGGAGGACCGCTGGCGCGATCAGGATCGGGAGGACCGCTAGCGCGACGAGCCTCCGGAGTGGTCACGACGCGGTCAGCCTCGTGAGACCCGCCCTCGTGAGGCCGGCCTTCTGCCGCTGCCGCCTCCACCCAGGAGGAAGGAAGAAGACAGGCGGAACTACGGGGCTGGGGGCTTCCAGGAGGTCAGGGCAATAGCATGCATCATGGGCGGCGCTCAAGCCCCGGCGTCTAACCGCATCTTCAAGCAGTTCTCGCGGGAGGTGAACGCGGCCCTCCCGAAGCTTGAGGCTGCGCGTCCCCTCAAGTGGTCCCAGTGCACCATCACCTTTGACTCCAAGGATCAACTCAGGTGTTCAGCCGTGGCAGGCGCGCTCCCCATGCTGTGCACGCCGACCATCAGCAACGTCCTCGTCACCAAGACCCTCATCGACGGTGGCGCGGGGCTCAATGTCCTCTCCATTGAGACGTTCAAGACGCTCCAAGTGCCATACGACCAGCTCATGCCAACCAAGCCATTCTCAGGGGTCACTGACGGCTCCACTGTCCCCATCGGGCAGGTGCGCCTGCCTGTCACTTTCGGCGGGCGTAACAACTACCACACCGAGCTCATCGTCTTCGACGTCGCCCACATCCACCACCCATACAATGCGATCCTCGGGTACCCCGCCCTCGCCAAGTTCATGGCGGTGACTCACCATGGCTACAACGTTTTCAAGATGCCGGGGAGTGGTGGTGTCATCACCATCGCCTGCGATGATAAGGATGCCGTTTGCTCCCTCGAGCGCGCCTACCGTGCCGCAGCGGCTGAGCACTCAGACGACGAAGGTGACGTCCTGCCTCGCGAGGACGTCCCCAGGAAAAAGAAGCAACTCCTCTCCAAGGGGCACCAGGGGGCTGAAACCTCTAAGGACGGCGCCTCAGGCACCACGCCCGGGGCCAAGGCCCCTTCCTCCCTCGCATAGGAAGGCGCGCTCGATGCTTCCCTTGGGTCGAGCTTCGGGGCTTCCACTTGGAAGGCTACCGACCTAACCGGTGAGACGAGGGAGGTGCTCGGGCACAACCTGGAGGTGTGTTTCAGCGCGCGTCCACCAGAGCAAGGAGCACGGCACGAGGCGCCGAGTTTGCGGGATTTCATCACCAGCGCAATCGAGGAACTTCGGGAAGCACAGGACATGCGAGGCAGATGATGCCCTACATCACCAAGCGCGGCCGCCGTCGTCAGCTCGGGCGGCACGCCGCGCGTCTGCGTCGACATACCAAGCATCAACAGGGCCGCATCCCAGGACATCTTCTGGCCGTCGCGCGTTGGTCGCGGCGGAGTCTACCCATGCAACTACATCCGCATGCCTTTTGGTCTGATGAACGCGGGCGCCACGTTTCAGCGCCTTGCTCAGGCCATGCTTGCGCCCTATGGGGTCAGGCGCCGCGAGGTGCTGGAGGAGGCACCAGGCCCGAGCGAGGGCCCCGAGCCTCGGGAGGCGCCGGGCTCATGAAGGCCAGGCTCACGGAGATGCAAGGCCAGGCTCCGACGACTACCTCGACGCTTCATCGGTAGTGCTGCTAGGTGACTTTTTGGTTTGTACCAGGTAACTTTTTGGTTTGCTCAGTTTGAGGGCGCCCATCGGGCCGCATTATCCTCAAGCGGTTAGGGCCCGTCCCGGCAGCCACGTCGTTTGCGCATGTAGCAGAACTTTTTAGGCATTTGATCAGCTTCTTAAACATTCCAGCCTACATGCTCGGTGCTTCGCCACCATGAATGTCGTCGCGCCCTAATGATCCTGTATTTGACCGCCTCGTGATTAAGGGCTGGCTTGACGTCTGTGCTCGGGTCCGTCCCTGCAGCGTTGACAAATCCAAGTGGTCGAGCTCTGTCTCGCGGGCTAGCCCCATGTACGTCACCTCCCGTGGCCCTTGGTGCTACGTTCTCGCATGAGCAAATCAGGAGTGGGTGATTCAGGGCGCGCGGCACGGTTCCTGCAACCATGGTCGGCCGTCTCGCCACCGCGGGAGCCACGCGCCGGATGTTTTCTCTTCGGAGTTGTCGCATGAGAAGACTGGGCATGGCATCTGTGCTCGGGTCCGTCCCTGCAGCGTCGATAAATCCAATGGCTGAGCTCTGTCTGGCGGGCCGGCCCCGTTCACGTCACCTCCTGGGGTCATTGGTGTTCGGCCTTCTCATGCGATGGCCCTTGGAAATCCATTCGGCGCAGGTTCCTCCAAAATATACAGGACTTGCAGTGGCGTCCTCTACCGGAAGACTCAGGCGCAACCCGCCTTTGAGGTAGGGCCTCATGAGACCCGTGCTGACTCACGAGTACCCAGATACACCTCCCAGTTCTACCGTGCAAGCCACGCATACGAACTTAATGGGTTGTACATGCCCGGGGGGCTCAGGAGCTAGGGCCCCCCATTCCCACGCCCAAGTGGAAGCCCCATGCTCCGCACTGGCGGACAACACTGTCGCTCAGCGGCTATGCCCACGCAACGTGGAAGCCCCATGCTCCGCGCTGGTGGATAAACAACTGAGGGCGCCCTAGCGGCTGCATCCAACCTCATGACAGCCCCTCGCGGCCCCATATCGCGTCGTTCCCCTGGGATGCCCGCGTGAGGGGGCTGCATGGGGGCTACGCTCAGGCTGGGCCTGGCGCACGCCACCTTCCCAGGTCTCTGATACCTGGTCTTCACGCGTCCCTCTCAGGAGAAAGCTGGCGAGGAAAGGTACGGGAGCCGCTCGTACGTCAAGGGGGACCCCTGAGCATCGCGACTCAGGGTCCTCACTGGTCACGTAGCCCCTCACCCCTTGGCACCGTCCTGGTGATCCGGACGCCCCAACGGCGGTTGAGGTATGCGCGGGACCGGGCCCTGCCGACGCAGAGCTCAAGGCGCTCCAAATCTCCAAGTCAACCCCGTCTTCGCCACGTTCCCTTCATGAGGGCTGCTCGTACGTCAAGGGGGACTCCTGAGCATCGCGACTCAGGAGCCTCACTGGTCACGTAGCCCCTCGCCCCTTGACACCGTCCTGGTGATCCGGACGCCCCAACGGCGGTCGAGGTATGCGCGGGACCGGGCCCTGCCGACGCAGAGCGCTACAGCAAAAAGGAAGGAAACAAGGCGAGGAAAGAAACCACATAATTTAGCAGTCATTACAAGCATTAAAATGTCTCCGGAAATGCAAACAAGTCTAACGCCTCCGCGAGGCACGATGAACGTTACAGGAAAAGACCCAGGAAGAGGAGCTAGGAGGAGCTGGCACCACCGCCCATCCCGACCGTGGGGAGCTCGTCATCGACATTGCTGCCATTGTCATCGTCGTCACTAACCCTTGCAGCTGCAGGAGGAGGTGGGGGAACGGCGACACAGGCGAACTTCTTCATCAGCGCCTCCACGGCGCCCTCCACGGCCGTCGCCGTAGCGGCGCGAACCCCAGGATCAACCGGGCGGATCAAGGAGCCGAAGTCGAAACTCGGTTCGCGAAGGTAGAGGTGGCTGAAGACGCGCGTCGCGGCCGCAGAGAAGAGGTCGCGGCACTCACTCTCCAAGACGTTCTCCACCCTGGCGATGACACCCTCAAGCACCTTGGCGAGCTTTGAAGAGAGCCCCACGAAGCCGCTCTTAGGAGCCACCAGGGGTTCCGCGAATCCCCCCCAGCAGATAGTTCAGCGCCTGACGGAGCCTGAGCTTGACGGAGGGGAGGGCACCAAGCTCCGCATCCTTCCTCTCCTCAGCCGCGACAAGGGTCTTCTCCCTGGAGTCGAGCCGGGCCTTTTCTGCAGCTACCTCCCCCTTCAGCCTGTCCAGATGCTTGCGCTTCGCGGCTTGGTCAGCCGCCGCCTTCGACAGTGCAGAGTCACGGTCGGCAAGCTTGGCCTCGCAGGTTTTGAGGTCTTCCTCCCACTGGCAAAGCCGTTCCGCGAGCGCAGTCCTTTCCTCCTGAAGAGCCTTCAGGCGGACCTCTGCCTCGTCACAGCGCTTCACGGCAGACGCTGCATCGGCCAGCGCTGCGTCGCGGGCTGCCTTGGCTGACGCGGCTTCCTTCCTGCTCTCAGCCGCGGTGGCCTCGGCTTGGCTCCAGACCGCCACGACAGAAGCGTCGGCCTGGAGCCACCTAGGAAGGAGCCCCAAGCGCTCCTTCGCGAGGTGACCGTCGGCGCTCCCGAGGGCGTCCCGGACCTGATCCAGAGCGGTGTAGGTCCCATCCAGGGTGCCTGACTCGACCAGAAGGCCACAAGTCGGAGGCACCAGGGCCCCGCCCAGAGGTTGTGCCCGCGCGGCGGCAGGAGCCGCCTCCAAGGGGGCAGAAGCATGGAGAGTAGAAGGCACCGGAGGCTACGGTACCAGCACGGACGGCCCCTCAGCCAGACGGCCCTCGGGGGCTGGCCTCTCAGGCAGCAGCGCGGATGCACCCCCAAGGGCAGAAGCAACCTTTCCAACGGGCGCCGTGGGCTCCGCGGCCGTGACAAGGAGAGTCGCCCCGCGAGCCTCCTCGCTTGCGACGTCCGGCGCCTCATCAGGCGTCGGCAGGGCACCAGGAACAGGTGTCGCGTCGGAAGGCATCTTCGACTTGACGCCCGCCTTCTTCTTCTTCGCCTTCAGCACGGCAGCGCTCCTGGTTACCAAGCAAAGGAGGGACCATCAGCACGCAGGCCACCGGCGGGTGGCCAAGAACCAAGCAGGACTACTTACTCTTCGGCGTCGACCCACTTCCTCTTCCTATCCACCTCGGCGAAGGCGGGAGTGTCCTCGCCCTTCTCCGGGGAGGCACCGCCGCACGGAGGAGCAGAGTCGCCGCCCGCAGGGGCCGCAGCCGGGGGAGCCGCACCAGCCCCAGACGCAGCCACCTCGCCCACAGGCTGCAGCTCGGGCGGGGCGAGGCGGGCACCTCAACCACCTTGCTGGCACGAGCTGGGCACTCCAGAGGAGGCCCGGCCTCGCGTTTCCTCGGGGTCGCCCGGCCGGTGGTCTGTGCGGCCCGAGGTGTGGGCCCCGACCCCCTGAGGACCCTGGTGAGCCGTGGAGGACTTGTAGCAGGGGGCTCGCCGGCATCGTCATCGTCTTCGAAGCCACAGAGAAGCGCACTCCGCGACGGAGGGGACACTTCCTCCAGATCATCATCCGTTGTCCCCTCTGAGTCTTCCTCATCCGCGGTGTCGCCGGAGGACACCGCGACAGGGGCGCCAGGGCACTCGGCTGGAGAGAGCCCCAATTCGTCGAAGGTGGGCATCGCGGCGACCAAGTTGGCCTTGTCGTCACGGCAGTACAGCGGGGCGTAGGCCTTAGGAAGGTCCCCGGGGTCGCCGTTGAGCAGGGTCGCCATAGCCCTGTTAAACTCCCTGGGGGTCAGGCGTGCGGACCGAAGCCTGATGTCATCACCACCGCCCTGGTAGTCCCACCTAGGCCTCGAGTGAGACTGGAGGGGCGCCAGGCGTTGCATCAGGAACTCCTTCACTATCATCCCCCCGGTCAACTTCCTGGCGTTGATGTCTCGAGAGATCCGCTCCAGGACGGGCTTGGCCCGGGGGTCAGAGAGCTTCGCAGAGCTCCACGCAGGAGTCTTCTCCGGCAGCCCTTTCGGAAGCTCCAAGCGGGGGTTGAGACTCTTGAGATCCAAGAAGACCCAGTGGTGCCTAAAGTTCTCCACCTTCTTCCCGGTCTTTAAGAGCATGTTCCCGCTCTGGACCGCGATGAAGGAGACGCATGCTGACCGCTGAGCGCCGTCATGAACCCGCAAGCTAAAGAAATGATGGAAAAGGGCCACCGAAGGCTTCACGCCCACGAAGGCCTCGCAGTAAAAGGCGAAGACGGACAAGAGCAGGATGGAGTTAGGTTGAAGGTGGAGGGCCTGAACCCCGTAGTGCTCGAGGATGGTGATGAAGAACTCAGAGAAAGGTGGAACGAGACCAGAGAAGATGCTATGAGGAAGAAAGGGTAGGCCGACTTGGCCAGGCGGTGCTTATCCGCGGAGCCACACCATATCAAGGTCCGCCCCCACTCAGTGGTACCATCCGCCGTCGACGGAAGCACCGGGGCGAGGTCCCCGTCCTTGGCTATGGTGGACTCCGAGAGCGCCAGTGAGATGGAAGCGAAGGCCGAGTTCTGAGCCTCGGGTTTCGACTTACCAGCGGGAGCCATCGAGAAGTCCTTGAGGCCGAGGAAGCAAGGAGGAAGACGGTGCGGTGCTGAGATCTGGAGAGGTTCTCGCAAAGGATGGGGATCTGGGAGAAGGAGCAGGAGCGCAGAGAAGGAAAGCAATAATGGCTCGACACTGGACGTCAGGCTTTTGTCGGTTCGGGCAGTTGCTGAGGAGACACGGGAGCGGGGACGTCCGCATCCAACCACGCACCGCGCGCCAGGCCTGGCCCGCAGGCGATAGGGGCCCGCGGCGCTTCGGTCCATCTTCTTCGGCTTCGCCCTGAAGCCAACGCGAGCGCGCCTCGGGCCCGGGGGCTACTGTCGACGTCCTGGGAACGGGGGTACCCAGACTTGCCTGCCTGCGGCCCAGGGCGTGGCCCGCTTTGACGGTCCATACGGCCCGGCGCGGCTTCACTCAAGACAAGGCCCTCGCGAGAGTCCCGCCCTCGCGAGGGAGACAACGCCGAGGCCCCCAGGAGGAGGAGGCCTCCCAGGCCCCCTCCTGAGCGGCGGAGATCTCTATGCAATACTCGACCTCGGGAGGTCAAGGATGACGCAAGCTGGGCCAGGCGGGCAACAGCGCGCGCAGGGGAGACAGTTTCCCCTTTAGTGCAAAGGAGGCAAGGGCGTACGCGGGTTCCCAAGGCGTCCCACCAAAGGTTTCCATTCCGGTGCAACGAGATCGAACCAGCGGGCTCGGCAGGACGGATGTCACCAGCGAGCCCACCACCACGTCACCGCCAGCTACTTTGCAGGCGAAGACCACCTTTCATCAGGATAAGGGTGTACTCCCTGCCCCCCTTCGAATTTGGCTGTTGTGGGATCCCTTCCCGCCATTGCGAGACCCGGGCCACTATAAATAGAGGCTAGGCTGCTCTGTAGAGGAGAGGGACAAAACACCGCCCGAGCACCCTCGCGAGGCAACTGACCACTGTACTAGTTCATCCACCAACTTCCTCGTGAGGCAATCCACCAAAAGCAGGAGTAGGGTTTTACGCTTCGTAGCGGCCCGAACCTGGGTAAATCCTCGTGTGTTGATCTTCTTCCCGGGAGTGTGCGAGTTTGCTTGGCTAGGCTGTCGGGCTGTGAGCTTGAGGTTGAAGCTGTTGGGGATCTTCGCACACGCCCCTCTGTTCGAACCTCTTTGGGTTTTGTGGAGCCCGAGATCCGACAGGGGCCGCCGCCCGGCCACTGCCAGTCCCTGCGCGGCTTCGGGGATGACAACGACGATGCAGATGAACTGCCTAGGGCGATGCCTCCTCGGCCCTCCGCCCCAGTGGGGGCAACAGGAGCCAACCCCGTCGGCCCCCAGGCGCCAACTGTCGGGGTCCTTGCTAGCGAGGCGGCCGGCGCTCCTGGGGCAACCGCACCCCCTCAAGGGGCTCTCCAGGCCCTCAGGGAGGAAGGAGGCCCAGCCGGATCCACCAAGGATCGCACCGAGCGCTCCTCAAACAGCTCCAGGGAGGTGCCCGAGGACGGCGGGGGCGCGCCACCCGCCGCCGAGAAGAAGAGGAAGTGGGCTGCCGGGGACGAGTAAGTGCTTGAATTCGTGCTTATGCCTCGCACCCGCGACTTGCTTGTTCATGTTAACTCCTCATCCACGCAGGCGCCAGGGCGATAGCGAGGGGAAGAAGAAGGAGGAGGGCGCCTAGGCGAAGGTGACCCCTGTTCTAAAGGCGACGTCGATGCTCGGCTGCAGCCTTAGCGGGCGCGGGGGTGCCTTGCGCCGGGTCGACGCCACACCTGGGCGCACGGGAGTCGCTACACCCGGGCACACGGGCGCCGCGGCAACGCCCAGCTCCCCCTCTACGCGGCAAGGGGGGCCGATCGCCGAGGTAGTAGAGGCCCAGCCCCCGGCGCTGCCTGCTATGGCCACGGCGCCCCAACCTGCGGAGAAGGAGCAGGCGCCTCAGCTGCCCCCAGCTGTCCTCATTTCCACGACAGGGCATGATGCAAGGGGGGCCTCCTGAGGCCACCTCAAGCCGGGCCTAATTCTGGGGCCGACTAAGTTAACGTGGCAGCCCTGCCCGGCGCGCCGTGGGAGCCGGTTGCGGAGAAAGGACCGGAGCCCCCGGTGCCTCAAGCAAAGAACAACGAGGCCCTGCTGGTTGTGACAATGACCAACGTCGAGGCGCCAGCGCTCCGCCCGGCTCCCGCGCTCATGAGCCATCGCCCCTTGCTCAGGCAAGGGGCCCTGTCCGATGTTCAGGCCACGCTCGACCGGTTTGTGGGAGACTTTCGGGATGCCGAAACACGCCTCACCGAGGAGCACCTGGAGCTCACCACAAGGCGGCAACAGCTCGATGCCGCTATTGCGGAGAGCCAGAAGGACGTCACCGAGGCGAAGGCGGCCCGCGAAAGCGCCTTTGACAAGAAGGCAGAAATCACCAAGTGTTGTGAAGAAGCGGAAGCCAGCTTGAAGGCGCTTCGGGACGAGCAGGCTGCGTAGGCACGGCAGCTCCAGCTGCGGGAAGACGGCCTCAAGGCTCGCGAAGCATAGCTCGCCAATCGCGACGTTGAGCTGACGAAGGTGGTGGCCGACCAGGCCACGGAGCGCGGGCACCTAGAGGCGCTACAGCGCAAGGTTATCGAATCTCGGGAAGCCCATGCCAAGCATGTCTCCGAGGTGAACGCCAAGCTGGACGCCAAGGAGAAGAAGATTCTGGCTGATGCCGATGCGAAGGCGGCGGCGGACCGCGTTGCCTTTTCTTCTCTTGAGCTCAAGGCTTGCACGGCCTTCAGTTCCCTGTGCAGGGGGGGCTTCGAGGCTCCTCTCGTCGCCCCTGACGCTGGCTATGCCGAACTTTCTGCCAGGCTCGTGGGGGAGCTCGAGAAGAGCGGCGCTGGATAGCATCCTGGAGGAGGAATGCCGGGACCTGTTCTCTGTGGCGGCGACCCGGGTCTTCAGCCACCTCCTTCTCTGTGATTCGGGCTTCAATTTCGACGAGATGACAGGCCCCGTCCTTGAAGAATCTCGCGATCACCTATCGAAAGCCGTGGAGGGCCATGTGAGCATGCTGCTTGGGAAGTTCTCCTGTGGCGATGATGAGGAGACCGGCGAGGCCGTGGTGGGCGACATCAAGGGAAACGGCGACCCTTCTTCCTGAAGTTTCTTTCTATCGCCCTGTAATAGACCAAATCCGCCTTGCGAAGACGTTAATGCGATGGTTTTAATTGATGGAACATTCTAGGCTTGTAGTGACTGCTTGTGACTCGCGGGTTTTACTTTCGTGCTTGGTTTTTCTCTAGCTTGCCTTCGTGCTCTACGTCGGCATGGCCCAGTCCGGCGCATACCTCAGCCGTCGCTGGGTTGTCAGGTCGTGGTGCCTAGACAAGGCCAGGAGGTGAGGGGCTTCGGAAGCTAGTGAAGGCTCCTGAGGCGTGGTGCTCAAGAGCCCCCCTTTGACGTACGAGCGGCCCGCGTGAGGGAGGACGCCAGCAACGGCGGGGCTATCCCGGGGAAATTCTCATACTTAGCTCTTCGCGATACCGGTAAGTTGTATTTAGCCAGGCGCGTTCTGCAAGATCCTTCAAACGATCCGTCCCGAGGAGTATTCCTGCGCGCAAAAAAGCTTTGTTTTGGATAAACACGTGCTAAACACGCGCTTGCTAGCTTGCGCTTGGGCGTCAGGTGAGGAAGCTAGGCACCAAGGGCCTTGGTGGGGTGACGTGCACGGGAGCAGGCCCACGAGTCAGAGCCCGGCCCCTTGGGTTTTTTAGCGCTGCTGGGACTAACCCGAGCATAGGCACCGTGCCCAGCCCCTGCTCGCGTGAGGCTCAAGGAGAAACTGGTTAGCGTGCATCGCGGGAAGAGGTGATGCCCTCGGTTGACTGTGCACCAGCACGGAGCATGGGGCTTCCATTGGGGCGTGGGCATAGTCGCGGTTCGACAGTTCCGCCAGCGCTGAGCATGGGGCTTCCACTTGGGCGTGGGCATAGTCGTGGTTCGACAGTTCCGCCAATGCTGAGCATGGGGCTTCCACTTGGGCGTGGGCGGTAGTCCTCCTGAGGCCAAGGGGTGGCGCTCCGAGAGGCTCCGGGGCGTGTACAACCCCAACATCATTCTTACGTGAGAGGGTCACGGATGGCGATAAAAGGAGGGGTCGGATATTCTAGGCACTGGGCTCGGGAACTCCTTCCTTACTCTTCAGGCGGTTTGCGCCTAGCTCTTTTGGCGTAGCTGCGCGCTTATGAAATCCTGGGACTGGGGGCGATGTGCATCGGGCGGTCATCCCGAGGCCACCATATGGAGAGGTTGGGCACCGAGGACCCACTGAGGTGACGTGTGCGGGCCTGGCCTACCAGACAGAGCTCGATCACTCGGGTTTAGCAACGTTGCAGGGACGAACCCGAGCACAGACGCCGTGTTGAGTTCCCCCATAAGTTGACCAAGGGAGAAGTCGCCTGATGCGTAGCACCCGAGGTGGCAAAACACTTCACTGGCAGTAATAAAATATCAGGCCGCACCTTTACTTGCCTGCTCGCGGCAGCTCCATGAAAGGGCGACACACCAAGGACCTCTGTGAGGTGACGTGCACGGGAGATGGCCCACGAGACAGAGCTCGATCGCTTGGATTTATTAACGCTGCAGGGACGAACCCGAGCACAGACGCATTGTCCTCCCCCAGTCATGGGACGGCCGGGAGGAGGGTCGCGAGGGCGCGACAAATGTAGGTGGTGACGAAGCACCAGACGCAAGGCTTAAGCAAGCGTCATGGATTCATCGAAGGATAACCAAATTCGCTACACAACCAAAAGGTGCGGAGGCTATAGGGGGGAACCCTTGCCCACTTGAGGATAATGCTTCCCGGAGGTCGCCCTCAATTTTAACAAACCTAAAAGTCACCTGGCAATTACGCTGCTGCGGGAGCGTCCGGCTGCTTGGCGAAGCGTGCCACAGAGGTCCACCTCTCAGGGACCGGCTGGCCCCTGAGGTCTTGGGGGCCTGCGAGGACCCGACGCCTCGCGAGGCGCCATCGCGGGCTGCATGAACCTTTGGAAGGTGGCGCCGGCGTTCTCCAGGCCAAAGGGCATACGGGTGTAGCCAGCGGCGACGCGCCTGCCTCGTCCAGCGTGCGGTGGTAGCAAGAGGCCCTGCGAACTAGCCCTGTTGAGTCCCGCGATGTCGACACACATGCACACCTTGATGTCATCCTCAGGAGCTGCGGCCGGACTGGTGGGTCGCCCTGGATGACACTCGCCGCGCATGGCCCGAGCCTCTCGTAGCCTGCCGATTTCTCTGGTGATGAACTCTTGTGCCCCTGGTGCTCAGTGCCACTTCCTTTGCTCGCGGGGGCGTGTGTCGAAGCACGCCTCCAAGTGGTGCCCGAGCACCTCCCTCGTCACACGGGTCAGATCAGACGCTTTCCAGGTGGAAGCCTCCGAGCCCGGCCAGAGGGAGGCGCCGGGCACGCCTTCCTATGCTGGGAGGAGGCAGGTGCCAGCGACGGGCACGGGGCTCACGGCGCTAGCGTCGGGCGCCGCATTCTTCACCTCGGTAGGGCCTTGGATGGGTAGCAGCTGCTTCTTCCATGGGGGCACGGCCTCGCGTGGCCTGGCATTTCCCTCATCATCAGAATGCTCTGTCACGACAGCTTTGTAAGCATGCTCGAGGGAGCAGACCGCGCCCTTCTCGTCGCAGGCGATGGTGATGACGCCGCTGCAGCCAAGCATCTTGGGGATGTTGTAGCCATGGTGAGTCGCCGCCATGAACTTGGCCAGCGCCGGGTACCCCAGTATTGCGTTGTACGAGAGGCTGATGTGCGCCACGTCGAAGTAGATGAGCTCAGTGTGATAGTTGTCGCGCGTGCCGAAAGTGACTAGGAGGCGAACCTGCCCCAGGGGAACGGTGGAGCCTTCGGTCACCCTAGAGAATGGCCTGGTAGGCATCAGCTGGACACAAGGCACCCGCAATGTCTCGAAGGTCTCCACGGATAGCATGTTGAGGCCCGCGCCTCCATTGATGAGGGTCTTGGTAACCATGACGTTGCTGATGGTGAGAGTGCACAGCATGGGAAGCGCGCCCACGGCTGCCGTGGACTTGAGGCCGTCATTGGCGTCGAAGGAGATGGCATACTGCGACCACTTGAGGGGCCGCGTTGCCTCTGGCTTCGGGAGGGTTGCGTTCACCTCACGAGAGAACTACTTGAATAGGCGGTTGGACGCTAGGGTGTGGGCTCCACCGAGGATATAGGCTATCGTGCGAGGCTCCTGATAGCCCCCAGCCCCTTCGTCGTGCCGGTTGTTGTTGTTCCTTCTGGGCGGTGGTGGCAGTGGTAGGAGAGCAGCGTTATCCCGAGGGCGCACCTCGCGCGGTTGCTCACGATAGGCATCCTCACGAGGCTGACCACGCCAGCCCTGGCGGGGGTTGTCGATGCGGCTGTCCCACCTGCCACCGCCGCGGCCGCCTCCGCGGCCGGAGCTACGGTCATTGCAGTCCGGACGTCGTCCGACGCGCTCGTCATGGAGGGACATGAGCTCCTGACAGTCTTCAGTGTTGTGGGTGTGCACGTCGTGGTAGATGCAAAATGGGCGACGGTCTTTCTTGGGCACCTTGCGGTCGCGGTCATGCTTCTGCTCGGGCTCTGCCGCGAGAACGGCTAGACCCTTGCATTTGACCTCCTTGGCCTTTGCCTTGCTATCGTCCGGCGCGGCATCGGGGTCGTTGTGGATGAACAAGCGACCTTCCTCGGCCTTGGTGCATTTGTCGACGATGTTGAAGACCTCGAGAGCCGAGCTGGGTCCGTCGTTGATGGCGAGCTTTTCGCACATCCGGACGTCCTTGACGCCATTGGAGAATGCCATGATGATGGCTTCGTCTGAGGCATGCGGGATCTTGTTGCGCACCTAGCTGAAGCGTTGGATGTACTTGCGCAGGGTCTCTCCAGGGCGTTGCTTCACGCGCCGTAGGTCGTTGACGGAGAGGGGGCGGTCATGCGTGCCCTTGAAGTTGGCGATGAACAGCTCGCAAAACTCGCTCCAAGAAGAGATCGACTCCTCAAGCAGGTACATGAGCCAGGAGCGCGCGCCATCCTTGAGGGCCAAGGGAAACCCGTTCGCCATGACCTTGCCGTCGCTGTTCGCCGCCTCGATGCTCAGTGCGTAGAGCTGGAGGAACTCCGTGGGGTCAGGGACGCCATTGTAGCGCGGGGGCAGCTCGGGCTTGAACTTGACGGGCCAAACCACCCAGCACAACTCGCGAGTGAAGGCCTGACATCCCACGCTTCTGGTAGGGACGCCGTGTGCAAGGGCAGCCCGGTTCTGGCGCCCGGTTGTCGCGACGTCCTAGACGATCCGGTCTTGGCGCTGGTGCTGCTGCTTGAGGATCACCCCCACGTCAGGCGGCGTGCGGCGGACGATCTGGCAGTTGGCCTCGTCTTGGGCTGGTGGAGGTGCCCTCTAGGGCGGGTCGCGGGGGCGCACGTCGCGCCAAGGCTCGACCGGCTCGTCATGCAGGGGAGGTGGCGGTGGTGCCCCGTGCGCCACGTCCTCAGCTCGAGACGGCGGGGTTGAAGCGAGCGAGAGGGCGTCAGGGCCTCTCCGGCGGCAGTGACGACTTCGGTGATACAACCCAACCAAGCGTCGTAGTCGGCGTCTGCCGGACGGTAGCGAAGTAGCTCGCGTGCCATGAGTGATGTGTACTACGCAACTTTATTCTTGTAGACTTTGTTGGGCCTCCAAGCGCAGAGTTTTGTAGGACAGTAGCAATTTTCCCTCAAGTGGATGACCTAAGTTTTATCAATCCGTGGGAGGTGTAGGATGAAGATGGTCTCTCTCAAACAACCCTGCAATCAAATACAAGAAATCTATTGTGTCCCCAACACACCCAATACAATGGCAAATTGTATAGGTGCACTAGTTCGGCGAAGAGATGGTGATACAAGTGCAATATGGATGGTAGATATAGGTTTTTGTAATCTGAAAATATAAAAATAGAAAGGTAGCAAGTAACAAAAGTGAGCACAAATGGTATTGCAATGCTTGAAAACAAGGCCTAGGGTCCGTACTTTCGCTAGTGCAATCTCTCAACAATGCTAATATAATTGGATCACATAACCATCCATCAACATGCAACGAAGAATCACTCCAAAGTTCTTATCTAGCAGAGAACATAAGAAGAAATTGTTTGTAGGGTACGAAACCACCTTAAAGTTATCCTTTCCGATCGATCTATCCAAGAGTTCGTACTAAAATAACACCAAGTTATCCTTTCCGATCAATCTATCTAGAGTTCGTACTAAAATAACACCATATGATACGCATCAACCAACTCTAATGTCACCTAGATACTCCAATGTCACCACAAGTATCCATGAGTTAATTATACGATACGCATCAAACAATTTCAGATTCATAATACTCAATCCAACACAAAGAACCTCAAAGAGTACCCCAAGATTTCTACCGGAGAAAGTAGGACAAGAACGTGTATCAACCCCTATGCATTGATTACCCCAATGTCACCTCGGGAATCCGTAAGTTGAGTACCAAAACATATATCAAGTGAATCAATAGAACACCCCATTGTCACCACGGGTATCCACATGCAAGACATATATCAAGTGTTCTCAAATCCCATATTCAATCCAACATAACGATATCTCAAAGGGAAAGATTCAATTCATCACAACGTGATAGCAAGGGAATAACATCATGTGATCTGACTATATTAGAAAAGCCCGTGATACATCAAGATCATGACATCTCAAGAACACGAGAGAGAGAGAGAGAGATATTGAACACATAGCTACTGGTACATACCCTCAGCCCCGAGGGTGGACTACTCCCTTCTCATCATGGCCTTCGCCGGGATGATGAAGATGGCCACCGGAGATGATCTACCCCCTCCGACAGGGTACTGGAACGCCTCCAGATTGGTTTTTCGTCGGTTTAGAGAGTTTCGGCGGCGGAGCAGAGAGTCTAAGGTTATTTCTGATGGTTTCTATATTTATAGGATTTTTGGGCGTCGGTTTCACGCCAAGATGGGCCACGAGGAGGGCACGATACACCAGGGCGTGCCTGGACCCTCTGGCATGCCCTGGTGGGTTGTGCCCACCTCGTGGCTCTTCTCCGGTGGTTCTTTGCTCCAATATTGCTTATTTGGTCCAGAAAAAATCACCAAAAAGTTTCGGGCGATTCCAAGAACTTTCATTTTCTGCACAAAAACAACACCACGGTAATTCTGCTGAAAACAGCATCAGTCCGGGTTAGTTCTAAATAAATCATATAAAGTGCATCAAAACCATATAAAAGTATTGTAAACATAGGTGAATATGGCATGAATACTTCATAAATTATCGATACGTTAGAGACGTATCAATGAGCAGCGCGGCCTGTGCGTTCACGTGCTCAAGGCGAGCATGGGAGGAGGAAGCGGTGGCGGTGCGGCCGTCTCGCTGCACGGAAGGGTGCATGGAAGAGTCCTGCTATTCGCATGCTGCAAGGTCAGTGGCGGCAGCGGCTTCAGCGCCGGCGGAGTGATAGCGGCCTTCACGGCCCGCGGGCGCAGTCTGGACGATGCGGGGCGCTCGGTGCTTAGCACGCACACGACAAGCTTCATCCATGGGGTTGGCAAGGGCAGAGCCGAAACAGAGCTGGAGGACAGCGGCGCACCCCTACCTGGCATGCCAAATGTCGGAATCGAGGCTCCGGGGACCCAAGGAGGTTCAAACTCTGGGGTGTGCCGGTTCCCGAACCCTACTCTACCTTGCTAACCTACGGCGATGCTTCGACGTGCTTGAGCTTGGGGGAAGAACAAAGAACATGGTGGTTTACCCAGGTTCCAGCCACCTCGCGGTGTAAGACCCTACTCCTGCATGTCTGGATTTCTTGGGGGTGAGAGTGAATACAGATGGGACCGATCCTTTCTACGGTGGCTACCATGTCTCCTTTATACCGGCTTTGGTCCTCTTCTCCTGAAAATATCCGGCGGGAAGGGCTGCCACAAGCACCAATTTGAAGGGGGACAGGACTGCAGCTTATCCTGACAAAAGTAGTCTTCGCCTGCAAAAGCCTCCCTTCATGATGCGCTGGTGGGCTCGGGGATGACCTCCGTCCTGGCGAGCCCCCGGCCTTGGCTTTCTTACACCAAACGGGAAACCTTTGGGGTTGCTTTGGGAACCGACAAGCTGGCCCTGCTCCCTTAGCACCAAAGGGGAAAGTCTTCTCAGCGAAGCCTGCTGCCACGACTCCGGACGTCGCTTGGCAGGGTGTGCGTTGCCCTCAGCACGGGGTGAGGTTGCACGGCCCCATTGAGCCACCTTTGACTATGCGCCCTGCGAAGCCCCCGGGAGGGCAGCCCCGGGGGGGCGGCCTCGCGGGGGCGTCCTCGTGAAGCTTGCGGAGGTGCCTCTGGCCAAATGCCCCACGAGGCGGGGGGCCTTGTGAGGGCCTCCCTTGCAAAGCCTAGCGGCGGGCCGTACTGGGCCTAGGCCACGTGTCGTGTCTTGGGCCTCATGCGGACGGGCCTGGGTACCCCTAGTCCCAGGGGCCTGGCAGTAGTTTCTTCAAATCATCTCTATCATTACAAGCAAGAAAGTCCCTAGCTACCTCTCCATCCATAACATAACCTTCAGGTATATCAGGCAATTCATATCTATATTGGTGAGCGAGGTGTAATAGGTGACTCAAAATCTTCATCAATTTCAGCATTTTCAAGTTCTCTAGCTTTAGCAATATGAGCATCAAGTAATTCGTTCAGTGGCATAGTTTTAGTTTCATCAAGGGTAGCAGTAGTATCATCATTGATTTTAGAAGTAGCATCATCAAGTTCATGCGACTTATCAGAACGAGCAACAGGTGGTGGTGTTATAAGCTGATTCAAAATAGTAGGTGAATCAAAAGCAGAGCTAGATAGTAGTTCCTTACCTACTCTCGTACGAGAGGGGACGATCTTGGTTCGAGTATCTTTTAGATTCTTCATAGTAGCAATTGGATATCCTCAAGTTAACACAATAAATATAGCTATGCTCCCTGGCAACGGCGCCAAAAAAAGTCTTGATAACCCACAAGTATAGGGGATCGCAACAGCCTTCGCGGGTAGTATTTCACCCTGATTTATTGATTCGACACGAGGGGAGCCAAAGAATATTTATCGGCCTTAGCAGTTGAGTTGTCAATTCAACCACACCTGGGATATCTCTTTGCGGCAAAGTTTTAGT
The DNA here is from genome assembly GCA_039707655.1 of Elymus sibiricus. Classification (NCBI taxonomy): domain Eukaryota; kingdom Viridiplantae; phylum Streptophyta; class Magnoliopsida; order Poales; family Poaceae; genus Elymus; species Elymus sibiricus. The sequence continues at coordinate 120,674,717 of CM077671.1, read as the reverse complement.
AGCAATGCAAGTAATAGTAGTAACAGTAATAGCAATAGTGACAACAGTGATTTTATAGCAGTTGTGACAGTAGCAGCAACAGTAGTAACTTAGCAAGTTTCTGTATATGTAAAGCATAGGCACATGGATCGGTGATGGATAATGATTTAGATGACATCAATCATGTAACTTTTACACACTAGGGCGACACAGAACTAGCTCCAATTCATCAATGTAATGTAGGCATGTATTCCGTATATAGTCATACATGCTTGCGATAAGAACTTGTATGACATCTTTTTGTCCTACCCTCCCGTGGCAGCGGGGTCCTAATGGAAACTAAGGGATATTAAGGCCTCCTTTTAATAGAGAACCGGAACAAAGCACTAACACATGGTGAATACATGAACTCCTCAAACTACGGCAATCACCGGAAAGAATCCCATTATTGTCACCTTAGGGTATGCAGATCAAGACACGTAATAGGTGCATACAACTTGCAAGATCGGTTCAAAATCACTCTTATACTCATGAAAACATAATAGGTTCAGATCTGAAATCATGGCACTCGGGCCCTAGTGACAAGCATTAAGCATAGCAAAGTCATAGCAACTTCAATCTCAGAACATAGTGGATACTAGGGATCAAGCTCTATCAAATTAACTCGATTACATGATCAATCTCATCCAATCCAATCACCGTCCAGCAAGCCTACAAAGGAATTACTCACTCCTGGTGGTGAGCATCATGGTGGTATTGATGAAGAAGGGTTGGTGATGACGACGGCGACGAATCCCCCTCTCCGGAGCCCCAAACGGACTCCGGATCAACCCTTCCGAGGAAGAACAGGAGGTGGCGGCGGCTCCGTCTCGTAAAACGCAATGAAATCTGCTCTCCTATTTTTTCTCTGAAGATGTGAATTTATAGGAGTGGAATTAGGGTCGGGGGAGCCACGTGGGCCCCACAAGCTAACAGGGCGCGCCCAGGGGGGTGGGCGCGCCCAGTTGCCTTGTGGCTCACATGCAGTCCCCCTCCGGTGGATCTTCGCTCCATAATTCATGATTTATTCCAAAAAAATCACAAAAAAATTCGTCCAATTCCAGGAACTTTTATTTCTGCACAAAAATAACACCAAGGTAGTTCTGCTGAAAACAGCGTCGGTCTGGGTTAGTTCCATTCAAATCATGCAAATTAGAGTCCAAAACCAGAGCAAAAGTGTTTGGAAAAGTAGATACGTTTGAGATGTATCAGATCCCCTATACTTGTGGGTTAACAGTGGTCATATTTTATAGAAATAGTTGAACTCTCATGCTTCACTTAAACCTTTTTGAGAGTATAAGGCATAAGGAATGGTAATTTACATGTGTTATTCAAGGGGGGTATAATAAAAAACTTTCATGTAGCTCACCAAATATGAAACGTGGGTTAACTATATTGATGTAGTAATATGAAAGGATATAGGTTCATGATCATTGGTTAGTAGGAATGTCGGTATTAAAGTTTGTTATTTACTTCTCATCTAAATATTGGTCATGGCATGGTGATGAGGTGTGAGCATTTTTATGTCTGAAATGAAATCCTATCATGTTGTTTGAATCGGGGGCGCGCGATGGTTAACTCCTCCCAACCTCATCCCTAGGGGCATGAGGTAGTGCTTTGCTTCGAGAGAGCTAATAAAGTTTTGCAATAAGTATATGGGTTCTTTATGACTAATGTGAGTTCATGGATATACGCACTCTCACCTCTCTGTAATTTGCTAGCCTCATCGGTATCGTGCATTGCCATTTCTCACCTCGAGAGTCGGTGCAAACTTTGTCGATGCATCCAAACCTCGTGATATGATATTCTCTATCACTCATAAGCCACCTTATATCTTCCTGAAAACAGCCACCGTACCTACCTATCATGGCCATTCCGAGATATATTGCCTTGCAACTTCCACCGTTCTGCCACATTTCTTGTGTGTTCATCATCATATTGCTTTGCATGATCATATAGAGTTGACATAGTATTTGTGGCAAAGCCACCATTCATCATTGATTACATGTTATGTTGGATCATTACACATCCTGGTACACTGCCAGAGGCATTCTTATAGAGTCATATTGTTCTGTATCGAGTTGTAATTTCGGGATGTAACTAAATAAAACTGTGATGATCATCATTATTAGAGCATTGTCCCAGTAAGGAAAACATGATGGAGACTATGATTCCCCCACAAGTCAGGATGAGACTCCGGGCAAAAAATAAAAATGGGAGAGGCCAAATGAGCCCACCAAGAAAAAAAAGAGAAAAAATGAAAAGAAAAGAAAAAGAAAAATAGATGAGAGAAAAAGAGAGAAGGGGCAGTGTTACTATCCTTTACCACACTTGTGCCTCAAAGTGGCACCATGTTCTTCATATAGAGAGTCTCCAGTTTTGTCACTTTCATATACTAGTGAGAATTTTTCATTATAGAACTTGGCTTGTATATTCCGATGACGGGGTTCCTCAAATGCCGAGGTCTTCATGAGCAAGCAAGTTGGATGCACACCCACTTAGTCTCATTTGAGCCTTCATACACTTATAGCTCTAGTGCATCTGTTGCATGGCAATCCCTACTCCTCACGTCGATATCGATTGATGGGCATCTCCATAGCCCGTTGATCTGCCTAGTTGATGCGAGACTTTCCCCCCTTTTGACTCCTCTGATATCTACCACCATATTCTATTCCACCCATATGTTATATCCATGGCTCACGCTCATGTATTGTGTGAAGTTGAAAATGTTGAAGCGCGTTAGAAGTACGATCCAATTGTCTGGTTTGACACTAGGGTGCCCATGATTTATACTCATGCGGTGAAGACGAAGTCATGCCATGCTTAATATGATAAAATGAGTAGGGATAACATCCTTTAATGATCGTATATTTTGAAACAGTAATGATTATGATTCTTATGTTCATGGATATTATTATGTTTATATTAATTGATTCATCGTTTCTCAATATCTACACCTGAAAGAGATTACATGTTGAGTAGCATGTCACATCAAAAATTCTGTTTTTATCCTTTATCTACTCGAGGACGGGCAGGAATTAAGCTTGGGGATGCTGATACGTCTCTGACATATATATAATTTTTGATTGTTTCATGATATTATATTATCAATCTTGAATACTTTATATGTAATTATATGCTATTTTATACATTTTTGGGACTAACCTATTAACTCAGTGCCCAGTGCCAGTTCCTGTTTTTGGACTTTTCAAAAAATCAATACCAAACCGGAGTCCAAATTGGATAAAACTTTACGGGAGTTACTTTTGGACCAGAAGGGACCCAGGAAGCTTCGGGAGGAGGCAAGAAGACCCACGAGGTGGCCACGAGCCACCAGGGCGTGCCATGGGGGTAGGGCGCGCCCCTGGCTCGTGGGCCCCTCGTGGCACCTCCTAACCTAATTCCACTTCTATATATCTTCAGTTACCCTGAAACCAACAGAGAGCCACCTGCAAAACTTTTTTCGCCGCCGCAATTCTCTATTCTTCCGGGATCCCATCTGGAGGCCTTTTCCGGTACTCTGTCAGAGGGGGAATTGATCACGGAGGCCGTCTACATCAACCTTGCTGCCTCCATGATGATGTGTGAGTAGTCCACCACATACCTACGGGTCCATAGCTAGTAGCTAGATGGCTTCTTCTCTCTCTTTGATCTTCAATACAATGTTCTTTGCGATTCTCGCGATGATCTATCCGATGTAATCTTCTTTTGCGATGCGTTTATTGGGATCCGATGAATTATGGGTTTATAATCAGATTATTCATGAAAGTAACTGAGTCTTATCTGAATTCTATTATGCATGATTGTTATAGCTTTGCAAGTCTCTTTGATATATCCGTTTGGTTGGACAACTAGATTGATTTATCTTCAGTGGAAGGAGTGCATAGTAGTGGGTTCAATCTTGCGGTGTTCTATATCCCAGTGACAGAAGGGGACAAAACATGTATTGTATTGTTGCTACTAAGGATAAAACGATGGGGTTTGAACATATTTTTTGGTCTTACTTTGTCTACATCATGTCATCTTGCTTAATGCATTACTGTGTTTGTTATAAACTTAATACTAGAGAGGCAAGCATAGCAGCGCTCTCGAAGTGGAGTAATAATAGTAGATGCAGAATCGTTTTGGTCTACTTGTCACGGATGTGATACCTATATACATGATCGTTGCCATGAATAACATCATAATTATGCGCTTTTCTATCAATTGCCCAACAGTAATTTGTCTACCCACCGTATGCTATGCGTTCAAGAGAGAAGCCTCTATTGAAAACTATGCCCCCGGGTCAATTCAAATCATATTGCTAAAAAACTAAAACCTTGTTGCAATTTATTTACTTTCTTTTTATTTTACTTCTATATTTATCTATCTATCACTATCATAAGTAATCCTTGCAAGTAACGAGTTCAAGGGGCTTGACAACCTTCTTGCCCGTGTTGGGTGCAAGTGTTTGGTTTTGTATGTGCGCGTATTGTTGACGTAACGTTGTCGTGATTCTCCTACTGGTTCGATAACTTTGGTTCTCACTGAGGGAAATACTTATCGCTACTATATTGCTTCACCCTTCCTCTTCGAAGAAAAACCAAATGCACCTCACAAGTAGCAGTGCACGAGAGGATGGTGGTGGTGATGGTGGCCGAGAGGATGGTGGAGTAGATTTCTTCGCCAACAACCTCGTTTGAGTGGTGGTGGCCAAGGGGGGTGGTGCATGCCATCGGTTGGCTCGATCCACAACATATACATGTTATGTTTGTGGTGAGTTTGGATCAAACATTGTGTGATCTCTTTTGGATGAACTTTGCATGTTTTAATTAGAAAAACGCGATGATGAAACTTTATGTTATGACGGTTATGATATGCATGTTTTAATTTGAATGTTTTCAAGATATGTATTGTGTGGTGTTTTAAATTCTTGCGGCTAGGACACAAAATCTCCATAATTTCGTTTTTACTCCACTAACTATAAGGGATCGGCTAGGTACGGCCATCGTTAGTGGAGTAAAAATTCACTCCAGTAACTTTACTCCGTCGGATACTCTCTTAACTTTTAGGAGATCGGTTAGAAATGCCCTAAGTGCAAATACATATCTAAATAGCCGAATCGATAAGCATGCTTGCACTGATCGATACATACAAGTACGTAGTAGAATACACCAATCTGCAAGTGCAAATACATACCCAAATACCCGTGAGCTGGCTGGCAAGTGCAAATACGTACCAAATATCTCATCATATATGTTCATATCCTTTTGGGAATTTTATAAAATATTTACAGATAAGTAAAATAGTGTTTTTTGTCAATAATTCATACCTCGCATTAGTTAGACAAAATGTTCATTTTTATTGGGCAAAAATCAATAAACAAAGAACTTGCCTTTAGCAAGATTTGAACCCAAGTCCAACCAATGCAAACTTATACTGATGATCCAATGATCCACTAGACGACAGTTTCGTTGGTATAAGGCAAGGCATAAAATTTATAGCTTTAAATTCAGCCCAGGTGGTACTGCCAATGTCTATGGTGGTATATATTTGTCACATCATATTTGGCAGCGAGCATGATGCTAGCCTATATATTCTATCACCATCGCGTACAACAGTAGCAAAAGAGTCGGATCCAAAAAAAATTGCAAACATGGGTCAAATCGGGCTAAACTTTAAGTTAAAAGGTCAAAACAATGATTTTGTCCACGCTCGACAACATGTGTTTTTCCTATAGAGATTTTATCGGTGGACGCTGGAGTAAGATTGCTCTCGCCATCTCAACCAACTTTATGTGTTTTTTCTTTTCACTAAACTATTTTGGTTTGTTCCATAAGTTTTTCATAACCACTTTTTCTTCGTCAAGGAAGTCTTCGATATTGTGTACTTGAACTTTCACTATCATTTTTTTAACGGAGGCAAAAGCTTTGCCTCATCTCATTAATTAAGAAGAAGTTTCGACATAGTTTCAAGCTTACAGGACCACACAGGTCTAAAATAAACAGGAAGGATCACTCTCCCGGAATTAAATTGCTCAGAAGTTTAGCCCCCGCTATGACCCATGTCTTCGCCTCATCCTTGATTATTGCCACCACTCACGTGGTCAGAGATTCCTTGTTACGGAAGACCCTGGCATTTCTCTCGTTCCAGATTTCCCAGCACACAAGCATTTGCAGGGAGGTTCCCACCTTTCTAGGATAGTCAGGTCGTCCATCGTTGTCGGCCCACCATTGCTTGACTGTTTGCAGATCACTCCATGAGGGTGTAGTAGACTGTATCCCCATACAATCATAAATCATGTTCCAGACTCTTATGGTGTAGCGGCATTTGAACAGCAGATGAGGCGCTGATTCCGGTTCACTTTTGCACAACTGACAGAGGCCACAATTTGGCCACCCTTTGTGCTGCAGTCTGTCAGAAGTCCATATTCTATCTTGAAGAACTAGCCAAGAGAATACTTTAATCTTGGGGGGTGCTCAAATTTTCCAGACCATTCTCGGCATCTCGAAATTAATCAAACCAGCAAACTGCATCCGGTAAGCAGTGGCCGCTGAGTAGCAACCATCATTGGTGAATTTCCAACGAATAGTATCTTCAATGTCCGGGATGAGGTTGATCTCTTGGGTTTTGCACCAAAGGTCAAAGAATTCCTGGATAATGTTTACAGAGATCCCCCTTTCATGTTGATTTGATGGATCCAATCGTTATTAATCATTGCCTTGGCAACACAGGAGTTTGTTCGCTTAGAGAGGGCGAAGATGCCCGAAGCGATATCCTTCAGTTTTTGACCAGAAAGCCAAGGAGCATGCCAGAAACTGGCCTTTTTGTTGGATTTTTGATAGTAGGTCTTTGGCCCAAAGCCCAACTAAAATCTGAAATTCTCATGGCCCATCTTGCATGGTTGTGTGTGTGGTGTGAGTGGGACTAATGTTTAGTCCCATACTGCTAGTTGGGAGAGAGTTGCACCGCTTTATAAGGTGAGCTCTTCTAGCACTTGTAAGAGAATGGGAAGAGAAGAGGCCCTCGCGCACTCCTCCTCCTCGCTCGCCTCGCCACGGCACGCCTCGTCACGACGCGCCGCGGGTTGTGGGATTGAGCCGAGCCGAGCTCATACCTACGCGCTTATTTTTGCCAGTCGTGAACGGAGAGTCCGTAACAGACGCGCCACGATCTGACACGTCGGATCGTGGGCTGTAACCGACTCGAACGACGTGGGTCCAGTCCATGTCTCTCTACCCTGCCATGCATATATACGCAAGGTCCCTGCCAAGCCTAGCCGCCGACACAACATATGGTTTCGCACCGTTCCAGATCATTGCGCCGCCATCTAAGTCTTCTCCATCCCTCCTTCCGGCGTGCACCGCGAGAAGGGACAGCAGGCCTCCGAAACCTCGCCTCTCGTGATCCTGTACGGGAGAGCGGCGATCAGGTTTTTGGGGAGCGCACTCGCGCGACTGCTGGCAGCGACGATTTCCTCGACGACGACTTCTTCCCCGACCTCGGCAACCACTTCCTCAACGACATGGACGACAACATCAACGGCGGTTCAACTCCCGCTGCACCGTATGCAATCTTGTCCTCTCTGTTTGAGATCATGCTAGAATTTATATGTCTAGTTTTTGCCATAGATTCGATCTACTCGTTTACTATGTTAGTCTGCATGATTTGTGTAGTCTATGCTATTGTTGTCATGATTTATTTACTGTTTATTCGAATTAAATCTTGTAGTAATTTGCTCATATTTTCAACAATCCCAAAACCTGGTTATAGGCAATTTACTCCAAGTGGTTTTGCTGCACATCTGAAGCCGCCCACCTTCAAGTGGGTGCAATATAAGAGGTGGCGCACGAGAGCAGTCTACTGGTTTCAAACCATGTACTGCTATGACGCCACCAAGGGCAAGCCTGAGGGTGATCTTAATCCTGCACAGCAGGAAGCTTTTGAGAAGATCGATACCCTCTTCAAGGGTGCCCTTCTGAGTGTTCTTGACGATTCCATTGTGGATTCGTATATGTTGTTTGGTAACGGCAAGGACATGTGGGCAGCGCTCGAGGCCAAGTTTGGGGCCTCGGACGCTGGCAGCGAGTTGTACGTCATGGAGCAATTCTATGATTACAAGATGACTGATGAGCGCCCTGTTGTTCAACAAGCTCATGAGATAAAATCACTCGCAAAGGAGCTTGAGTACTTTAAGTGTGTGTTGCCGTACAAGTTTGTGGCCGGAGGCATCATTGCCAAGCTTCCACCTTCGTGGAACAATTTTGCTACTTCTCTGAAACACAAGAGACATGAGTTTTCCGTTCTGGATCTCATTGGTACTCTTGATGTTGAAGAGAAGGCGAGAGCAAAAGACACACATGCTCGAGCTGTCGAGGGAGCTTCTACTGCCCACATGGTACAGAAGAAGAACTTCCAGCCCAACAAGTTCCAAAACAACAAGAACAAATCTCAGGGCAAAGGCAAGTTTGCTGCTAAGAACAAGCCATCACACTCTACCAACTTCAAGAAGAATTCCCATAAGAAAGGGAAGGGACTATGCCATGTCTGCGGTGATCCTAATCACTGGGCTCCGAGATGTCCTAACCGCTATGAGGAGCGCAAACCTGAGAAGAGCGGCAAGTCCGCTAATGTTGTCATCGGTGATACTGATATGAAGGATTCTGGGTACGGTATTTTTCCTACCATCCTTTCAGTATGTCTTTCTCCTGATTGGTTAATTGACACCGGTGCCAATGTACATGTTTGTGCTGATGCCTCTATCTTTTATTCTTATCAGGTCACAGGGACTTCTCCCGTGCTGATGGGTAACGGGTCACATGCCATCGTTCGAGGTGTCGGTACGGTCGATCTGAAGTTTACTTCGGGGAAGATCGTGCGCCTAAAGAACGTTCATCATGTGCCCTCCATCAATAAAAATCTCGTCAGCGGTTCCCGTTTGTGTCGAGACAGTTTTAAGTTGGTTTTCGAGTCCAATAAAGTTGTAATATCTAAGTATGGACAATTTGTTGGAAAAGGCTATGAGTGCGGAGGCTTGTTCCGCCTGTCTTTGTCAGATATTTGCACTAAAGTTATTAATATTGTTTGCCATGATAATGAGTCTAATATTTGGCATTCACGACTTTGTCATATTAACTTTGGTTGCATGACGCGGCTAGCCAATATGAGTTTAATTCCGAAATTCACTACTGTCAAGGGCTCCAAGTGCCAAGTGTGTGTGCAAGCTAAGCAACCTCGTAAGTCTCATAAGACTGCAGAGGCAAGAGACTTGGCGCCACTAGAGCTTATACATTCTGATCTTTGTGAGATGAATGGAGTGTTGACAAAAGGTGGAAAGAAGTATTTCATGACGTTGATTGATGACTCCACTAGATATTGTTATGTGTATCTTCTGAAATCAAAAGATGAGGCTTTAAACTTCTTCAAAAACTATAAAGCTGAAGTAGAGAACCAACTTGATCGGAAAATTAAACGGCTTAGGTCTGATCGTGGTGGAGAGTATTTTTCCAATGAATTTGATTCGTTTTGTGCGGAACATGGTATAATTTATGAGAGGACGCCTCCCTACTCACCTCAGTCAAATGGGGTGGCCGAAAGAAAGAACCGAACTCTAACTGATTTGGTTAACGCCATGTTAGACACATCGGGTCTCTCCAAGGCATGGTGGGGGGAGGCGCTAATGACTGCATGTCATGTCCTAAACCGAGTTCCCACAAAGCATAAAACCATTACTCCATTTGAGGAATGGGAAAGGAAAAGGCTGAGACTCTCTTATCTATGTACTTGGGGTTGTCTCGCGAAAGTCAATATATCAATTCCCAAGAAGCACAAGCTTGGACCAAAAACCGTGGACTGTGTTCTCCTGGGCTATGCTTTTCATAGCATTGGCTATAGATTTTTGATAATAAAATCTGAGGTATCCGACATGCATGTTGGTACGATTATGGAGTCGAATGATGCGACTTTCTTTGAGGACATATTTCCTATGAAGGATATGTCTAACTCATCAAATCAAGAGACACCTACTCTATCTACTCAGGAATTTTCTGTAATTCCTGAACCCACCATTGCGATGGGACACGTTGAGAATCCTTAGGAGGATAACAATGAAACTCCTGTAAGGAGTAAGAGACAAAGGACTGCAAAGTCTTTTGGTGATGATTTCATTGTGTACCTCGGGGATGACACACCTAGGACTCTTTCAGAAGCATATGCGTCTTCTGATGCTGACTACTGGAAGGAAGTTGTCCGTGGCGAGATGGATTCCATCTTAGCTAATGGAACCTGGGAAGTCACTGATCGTCCTTATGGGTACAAACCCGTGGGATGTAAGTGGGTGTTCAAGAAAAAGCTTAGACCTGATGGTACAATTTAAAAGTACAAGGCACGGCTTGTGGCCAAGGGTTATACCAAGACTTCTTTGATACTTACTCACATGTGGCTAGACTGACCACTATTCGGGTGCTACTATCATTGGCTGCCTCACACGGTCTTCTCGTTCATCAAATGGACGTTAAGACGGCTTTCCTCAATGGAGAGTTGGATGAGGAAATTTACATGGATCAGCCCGATGGTTTTGTAGTACCTGGTCAGGAAGGAAAGGTGTGCAAGTTATTGAAGTCTTTATATGGCCTTAAACAAGCTCCTAAACAGTGGCATGAGAAGTTCGAAAGAACATTAACTGCTGCAGGCTTTGCTGTAAATGAAGCTGACAAGTGTGTATACTATCGCCATGGTGGGGGCGAAGGAGTTATTCTCTGTCTGTATGTCGATGACATACTGATCTTTGGAACCAACCTTGATTTAATCAAGGAGGTTAAGGATTTCTTATCTCGCTGTTTTGAGATGAAGGATCTAGGAGTAGCTGATGTTATTCTGAACATCAAGCTACTGAGAGATGAGAATGGTGGGATTACACTGCTTCAATCTCACTATGTGGAAAAGGTCTTGAGCCGTTTTGGGTATAGCGACTGCAAGCCTTCTCCAACTCCATATGATGCTAGTGTGTTGCTTCGAAAGAATCGACGGATTGCTAGAGATCAACTGAGGTATTCTCAGATTATTGGCTCGCTTATGTACTTGGCGAGTGCCACGAGGCCTGACATCTCGTTTGATGTGAGCAAACTAAGCCGGTTTGTATCAAACCCGGGAGATGATCATTGGCATGCGCTTGAGAGAGTTTTGCGCTATTTGAAAGGCACCGCGAGCTATGGGATTCACTATACTGGGTACCCGAGGGTACTGGAGGGTTATAGTGACTCAAACTGGATATCTGATGCTCATGAGATTAAGGCCACAAGTGGTTATGTTTTTACACTTGGTGGTGGCGCTGTTTCCTGGAAGTCTTGCAAGCAGACCATCTTAACGAGGTCAACTATGGTAGCAAAACTCACAGCATTAAACACGGCCACTGTTGAAGCAGAGTGGCTTCGTCAGCTCTTGATGGACTTACCTGTGGTTGAAAAACCAATACCCGCTATCCTGATGAATGGTGATAATCAAACTGTGATCATAAAGATAAACAGTTCTAAGGATAATATGAAGTCCTCAAGGCATGTGAAGAGGAGATTGAAATCTGTCACGAAAATGAAGAACTCCGGAGTTATTGCGTTGGATTATATCCAAACGTCTAAAAACTTGGCGGATCCCTTCACAAAGGGTTTATCATGTAATGTGATAGAAAATGCATCGATGGAGATGGGTTTGAGACCCACCGTATGAGTTGTCCATAGTGGTAACCCACTCTATGTGATCGGAGATCCCGTGAAGTAGAAGTGGGAGATAAGCTATTGGACAACTAGAAGGAGAGTATCCCTATATTTGGTATCCCACTCCATGAAGATGCAATGCTCTCATAATCTGCATGGCAGGTTGATACTTATCTTAATGTGTTCCAAGTGGCTTATTTGAGTAAGCGGAGATGTTGTCCTGCAGAGCATCTCTTGACGAACACACCCATATGAATTTGACTGTTAAACGTCGCAGTCTGTGAGAATTGGGTGTTCTCTAATAAATTCATGAAAGGCCCTGGAGTATGACGTATACGCTCCACCCGCGGGGAAGCCTTGCGACAGCCCAGTATCGGTCAAGGATTTGTGTAAAACTAGTCTCGCAGAAAACTTGTAGTTCAAGGCATAGTCCACTATTCAAGTTGTGGTCTAGTGTAGCATAAATTCTAAATGGAAGTTCAACTTAACAGTCTCCATTAAGCACCGGTATATAAACAATGTTTTGTAACTAAGAGATGAGATGTGCCAATGAGACTTTGTGGGGGATTGTTGGATTTTTGATAGTAGGTCTTTGGCCCAAAGCCCAACTAAAATCTGAAATTCTCATGGCCCATCTTGCATGGCTGTGTGTGTGGTGTGAGTGGGACTAATCTTTAGTCTCATACTGCTAGTTGGGAGAGAGTTGCACCTCTTTATAAGGTGAGCTCTTCTAGCACTTGTAAGAGAATGAGAAGAGAAGAGGCCCTCGCGCACTCCTCCTCCTCGCTCACCTCGCCACGACGCGCCGCGGGTTGCGGGTTTGAGCCGAGCCGAGCACATACCTACGCGCTTATTTTTGCCGGTCATGAACGGAGAGTCCGTAACAGACGCGCCACGATCTGAGACGCCGGATCATGGGCTGTAAGCGACTCGAACGACGTGGGTCCAGTCCATGTCTCTCTACCCTGCCGTGCATATATACGCAAGGTCCCTGCCAACCCTAGCCGCCGACACAACATATGGTTTCGCACCGTTCCACATCATTGCGCCGCCATCTAAGTCTTCTCCATCCCTCCATCCGGCATGCACTGCAAGAAGGGACAGTAGGCCTCCGAAACCCCGCCTCTCGTGATCCTGTACGGGAGAGGGGTGATCAGGTTTTTGGGGAGCGCACTCGCGCGACTGCTGGCAGCGACGATTTCCTCGACGACGACTTCTTCCCCGACCTCGGCAACCTCTTCCTCAATGGATGACAACATCAACGGCGGTTCAACTCCCGCTGCACCGTATGCAATCTTGTCCTCTCTATTTGAGATCATGCTAGAATTTATATGTCTAGTTTTTGTCGTAGATTCGATCTACTCGTTTACTATGCTAGTCTACATGATTAGTGTAGTCTATGCTATTGCTGTCATGATTTATTTACTGTTTATTCAAATTAAATCTTGTAGTAATTTGCTCATATTTTCAACATTTTTGCCATTGCCAACAGTGATCATGGTCGCCGCATAGAATAAATATTTGTCTTTGTCATCGCACGGATTTTCGAAGCCAACCCATGCCCGTTGAGGATCCATCCAAGCAAATCAAAGCCAACGCAGGAGTCTGCTTGATCTTGACATTGAATTGATTTTGCACCTTCCTAGTGAAATTCTTGAGGTGGCCTTGTGTGTCTCACAGGTCAAAAAACACCGTCAAAATTTGTTTTCACAGGTATGAGACGTTGTCGAAATTCACTGCATTTGCCCCCAAAATGGCGGTTGACAAAGAAAATCGAGCAAATAGCCAAAATACCACTAGTGAAAACCGAACATGCCAAAATGCCACTAGTGAAAACCAACTTGCCAAAATAACACTACTCACTCAATTTTTCAGGCCAAAATGACACTGCCGTTAGATGTCAAAGAAATTCTGTGAGTCAACCCGTTAGTGACTTGTTAGTTTTTTTGTTATTCCAAATTTGTCCCTGCTTCCCTAACTCAACCTCTCCTCTCCCAATCTCTCCCGCACGCACAGGAGAAGCCAAACAAGCCATGGCGGCGCGCGGAAGCAGCCCACGCCGGCGCCTCCCTGCCGCTCCCTTCCCCATCTGACTTTGCTCCGCCGCGCTCCACCTGTCTCCCTCCTTCGTCCGCCCGTCTCCCTCCTCCGCCCGGCCACCCGCCCGTCGCCCTACTCCCCCCGCCCGGCCGCCTGACCGTCTCCCTCCTCCGTCCGCTCGTCTCCCTCCTCCGCCCGGCCGCCCGGCCGACCCTCTCCCTCCTCCGTCCGCCAAGGCCACGCGCGCCGCTTCCGGACCGGCTCTTCCCCTCATCCCCTGCAGTGACCACCACATACCGGACCGGCTCGTCCCCGCGCCTCCAGTTCTCACCGACGCCAGACCGGCTTGCCCACATCGACCTCGACCTCGAAAGGCTCTTCAGCAAAAGTATGAATTTTTTCAACCTATTTCTCTAGTATCTATAATTGCAAGTGCAGCAAATTTTAGAATTTGCTGTCTTTGTGTTTCAGAGTTGATTTGATGGACGAATTCAGAGTAGAAGTAGATGTTCAGTCTTACTTGACTGTTCTAGATGGCAGAAAAACATATACAAGGGGCAAAACATGGGATTTTATGGCTGGTCGGGACTTGTCCGTGGCTCAGATAAATGCTGCTGTGGAGGAGAAGTTTAGGTGGTCTAGTGATCAAAGAATGACTATTTGGTATGGAACCGATGATGACACAGTCCCACTGATTTGTGAAACAAAGATAGCTGAATTATTTGATAGATGTTCTGGAACGAAAGTTGTACGGTTTGGTGTGACCATTGAGAGCAAACAACCACACAATGAATGTGCTCCTGCTGTAGCTGAGAAGGAGCATGCTCCTAGCACTGCCGAGAAGGAGGATGATCAGCCGGTTCATGCACCATTCTTTTTTTGGCCGAAGCAAGCTTATGCAGGGGAGTATGAGGATGATGAGCCTGTGGGATGTAATGGAGAGAGCACATATTTGCAGGAGGAGAATGATGTGTCGAAGGAGAATGGCGAGTCACGGAATAATGCCGAGCCGGAGGTAGTTGCTACAAGAGTCACATTGGGAACACTAGATGTTCCCAATTCTTATGATTCACAACATGTGGTAGGAGATGATGAGACTTTACTTGCTAACAATGTGGCTCCTACTTATATCCATGACAAAAAAAATCCTCGACTCGAAGTTGGAGCCACATTTCCTAGCTCTAAAGCATTTAAAGTTGCATTGAGGCAACTAGCAATTAGAGAAGATTGGTCCTTTGACACGGAGTATAGTGAACCTCAGAGATTCAGGGCTAAATGCACAGACAAGGATTGTCCATGGAGGATACATGCCTCCAAGTTAAAGAACACTAACACTTTCATGGTATAATTAGTACTTTTGTTTGCTGTTTGCTTAGTACCTTTCACAATTTTGCCGATTTCTTTCATTTTATTGTTGTTTATTTGACACTTATGTTTCTTGATGTTATTGTAGGTAAAGAAACTTCCCTTTGACCATACTTGTGGGAGTGCTAATTGCAGCAAAGGAATGGCAAATAGAAATTGGCTTGCGGATAAAGGGAAGGCTGCACTTCAGGAGGATGGTACGGTTAGTGCAAAACAACTTAGAGACCGTTTGCAAAAGGAGTGTGATATCAAGCTTCAGTACATCGATGTTTGGAAAGGGAGAGCTCGTGCAAAGGATCAATTGGAAGGTACATACAAGGAGAACTTTCAATTGTTGTGGAGCTTCAGGGCTGAATTGTTGGCAGCCAATCCTGGAAGTGTATTTGAGATAGACATCAAAACAATTAAAAACAAGAAGGGTGATATTGTGCATGTTTTCAATATATTGTTCATTGCCTTGAAGCCATGCATTGATGGGTTCTTGACAGGTTGTAGACCATATTTGGGGATTGATGCAACTTTTCTAAGTGGGAAATACACCGGGCAGTTGGCAGCCGCAATTGGTGTTGATGGGCATAGTTGGATGTTTCCGGTAGCATTTGGTATTTTCGAGAAGGAAACTACAGAGAATTGGGTGTGGTTCATGGAACAACTGAAATTGGCCATCGGAGAGCCACAAGGGCTTGCAATACATACGGATGCATGTAAGGGGTTGGAGAATGCTATTTCTACGGTCTACCCAAACTGTGAACATAGAGAATGCATGATGCATCTAATGCTTAACTTCAAGAAAAAGTTCAAAGGTGATATACTGGATAATATGTGGCCTGCAGCTTGGACATATGAAGTAGAGAAGCATGATGCACTAATGGCAGAAATAGAAGCACAAAGCGCTGAAGCAATAACCTATTTGCACATGCATCACAACCGTGTGTGGACAAGAAGCAAATTTTCAGCAATTACAAAGGTTGAGTATGTGAGCAATAATTTAGCGGAGGTTTTCAATAATTGGATAAGGGAGGTAAAGCAGCTTGCGCTTGTTGAACTTCTGGATAAGCTTAGGGAAATGATCATGATAATGCTAGAGAAAAGGAGAGCGGTGGCTGGAAAACTTCTAGGTTACATACTACCTAGTGTGATAAAAGAGTTGAATCTGAAGAGTAGAGGGCTGCATTACTTGGAAGCAAGAGCATCACCAAATGTAGCCGAGATTTCAGGAAATGGATGGAGGCACACCGTCAATTTGGAGAAAAAAGAGTGTTCTTGTAGGAGATGGCAGATTTGTGGCAAGCCATGTACACATGCTCTCCGGTTCATATTCTCCAAACAAGCCAAGCTAGAGGAATATGTTGACGAGTGCTTCTCCGTGGAGAGATTCAAAGCGGCATACAAGGGAGTTCTCATGCCAATAAGGGGCAGGTCACAATGGCCCAAGGTAAATCCTGGTTTTGATATGATTCCTCCTAAGCTTACCAAGAGTGCTGGACGTCCAAGAACTAGGAGGATAAAAAATTATACCGAGGGTGGAGGTAGAAGACATAAATGCAAAAGGTGTGGGCAAATAGGCCATCTAAAAAAGACATGCAAAGAGCCGGAGATTGAAAGTGACGCTGATCGAGATGCTACGCCTCCTCCACGGTAATTATTTGAGCGCTCTAATTATTTCGAGACTTGCTTCCAAATATCTTGCATATTAATTGCTAACGTGTTTATTGAATTGTAGGAAAAAATCAAAGGCCGAAGCAAGCATTGCAACAACTTCTTCTCCTAAGACACCAACTAAGCAAGGTACTCCACTTGGTACTCCTACAAGTCCAATGACAAGGCAGAGGGCTGCAGCTATTGCAATTGCTTCTACACCTCCTAGTGCATCTACAAGAAGCAAAACTGCTGCTCCTAGCCCTCTTCGACGAGTTTAGTGCATCCTCTTACGAGACCATGCTCTTTTGCTTATGATGTGTCAACCATGAGAACCGTTATGCGTTGATGTCATCATCTTTTGGACCATTATGTTATGTATCTATCGTTGTAGTTGCTGAAATGTTGTCAAAATGACTTGAAATGAAGTCAGAATGCCTGCTGAAATGTTGCCCAATTGTGCTGAAATGATGTATATTTTGCTGTCAAAGTGTGCTGAAATGTTTTGGAAATATGTTGGTTTGTTGTGAAAGTGTGTTGAAATGCTGTCAAAATATGCTGAAATGCTGATAAGTGTGCTGATATGCTGATAAAGTGTGCTGAAATGCTGTCCAAGTGTGTTGAAATGTTGTCCAAATGTGCTGAATTATTGTCATACTTGCTACTAAGTTGTAAGTGTAACACGTGAAGAGGTAAGGGCACATATGTCCTTTTTAGATGATGTTAGACCCAGTTAACAACTAGTGGCATTTTGGCTACAAAAAACTGTATTGAGTGTTATTTTGACAAGTTGATTTTCACTAGTGGCATTTTGGCATGTTCGGTTTTCACTGGTGGTATTTTGGCTATTTGCTCAAGAAAATCCCAAACATTTTGCCCTCATTGTCGCTCGCAGTGTAAAGCCCGCTAACCGTATGGGCTGAAAAGCCTCCACGCCTCTCCAAGGGAAAACAGCCGACGAAGCTCGTCACGCGTGGCCACCCCACGGAGCCACCGCTCCCTCTCGCCGGCGTCGACATGGGCCAGGCCCTGCGCCGCGCCTCGGGGCGCCTGAGGCCCCCTCCCCCGCCTCCACCCCCGGCGAGCCCCCCGCCCGCCCACCCTCCCCCGCCTCCACCACGGGCCGCGCCGGCGGCCGCTGCTGGCGGCGGCGGAAGTCCTCCGCAGGATCGGCTCGACGTGTCACAGGATGGTACGGCGGCTCCTGCTTTTTTCTTGGATCTCGATGCCACCACAACTGTCGCTGCCGTGTAGCTTTGTTTAAATGATGATGCCTCATGCCTGGATATCCTTAGGTTCTTGGTTCTTGACCTGGCACAAATGCTCCGATTTTCTGTTCATATTGAGCTGCGGTTCTGATAGACTATGTAGGAGCTAGTTCATGATCCTTGGTGCTTTGTTTGGGCATCCTGCTCACAAGCAGACTGTTGAATTGAAATGCGACATGCTTAAGTACGTAGTGGGTACTGTTTCATCTAATGAAGTGTGGCATGTGAATTTCTGCAAACTAGGTTTGTGATTCCTTTAGGATTTGACTAACTGAAACCGACTATGACCAATTTAGCATGGGCTATATATTGGGTTAAGTCAGCCAATTCGTAGAGTTTCAGAATTTGTCGGCATGATCACACTATACAAGACAACTAGGAATGTCAGTGAACTTTGTGTGGGATGTTTTCTGACACTGAACAGCACAGTTGTCAGTAAGTTATTGTTTCCGCCCGAGTGCAGCAGGCATGAACAATCTATCCAAAATTGTTATCGCAGTTTGTTCATGACATTATTGACCATAGAATTTGGTAAGCTGTTGCATTTGATTGATTTTACTGTGAAGAACTCAGAGCATCTACAACTGGAACTAACAAAAGTGAGCCCCTAAATGTCCACAGACGCTCCCGGACGTGTTTGCGGTCAGTGCCCGGTCACACCTCATTTCTCGCTCATTGCAACCACACTCCCCATTTCCAAATCCTCATTTCTATACAACCTCCATGCAACGTCCATTTGATCTACGTACATAAAAAGAAACTACAAACTAGCTACTCATCATCGGATATGTCGATGACCTCCTTGCCGGAGCCGCCGGCCTCGTGGTCATTGGCGGCGGGACGAAACTACGACGCCTCCTCTTCGTCGTCCTCATCCGCGAAGAGCTCCTCATGCTTCATGTCGGCCGTGTGGATGAAGCGGCAGTTCGCCGTCACCTCCAGCTTGTACTGGATGGGCTCAAGGATGGCCGCTACTCTGCCGCCTCCTCTGCTTGGGCAAGCTCGAACTGCGCTTATGCGTCGTCCATGCCGAATCCGGCCTGCTCCGGTGCCTCTGCCTCACCCTCCTTCTCTCCCGTCTCCTCCTCCTTCTCCAGTGTCGCCTCCTCCTGCTCCGGGGAGTTCGGAGGCAGGCCGGCCGCAATGCGAGTGGCACGACGTGTCTGGATGGCGCGCATCTTCACCTGGGTCTCCGCTTGATGCTCCGGGGTCAACATTTTGTAGTAGGTGATCTTGCATTGGACCATGGTGGCCGGCGGACGGCAAGGTCCGAGCGGAGAGGGAGAGGGAGAGGGAGGCGGGGTCGCGATAGCGGCGCGGACTAGAGGGAGGGGGGGAAATAGGGGTTGGCTAGGGTTGAGCCTTGCCGTCCGGCTTAAATAGCTGGATTTGTCCCCTCGGGTGGTGCGTCGGAGCGGCGAGATGAATGCGGACTGGTGACCTCCTGACAGACTGATGTGTTTCTGCGTGGGTCCCACCAGTCAGTCCGACGTGGCAGGCTCGTATGGCCTCCCCATATCCTCCCCAAATATGGGCTGGGTTTTGGGGGGTGACGAACATCCCGGACGTTTGGGCTGGGTATAGGGGGTCCGGTTCGGCGGCAATTTCGTGACCGGGCCGTCCGCCCGGGCGTATGGGGGGGGGGTGAGGGGTCTAGTTGTAGATGCTCTCACTATCCATTCAATTTCCCTATAACTCTCGGGAGATGGCGCCTAGGTTTTTTTTTCTACCTAGGTTCGACTAGGTACCCACAAATGCTAAACCCTTTCTAGAATTAGTTGTTTTATTTGGTAGGTTGTGAATCTCGTCATATATAAAAATTCTAACTATAAGGGTGACTCAATGATTATGAGTCTAATGACTACTCTTGACTAGTCGTGCGACTACTTTAGTAGTCTCAATCTGATTGTCGCCTAGCTTTTTCGTGTAGACTAGTTCGTTGAGTCGAGCGGTGGAGCGACTAGTTATCGACTAGTCCGGACTAGTCTGGGTATTTGAGTCGGTCGACTCAATTTGTGAGGGATAAGTGAGCAGCACTCAGCTTGCGGGAGAGAAAAAATTGCAACCCTAGCTTTTCAGGCTCGCTCCACAATGAGCCGCCTCACCCGGGACCAGGCCGCCCCCACCACGCATTGACCCGCTGCCACCCACCACCACCAGCCACAGTGCCCAGGAGCATTACGATGCTCTCCCTCCGCTGGTTCTGCTCCCCCGAAAACTAGAGAGCTTTTCCTTCCACCCGCAACCAGTGCTGTCCTTTCAAGAATCTCCACCCCCCCCCCCCCCTTGCCTTCTCTTTCTATTCTATAAAAAGGATCCACCCCTCCGCTGTTGTGCTCCTCCCCTTGCTATGCTCCTCTGCTGATGTGCTCCTCCCCTTGCTGGCCTCCTCCCCTGGATCGACTCATTTTTTATTGTATACTGTACTATATACTGTAGTTGGGTACTCCTCCGTTTCTTTTTACTCCGCGTATAAAATTTGTGTCAAGTCAAACTTTACGAAGTTTGACTACATTTATATTAAAGTATTTCCACATCTACAATACCAAATATATATACTATGAAACTACATTCCATAAAGAATCTGATGATACCGATTTGGTATTGTGAATGTTGATATTTTTTTCTATAAGTTTGGTCAAAGTAGAGATACTTTGACTTTAGACAAAAGTTATATGCAGACTAAAAAAACGGAGGGAGTACTACAGTACTATGTCGACTAGCCGAGCAGTAGTCTATGAGTCTCAACCTCGACGCGATAATTCTTGGGGTGACTTGTAAATGCGACACGTTTCTTTGTAATGGGGTAATGATTTCAATGGGAGCCAAGAATAGAGTAATAACTCTTTAAGACTTGAGTTGATTTGGATTATGGAGCACCAGGTAGTTCAGAGTAATAACTCAATATTTGAGCTGATTTGGCTATTGTAGTAGGCTTCATCCTATCATAATTTTCTTGGCCGTGAAAACTGATGGAAGAATGCTACCAGCATAGTCAAGAATGTGTAAAGTTTGTTGTGCTGTTATACCCCTTCTTTACTCTGCATGATAATAGCTGGCAAAGAACTGATGCCCCTTATGAAAAGTTGCGTCTTCTTTGCTTGGGTCCAATGGAACCAGTTTTTTCTTTACATCACCATCTAGATTTTGACATAGTCTTAGCGCAAGCTTTATTGACATTTTGGTTTCAAATTGCTGTTATCAATGTTTCATTTATCAGTTTATGATATATTTTATTTATTGAAAATGCATTGCAGCTGTTACACCATCAACAAAAGATGCCCATGGTGTACTTGTAGAACGTGATCCAAGCTATGATGACATGCTTAAGCACATGGTTGGGAGAATCACTACTAAGCCTGGAGGAAAGGCAGAAATGGGTGAAGTGAGTCTTGTGATTTTACATTGTTCTCCCTGGACTAAAATACCATATTTCCCTTGATGATTTTATTGCATTCCACTGCATAATAAACCTATAAAGAAGTGAACTTAAACAACAATTCTATTGAGTCTGAACTTTCTTTAGATTTTGGGGAGAAGTAGTCTAATCAGAAGCTTGTGCGTGCTTGCAGGCTTCCGTCGTAGAGCGATACAACAGGCCGCTTCCTAAGGTGAGAACATCCGAACCCGAACCTGGGCAGAGCAGGCAGCTACCTCCAGGAACCCTGAACGTCGGGCACATCCAGGAGATCATCCAACTGTACCAAGGAAAGTCCGGTAGCCATCACGGCCCGATGAGCGTGGACCAGATCGCCTCGAGGTTTAGAGTCGAAGCCTCCGTGGTCCATGGAATCGTGCAGTTCGTCTCGCTGCCGCAGGACGAAGGCGTCGAAAAGAAAGACGAGCGGCGGGACCCTTGAGCTGCCTAACATAGTGGAGATTGTTCATGCTCCCACAATGAGTTGCTTAGAGGACAACTGGACAGACAAGTTTTCTTCATAGTGTTTTCGTAGGTTTCTTTCTTGTTGTTGTTGCTGCTGCTGCTGAGCTGAAAGCCTGAGATGATGATGATGGAAACTCGAAACCGTACATTGCCGTGTTGCCTAAATAAAGATGATCGCCGAGTTTTGCGCACTTTTCGTTAAATTATTTTTGTGTGTTTTGTCGCATTTTCAAAAGGCAGATGGCATTTTGGGTCAGTTTTGCCATGTTGCCTAAATAAAGATGATCGCCGAGTTTTGCGCACTTTTTGTTAAATTATTTTTGTGTGTGTTTTGTCGCATTTTCAAAAGGCAGATGGCATTTTGGGTCAGTTGTGACGTGGCAAATCGACGTCTCCTACATGTAAAAATAAATCATGCATAGAGATTGTAGTTAGAAATATACTCGTTATTCAGTTTGTAAAGTTGTTTAGAAAACGAAAATTGTTGGCAAGAAATTCTGAGCTTGACTGCACGCATTTGAAGTGACGAACCCACCAGATGTGGAGGAAGCTTCCGTCGCAATCAAACGGTCCCTACGACCCCGATCTCGATCGAGCATCGATCTGCACCGATCACGAGGCACGCCGCTCCCCCATCGTCATCTCCCATTGCGCGGGTCGCCGGAGGGGCAACACAGCGGCCAGCCCAGCGGTCGTCTTCCCACTCTCCCCACGCCAGATCTCGACGCTTCTAGAAGCTTCTGCCGACCTTAGAGTGCCGTCCAGATCTCGAACCTTCTAGAAGCCTCCACGGGCCGCGGCCCTCCCCGCCTCCTCCAGATCCCGAGGCTTGAGAGGACGCGAGCGGGGGATCCACGGGACCTTCGACTTGGAGCACCTGCTGCCAGGGATGCCGGTGAGTTTGCTCGCAATTGTATCACTAGTACCATGGGCCGAGTGAGTGGCTGTGGCTTCGCTCGGCTGCGTGCTAGCTCGTGATCCCAACTTTTGGCCGCGCCGCGTCTCTCTCGTGCTTAGTGATGCCGCTGAGTGGAGAAAACCATCGTTTACTTAGTGAGCGCTTGTGCCGATCGTCGTGAATTGATCATGACTGATTTGTAATGTCTCAACCAACCATGTTTTTCCTTCTCATCTTGTTAGAGCATACAAGAACCACTGCATTTTAAACCTGAAGAGCCTAAAGTAATCGTGGCGGAGAACGGGAAGATGGTTGATGTTCAGGACAAGGAGGTCACCATGGAAGGCCTCTGCTCCGTGGCCGCTTACGATCAGTGGACGCCTCTCTCTGTCCCAGGACAGCGTCCGAAACCTCGATACAAGGTCTTTATTTGTGTTTATTTTACTACGTATTATATACCTTATGATCTTGTGCTGGGCTGTTTTCACTTGATGGCACTGACATACTGGCTCCAATTACCTTCTGCAGCATGGAGCTGCCGTAGTTCAGGAAAAGATGTATGTCTTTGGTGGAAACCACAATGGCCGGTACCTTGGTGACATTCAGGTACACTGGTCATTATGATCCTCAGTGGAAGGGGATGCCTGTGCCTTCAGCTATGTTACCTTTATTTTTTGTCATTGGATTTCTAGCGAGGAATTGTTACTCCTTTAGTTGAGCCCTAGATCTCCTTAATTGGTTGCCTCAGGGGTTAACCCCTGGTCCTATATTTCTGACGATGGCACACAGCTTAACAATGGAATCCTTTCATTGAAGGTTCTGGATTTCCAAAGTTTGTCCTGGTCAAAGCTAGAAGCTAAAATTCAATCAGAATCAGCTGAACCAGTTTTGGTTGCTCCATGTGCTGGTCATTCACTGGTAATCATCAAGTACTCTTTGTAATTATCAGTGATGTGAAACTGGTATACATTCCAATGGTTATAATTATAACGTCATCAGATTGTGTCTGTCTTCTAAACCCTGTAGATTCCATCCGGAAACAAGATTCTGTCACTTGCAGGACACACCAGGGAGCATACAGAGAGTCTCAGTGGTTAGCCTAATACATCGCTCATTTTTCTCTCTTCTTATCTTTTCATGCCAGAACTCAATATTTTTTACTCAATGATGTACCAGTAAAGGAGTTTGATCCGCAAACCTGCACTTGGTCAATTTTGCGTACTTATGGGAAGTCACCGGTATGTATATTTAATCTGTATTTACGCTGTTCAATTGGGTCGCAAGTTTCCACCTTTTTTTCCTGAAGGTTGCTTCTTTTTGGTCAATATGTATCTTATGGTACTTTTCCTTTTTGTTTAGAGCTCACGTGGTGGTCAATCAGTGACTCGTGTTGGGGACACTTTAGTTGTGTTTGGAGGTGAAGGTGATGGGAGGTCTCTTCTGAATGACCTGCACGTTCTTGATCTCGAAACCATGACTTGGGATGAATTTGAGAGCACGTAAGTTCTGTGGATTTGGTTTGACTAATCTAAAGAAAATGGAGCTGATTTGTTAAAATTGCACAAATGAAGTTAAAAAGTTCTTAGATGGGTATTCTTACATATATATGTGTGGAGAAATAAAATTCAAAGTTATGTGAAAATGCTATAGCACGTGTCACTTGTAGTTGGCAATTATTATACTTTGTTTAGAGCATGAAATAAAACTTGCAGTAAACGCATTAACCGGCTCTGCTTTGAGGTGCAGGATTGATATCTGACAATTATTTCGTTACAGAGGCACTCCTCCTTCTCCAAGGTCAGAGCATGCTGCTGCATGCTCTGCAGACCGGTATCTCTTGATATTTGGTGGGGGGTCTCATTCTACGTGTTTCAGTGATCTATACCTCCTTGACATGCAAACAGTGAGACTTCTCTCTAGAGCTGGTATTGTACAGTTGCAATTCCAAACCAGTCACCTGACTGTTAATTGCAGATGGAATGGTCAAGACCAGAGCAGCACGGTACAATTCCAGAACCAAGAGCAGGGCATGCAGGCGTAACGGTTGGGGATAACTGGGTTATCACTGGTGGTGGTAATAGTAAGAAAGGTAAGGTTGAAATATTATGATTTTTTTACATTACTGTGTCCGCTATTTGGTAACCTAATGAATGTAGCTCCCTTCCATCTATAATCGGTTATCCACTTTGTTCCGTTTCTAAAAAGCAGCTCACAAAACTGTTATCACTCACATGTGCCTAATGCACTGCAGGTGTTCCAGAAACGCTTGTGCTTAACATGTCTACTTTGGTATGGTCGGTTGTTACTAGTTTTGAAGGCCGTGCGCCCCCTACAAGTGAGGTTAGCCATTTTTATTCTTATTTTGCAATTTGTAAAGCAATGTGAACTTTTATGCATAACATCGTATATGTTCCGCACAGTTACTTGGAAACTCTCTGAACAGTTTTGATAAATGGAGAAAGGTCTTTTGGTTCTAGAAGTTCAAATTGAATATTTCAACTAGATTCATGAAAACAATGTTATATGAGTCTAAGCCTTGAAAGATCTCGTAATAGTGAAGTTCACATGGTCGGACTGCTAACTGTATTTATAATATTGGTTAATTGTGATTCTATGGTGTTATGCACCCAAGCTGTCGCTGATCTCTGTAATCTCCTAAACCACAGGGATCAAGTTTAGTACTTCACACAATTAATGGAGAAGATTTTCTGTTGTCATTTGGAGGATACAGTGGACGTTACAGCAACGAGGCATGTTCCTCTGTCATCAGTTTAATTTTTCTGATCTATATCTTTATATTTAGATAGATGAGTATTTTTTTTTTTAGGTTTATGCTCTGAAGACAAGTCTCAGACCAAGTGTGTCGTCTTCACGAATAGATGAACTCGAGACAAATGGCATGACCCCATTATCTGCAGAAGTAAATTCTAGCAGGGGACCCATATTCGAAATTGAAGAACTTAGAGATGACAAGGTAATATCTTAAGCATGTGGCTGCTTATTGGAATCACGGTTAATGCTTTTTCTCTCTGTCATTTTCAGAATAATAAGGGAGGAGATATCAGCAAAACCTTGATGCAAGCAGTAAAGCGTGAGAAGAACCAGGTAGAAGAAAAACTTGAACAGGAAAAGCTGCAGAGCTTCCACCTGAAGAAGGAACTAGCTGATGTAGAGAACAAAAATGCGGAGCTTACTAAGGTAAGCTATACCACACTCACGTAATTGTTTCAGGAAACGCCTAGGGCGCTATTACTTGTGTGCTGAAGTTATCTGTAATATTATCTCCATATAGAATTACTCAGAGTTCTTTTCTACGATTTCTTATTCGAATATTCAAGGCCCCAAGCTTCAGAAAATCAAACTCAAATCACTGTATCTCAAAGGAACTATAGGTTGTCAGCGTAGTAGCATTATTTTTTCATATGTTTATGCTTGAATTGGAGTCTCAAAGGTGAAGCCTCAAAATCATTTACACACACAGAGAGAAGTATACCAAGGTGGAAATGAAATAGCGTCGGTTTGTGTGTTAGGAATATGCTCTCTTACTTTGCAAGAAGAAACTTCCCCTGAGCTCAATGTGATAGTTTTATGAGCTGTCTGCTGTGCAGGAACTCCAGTCAGTCCGCGATCAACTCTCGGACGAAGCAGCGAGGGCTTCCAAACTCGAGGTACGTAAAGGTTCTTCGGGATAGGGTCAGAAACCATGCTCTAGGTTTTGATGAGTTTGTCGAATACGAAAATAGAGAACTCCTCACATTGTTCTCTTGGG
This sequence comes from Elymus sibiricus, assembly GCA_039707655.1. NCBI lineage: Eukaryota > Viridiplantae > Streptophyta > Magnoliopsida > Poales > Poaceae > Elymus > Elymus sibiricus. The sequence goes on along the minus strand of CM077671.1, from coordinate 120,648,151 downwards.
ACTGGAGTGATGATGATACGAGTTTTCCCTTTGCCGAATTGGCAGGATGAAGTTTCAGAGATTCAACAACGGCTGCAGAAGATGGAAACCCTTGAAAAGGAGTTTGAATTGCTTCGGAGTGAAAGGGGTGGCGGGTCTGACAAATCAGGTTCAGGCAGCAACAAGAGGCCCGGAAGCGTGGGCTTCCGGAGGTGGTATGGAGATGACGAGCGCTGAAGCGGGGACTCTTCTCTAGGGTCGCATTCTTTCATTTTTGGTCGGCTTCTGATCATATATATGTTTCGGTTAACCCAGTACTGAGGCTTATATGAAAAGCCTGAAAATCATTTTGTAGAGGAAAAGACTGAAAGTATATTGTTCTTATGACAAGATCAAATACCAGCAAGATCACATCACAATCCAGCAAGATCAAATGCCAAGAACTTCAGAAACTTGAAAGTTTTACATTCTGTGGAGTATATTTTTTCTGAGTTATATTTCCCAGCGTTGTTTGTTTGTGTTTGAACATGGCATCACAAAAACATATTTGTAACTTAGGGTATTGCCCTGCTGAAGCAGGTATTCTTCTATAGGATCGCATTCTTTCATTTTTGGTCGCTTCTGATATATATTTTTTGGTTATAATCGTGTACTGAGGCCTGTGTGAAAAAAAAAACTTATTCTTTTTGCAAAGGAAAAGAATGATAGCAAATCACAATCCAGCAAAGATCAAACTTCAGCTATTTGAAAGTGTTACATTCTGTGGAGTATATTTTTTCTGAGTAATATTTCCCAGCGTTGTTTTGTTTGTGTTTGAACATGGCATCACAAAAAAATATTTGTAACTTTGGGTATTACCCTGCAGGTTTTTCAAATTCGTATTTTGGTAGTACTGACATAACCATAATACAGAAGGAAGCTTGTAGAGACGGTGCTATGATCATTTGAGGAGGCTGTGCTTCAGCCAGAAAATATGTATGCTCCCTAATTCCAATAAATAGAAATCTTTGCAGTGATCGAGCAAGCTTGAAAACAAACATATCACATACTGATTTTGCAAATCAGTGGCCGTCATACATGATTGAGCGGCCAGGTTCACATTAATAGTTACAACTAAATCCTGAAACTTCATATGTTGCTCCTGGAATTTAATAAAATCCACATAGAAAGGGTATGAACTTCCCACCCCAATGCTCAGCCAAACATGTTGGGAAGAGGCCTCACAGCCATGAAGGCGTCGACCATCTGTATAAACAGGACATCGTTAAATTGGCACCAGACATATATAGGTGAATCAGTGTTTGCTCAGTGCAGCTACGCACTCCCTGTTAAGTGCAGGACCCAATGAATGTGGTAACATATACTCCCTCCGTCCCAAAATAAAGACAGTTATTTTGGGACGGAGGGAGGAAAAGTCATGGATGAACCCGGGTACATATGAACCCACTTCGAAAAACATATTTTTAAATGCTAAAAAAATCTGAAAAAGGTTGCACAGGTACGTCTCTATATTTTATGTGTGCATAAAATTTCACGGAAAAATAACTTTTTTGTGGCTTGTGCAAAAAAGACAAAAAAAAATGTGTCATAAAACGCTATTTAGAAGCACTGAAATTTGTCTTTTTTGTGGAGACAAAACAAAAAGATATTTTTTCACAAAACTTTGTACCGCACACACATTTGTGAACATGTATGTGTGATTGATTTTTTTGACATTTTTAAACATGCTTAAAATACATTTGTTTAAAAGTGGGTGCACATGCCCATGGGTGCAGGGAGTGCCCTCTCGACGGAGGGAGTACTATTGATGTATTGCATACCTCCTCGGTAACTCGAGCTCTAGCTCTTTTGTGCCTTTCAACCATCTCAGAAAGAACCGTAACCAGAAGCTGCTTCACTTCACCTGTCAGCATCCTTCCTTCCTTGTACGCCTGGTATTGAGTTTCACAACATTAGCACGGCCTAATTGGAAATTAAGTAGCTATCAAGTGTAGTTTTATTATCTTGCATATTACCTTCTTTATGCGCTCAAGCTCATCATCGTCTTCAAGGAAGAAGTTCAGGTACTTAATTGAGACATCAACCTGAATACAACAATTACAATTTACCAATTGGTTGTCTTGTGCAAGGAACACATCACATTAGAGAAATATTGCAGGATGCAATGTTCCACAGTTTATCATTAAATACAATGTTGTCAGCTTAAATAAATGACGAAACTACAAACAAAGGGCATGTTGCTAACTTCATATTACTTGATATACTGAAATTATTACTTGTTCTAATTTAAGTTTTGCATTTCAAGTAAATGCATGATAGAATGATGCATAGGAGATGTAATCAAGCCGCCAAAAAGCTTGCTTACCTGCGCCAATTTATTGCTAGTATGTGCTCAAAACAACAGGAAAAGGGTGTACCTCAAGGTTAGCTCCAAGTTTTCTATGAAGTTCTACGGAGTCCTGGCCACCTGAGAATGCATATTTATTCACCTGGAAAATGATGGTGAAGTAAATAGAAGTACAAAACAAAGACCTACAGGCTACAAATTCCGTGCTCAGCTCAATCTAGCAACCATTTCAGAGCATCTACAACCGGACCACTCATACCCTCCCCAAACGTCCGGGTGGACAGCCCGGTCACTGCCCGGACAGGAGAGAGAAGGAAAAAAGCTACCTAACCGGACCCCCCCCCCCCCACACACACACACACACACACACTTTGTCCTCATATGTCCGGGCTGTCGCAAATCCCCATATCCAAGCCATATATGGGGAGGATATGGGGATGTCCGGGCGTGTCCGGGCAGGCGCCACGTAGAATTTGGACCACTGCGGACCACCTTTTTTCTCTTTCTTTATTCTTTCTTTCTTTTCTCTCTCTTCCTCTCCACCAGTCATATGCATGTGACCGGACATATATGGAAAAAATGAGGGGCATGGTTGTGTGCATGGACAAATAAGGACTAAAAGCCCAGGCGCGTCCGCGGAAGTTTGAGGAGCCAGATTTGTGCATCGTGGTTGTAGATGCTCTCAAACAAACAGGGATCAACTGAAAACATGTAACTGTTGGAAATGTTTTTTCTGAGACAAGAAGCGATGTTGTGTACATACCTTTGTCTTTATTTCTTTAGTACTATCGGTCACATATATAGCAGAATTTGGATCGCTAGCTGACATTTTCGTGTTCTCCCCCTGTAAGAGATATATACAAGTAACCCCAAAAGCAATGATATTAAAGTTAGTGCCATCCATAACAGGACGTAGCAAATAAATGTAAAACAAAAGGCACACGGGCTCCATAAACAAAGTTATAGTCTTGTTAATTTCAAAACAGCTAGATGGAGAAACAGCAAGTTCAAGAATTAACTGGAAGCAGTCAAACTGGACCTGCGTTTCTCATAATCAGACGTGGTATTGCACCATCACCAGAAAAAAATATCTTCTTATGTTTGCACTCGTTAACGCACCTAAATATGGCACATTCGTAACTCTACAAATTCTGGTACTTAGGAACAAGCTTCCCCCAAAAAATTACGCTATTATTACCTCTAATTGAAATATTTCATATGTAACCATGTATCGCAACCATTTCACTGTAAATCCTAATTGTCTGGCATTAAATGACCGATTTGAGATAATAAACGTCCTGGGCATGAGGTCTGCCTTATACATCCATGTACTTATTTTTTGTGCCATGTTGAACTTCTATGCAGTGAACCATAAGGTTCTAAACCATGTTCCTCAAAACAAATTTACCTGAAGAGCAGGGAAAAATCTCGACTCAATCAGTGCTGGCTTCTGGTAACCAATTCTTGGAGCAACATCACGGGTCATCCTGAAATAAGGATCCTGGAAGAATGAAAGATGAATTGAATGAGGAACTAAAGATCATGAAACAAATCGTGAACATCTACCACAGTTCAATATTTTTGACGAAATTACTCAGAGATGGTCTCATAACAATTCACATACAGATAAGCATATCCATAGTATGCACACAGTGAAAGGACACTATTAGTTCAATTTTGGAAAGCACAAAAACTTGCAGAACGTTACTTCTGAATTAGTTCCTGCCAGATATATGATAATTTCTAGGTATTCCAGCAAGTAGATATGAAACAAATTATGTTTACAGGACAATTGTACCAAAAATATGTTTTTACCTGGTCTATTGCACAAGGTATCAGGCACCGTAGTTGGTCATTGCCAGAAAAGTGTTTGGGAAATGAAGAAGGGAATGATGGAACTGCTTGCACAGGAGGAAAGCTAATCTTTCCAATGTGATCCTCTGGAGTGAATCCAAATATTCCCACAACCTGTCATTGAAGAGCAGACTATATTAGCCAACGTGCATGCTTGAACAGAAGCAACTGAGTTCTCTAATGCCAAATAGACAAATAGTGTAATCAATGGAACAGCTCTCACTTTATTATACGTCACACATCTGGCCACTTTAACCATGTTTTCGTAAAAGGCGCTGCAAGAAAGAGAAGAGGATTATTTTACTATTTTTTACCTAGAAACTAATCTAGGCTTTACGAGGTCATGAGGTAAAAGATCAATGAAGGCTAAAATTTAAAATATTAATCTTACCCGCCAACAAAATTAAAATCAGAGAAAATAAAAGTCCTTTCAACATCAAATCCGCATGCTATAATGTCTTTTGCATTTTCACGTGCAAGCCTTTTACTTTCCTCAACAGTCAAATTTTTCCACAAGAACTTCTCATCATCAGTTAGCTGTATCACCAGAGGAACCTTGAAAGCATCCTGCAAATATCTGAGGAAAGATCCTTATGGTCAATGAGCATTACCAATGCTTACTTACACAATCAGAGCTGAGATTACAACGCAAGATTTATCAAATAATACCTGGAGAGTATAGAGCATAAATAAGACTATGAAATGCAGCATATTTATGTGCTACGAGGTAAATACTTAGTACTATTAATAAACATGCTAATTGGTGATGTTTAACTCCTGAGTTTCAAGCGTAGTGTTCATCTAAAGGTTTTCAACAAGTTCACTGTTGGTACTTGATTCACCACACATAAACTACTTATTACAAACTGAAAAGATATCACTTTCACTAGTCTACTGAACTGGTAGCTGGAGTAATCAAGAACGAATCCTGCATGCTCTCAAACCAATGGAGGCACAATGGACTGTTCGTTCTAGCCAACAATGCACGCTACTCCCCCGCTGCTTCCACCGCAGCAGCGTTGCCCAGATAAACAACACGTGAATCAACAAAGCCTTCTTACTTGGTGAACATGAAGGGGACGAGGTGTCCGAGATGCAACGCCTCGGACGACGGCCCCCTCCCCGTGTAAAGGTAGAACTTGTCCCCCTTCTCGAACAGGTCCAGTATCTCGTTCAAATCCCTGCACACCCACAAGAAGGTTCCAAGATCGTGTCAGCAATTCCACCTCCGCCGCCGCCTGAGAAGGCAAAAGCTGGGTCTATTTTTTACAGCACCGGTGGGCGAAGAAGAGGCCGCGGCGGAGGAAGCGGTGCGGGGGGCGGCCGGTGAGGCGCGCGATGCGGTCGATGAGCGCGGCGTCCAGTCGCTGGCAGCCGAACTGGTCGACCAGCTTGTCGTAGTCGATGCCGCCCTTCCCCGCCGACACCTCCCACGGGTTCACCACCTGCTCCTCCTCCTCCCCCTCCTTCTTCTCAACCTCCGGCGCCACCGAGGCCATAGCTAGTTCTCCTTCTCTGGCCTGCTCGTCGCCGGAGATGGGAGGCGGCGGCGGCTGGAGGGGGAGGTAAAGCTAAGAAACGCTTTGTTGCTGTCAATCAAAATCAGGGGAAGGGTGGCCGCCGCTGGCGGCTAGGGTTGAGGGGAATCGACGAGGGGTTTGGTCGAGTCGCGACCAGGAGAGATGACGCGCGAGCGAATCGGTACGAGGGCCCTCGGATTCTGCTCGTGCTGGACCCGGACGTCAGAGGCCGGCGTTTTTTTCTTTAGAGTCTGTAAAAACCTTTTTTTTTATTTGTAAAAACTTTTATTTATTTTTAACACTAAAAACTTTTATTGTTGCTGACAGTAATTATGTCTCGAAAGTCAGTTCTAGCCCGTCCGCTGTTTTTTTATGACAGTAATCTGTACGCAGATCTCATTGTAAATACCCCTTTCTTTTTATAATGCCAGGACCAAAAATCCTCTTGTACTTTTAAACTGAGTGGAATATTTAGGATAGTCTTCTTGTCCATCTCCAAGAAATGATCATCAAGCTTGGTCGCATCCCATGATGTCGTGGTATGGTCAATTAATTCCGAGGCTCTCTGGGGTGGATTTAATGATTTTGCACACACCGGACGCAGTTTATAATTCCAAGGAATTCGGTTGTCGAGCGAGATGTGAGTATCTTCTCCATTGACAACCCGCTTAGTAAGCCCTAACTTGAAGGTATCTCTGCCTTCCAGTATAGACCGCCACACCTACGAGGGATGGCTCCCCAATTCCGCTTCAAGAAAAGAACTTGCATGATAGTAAACGACCTTAAGGATACGGGCATTTAGAGAGGTAGGTGCCTGCAACAGACGCCAAGCCTCATGAGCAAGCAACGCCAAATTAAAAAGCTCGATATCATGGAACCCCATACCTCCCATTATTTTGGGTTGAGTCATGACCTCCCATGACACCCAAGTTGTTTTCCTCTCTCCCTTCTTTGATCCCCACTAGAATTTACGTATTAGACCGATAATATGTTGAAATAGACCCCGTGGAAGCTTGAAACATGCCATACAATAAGTAGGAATTGCATGTGCCACAAATTTTATAAGAACTTATTCGCCTCCCACAAAAAGTATTTTCTCCATCCAACCTTGCATTTGTTTCCATATTATATCTTTCAAATACTTGAAGGAGCCTTCCTTAGCTCTTCCTACATCTGAAGGGAGCCCCAAGTACTTATTAGATAACTTTTCATCTTGAATGCCTAGGACTTGCTTAATCTCTTGCCTCAAAAGATCATAGCACCCCTTACTGGAAAAAAAAGATTTCTCCTTATTTATTCGATGTCCGGAAGTATCACGATATTTCTTTAGCATTGAATAAAAAATGTCATCGGCAAATAGAAGATGGTTCACTTGGGGAGCCTCCGGGGCCACCTTAATCCCATGTATCCTCTCATCCGGGTTAAGAGATTTAAGAAAACATGAAAGACCCTCTGCCGCCTTTAAAAATAGGTAAGGTGAGATGGGGTCACCCTGTTGTATCCCCCCCCCCCCAGAAGGCTTGAACTCCTCCAACTTGCCACCATTGAACATCACTGAGAAAGACACGGAAGTAACACACTTCATAACACAATCCATGAAGCGAGGACTTATCCCAAGTTTTAGCATTACCGTCTTCAGATACAGCCACTCAAGCCTATCATAACCCTTCATCATGTCTGGTTTCAGAGAACAAAACATGTTAACCTTCATCCTCTTTGTTTTCATATAGTGCAAACTGTTGGGGAACGTTGCATGGGAAACAAAAAATTTCCTACGCACACACAAGATCTATCCATGGTGATGAGCATCTACGAGAGGGAGAGTGAATCTACATACCCTTGTAGATCGCTAAGCGGAAGCGTTTAAGAAACGCGGTTGATGTAGTCGAACGTCTTCGCGATCCAAATCGCAAGTCGTCCCTCGATCCGATCACGAACTAGCGCCGAACGGACGGCACCTCCGCGTTCAACACACGTACGGCTTGATGACGCCTTCACCTCCTCGATCCAGCGAGCGATGGTGAAGTAGTGGTTGAGTTCCAGCAGCACGACGGCGTGGCGATGGTGGTGAGGAACAATCTCTGCAGGGCTTCGCCAAGCGCTACGGAGATTATGACGGAGGAACTAGAGGGTTAGGGTTGCCGCACACGGCTTGGGGAAATCTTGATGTATCCCGTGTGCTAGCCCTGCCCCTCTATTTATATGTTGAGCCTTGGGGTCTAAACTTGGAGTAAAAGCCTCCTCCGGGTCGGTTTTGCCCGCACAAGGTCGGTTTGGCCCGCAGGGAAAGAGTCCAACTCGGATCCCTGCCGAACCGTGCACAGCCGCACACAAGCGGTAGTACCGCTTCACACAAGCGGTAGTACCGCTTGGGCGGTAGTACCGCTTCACACAAGCGGTAGTACCGCTTGGGCGGTAGTACCGCTTCACACAAGCGGTAGTACCGCTTACGCGGCAGCAAAACTACTTTTGCACTTTCCAATACCTCGTGGGCTTTACCCCTTTGGCCCATATAAAGTGTTGCTGCACCCGAACACTTCGGTAAACATCCGGAACCCATTCCGGTGAACTCCGGAACTCTTTCGGAGATCAAAACACTATTATCACATATATCAATCTTTACCTCCGGACTATTCCAGAGATCCTCGTCATGTCCGGGATCTTATCCGGGACTCCGAACAACTTTCGGTCACCAACAAAATAACTCAACTATACTTATATCGTCACCAAACGTTAAGTGTGTAGACCCTGCGGGTTCGAGAACTATGTAGACATGACCGAGACACCTCTACGGTCAATAACCAATAGCGGGACCTGGATGCCCATATTGGCTCCTACATATTCTACGAAGATCTTTATCGGTCGAACCTCTATGTCAAGGATTCAGTTAATCCCGTATGCTGTTCCCTTTGTTCTTCGGTATGTTACTTGCCCGAGATTCGATCGTCGGTATCTCTATACCTAGTTCAATCTCGTTACCGGCAAGTCTCTTTACTCGTTCCGTAATACAAGATCCTGTGGCTAACTCTTTAGTCACTTTGCTTGCAAGGCTCAATGTGATGTTGTATTACCGAGTGGGCCCTGAGATACCTCTCCGTCACACGGAGTAACAAATCCCAGTCTTGATCCATGCCAACCCAACAGACACCCTCGGAGATACCTGTAGAGCACCTTTATAGTCACCCAGTTACGTTGCGACGTTTGATACACACAAGGTATTCCTCCGGTGTCAGTGAGTTGCATGATCTCATGGTCAAAGGAACAGATACTTGACATGCAGAAAACAATAGCAATAAACTGACACGATCAAATGCTACGTTTACAGTTTGGGTCTTGTCCATCACATCATTCTCCTAATGATGTGATCCCGTTATCAAATGACATCTCATGTCAATGGCTAGGAAACCTTAACCATCTTTGATCAACGAGCTAGTCAACTAGAGGCTTACTAGGGACACAGTGTTGTCTATGTACCCACACATGTATTTGAGTTTCCAATCAATACAATTATAGCATGGATAATAAACGATTATCATGAACAAGGAAATATAATAATAACCAATTTATTATTGCCTCTAGGGCATATTTCCAACACAAACACTCATAAGCAGGTATAAAATTATCAGTGATCAGACGGCCCAATACAAATGCAGATTGTTCTTTAGGGATGATGTCGGGGAGAATGAGTTTGGGCCGGTTAGCAAGTACCTTTGATACAATCTTAAAGATCACATTGCAGAGACTTATCGGTCGAAATTGTCCTAGATTTTCTGGACTCGCAATCTTTGGGATTAATACAATGAACATCTTGTTTATCTACTTTGGGGAATCATCTTTGTTCAACACACAAAGCACTATATCGGCCACCTCATCACCACATAGATCCCAGCGCCTTTGAAAAAAGTGCGCGGGGAAACCATCTGGGCCATGAGATTTTGTACGGAACATTTGGAACAAAGCTATTTTGACATCCTACTTATTATATGGTGCATTGAGTCTGATGTTCATGAGGCCATCAACTTGCATATGTATATGAGACAGCACTTATTCCATGCCAATAGTATTCTCTGAGGGATATAGATCACTAGTGCAGAAAAGCCTAGCTATGGCGTGGCAAAAATGGCCATGTTGGCATGGACACCCTACGCCACCAATAAGGCGCCACAGTTAAAAAATACTACTGGCGTTGGGTACTACGCCAGCACTATTTCATGCGTTTATGACGTGCCACGTGGTCAACGCCAGCAGTAATATACGTCAGTAGTGGCATTGGATGTTAGTGCTACGCCAGCAATGTAATTTCCAGATTTAAATCAAATGTGTACAGCAGTGCGATACGGTAAAAATGACAGCATAATAAATGTTTAGAACATTAATTAAATAGTACATTGCAAATATCAGAATCTAAGTTCAAGAGTCATTATTTATTGACATTATTCAGAAAAGTATCAAAAAGAGGCAAGTAACACAAGTACACACAAGTTCGGCCAAATTAACACGAGGTGGTAACACAACATAAGATATGCCATGCATGCCTACTAGCTAGCTAACTCGACATTTCGGCGGGCGGAGTCGGGATCATAGTCTGGAGTAAGTGGACCATCATCGTCGCTGCCACCAGGCCTGTAGTAGACCATGATCTCGTGATGCCTATTACGCAACTTTATTCTTGTAGACTCGTGTTGGGCCTCCAAGCGTAGAGTTTTAAAGGACAGTAGTAATTTTCCCTCAAGTGGATGACCTAAGGTTTATCAATCCGTGGGAGGTGTAGGATGAAGATGGTCTCTCTCAAACAACCCTGCAATCAAATACAAGAAATCTCTTGTGTCCCCAACACACCCAATACAATGGTAAATTGTATAGGTACACTAGTTCGGCGAAGAGATGGTGATACAAGTGCAATATGGATGATAGATATAGGTTTTTGTAATCTGAAAAAATAAAAACAACAAGGTAGCAAGTGTAAAACAGCGAGCAAAACGGTGTATAAATGCTTGGAAATAAGGCCTAGGGTTCATACTTTCGCTAGTGCAATCTCCCAACAATGCTAACATAGTTGAATCATATGATCATCCCTCAACGTGCAACAAAGAATCACTCCAAAGTTCCTATCTAGCGGGGAACAATAAGATGAAATTGGTGTAGGTAGTAGAACCACCTCAAAGTTATTCTTTCCGATCAATCTATTGGGCTATTCCTATAAGTGTCACAAACAGGTCTAGAGTTCCTACTAGAATAACACCAATGATACATATCAATCAACCCTAATGTCACCTAGATACTCCAATGTCACCTCAAGTATCCGTGGGTAAATTATGCGACATGCATCAAACAATTTCAGATCTATCATATTCAATCCAACACAAAGAACTTCAAGGAGCACCCCAAGATTTCTATCGGAGAACGTGATATGAAAACGTGTAATCAACCCCTATGCATGGATCCCCTAGGTCACCGGAATCCACAAGTTGATGCCTCAACATATATCAAGTGAATCAATAGAATACCCCAATGTCACTACGGGTATCCCACGCAAGACGTACATCAAGTGTTCTCAAACCATAATATTCAATCCAACATAACGAGATCTCAAAGGTAAAGATTCAATTCATCACAACAAGGTAGCAAGGGAATAGCATCATATGATCCGACTATATTAACAAAGCCCGTGATACATCAAGATCGTGCCATCTCAAGAACACGAGAGAGAGAGAGAGAGAGAGAGAGAAAGATTGAACACATAGCTACTGGTACAAACCGTCAGCCCCGAGGGTGGACTACTCCCTCCTCGTCATGGTCTCCGCCGGGATGATGAAGATGGCTACCGTAGATGATCTACCCTCTCCGGCAAGGTGCTAGAACGCCTCCAGATTGGTTTTTCGTTGATACAGAGAGTTGCGGCGGCGGAATGAGGAGTCTCTCTTTATTTTTGGGGTTTTTGGTATTTATGGGATTTTTCAGCGTTGGAATCACGCCAAACGGAGCTACGAGGGCCCCACAAGCTATCTGGCCACGCCCCTAAGGGGCGCGGCCGGTTGCGTGGTGGCCTTCTGGCACACACCCTTCGGCAGGTCTTCGCTCCAATGTTGCTTATTTCCTCCAGAAAAAATCACAAAAAAGTTTCGGGCAATTCCGAGAACTTTCATTTTCTGCACAAAAACAACACCACGGTAATTCTGCTGAAAACAGCGTCAGTCCGGGTTAGTTATAAATAAACCATATAAAGTGCATCAAAACCATATAAAAGTATTGTAAACATAGGTGAATATGGCATGAATACTTCATAAATTATCGATACGTTGGAGACGTATCAGCATCCCCAAGCTTAATTCCTGCTCGTCCTCGAGGAGGTAAATGATAAAAGAAATAATTTATGAAGTGTGAATGCTAGCTTAGTGAATAGTTTTGATCATTGATAATTTCAGTCACTTTTCTAGCATCATAACCAGCAACTTTTTCTCATAAAAATCATCATGATAGAGTAGCAATCAATTCACATGTCATGGTTCAAACAATGCATTCTATTGAATCTTAACAATCTATGTTCTTGGCCACCAAACAATTTCAATGCATCATGAAGTCTAAGTAAGAGCTCCACATACTCAATTATCATATAGTCTTTTATGATTGCTAATACTCAAGGCATATTTTTAGAACAAATAACATCCATCGAACACAGAGAAAGATAGGGGCTTAATGTTTCGCCTCCCGACATACTTATCATAAAGATAATTGTCAACAATAATGAATCATGATCAAATATATTTGAGTGGATATATATGTTTGGGTCTTTCCCCACCACATGGTGCTTGCCAACTAATAGATTGAGGTTAGAATAAGAAGTTGACTCAACATGAAACTAAGTAACATGAAAGTAAATAGATTGTCCCTTCGCAGAGGGAAGCAGGGATTTGCATATGTGCCAGAGCTCATTGTTTAAAGCAGAGATGAATATGTAATTTTGAGTGGTGTGCCTTTCCTGTCAACGTCACAACAGAGTATTCAATATCTTACATGCTAATCACATTATTGGCGGTTCCCAAACAAAATTTAAATTTTTACTCCCCCTCCACCATTCAAACACATTCCATGGCTGGCCGAATCCACGGTTGCCCTCCAAACAATCAACTTTCTAGGGGGAGTTTTTGTTTATTTATTTTTGTGTTATGCAGGACTGGGAATCCTTTTTACCAGCCTCTCTCGTACAATGACAAGTGAATAAACACTCATCTTGAGAATAACTCGCTTAGCATGGAAGATAATGACCGCCCCGTCGCTCCATGAGCAGTACGAGCACACAAAACGGATGTTTATTTGAATGTTTAGAGGTGGCAAATGCAAATTTACTTGGAATGGCAGTGAAATACCATATATAGGTTGGTATGGTGGACTCTCATGGAAGAAACTTGACTCAAGGATTTGGATGCACAAGTAGTATCTCTACTTAGTACGAAGTTTTGGCTAGCAAAAGGTTCTAAACAAGCACCACATGTTGGAGGATCCATAACAATGTAACTTCTATGCAAATATACCCAAACATAACCATTACGTTGTCTTCCTTGTCCAATTTCAACTATTTGATCAAGGTTGAAAATAATGGATGAGTATTCACAATCATAAAAGGTGTCCAAGATAATATATTTATATGTGAAAGTTCTCTTTCTTATACTAATCATTCATGAATTGCTTGTATGACCAATTTGATGATTGTCAAACTTCAATAGATTTTACTTTATAAACCAGATGTGAAGCTACTACTAAGCATAAAGCACATTGATAATTTCATATTTATGATATTCAATTAATTCACAATTTACTCTCCGGATATAAGTGAAGCACATGAGTAAACCTCAAAGTACTCTCAAAAGATATAAGTGAAGATCAATGAGTAGGTAAACAATCAAGTAGCTATGTGAGGGCTCTCTCTCTTAATAAATATTTTCAAATCTGAGTATTTTATTTAAACAGCAAGCAAAAGAAAAATAGCACTCCAAGAATAGCACATATCATGTGGACAAATAAAAATTTAGGCTCAACATAGGCTAACCGATAATTGTTGATGAAGAGAGGTAGGATGCGTAGCATCCCCAAGCTTAGATGCTTGAGACTTCTTGACATATTTACTTGGGGTGCCTTGGGCATCCCCAAGCTTGAGCTTTTGTATCTCGTTCAATCCTCTCATATCACGGTTTCACCTATTCTCAAAAGCTACATCCACAAAAACTTGAAAATAACTCATGAGATAGGCTAGTACACATAAAAACAAACCAACACTTCATGTACTGCCAAGACAAGTTGCACAATAATTTTCAAACATCATCTACTGCTTACTATCGTTTCCACAATTTATATCTACCAATATAGGCTATGGAAACTATAGGATAAGTAGATAACAAAACTATGACAGCAATCTGTCCAAACAGAACAGTTTGTAGCAATTTATGAAAACAGTGTACTTCTGTAACTCAAAAATTATGAAAATTTAGGACGTGAAAGACTTTATATGACAACACTATGTAAAAATTTCAGAAACTTTCCACGTTCCAGTAAAATATGAAAATTCAAACACTACAATAAAAGTTTCTGTTTTTACACAGCACACATCAAACATGCAATTCAAGCATCCTAAAGGCAATTCTTGGAACTTTTTATTGAAAAACAAGATTATAAATAACACCTAACAGAAAATAACAAAATATAATGATGATCCAAGCAAAGCACATATTATGTGACGAATAAAAATATAGCTCTAAGTAAGATATACCGATAATGCTGAAGACGAAAGAGGGGATGCCTTCCGGGGCATCCCCAAGCTTAGGCGCTTGAGTCTTCCTTGGATATTACCTTGGGGGTGCCTTGGGCATCCCCAAGCTTAGGGTCTTACCGCTCCTTATTCTTCTTATATCGGTGTCTCACCCAAAACTTGAAAACTTCAATTACACAAAACTTAACGAAACTTCGTGAGATGGGTTAGTATAGTAAATATAGATCATTCACTTAGGTACTGTTAAGACAAGATTCATAATTGTTCTCACATAATACCTACTGTATTCCAACATTCCCATAATTTATATCACTCAATATAAGCTATAGAAGCACTTGAAACAAGCAAACTATGCATGCAAAAAAGAACAATCTGTGAAGATCTGAGTGAACACCATACTTACCTGGCTCTAAAAATTCTGAAAAATTAGGACAACGCAGAGAATTTGCATAGAAATTTTGTGTAAAAATTTCAGAATCTTTTGACGCTCCAGTAAAATCAGAGAAATTCTGCACTGGACGTAAAGTTTTTGTTTTTGCACAGAATCAAACCAACAAGTTTCCACACTATCCCAAAGGCTTTACTTGGCACTTTATTGAAATAAAAGACACAAAACATGATTATTACAGTAGCTTAATCATGTGAACATGCAAAAACAGAAGATAAAAGTGTTGGGTTGTCTCCCAACAAGAGCTTTTCTTTAATGCCTTTTAGCTAGGCATGATGATTTCAATGATGCTCACATAAAAGTAAAGGATTGAAACACAGCGCGAGCATCATGAAGCATATGACAAGCACATTTAAGTCTAACCCACTTCCTATGCATAGGGATTTTGTGAGCAAACAACTTATGGGAGCAAGAATCAACTAGCATAGGAAGGCAAAACAAGCATATCTTCAAAAATTTAAACACATAGAGAGGAAACTTGATATTATTGCAATTCCTACAAGCATATGTTCTGCCCTCATAATAGTTTTCAGTAGCATCATGAAGGAATTCCACAATATAACTATCACATAAAGCATTCTTTTCATGATTCACAAGCATAGAAAATTTATTATTCTGCCCCAAGCAAACTTCTCATACATAGTAGTGGGAGTATCATAGGAGACTTGAATATTATAAATTGTTTCCACATTAAAAGAGTAATGTTCAGAGAAAGGGTATTCATAATTGTGACAAGTTGTATAATAATAATCATCACTACTTTTCATAACATAAGTATTATCACAATAATCATCATAAATAGGAGGCATGTAATCATCATAACAAATTTGATCATTCGAAGTGGGGAACTAAAAAGATCATCACCATTATGCATAGCATCCCCAAGCTTGGGACACACATCAATTCTAGCAAATATATTCTCAAATATGTCATTCTCATCAAGCATAGCATCCCCAAGCTTGTGGGTTTGCGAATCATTAGCATAATCATCAATAGCATGAATAGCACCAATAGTGTAACAATTATCATCATAGTTTTCCAAGTTGGTGCCAAAAAGATTTTCAATATTATAAGGCGTATCATTATCTTCCCAATAATCCTCATCACAACAAGTAGTAGGCATAACAAAATAATCATCAAGTGTATCATCGTCCCAACTACTTTCGTATTCATTTTCAACGATTATAGGAGCAACATTATTTGGGAGAGATACCTTTTTACCTTTACCTTTTCTTCTCTTCTTCTTCTCCTTTACCACATTTTGTGTGGGTTTAAGTATTTTTTCTGAGCTCCTTATTGAAGAGATTGGTTCGATGGAAAGCTCTTCCTTGCAACCTGATTTATCACGAGAAACAATAGGAGGGTATTGGGAGACCTTTATCCTTTCATTAGTATTCCTTTTATATTCTATTGGTTTCTCATTATTTCTATAGTTGGCAATATAAGAATTCTCATTGCAATTCACTACGCAAAACATATAGATTTCTTGTAGATTAGTTTCATTATCATTTGTGGTAATGAATATATCAAACCAATCAATTTTATGTGATAATTCTTCATTCCCCAAAAATAAGCAAAGTTCATTATAGAGTTCACGGGAGATCAAATTATCATAATATTTGGAAACGGTTCGGTCATGAAAAAGCATGCATTTGAAATTAAGATGACCAACCCTATTGCAAAGTTCACAAGTAATGGGATGAAGAGAG
The DNA here is from genome assembly GCA_039707655.1 of Elymus sibiricus. Lineage (NCBI taxonomy): Eukaryota > Viridiplantae > Streptophyta > Magnoliopsida > Poales > Poaceae > Elymus > Elymus sibiricus. Next base: position 120,631,530 of record CM077671.1, on the reverse strand, counting down.
CATAATGTTGTGGCAAGTTCATCTATCACTTTAAGCCACCAATTAGTTTGATCTTGTTTATGCTTCTTACAAAATCTATCATCCCTATATGGCAGGTCTTTACAAATTTTATTCACTCCACAAAAATTGACATGCTTATAGGAAATCTTTTTATCATGACTAGTGCAATCATCATTAGCATCATGGATATTCAGAGAATTCATACTAACAACATGGCAAACATGCTATTCCTTCAAGGAACTATCATGAATGACTTTATAAATTTCACAATTTTTAGATTCGTGATTTTCAAGCAAGACCTCATAAAGATAATCTAGTGAACTCTCACTAGCAATTGTTCCAACATAATCGGGTCTTTTGAAAAGATTAGCAAGTGGATGAGGATCCATTTATCTTTATTTTGTAGTTTTATTTTATAAAACCAAACTAGTGAAAACAAGAAACTAAAAGATTTAATTGCAAGGTCTAAAGATATACCTTCAAGCACTCACCTCCTCGACAACAGCGCCAGAAAAGAGCTTGATGTCTACTACGCAACTTTATTTTTGTAGACTCGTGTTGGGCCTCCAAGCGCAGAGTTTTGTAGGACAGTAGCAATTTTCCCTCAAGTGGATGACCTAAGGTTTATCAATTCGTGGGAGGTGTAGGATGAAGATGGTCTCTCTCAAACAACCCTGCAATCAAATACAAGAAATCTCTTGTGTCCCCAACACACCCAATACAATGGAAAATTGTATAGGTGCACTAGTTCGGCGAAGAGATGGTGATACAAGTGCAATATGGATGATAAATATAGGTTTTTGTAATCTGAAAATATAAAAACAGCAAGGTAGCAAGTGTAAAACAACGAGCAAAACAGTGTATAAATGCTTGGAAATAAGGCCTGGGGTTCATACTTTTGCTAGTGCTAACATAGTTGAATCATATGATCATCCCTCAACGTGCAACAAAGAATCACTCCAAAGTTCCTATCTAGCGGAGAACAATAAGATGAAATTGGTGTAGGTAGTAGAACCACCTCAAAGTTATTCTTTCCGATCAATCTATTGGGCTATTCCTATTAGTGTCACAAACAACCCTAGAGTTCCTACTAGAATAACACCAATGATACATATCAATCAACCCTAATGTCACCTAGATACTCCAATGTCACCTCAAGTATCCATGGGTAAATTATGCGACATGCATCAAACAATTTCAGATATATCATATTCAATCCAACACAAAGAACTTCAAGGAGCACCCCAAGATTTCTATCGGAGAACGTGGTATGAAAACGTGCAATCAACCCCTATGCATAGATCCCCTAGGTCACCGGAATCCGCAAGTTGATGCCTCAACATATATCAAGTGAATCAATAGAATACCCCAATGTCACTACGGGTATCCCACGCAGGACGTACATCAAGTGTTCTCAAAACATAATATTTAATCCAACATAACGAGATCTCAAAGGTAAAGATTCAATTCATCACAACAAGGTAGCAAGGGAATATCTTCATATGAGCTGACTATATTAACAAAGGCCGTGATACATCAAGATCGTGCCATCTCAAGAACACGAGAGAGAGAGAGATTGAACACATAGCTACTGGTACAAACCGTCAGCCCCGAGGGTGGACCACTCCCTCCTCGTCATGGCCTCCGCCGGGATGATGAAGATGGCCACCGGAGATGATCTACCCTCTCCGGCAAGGTACTGGAGCGCCTCCAGATTGGTTTTTCATCGATACAAAGAGTTGCGGCGGCGGAACGAGGAGTCTCTCTTTATTTCTAGGTTTATGATATTTATGGGATTTTTCAGCGTTGGAATCACGCCAAACAGAGCTACGAGGGCCCCACAAGCCATCTAGCCATGCCCCTAGCGGGCGCGGCCGGTTGCGTGGTGGCCTTCTGGCACACCCCCTCCGGCAGGTCTTCGCTCCAATGTTGCTTATTTCCTCCAGAGGAAATCACAAAAAGTTTCGGGCGATTCCGAGAACTTTCATTTTCTACACAAAAACAACACCACGGTAATTCTGCTGAAAACAACGTCAGTCCGGGTTAGTTCTAAATAAATCATATAGAGTGCATCAAAACCATATAAAATTATTGTATACATAGGTGAATATGGCATGAATACTTCATAAATCATCGATACGTTGGAGACGTATCATCTCGTCAAGATCGTAGTCAAGGTAGAACGTGGCTCTCTCCCCAGCTTCCATCTGGTAAGCAGTTGCAAGAGTTGTCCAACCAGGGCAACCGAAATAGGTGCGGTCTGACTCGTTGGTGACAAGACAATTGTAGCGTTCGGCCGTCAGCATCTTCATGAGGGTGCATTGGAACGTGATGGTTGCATCAAGCGGAACTCGGAACTTCTCTAAGAGGTCACGCCTTGCCCCGCAAGGGATGACCTGAGCAAAATTTGAAAAAATAACTAGTTAGACAATTTCGGCCACAAACGTACCATATGAAACTCAGAACATGTTGAACTAAATCATATATATACCGTCTTAGCAATGAAGTCCTTCGGAAGATCGATGAAGAACTTCCTATCCTTCTGGCATCTCAAAGCACCACAAGTTTTACACGGGGCATCCATTTACTGCTGTCAATATCGTTGACCAAAGTAAGCATAGATCATTAAACTAAATAACTAACACACCAAATAGAATGTATATGCACTAGTAATTAAGCAATTCTACAAATGATGCACGGTTCAAACATATAATAACATGCACAAAGTTAAATAGTCATTCATATACGAAATAGCTAATGCTACTCCATCTCTAGCAAGCTACCGGCTAGAGGGGCCGGCCTCGTGGTCGTCCCTGGTGGACATGATGACGCGGTACCGACTGCACCTCCTCCTCCTTCTCATGCTCCTCCTCCTCCTCGAGCTTATCCCAAACTATGGGATCCTCCTCTGCGCTCTTCTTCACTGCATAGAAGGAGCATCATCTTGTTGGTCTCTAAGAGTTTGTCATCTCCCGCAAGCTCTGTCACTAATGGGTCGAACAATTGTTGCTCAGCCTGGAGGTTCTCCTTCTCCTCAGCCCTAGTGCATATCCTTATGTTCTCCAGCGCGAGGAACTGTGCGTACTCACGGCAATCAGGAAAGTTTAGAATCGCTTTTTTCCTTGTGATACTCAACAGCCTTTGCATCGTAGGCGCACGCCGCTAACTCTGGGGTGTCCCAGTGGCCAAGCTGGTGGACGACATTGTCCTTCGTGATGGTTGCATAGTACTTAGTACCCTTCTGTCGCACATCATGAAACTTCAAAGCCATTTGACTGACCTGCAACACCTATATATATATAGGAAAATGGGTTGATACTCCTAGGAGTACGTACTCCCATGCCACGTGTCACTCTTTTCTTCAGCGCCGTCTATTTAGTTGCTATTTTTATGTTCAGCGGAACTGACGCATGAGTATATCACGGTCGTTTAGAAATTTGTTGACCGATCCATATCAATAGGGATTCTGGCTGTCACTTCTCACAGGTATATTAATGGCCGCCACGTCCTCTTCTCGTAGCTCGGCCGGGTATACTGCTAATTTGGCCTAATCCGGCGTTGGCTGCAGCGATGATGGCAACGGCAGCGCCGAACCTTCCAGATCTCATCATCAAGCCAAGGTACGCATAAACGTTCATGTATCCTTTTTGCTTCTTGAATTTTTATCCATTCGTTTTGATCAGATGTTCGCTTATGTTGCACGCGGCCAACGGCGGCTCAAGTCGCTAGACGACCAAGAGAAGATGTGGTGGCCTGCGACTCAACGGCGTCTTGCTACTGGTGGCCGGCGGCTCATGAACGTCACACAACACTCGACCAGCGGCGGACCAACGACATCCTCATGCAATACACCACGTGACAGCTAATGACGACAGTACATGGATTAGTACATTGCCTAATCCAATCACAAGTATACCCACCTCGTGTTTGGTGGATCAATATGGATATTTGTAGTAGTCATTTCTTTCGTGATTTCTGGTGTACAAATCTACATGTAACGTCAGTGCCTGGACATGTAAAAGGAAAGGGATTCCGTTAATTTTCTTTCTGGGTGTACTTATTTGTTGTTATGAAACTGGTCCATTACGTGTGTAATATAAATTAAGAAGGGCATATACCTTTTACCAGTTTAAATTTTAATCTTGTTTACTGAGATTTGGCCGTTTCAAAATTTGTTGATCGATCCATGTTAAGATGGTACTTCTTTGAGAATCAGTATATAGTTCTTTAGAAGGAAAGATGTTTCACGCAAAAACAAAATAAGAAAAGGTGTTTATATATTAATAAAAAGCTCAGTATATACCCTTCCCAAGAAAACAGTATATACCTCCTCTCTAGAAAAAGTGGTATATACGTACGCATTAACTTTGGCAAACAGTACCTGTCAAAAAAAAAAACTAGTGGTATATACGTACGCATTAACTTTGGCAAACAGTACCTGTCAAAAAAAAAAAACTGTTTGCCAAAGTTAATGCGTACGTATATACCAACCTGTGGTTGGATGGTTAGAGGGATCGTGGTATCCCCAGCCCACCAGGGTTCAAATCCTGGTGCTCGCATTTATTCTTGGATTTATTTCAGGATTTCTGGCGATGTGCATTCAGTGGGAGGAGACGTTCCCGTCGACGACGAGGCGCCTATGGTGACTTCGTAAATTTCAAGATGATATGCCGGCTCAGTCTTTCGAAGGTGCTCATAGGGGTAGGGTGTGCGTGTGTGCGTTCATAGGGGTGAGTGTATGCGCGTGTATATGAGCGCTTGCGTCTGTACTGTGTTCAAAAAAAAAAAAACTTCTGCAACAAGTATGCACCCATTCCATTATGAGAACAGTATATACCACAAACATCTTTTTTCTTGCATGGTATATACCTCTAACTTTTTTTTGCATAGATATATACCTCTAACTTTTTGGTTTGTTTGGCAAGTGGTATATACTCCTTAAAATTATATACTACTCTAGTTTATACCATATGCTGAATACCAAAGTCAAGAACGAAGACGTGAGTTCAAAGATGGAACTAAAAACCCATTCCTATCTTCAATGAGTAGTTACGGGTAACAAGGAGATTAATTAGCATTTTTAAAATAAGCACCACGGCTGGCCTGGTTTGTTGCGACTTGGTGTTCTGCTAACCACTTGCCTAATCCACCACGGGTAGGAGTACAAAAGAGGAGTTATATATATATATATATATATATATATATATATATATATATATATATATATATATATATATATATATATGACTCCCCTAGCGCAGCGGCGCCCCTTCCTCTCCCGGCGATGCGCACCGCCGCCCACCACCAGGTTCCCACACGGCCGCCACACCACCCCGCCTCCAGGTCCGGTCGGCGCATCGCCTCTGGCCCCTTGGTCCGACCCCCGCGCCGTCTCCACCCCGCGGATCCGGCCGCCGCGCCCCCAGGACCGATGTCGACGCAGCCTGCCGCCATCACGCGCCGGCATGCGAGCCGCCGAATCTCCCTGACGTCACCGATACGTGATTTTGAGACACGCGACCGTCGCAATCCAAGGTCGCTGGCGCTGTTAGGCAGGAGTTTGGAGGCGGTGGTGAAGTTTCTAGGCAGTCCAATGTCGCCCGTGCGGCCAGTGCGCCGTCCGCTACGTCGCCGCGACCTGCAACACGCACTCCGGGGCGACCACCACCGTAGCCTTCTCCCTCTGTACAAGAAGTCCGTCGCCTCGCTCACGAGCAGTCCGTGCAGCCAGCCATCTCTCGTCGCTATTTTGCATCGCGACTGCCATCCGTCGATTTGTATCAAGGTCATCCAGCACATCAGTTGCTTTTCGAGGACGGCTACCTCCTCAGCCTCTCCCCCATGAATGAGCGTTGAGCACGCAGTACTTAGTGCAAACTATGTAATGGATCGTGTTGCTCTATATATGCTCCCTTCCGTTTCGTTACTGTTTTTGTTTTGTTCTGCAAACTCGCTCAATGAAGTTGATGGAAACTTGGATATGTACACTCCCGTTGAGGTTTGCTTTGGCACACAGCTTTGGATATGTACACGGTTCCTAGAAATTAAAGTTTTATAGTAGCCGACCACGGGGAATTCAACAGTTTCAGTGTGTTTACTGTTATAGCAGTTGTAGTTCATGGTTTCACTGACAGGCAAGAGAAAAGAACAGTTTCAGAGTATATATATTTTCTAAATAACAACAATTTTGATCATCCATTGTTAACACCGGCCAGAACTAGTGATGCGCAGCACATAGATAGATAGGTAGGTAGGCAGATAGACATATAAATAGGTCGTTGATGTTGATGGATGCTTTGTTCAAATTGGTTTTTACATTCATTTTGATGACGCTTGTCAATGATGTTATGAATATAGTTTCACTTATATTTGGCACTCGTTGATTTTCCACATTCATAAAAAAACAGGAAAAAGGAGTTCAAATGAGTAGTTCAAAGTTAATAATAATTGAAGTCCAGGTTCATGTAAAATCGCAAATTTGATATAAAAATGTTCTCAACATAATTAACAAAAAAAAATATAAAATGTACAGAATTCTGTGAAACCGTGTAAGGTTCAAACAGTGTAATTCCCTGTCGTTTATAAAAATAGTTGACTCAAGTTCAAATTTAATAAAAAAAGTTTATAAAGAATTGTAAACAAAGCCTCGCCCATTAAAAGATTATTTTTAGAAGTTCAAATTCAATAAACCTGATAGTTCAAGAATAATAATAAAAGCAAAAAGGAGGCACCCAGATTTTTGTATAGATTTTTCCACACTACTCATAAAAATAGAACCAAGAAGTCCCAATTAAGAAAATAGAGCAGTTCGATATTTATAAAAACCTAAGATTTTTCTCGTTACCAAAGAATAAAAGGAAGAAGTTCAAATTAAAATAATAGAAAAGTTTGATGCTTACAAAAACTCAAATTCTCCCTATTTCTCGGCTAAATACAAGTATGAAGTTCAATTTTTTGAAAAGTTGTCCGATATTTACTTAAAAATCATGTTTTTTTCTCTAAGAAATAAACCAAGACGTCCAAATTACAAAAATAGAGTACTTCAAGACTTATAAAAACTCAAATTTTCATTGTTACTAAAGAAACAAAATGAAGAAGTTCAAATTAAAAAATGGAGTAGTTCGGCACGCCGTGTGTGGAGCCAACATCTTCCACATCTGAATGAAGTCTTTCTAGATGCTACAAGCATTCACAGCATCGATGCGAACATCTTGCAGCCCTGAATAGTCGCCTACCATAGGCTATGGTTTATCCTGCAACCTGAAACATGTCCAAATTATTGTGACCTGACTACCTGAAAAGATAAGACATTCCTAGCAAAACAAAAGCGTCCACTTCCGAGAGAAAACTACATCCAGAGAAACCAGGATCAGCTGAGACTAGTGTGAATCTGGGCTGCCACCTCACTTCCACATGATGAATGTCGTGGGAACGATTCTGACAGTACGAAGGGGGTAGGGTAAAGGAGCATGATCTAACGAGATGCATATGGGTGACACGGTGGTTTTAGCGAGTTCGGGCCTCTCACGGTGGAGATAACAGCCCTACGTCTCGTGCTCCGGAGAGGCTTTGTTTATCTGTCAAGTGGAATATGAGTATCCTTACAGAGGGTGCGAACCCTTGTGCCAGAGGAGAGGGGCGGCTTATATAGAGTCCGCTGCCCCTCATAATGTCAGGCATCGCCAACTGTCGTGGCTATAATGGTGAACGTTACTGGTAACGTATGCAATAAATGCTACTTATGATACAGACAAACGCCTGTCCATTAGCCTCCCTGGGGTGACTTCTGGTCTTCTGCAGTCGACTGTCTCCCGGTTCTTCCGAGTGAAAGATAACCATCGAGTGAAAGGTAATCTCCGAGTGGATATTGTCGAGTGACTTGTATGACTTGGTGATTTCAGTCGGAGATCTCCTTGCAACCCTTAAGCTTTCTGGGGCAGTGTCCTTGGGTAGAGCAGGTAGGTCAGGCCTATGACCCTACCCTAGGTACATATCCCCATCATTAGCTTTCGAATGGATCGGGGTTCGAGTGTAAAAGGTGTCAATACAAGTTCCGACAAGACACAAAAATTCCGAGTGCATTTTGAGGCTTCTTAGAAATCTGCGTCGATTGGAACCTTTATCGTTCGCCCTGATCGATTCTGTCTTGAAGTATATCCGAGTGAAACTAAGCTCGAAATCAGGTCCGAGTGAAACTGAGCTTGAAATCAGGTTCGAGTGGTCTGCAGAGTCTTCTGATTGTTTGTAAGTTCATTTCCGATTGTATTCCTGTCCATCTTGACTTTACACACACTGGGTGTTTTCTTCAGATGCGTACTTGCTTGTTTTTCCTTGAGCAGATCGGGTCTCAGTCGGACCGCTGTCGAATGGCGGTGACATCGGCAGGGGTCTTAGATTTGCTTTGATAGTCGCTTGTCATTCGACAGGCCGGACCTGGTCGAGTGATAGTAGGTCCAGTGGGGGCACGCTGAGTGCACCCACTGGGTGTAGTCCCCGAGACCGCGGTCGAGTGCTTGCATCGGCGGGGGTCTGATAGAGACAATGTTTGCATGTTTGCTTTCCAATCCTATGCTTGACTAAGTTTGTTTGGTTTCCGAGTAAGATGGATGCTCATTACTCGGAAGAATATTGAACTTAGGCGAAAGCTTGTTCGCAACTAAGTTTCCGAGTGAAGGTGTTGCCTGTCACTCGGAACAGCCTTTAACTTAAGCGAGGTCTGACTCGCGGCTAAGTTCCCGAGTGAGAGGAGTGCTCGTCACTCGGGAGAGTTTTTACACGAAGACTGGTTCGCAGCTATTCACTCGACAGGGTTTTTTTAACTTAGGCGAAAACTTAATCGCAGCTAAGCCTCCGAGTGCGGATGATGTCCTCACTCGGAATGGTTTTTAACTTAGGCGATACGGAATCGCAGCTAAGCCCCCGAGTGTGGATGATGTCCTCACTCGGTGCGGTTTTTAACTTAGGTGATACGGAATCACAGCTAAGCCCCCGAGTGTGGATGATGTCCTCACTCGGTGCGGTTTTTAACTTAGGCGATACAGAATCGCAGCTAAGCCTCCGAGTGCGGATGATGTCCTCACTCGGAATGGATTTTAACTTAGGCGATACGGAATCGCAGCTAAGCCCCCGAGTGTGGATGATGTCCTCACTCGGTGCGGTTTTTAACTTAGGCGATACGGAATCGCAGCTAAGCCTCCGAGTGCGGATGATGTCCTCACTCGGTGCGGTTTTTAACTTAGGCGATATGGAATCGTAGCTAAGCCTCCGAGTGCGGATGATGTCCTCACTCGGAATGGATTTTAACTTAGGCGATACGGAATCGCGGCTAAGCCCCCGAGTGCGGATGATGTCCTCACTCGGAATGGTTTATAACTTAGGCGATACGGAATCGCAGCTAAGCCTCCGAGTGCGGATGATGTCTTCACTCGGAATGGATTTTAACTTAGGCGATACGGAATCGCAGCTAAGCTCCCGAGTGTGGATGATGTCCTCACTCAGAATGGATTTTAACTTAGGCAATACGGAATCGCAGCTAAGCCCCCGAGTGCGGATGATGCCCTCACTCGGAGTGTTTTTTTTAACTTAGGTGATACGGAATCACAGCTAAGCCCCCGAGTGTGGATGATGTCCTCACTCGGAGCAGTTTTTGACTTAGGCGATACGGAATCGCAGCTAAGCTGAGCAATGGCGCGCGGGGTGGCCGATGATGAAGACGTGCCACACGGAGTGGCGATGCGCGGAGCTGCCGAGTGATGACGACGCGTCCCGCCGAGTGACGGCGCGCGGGGCTGCCGAGTAACGACGGAGCGTCCGGCTGAGTGGCGATGCGCTGAGCTGCCGAGTGACGAAGACGTGTCTCGCCGAGTGGCGATGCGCGGAGCTGCCGAGTGATGACGACCCGTCCTGCCAAGTGACGGCGCGCGGGGCTGCCGAGCGACGATGGAGCGTCCGGCTGAGTGGCGATGCGCTGAGCTACCGAGTGACGAAGACGTGTCTTGCCGAGTGGCGATGCGCGGAGCTGCCGAGTGATGACGACACGTCCCGCCGAGTGATGGCGCGCGGGGCTGCCGAGTAACGACGGAGCGTCCGGCTGAGTGGCGATGCGCTGAGCTGCCGAGTGACGAAGACGTGTCTCGCCGAGTGGCGATGCGCGGAGCTGCCGAGTGATGACGACGCGTCCCGCCGAGTGACGGCGCGCGGGGCTGCCGAGTGACGACGGAGCGTCCGGCTGAGTGGCGATGCGCTGAGCTGCCGAGTGACGAAAACGTGTCTCGCCGAGTGGCGATGCGCGGAGCTGCCGAGTGATGACGACCCGTCCCGCCGAGTGACGGCGCGCGGGGCTGCCGAGCGACGATGGAGCGTTCGGCTGAGTGGCGATGCGCTGAGCTGCCGAGTGACGAAGACGTGTCTCGCCGAGTGGCGATGCGCGGAGCTGCCGAGTGATGACGACACGTCCCGCCGAGTGATGGCGCGCGGGACATCCGAGTGAAGTAAATGTCTCTGGCTGAATGGCGACGGGGCAGTCAAGTAACGGCGCGCGGGGCAGCCGAGCCGAGAATGTTGTCGCGGAGGTGTCCGACCAGGTGACGGCGCGCGGGGCGGCCGAGTCCAGCATGTCATCGAGGAGGCGTCCGAACAAGTGACGGCGCGTGGGGCGACCGAGTCGACCATGTCATCGAGAATGGCGCACAGAGGCGTCCAGGTAACCTGTGTATGAAAAATAACACAAGCTAACATAAAAAATTCTCGAAGTAATTTGATGTTTGTTGAAATGATTTGTGTAAATTACACCCCTAGACATCCACTGGGTGTGCCAGGTTCTTGCTGGTCTGGAACCAGCAATAGTCTAACAGAGTGAAGGATCCGACTGAACTTGTGAAAGTGAAGGATCCGACTGAACTTGTTTTGAGTATTGGACCCAAATGAAACGGAAGTGTAGTGTTCCGACATGAAAATAAACAACCGAGCGCAGAGGTACACTCGGTGGCGTGGCCTCCGAGTGAACATCATGTGCGACTTACTTGACACTCGGTAATGCATAAATAATTAATTTATTGAATGAAGTCTGTGAAGAATGACTTAGCTGTCTGATAACGCGCGGGGCGGTCGAGCGAAGTAGACACGTTCGGCTGAGTGGCGACGCATGGGGCGGCCAAGTGACGAAGACGTGTCTCGCCGAGTGGCGATGAACGGAGCTGCCGAGTGATGACGACGCGTCTCGCTGAGTGGCGATGCGCAGAGCTGCCGAGTGATGACGACCCGTCCCGCCGAGTGACGGCGCGCGGGGCTGCCGAGTGACGATGGAGCGTCCGGCTGAGTGGCGATGCGCTGAGCTGCCGAGTGACGAAGACGTGTCTCGCCGAGTGGCGATGCGCGGAGCTGCCGAGTGATGACGACACGTCCCGCCGAGTGATGGCGCGCGGGACATCCGAGTGAAGTAAATGTCTCTGGCTGAATGGCGATGCGCGGAGCTGCCGAGTGATGACGACGCGTCTCGCTGAGTGGCGATGCGCGGAGCTGCCGAGTGATGACGACGCGTCTCGCTCAGTGGCGATGCGCGGAGCTGCCGAGTGATGATGGAGCGTCCGACTGAATGACGGCGCGCGGAACTGCCGAGTGTCGAAGGAGCGTCCGACTGAATGGCGATGCGCGGAGCTGCCGAGTGTCGAAGGAGCGTCCGACTAAATGGCGATGCGCGGAGCTGCCGAGTGTCGAAGGAGCGTCCGACTGAATGGCGATGCGCGGAGCTGCCGAGTGTCGAAGGAGCGTCCGACTGAATGGCGATGCGCGGAGCTGCCGAGTGTCGAAGGAGCGTCCGACTGAATGGCGATGCGCGGAGCTGCCGAGTGTCGAAGGAGCGTCCGACTGAATGGCGATGCGCGGAGCTGCCGAGTGTCGAAGGAGCGTCCGACTGAATGGCGATGCGCGGAGCTGCCGAGTGTCGAAGGAGCGTCCGACTGAATGGCGATGCGCGGAGCTGCCGAGTGTCGAAGGAGCGTCCGACTGAATGGGGATGCGCGGAGCTGCCGAGTGTCGAAGGAGCGTCCGACTGAATGGCGATGCGCCGAGCTGCCGAGTGTCGAAGGAGCGTCCGACTGAATGGCGATGCGCGGAGCTGCCGAGTGTCGAAGGAGCGTCCGACTGAATGGTGATGCGCGGAGCTGCCGAGTGTCGAAGGAGCGTCCGACTCAATGGCGATGCGCGGAGCTGCCGAGTGTCGAAGGAGTGTCCGACTGAATGGCGATGCGTGGAGCTGCCGAGTGTCGAAGGAGCGTCCGATAGAATGGCGATGCGCGGAGCTGCCGAGTGTCGAAGGAGCGTTCGACTGAATGGCGATGCGCGGAGCTGCCGAGTGATGATGGAGCGTCCGACTGAATGACGGCGCGCGGAGCTGCCGAGTGTCGAAGGAGCGTCCGACTGAATGACGATGCGTGGAGCTGCCGAGTGATGACGATGCGTCCAGTTGAGTGACAATGGAGAGGGCAGCCGACAGGAGAAGTCGTATCCAGCAGACTGACGGCGTGCGGAGCTGCCGAGTGTCGAAGGAGCGTCCGACTGAAAGGCGATGCGCGGAGCTGCCGAGTGTCGAAGGAGCGTCCGACTGAATGGCGATGCGCGGAGCTGCCGAGTGATGACGACGCGTCTAGCAGAGTGACGGCGCGCGGGGCGGCCGAGTCACTGCCTGTTGGTCATCTGTACGTAAATTTCATCTGAAATAATCTTTGCATGGCATCGTGTTAGTAGCTCGAACGGAATGTCCGTCCGAAGAAATTGATGTCCGGAGACGATGATGGATGAATGACCCTGCAAGTTAGTAGCAAGCATAGCTACGAATATTTCTGAATGAACTAAGTGTTCTGCACGGATGCTATTTTGCAAGGAATAAGAACCACAGATGGTTATGCACGCATGCATGCAAGATTAACCGTTCGTGGGAACAGTGTGGCGGAAGTTTTGGCTGTAGTAATTAGGAAATTGATGCCATCAATCCTCACCTTATGAGCCGATTAATGAGGCCATTACCTTAAAGGAAACGGTCTGCCCATCCCACAAAGGATTATGAAGGCCACGTCCTTCCGTTTCTCTTTTGAGGCATTGACTCCTTCATACGGTGGCGCACTTCCTTCCGTTACCTTTTTCCCTTGTTTTGACCGTGATTAGTGCTGGAGAAACTCATTGAATGGCCAATTAATTAGGCGGCCAATTAATCCGGCGTTGAAGATCCCACGTCCTTCAGTTTCCGTTTTTCCTGCATGCAGTATATAACTGATCGAGGGTGCGGCTCATGTTACGCACGTACCTGGCATTAATTCCTTAAATCCTGAACGGCCATCGGTTGCGGCTCGTGGCTAATTTGTACGTCGTTGTTGCAGCACGCCTTGGCCACGCAGACCGTCGCCGGTGAGACGCCGGAGGAAGGAGCGTTGTGCGTCTGTGTCGCGTCGGGCCCGTGCCTCCACTGCGGAGGGCGCCGCCGAGTGGCCGAGAGCACGACGCTGGAGTCGACGACGAGGCAAACGGCGTCGGCTGTCGTGTGTGACGATGATGAGGAGTGGCGATGCGCGGAGCTGCCGAGTGATGACGACGCGTTCAGTAGAGTGACGGCGCGCGGAGCTGCCGAGTGACGATGGAGCGTCCGACTGAATGGCGATGCGCGGAGCTGCCGAGTGTCGAAGGAGCGTCCGACTGAATGGCGATGCGCGGAGCTGCCGAGTGTCGAAGGAGCGTCCGACTGAATGGCGATGCGCGGAGCTGCCGAGTGATGACGACGCGTCCAGTTGAGTGACAATGGAGAGGGCAGCCGACAGGAGAAGTCGTATCCAGCAGACTGACGGCGCGCGGAGCTGCCGAACAATGAAGATGCGGTTGACTCCGTAGGTTCGCGATCGTGGTTGTTGTCGATGATGTTCTGCTGGTCCGAGGGCACCACAACTGGGCTGCGATCCAGTCGGTGTGGGTCGGCTAGGCAGGTCGACGCGGAGTGCTGAGCTCGGAGGCGTTGGGTGAGGTTCGGAATGCCGAGAGAAAAATACGCAGGAGACCTGGTGCAGACGCCAGAGGAGGACTCCGCCGCTGCGGAAACGGCCGGTCTGGCCGGAACCAGACAGCAGCCGAGAGGTGGCGATGAGGAGGACGAGCAGCTTACCGCGGTCCAGTCGTGGGCCGGCGCAGCCAAGGGCGAGGCCGGCGCGAGCGCCGGTGGTTGCGTTTCACTGCTCGGGAAGCCGGAGCTGTGCACAGGTCGGAGTCGTGCTTCGACGCGTGCGGAGCTGGGTCGAGTGCCGTCGGCCGGGCCTTGTCGCCTGAGGAGCCAGGTCGACTGGACCACCGGTCGACGTGTTCAACCGGCCGGGGAACCAGGCCGAGCGTTAGCGGCTGTGCGTGCGTGGGCGCTCGGCGACGGCGTCGCCGATGAGTATGCGAGATGACGACGGGCGGACGATGACGCTTCATTGTCCGGGAGCCGAACCACCAATCGGAAAATAGGGAGGCGTCTCCCTGATCCTTTTGTATGATGAGGAGTATTTTGTGTGATGGCCGGGACTCCAATAGTCAAAATTGGTAGCGGTGATTGTTTGATCTCGGGAGATCATCCCAAGAAAGCTTGGGTTGCCTGCAGAAATTAGTCCGTTGCCGGCGATTGAAGAAAAAACCATATGCATCATGGCTCGATAGACGCCATGCCCCACGGTGGGCGCCAACTGTCGTGGGAACGATTCTGACAGTACGAAGGGGGTAGGGTAAAGGAGCATGATCTAACGAGATGCATATGGGTGACACGGTGGTTTTAGCGAGTTCGGGCCTCTCACGGTGGAGATAACAGCCCTACGTCTCATGCTCCGGAGAGGCTTTGTTTATCTGTCGAGTGGAATATGAGTATCCTTACAGAGGGTGCGAACCCTTGTGCCAGAGAAGAGGGGCGGCTTATATAGAGTCCGCTGCCCCTCATAATGTCCGGCATCGCCAACTGTCGTGGCTATAATGGTGAACGTTACTGGTAACGTATGCAATAAATGCTACTTATGATACAGACGAACGCCTGTCCATTAGCCTCCCTGGGGTGACTTCTGGTCTTCTGCGGTCGACTGTCTCCCGGTTCTTCCGAGTGAAAGATAACCGTCGAGTGAAAGGTAATCTCCGAGTGGATATTGTCGAGTGACTTGTATGCCTTGGTGATTTCAGTCGGAGATCTCCTTGCAGCCCTTAAGCTTTCTGGGGCAGTGTACTTGGGTAGAGCAGGTAGGTCAGGCCTATGACCCTACCCTAGGTACATATCCCCATCAATGAACCCGCCAACACACGTAGGATCAGTAGCCCAATCGGTAGATACCCTGTTGACTGTTGTGCTTCAAGATTTTCTCTCGGTGGACAGCTCGGCACGGACCGTCAGAGATACGTACATCCCGCACAGCAAGAAGACGCGCACATACAAACAGACATGCACTGATGCATGCATGCACGCGCACGTGAGGCTCTGATAGAATCTCCGGTGAACTCGTGTAGCATCTGGGCGCGTCAGTACGCCTTGAACATGCCCATGGGTCCGTCCGTTACCCGGTATGCCCATGGGTTCGATTATTAAACATTTGGAAGTTTATACAAACAAAAAATAGAAGTAAAAAATATCTTATAAAATAAATGTTTGTATGTGATTGCCAAAAATGTGTTTTTTTGTGGGTGTGTGCCAACACCACAAGTTCGGATGAGGAAAAAATAATAAAAAGAAACCTAAAAATGTTCATTGCAACAAGTTCAAATACAAAAGGAAAACACCATCAAAATATCCACAACGGAAGGTCAAATTAAAATAAAATAGTTCAAAAATATTTAATTAGAAAATAGATTTTCCTGTTTCTAAAATAAACCTAGAAGTTCAAATTAAAATAAGGGAGCAGCTCAATGTTTACTAAAAACTCATATTCTAACCGTTAATAGAAAATAAAACACAGAGAAGTTCAAAATGATAATAGCCAGAAGTTCACGTACTACATGATGTGTGTTTCATATCCGAAAAAAATACGACAAAGTCAAAAGAGGTTTTTCTAGAAGTTCAAGTGCTCCGTCCGGAAAAGTTCAAAAATTCTTGCGAGAGAGGTCCACCTTGTATTTCCATGTTCAAAAAGCACGAAAATATTTTGTTTTTGGTGTTTTAAAATAATTCTCTCAATCCACAAAGAAGTCCAGTTATTATTTGGGAGCAATTCGGTTTCAAAAAGAAAATAAAAAAAATTCAAATTACAAAAACGAAGAAAGTTCACGTACTACATGGTGTGTGTTTAATATGAGAAAAATGAATAAAAAGACAAGGTCCAATTATTTTGTCGCTATAAGTTCAAGTCCTCGGTCGGAGAAAGTTAAAAAATTATTGTAAGAGAGATTTGTTCAAAAAGGAATATCATTTGTGTAACACCGACGAATGGGTGGGAAATTACAAACAAAAATACGCAACAGAAGTTCAACGTGAAAACAGCAGGAAGTTCAACTACTACACTAAATGAATTGCAGATGAAAATCTTTTAAACCGTCGCGAGTATGAAAAAAATGATCAAGACGAAAAAGTTGCATGTTTACAGCAGCTTTCCATCGGTATATCACTTGCTCAATTTCAATGAGTGGATGGAGAGCTACGAGCAAAAACCAGCACGTGAAGAAACAGAGTGAAGTTCAGGTAGACGTACTGATGAAGTTCAAGTTCTTCACGCGGTGCATTTGCGAAGACTCTGTTTCGCGATAAAAGGCACAACGCATGATCTCGC